>JARQOD010000005.1:474427203-474467915 GCA_033576555.1 Oophaga sylvatica
GACAGAATGCTGGACACGGGGGAAGAATGCTGGACACGGGGGCAGAATGCTGGACAACGGGGGCAGAATGCTGGACACAGGGGGCAGAATACTGGACATGGGGGGCAGAGTGCTGGACTTTGGGGGCACAATGCTGGACACGGGGGCAGAATGCTGGACACGGGGGCAGAATGCTGGACACGGAGGGCAGAATGCTGGACACGGGGGCAGAATGCTGGACATGGGGCAGAGTGCTGGACTTTGGGGCAGAATGCTGGACACGGGGGGCAGAATGCTGGACACGGGGGGCAGAATGCTGGACACGGGGACAGAATGCTGGACACTGGGGGCAGAATGCTGGCCAGGGGGCCAGAATGCTGGACACAGTGGCAGAATGCTGGACACGGGGGGGCAGAATGCTGGACACGGGGGGGCAGAATGCTGGACACGGGGGGCATAATGCTGGACATTGGGACAGAATGCTGGACACGGGGGGAAGAATGCTGGACACGGGGGGGCAGAATGCTGGACACGGGGGGGCAAATGCTGGACACGGGGGCAGAATGCTGGACACGGGGGGCAGAATGCTGGACACGGGGGGGCAGAATGCTGGACATTGGGACAGAATGCTGGACACGGGGAGCAGAATGCTGGACACGGGGGGGACAGAATGCTGGACACGGGGGGACAGAATTCTGGACACGGGGGGACAGAATTCTGGACACGGGGAGAATGCTGGACACGGGGGGCAGAATGCTGGACACGGGGGGGTAGAATGCTGGACATTGGGACAGAATGCTGACACGGGGGGGCAGAATGCTGGACACGGGGGGCAGAATGCTGGACATTGGGACAGAATGCTGGACACAAGGGGGCAGAATGCTGGACACAGGGGGCAGAATGCTGGACACGGGGGGCAGAATGCTGGACATGGGGAGAATGCTGGACACGGGGGGCAGAATGCTGGACACAGGGGGGGCAGAATGCTGGACACGGGGGGCAGAATGCTGGACACGGGGGGCAGAATGCTGGACACGGGGGGGCAGAATGCTGGACACGGGGGGACAGAATGCTGGACACGGGGGGACAGAATGCTGGACACGGGGCAGAATGCTGGACATTGGGACAGAATGCTGGACACGGGAGGCAGAATGCTGGACACAGGGGGGGCAGAATGCTGGACATGGGGGCAGAATGCTGGACATTGGGACAGAATGCTGGACACGGGGGAAGAATGCTGGACACGGGGGCAGAATGCTGGACACGGGGGCAGAATGCTGGACACAGGGGGCAGAATACTGGACATGGGGGGCAGAGTGCTGGACTTTGGGGCACAATGCTGGACACGGGGGGCAGAATGCTGGACACGGGGGGCAGAATGCTGGACACGGAGGGCAGAATGCTGGACACGGGGGCAGAATGCTGGACATGGGGGGCAGAGTGCTGGACTTTGGGGCAGAATGCTGGACACGGGGGGCAGAATGCTGGACACGGGGGCAGAATGCTGGACACGGAGGGCAGAATGCTGGACACTGGGGGCAGAATGCTGGCCCAGGGGGCCAGAATGCTGGACACAGTGGCAGAATGCTGGACACGATGGCAGAATGCTGGACACGGGGGGCAGAATGCTGGACAAGGGTCAGAATGCGAGACACAGGGGGCAGAATGCTGGACATGGGGGCAGAATGCTGGACACGGGGCAGAATGCCGGACACGGGGCAGAATGCGAGACACAGGGGGCAGAATGGAGATACGGGCATGACTGGAGACACTGGGGGCATGACTGGAGACACTGGGGGCAGGATTTGAGACACTGGGGGCAGGATTGGAGACAGATGGGGCAGGATGGATATGATGGAGACAGATGGGGCAGGATGGGGGATCATATGGGGCAGAAAAAGCGGAGTTGCACCAATATGTGCACTGATGAGGATGAAATGATAAGGATTGGCAAGGCTGCAGTGGTGGGCAGTGCAGGCTGTATGTCTCTGTGTGGGCAGTTTTATTGCTGATATATTGTTTTTGTAGCGCTGTATATATATTGGTATTTTACTAATAGCAATTTGGAATCCCTAGGAAATAATGATATCAAGAAAGAGAAAAATTGCTTCACTTGTGACAAATATGGAACCGAACATTGACCATCTCATTAGCCAAAAGCAGGCCCATAGTTCCCATTGAAATACCAGTAAGTTTGTTGATTTTTAACTTTACTTGTTCTTTATTTTAAGTATTGTATTTGTTCCGGTTTTGTTTTTTTTTTTACTTCAAAATAAGAGTGTAGTATATGGTGTATACAGGGTCATACACATTGTGTGCAGTATATAGAGTGTAGTATATGGTGTATACTGGGTCATACACATCGTGTGCAGTATATAGAGTGTAGTATATGGTGTATACAGGGTCATACACATCGTGTGCGGTATATAGAGTGTAGTATATGGTGTATACAGGGTCATACACATCGTATGCAGTATATAGAGTGTAGTATATGGTGTATACAGGGTCATACACATCGTATGCAGTATATAGAGTGTAGTATATGGTGTATACAGGTCATACACATCGTGTGCGGTATATAGAGTGTAGTATATGGTGTATACAGGGTCATACACATCGTGTGCGGTATATAGAGTGTAGTATATGGTGTATACAGGGTCATACACATCGTGTGCGGTATATAGAGTGTAGTATATGGTGTATACAGGGTCATACACATCGTATGCGGTATATAGAGTGTAGTATATGGTGTATACAGGGTCATACACATCGTATGCAGTATATAGAGTGTAGTATATGGTGTATACAGGTCATACACATCGTGTGCGGTATATAGAGTGTAGTATATGGTGTATACAGGGTCATATACATCGTGTGCGGTATATAGAGTGTAGTATATGGTGTATACAGGGTCATATACATCGTGTGCGGTATGTAGAGTGTAGTATATGGTGTATACAGGGTCATACACATCGTGTGCGGTATGTAGAGTGTAGTATATGGTGTATACAGGTCATACACATCGTGTGCGGTATATAGAGTGTAGTATATGGTGTATACAGGTCATACACATCGTGTGCGGTATATAGAGTGTAGTATATGGTGTATACAGGGTCATACACATCGTGTGCGGTATATAGAGTGTAGTATATGGTGTATACAGGGTCATATACATTGTGTGCGGTATATAGAGTGTAGTATATGGTGTATACAGGGTCATACACATCGTGTGCGGTATATAGAGTGTAGTGTATGGTGTATACAGGGTCATACACATGGTGTGCGGTATATAGAGTGTATATACACCGCTGTATTATACTTTTCATATACAGATTATAATGCCTCTTATTCTTTGTATAGAGGTGAGTGTGCCATGTATAATATATGGTATATACAGCGTAGTGTCGCATACACTGCTGTATTATACAATATACAACAGTTCTAATGCTCCATACCTAATATGCAGGATAATGTACAGTGTATATGATGTAACCTGTATAAGATGTGACATTGGCTTCCCCCCCCTAGTTTTGATCCTGGGTACGCCCATGCAAGCTGCCGGTGGTGTGAGTCTGATATGGGGCCCGCCGCCACCTCCGGCGCCGCTATGAGAGGAGGTGGGTCGGGCCCCGAGCAGTCCGGCACTTCCGCGTCATGTGACGTGGGGGCGTGCGCGCGCTCTCACGTCACATGCAAGGCTGGCGTGGTGGACGTCGGAGCGTGGAGGACGGAGTCACCTGAGGACTGGCAGATTGGTAAGTATGCTTGCTGAGTCTGACTCTCTTTTACAGGGACGCGGCAGCCGCAGCTTCCCGTCCCTGCACTTGAGGAGGGGGGAGAGCGGAGGGGGGAGGTGTGAGTGTATCAGGGGCCTCAGGCCCCAGGACACAGCGGGCCACATTAGAGGCCCCAGGAAGCAGCAGGCCCCTATTGGGGCCCTAGGAAACAGCAGGCCCCATTAGGGGCCTAGGTCCAAAGGAAGCAGCAGGCCCCATTAGGGGCCTAGGTCCAAAGAAAACTGCAGGCCCCATCAGGGGCCTAGGGCCCCAGGAAACTGCTGAATAAGGTAATTATGTTGCATTATTCTTGTGAAGAAGAAATTTGTAATCTAGCCCATAAATTGCTTTCAAAATTGATGATTTATTCAGTCGAACAAAAGTACGGTATACAGAACAATCTTAGATTATTCTGTATACCGGACTGTTGTTCTACTGAATAAATCATCTGTTTTGAAAGCAATTTGCAGGCTGGATTACAAGTTTTCTCACACATTTACTCTGGAGAAAGCCTACCTTCGTCACTACCTCAGTTGCTTCCTGGGAGTTGGTTCTTTTCTGTTATTTCACTATCATTAGTCCAAAAACCTCTAATTTTGGATAATAAAGGTATCTTTCTCAACACAACTTGGGTAGACCGGGATTGGCAACGCGGGGGCGCGGGGGGGGGCCCCATTGTGAAGTTTGCTGTGGGGCCCTGCCGTTCCTAGTTACGCCCCTGGGGGAATGTTTTTGGGGGTGGAAGGGAAAGGCAAGGGCGATTTGGTCTGCAACATGTATAACGATTGGTTTATTTGCTTGTTACTTATGTACTTGAATTGTATAAGGCTCTGATCATTGCAAACTGTTGTGCTGTAAATTCTGATCATAAGACAGACCCCAAATTTTGAGGAGTAAAATAGGAAAAAAAATGTTTAATTTCTCAAATGGAGGTCCATTTTGTAGTCCGAATTTAGCTTAACAGGGAGAGGTGGCAGTGAAGCGGGGTCACAGGAAGCCTGTCCACTCTGCAGGAAGCTGGTTGAGACAGAAGTGGGACTATGCAGCAGATACTTGGCAGGGAGGAAGGGCTGTCTCAGCAGAGCGAGGCAGGAGCCATTGAGCTCCCAGCAGTGGGCTTCAAGAAAATGTCGGTGGTGCGAGGCAGGAGCACTCACTCTTCACTTTCATCTACTGGCGATGGGCTTCAAGCAAATGTCCACTGGAGGCGGCGCATGTGTAGATTGAGGTCTCGGCTCGCCATTTTCCTGAAGCTCACCGCCAGGAGATCAATGTGCAGAGTGGGGACTCTGTTCCTGCCTCGCACCACTGACATTTTCTTGAAGTCCACAGCCTGGACACCACTCTTCACAAGCTCAGGGCTCGCAGCATCACACCACTCCTGCAGCGACCCCCAGTAAGCACCACACCCTTTTAAGGCTTCCAGCTTGCTGCTGGATCTGCCAGACAAAGCTTAGTGTTTCCTGGCTAGGTGTGCGTCTTCTGCCCCTGCTTTGCTTAGTGTATTCCTGTTTTGACCCAGACTCATTTCTGACTATTCTTACAGATCCTGATTTTGTCCTTTACGTGGCCCTGCTTAGTGACCATTCCTTCCTCTGGATGGCAGCCTTTCCATGGTAGCATTCCATTGGGTCCTATTGTAAAACCAGATCCCTGTACAGGAGGTTAAAGGGTTTTGGGATTTTTCTGGAGTGTGCCAGACAGAGTGGCTTGTGCCAAGTCTGTCCAAGGTAGCCTTTTGAGCCTGTGGCCTCAGGCATCCCCTCCTCTCTCTTCAGAAACACCCCCATACATTTCAGATAGTCATCTTAGATAGTTATTTAGATAGTCATCGACAGTCATCTCTCCTGAACTCCCATACACAGGACCGCTCAGATGGCTGAGAGCTCCGATGCTCTCTATGAGAGAGCCACCAAAGACATACTTGTTGTCAGCTTACTTCTAACAGAAAAGGATTGGCAGTCTGAAATCAGACATGCAAGACTCTCCTGTCCCCTGACATCATCCATCTGGACAATAGGGACATTAGACTGTGTAACGGGTCTGGGAGGCGGAACCTCTGAGCTACTTATACAAAGGGGCGGACCTTGTAAGAGAGCGGGGTGGCGACCAGGGTGGACGGGCAGGTAGTCACAGCAGATAACCGAGGTAGTCTCTGGATGAGTGGGGGAGTCGCGGCAAGTGACCGAGGCAGTCTCTGGATGAGTGGGCAGGAGGTCACGGCAAGTGACCGGGGCAGTCTCTGGATGAGTGGGCAGGAGGTCACGGCAAGTGACCGGGGCAGTCTCTGGATGAGTGGGCAGGAGGTCACGGCAAGTGACCGGGGCAGTCTCTGGATGAGTGGGTAGGAGGTCACGGCAAGTGACCGGGGTAGTCTCTGGATGAGTGTAGATACGACCTGTGATGGCTGAGCCTCCAGGTAGGCTAGCAGGCAGGTAACAGATGGGCGCTCCCAGGTGAGCGGGCAGTCAGGTAACAGATGAGCGCTCCCAGGTGAGCGGGCAGGTAGGTAACAGATGAGCGCTCCCAGGTGAGCGGGCAGGCAGGTCACAGATGAGCGCTCCCAGGTGAGCGGGCAGGCAGGTAACAGATGAGCGCTCCCAGGTGAGCGGGCAGGCAGGTAACAGATAGCGACAGACAGGTATCTGGCAAAGACCCTGAGGACTGAAGCAGAGTAGTGAACTGTGCAACAACATTGCTCGGGCACCTCCATTTTGGAGGAGGGGCCTTATAAAGGTGAAGTCCTCCGGCCATTGGCCGGGGACTCCTTAGGACGACGCGCGCGGCCCCTTTAAGAGGGAGGGCAGCGCCCGCGCGCGCGCCCTAAGCACAGAGGCAGGAAAGGAGCGTGCGCCGCCAGCAGAGCGGCAGGAGGACGCCGGACCTGGAGCAGAGGGGTGAGGGGAGCAGCGTCCCTGCCTGGCAGAGGGCAGGGACGCCGACGCCGGCGCTACAGTACCCCCCCTTTAGGCTCCCCCTTTTTTAGGCTAGAAAGAAATTTAGCTAGGATGAGAGGGGCATGGATGTTCTCCCGAGGCTCCCACGTTCTCTCCTCAGGACCAAACCCCTTCCAATCCACCAAAAAATAGGTCTTCCTTCTTACCCTTTTGGTGGCCAAAATGTTCTCTACCTCAAATTCGTTTTCAGCTGAAACCGGAGGAGGAGGCGTACCTGTAGACTTGGAAAAAGAGTTAAGTACCACCGGTTTGAGTAAAGATACATGGAAGGAGTTAGGGATCCGCAAGTTGGCCGGCAGTTTCAATTTATAGGCCACTGGGTTATTTGACTGATGACCTCCAAAGGACCGATGAATCGAGGCCCTAACTTATAGGAAGGAATCTTGAGCCGGACATACTTGGACGAGAGCCAGACCTTATCCCCAGGACGGAATTGAGGAGGATCCAGACGTTTTTTGTCAGCATGTCTTTTCATACGCTCGGATGACAGAAGGAGTGCGGACCGGGTACTCTCCCATATGGAGGAAAATTTGTTAACAAGAGATTCCGCAGCCGGATTGTCCACTGAGATGGAGACGGGAAATGGGATCCGAGGATGCTGACCGAAGACTACAAAAAACGGGGATTTGGAGGAAGATTCGCTCTCGTGATTGTTGTAAGAAAATTCGGCCCATGGCAGGAGTCCACCCAGTCAGAATGGTGGACATTAACGAAGTGCCGGAGGTAACTGGTCAGGATCTGATTGACCCGCTCAACTTGACCATTGGACTGTGGGTGGTAGGCGGAGGAGAAGTCCAAGGTGACGTCTAGCAATTTACAAGTGGCTCTCCAGAAACGTGAGGTGAACTGTACCCCTCGATCCGACACGATATGGCGGGGCAGGCCATGAAGACGGAAGATGTGGCGGATAAAGTCTTTAGCCAGCTTGGGTGCAGATGGGAGGCCTGGCAGGGGAATAAAGTGAGCCATCTTGGAAAAGCGGTCAACGACCACCCAAATGACCGTACAACCGGCAGAAACGGGGAGGTCCGTTATGAAGTCCATGGCTATATGCTGCCAGGGAGCAGCGGGTACAGGAAGCGGAAGGAGACGACCGGCAGGCAGATGTCTCGGAACCTTGTTGCGGCCACATGAGGCACAGGCAGAAACAAAGTCTATTACGTCCTTGTGCAGGGTAGGCCACCAGTAATGCCGAGTAATAAGCTGGAGGGTCTTTTTTTGACCGGCGTGGCCAGCTAATTTAGACGAATGGCCCCAGTGTAGGATTCTCTCCCGATCGGGTACCGATACGAACGTCTTACCAGGAGGGAGACGATTTAGACTCACGGGAGCCACCTGCATTACTCTGGCGGGATCGATGATATGTTTCGGTTCCTCCTCGAGATCCGACACCAGGAAGGATCGGGACAAGGTGTCCGCCTTGATGTTCTTGTCTGCCGGGCGAAAATGTAGAACAAAATCGAAACGAGCAAAAAACAAGGACCACCGGGCCTGACGCGGGTTAAGCCCCTGGGCATGCTGGAGGTAAGCCAAGTTTTTGTGGTCCGTGTAAATAATTACCGGATGAAGAGCCCCCTCGAGTAGGTAACGCCACTCCTCCAATGCCAGCTTGATGGCCAATAACTCTCGGTCTCCTATGGAATAATTGCGCTCAGAAGAGGAGAAGAGTTTGGAGAAGAAGCCACAAGTGATCATCCTCCCGGAAGATGATTTTTGAGTAAGTACCGCTCCGGCTCCAGAGGAGGAAGCGTCAACCTCCATGAAGAACTGCTTGTTGCCGTCCGGGCGATGCAGCACCGGGGCGGAAGAGAAGGCCTGTTTTAAGGAAAGAAAGGCTTCCTCTGCTTCGGGCGTCCACTCTTTGGGTTAGCACCCTTACGGGTAAGTGCGGAAATTGGGCCAGTCCGGGAAGAGAAGTGCGGTATGAAGAGGCGGTAGTAGTTGGCGAAGCCCAGGAACCGCTGAATGGCCTTCAATCCCTCCGGTCGGGGCCATTTCTCGATGGCCGACAGTTTCTCTGGATCCATTCGTAGGCCGGTCTGAGAAATAACGTAGCCCAAAAACGGCAGCGAGGTCTGCTCAAAGAGGCATTTCTCAAATTTAGCGAAGAGGTGATTCTGCCTGAGCCTGAGCAGAACCTGACGAACGTCCCTCCGGTGAGTCTGGAGATCCGGAGAAGACCAAGATGTCGTCCAGGTACACCACTACGCAGGAGTAGAGAAGGTCCCGGAAGATGTCATTGACCAACTCTTGAAAGACGGCAGGAGCATTACAGAGACCACAGGGCATCACTAGATATTCATAGTGGCCGTCCCGGGTGTTAAATGCAGTCTTCCATTCATCCCCTTGACGGATACGGACCAGGTTGTACGCCCCACGGAGATCCAGTTTGGTGAAGATTCTAGCCCCCCTCAAACGATCAAATAATTCTGGAATGAGCGGAAGGGGGTATTTATTCTTCACCGTGATCTGGTTAAGACCTCTATAGTCTATACAGGGGCGAAAAGAGCCGTCCTTCTTTTTTACGAAAAAGAAGCCTGCTCCTGCCGGGGAGGTAGATTTCCGGATGAATCCCCTGGCCAAATTCTCCTCGATATATTCAGACATCGACCGGGTCTCAGCAGCGGATAATGGGTAAATACGCCCACGGGGAGGCGTAGTACCAGGTAACAGGTCAATAGGACAATCGTATGGTCTGTGAGGAGGTAATGTCTCTGCCTCTTTTTTATTAAAGACATCAGCAAATGACCAATAGGGAATCGGAAGTCCAGGTAGATTAGTTGGGGTAGGAGAAGGACAGACAGGATGAACAGGAACCAAACACTTCTTATGACAATCCTGTCCCCAGCGAAGAACCTCTCCGGTCTGCCAGTCGAGCACGGGTCCATGTCTCTGGAGCCAAGGTAGCCCTAGTAAGAGGGCGTGAGAGAGTCCAGGCAGAACATGAAAAGAGATGCTCTCAGAATGCAGCATTCCCACTTGCAGAGTTATGGGTTCGGTGATGAGTTGGATGGGGTGTGGTAAAAGACCCCCGTCCACAGCAGCGACTGATAATGGTACAACCAGAGGTTTGGTGGGAATGCGGTATTTTTCTACCAGGGACTGTGACATAAGATTCCCGGCTGCTCCAGAGTCAAGTTGGGCTAGTTCAAAATAACGATTTTCCCCACAGAGAATGGAGACTGACAGCAGCAGAGATGGAGAGGCTTTCTCTTTGTCTAGGTCGACCTCTCTGAGCGAACCTAGACACAGGCGTTTCCCGACCTCTCCGGACAGGTACGAATCCGATGCTCCTTACTGCCACAGTAGAAGCAACTCCCCTCAGCACGGCGTAAGTCCTGACGGGTTTTGACAATCTTGGTCTGGTCGACCTGCATAGGCTCAGGAGAGTGTGATTGGGGAGAAACGGAGGGAGTGACGGGTTTCTGAAACATAGGAGCTAGACGTGGAAACCTCCTCTCACGGGTGACCTCTTTGGCCCGCTCCTGGAACCGTAGGTCAATCCGGGTGGCGAGAGTTATAAGGTCATCGAGAGTGGTAGGAATGTCCCGACCGGCGAGTTCATCTTTAATACGGCCGGACAAACCCTCCCAGAAAACGGATACCAGAGCGTCGTTGTCCCAGGCCAGCTCCGATGCAAGGGTACGAAACCGTATGGCATATTGGCCCACGGTGAGATTTCCCTGACGGAGGCGTAGCAGAGATGATGCGGATGAGATCTTTCGTCCGGGTTCGTCAAAGACTTTCCGAAAAGCCGCGAGAAAGGCAGACAGGTCGGACACCAGAGGATCTCCTCTATCCCAAAGAGGATTCAGCCAGGCCAGGGCCTCTCCAGTGAGATGGGACATGATGAAGGCAATTTTGGCCCGGTCGGAGTTAAACTGGTGGGAGAGAAGTTCAAAGTGCAGAGTGCACTGATTAATGAAGCCCCGAGCCTGAGCAGGGTCGCCTCCAAAGCGAGGAGGTGCGGAGAGCCGGGGTCCGTGACAGGAGCCCATGGTATTGGGGAGCAGAGGGACTGCCGGATTGCGAGTCATGGCACCAGCGGTGGTTGCTGGTGGAGCTGTCAGAGTGTCCAGGCGAGAATTGACATTCCGCAGGTGACCCAGGATGGACTCCTGTTGGGACTTCTGACGGGACAGTTCATGACACAGGTCCGAGATGGAGGGAACTTGGGCGCCACCGGGTTCCATGGCCCGAGCAAACTGTAACGGGTCTGGGAGGCGGAACCTCTGAGCTACTTATACAATGGGGCGGACCTTGTAAGAGAGCGGGTGGCGACCAGGGTGGACGGGCAGGTAGTCACAGCAGATAACCGAGGTAGTCTCTGGATGAACGGGCAGGGAGTCGCGGCAAGTGACCGAGGCAGTCTCTGGATGAGTGGGCAGGAGGTCACGGCAAGTGACCGGGGCAGTCTCTGGATGAGTGGGCAGGAGGTCACGGCAAGTGACCGGGGCAGTCTCTGGATGAGTGGGCAGGAGGTCACGGCAAGTGAACGCGGGCAGTCTCTGGATGAGTGGGTAGGAGGTCACGGCAAGTGACCGGGGTAGTCTCTGGATGAGTGTAGATACGACCTGTGATGGCTGAGCCTCCAGGTAGGCTAGCAGGCAGGTAACAGATGGGTGCTCCCAGGTGAGCGGGCAGTCAGGTAACAGATGAGCGCTCCCAGGTGAGCGGGCAGGTAGGTAACAGATGAGCGCTCCCAGGTGAGCGGGCAGGCAGGTCACAGATGAGCGCTCCCAGGTGAGCGGGCAGGCAGGTAACAGATGAGCGCTCCCAGGTGAGCGGGCAGGCAGGTAACAGATGAGCGCTCCCAGGTGAGCGGCAGGCAGGTAACAGATGAGCGCTCCCAGGTGAGCGGGCAGGCAGGTAACAGATGAGCGCTCCCAGGTGAGCGGGCGGGCAGGTAACAGATGAGCGCTCTCAGGTGAGCGGGCAGGCAGGTAACAGATGAGCGCTCCCAGGTGAGCGGGCAGGCAGGTAACAGATAGCGACAGACAGGTATCTGGCAAAGACCCTGAGGACTGAAGCAGAGTAGTGAACTGTGCAACATTGCTCGGGCACCTCCATTTTGGAGGAGGGGCCTTATAAAGGTGAAGTCCTCCGGCCATTGGCCGGGGACTCCTTAGGACGACGCGCGCGGCCCCTTTAAGAGGGAGGGCAGCGCCCGCGCGCGCGCCCTAAGCACAGAGGCAGGAAAGGAGCGTGCGCCGCCAGCAGAGCGGCAGGAGGACGCCGGACCTGGAGCAGAGGGGTGAGGGAGCAGCGTCCCTGTCTGGCAGAGGGCAGGGACGCCGACGCTGGCGCTACAGACTGTTGGCCAAACCCATTGATATCTGCATGTTAGGCTAACATCGAATGTGTATAAGGGCCTTTACATGACCAGTTTATCAGCTTTGGACATTAGCTATTTCCTTTAGAAGGACCTTTCCATAATACCCAAAGAGCAGCTATAATCTGTCAACTTTTACTTACCAGTGAGTTTTTCTTTTTTTTTAGAAAAAAACCCTATAAACACAAAATCAGCACTCAAATCATAAGCAGCCTACTTAGTTCCAACATCCCAGATTGCTAGGATTTTGGAGTCACTTCATGTCAGGGGTATGAATAACCTGTTGATTCCATAGTCAGTTTTTCACGTGTCTTAGAAGGTGGAATATCTAAAAGGATTTCAGAAGCTATTGTGTAGGTAACACAAAGGTGTGGTCCGGTGTTCTCATTATGCTGACACTCCTAGTATCATATGAATTGCAATGACTCAATAGTCCTGAACATCCTTTAAAACATCACACCCCAAAAAAATACTTTATCAATGCAAATGACAATTAGGCAAAGCAGACATTGGTTTCACTTTATTGCATAACTGCCCAGAATTCATTAATTCATTTTTGCAATTCAAATATCTAAAATGCTATTTGTGGTTTATCCTGTTTACGAAAGTAAAAATATACAAAAGGTGAAATATGTCAGATACACATGAGAGAACTCTGTGAATTTATTTCAATTTTCAGACATAATACATTTCTGAAATAACGTAATGGCACTAAACTACCATTGACAGCGCGGTAGACGATCAGTGACATCAGTGGCTCTGCCAGGCTACACTTAACATCCCACTCAAGAGTTGCTAGGCTGAATGGCTGTCGCGCTGCTAATGTAACGTCAGCCAATGCCAGGACTTGGTGGCCCTCTGGGAAGGTGAATAAAGAGCGGTTTGTTTCAGTACATTCAGTACATGAATGCAGAGCCAGAGCTACCATCAGTACATGAATGCAGTGCCAGAGGCACCGTCAGTACATGAATGCAGTGCCAGAGCAACCATCAGTACATGAATGCAGTGCCAGAAACTACGGTCAGGTCATGAATGCAGTACCGGAAACTATGGTCAGTACATGAATGCAGTGCCAGAACTACCATCAGTACAGTAGATGTATATAGCACCAAGCTTAGTACAGCGATTAATTGCAATGTTGGGTCAGTCCCATATACAATTGTATCCCATGAACCTATAATTCCCAGTGTGTTCTTAAGAATGGTAAGGAGATACTGGGAGCTGTTATCAGTCATCATCAGACTGCGGACCACACAGGAACCACAGTACTGATGAGACATAGTCCATATCACAAATAAACGACATCTTCTCTGATTGGAGTTGTTCTCCTTATTTTCTTCTCTATTTTGTCCAGACGGCATGATAAGATTCCACGCATGAAGTTCATCTCAGCAGATTTCCCTCTTTTCAGTCTTAATCAGCACTTCCTGACATAATGCCCTTAAAAATAAAAGTATTATTGTACTGCTCCATAAACTAAAATATCTCCCATGCTGTGCCCCTGAATAAATAATTGCCCCTCACCGTGCTTCCTGCTCAAAATATCCCCTCACACTGCCCTTTTCCATAATAGCCCCTCACACACTGCCTCTCTCCAGAATATCCCTACACACACTGCACCTCTCCATAATATTCCCCCACACACTGCTCCTCGCCATAATATCCCCACACACACTGCCTCTCTCCAAAATATCCTCCCACACTGCCCTTTCCATAATAGCCCCCCACACACTGCTCCTCTCCATAATATCCCCCACACACTGCCCCTCTTCAAAATATCCCCCCACACTGCCCTTTTCCATAATAGCCCCTCACACACTGCCTCTCTCCAGAATATCCCCCACACACTGCACCTCTCCATAATATTCCCCCACACACTGCTCCTCTCCATAATATCCCCACACACACTGCCTCTCTCCAGAATATCCCCCCACACACTGCACCTCTCCATAATATCCCCCCACACACTGCTCCTCTCCATAATATCCCCCCACACACTGCTCCTCTCCATAATATCCCCACACACACGGCCTCTCTCCAGAATATCCCCCCACACACTGCTCCTCTCCATAATATCCCCCCACACACTGCTCCTCTCCATAATATCCCCACACACACTGCTCCTCTCCATAATATCCCCCCACACACTGCTCCTCTCCATAATATCCCCCCACACACTGCTCCTCTCCATAATATCCCCACACACACGGCCTCTCTCCATAATATCCCCCCACACACTGCACCTCTCCATAATATCCCCCCACACACTGCTCCTCTCCATAATATCCCCACACACACTGCCTCTCTCCAGAATATCCCCCCACACTGCTCCTCTCCATAATATCCACACACACACTGCTCCTCTCCATAATATCCCCACACACTGCACCTCTCCATAATATCCCCACACACACTGCTCCTTTCCATAATATCCCCACACACACTGCTCCTCTCCATAATATCCCCCCACACACTGCTCCTCTCCATAATATCCCCCCACACACTGCTCCTCTCCATAATATCCCCACACACACGGCCTCTCTCCATAATATCCCCCACACAACTGCACCTCTCCATAATATCCCCCCACACACTGCTCCTCTCCATAATATCCCCACACACACTGCCTCTCTCCAGAATATCCCCCCACACTGCTCCTCTCCATAATATCCACACACACACTGCTCCTCTCCATAATATCCCCCCACACACTGCACCTCTCCATAATATCCCCACACACACTGCTCCTCGCCAAAATATCATTCCAAACTGTCTCTTTCCATATAACACTCACAATGCCAATCTCCATAATATCACACCAAACTGCCCTTTCCATGTCTCACCCACAATACTTCTCGGCATAATGTCCCTACTGCCACTCGCTGTACTATGCCTCCTTTTACAATCCTCCATAATGTGTTCCATTGCCCCATAATGTACCCTTGCGGTAACCCCAAGCCTCACCTTCCCTCCCATTGCATCCTAATATAAAATGAAAGCACATTTAATCTTCAGCTCCTCCTGCAGCGCTTACAAGTTCTGCGGCCCCAGCAGCAGTGTCATGAGGTCAGTAGCGTGCTGACGTCATCAAGCAGCTGCGGCGCAACAAAGCATTCAAATGTATTTGCTTCTTTTGATGCAAATACATTTGACTATATGAAGGGAATGGAATTTCCCGAGTAGCTCCGCAGGCCATACAACATCCGTCAGCGGGCAGTATGTTGTGCAGACCTGGTCTAGATTACTATCTGCTACTCTACCCCACAGTAACGGTTGAGGGCTCTTCCTCAAAATGCTACACTAAATATTACTGTGTGACTAAATCACAGTTTGTTCTTATTAAAACTTTCTCCGCTTGGGAATAGGGATTGTCTAAAACAGGAAAACCCCTTTTAGCAGAGACTCTTGGACTTTTGGCATATGATACGATCACGCGTAGGTTGAGAGGTTGGGTGGGATGCAGAGTGGGGAGCAGGCGGGGTTCTTTTAGGGTTTTATTTGGTATAATCTTGAAAACTTTATAAAAATAAATAAAAACTATCTGACATAAAAATAACCTAGGGACATGTAAGCAGGTCCTAACATTCATCACAACGGTGGTAGGTGGATACAACCCCTAGAGAATAACCTGCACCAGCATAAATCACTGCATCCTAAATACAGGAAAGATGTATATCTTAGTACCGTGTTAAGGGCCCGTCTCACACAACGATCTCGCTAGCGAGATCGCTGCTGAGTCACTAGTTTTGTGACGCAGCAGCGAGCTCACCAGCGATATCGCTGTGTGTGACATTCAGCGACGATCAGCCCCCCTGCCGGGTATCGCTGATCGTCGCTGAAATGTCAGGACATTTTTTTGATCGCTGGTCTCCCGCTGACAGGCACGCATCGCTGCGTGTGACAGGCGGGAGACCAGCGATCCGCTGGTAACCAAGGTACACAGCGGGTTTCCAGGCGCGGGGCTGTGCCTAGAAACCCGCTGTGTACCTTGGATACCAGCTCCCTGAAGCAGGGAGCTGGTAACCAAGGTACACAGCGGGTTTCCAGGCACCGCGATGGGGAAAGCGATGGGGTTATCCACGCTAGTGTTGCTTGTACTGATCGCTGCCTGAGCTGCCTGTTTGGCAGCTCAGCAGCGATAATGTAGCGATACACCAGCGATCCTGATCGTTGTCGGGATCGCTGGTGTATCGCTATGTGAGACACAGCCTTTAGCCAGTAGATAGAAAAATATTTAGAATTGAGAGTCCTCAGTGGTTGATACCATTTAATGGCTAACTGAAAAGATGGTAACAAATTGCAAGCTTTCGAGACTACTCAGGTCTCTTCATCAGGCTAGACTAATACAAAATCTGAAGAATCACATATTTATACACAACACAGCACAGAAATAATGCAATAAATAAGACAAGTGATGTGAAGCAGAATAGTCATTATGGGAGAGGGATGAACATAAATATTGGAACAGTTCATAGATAAGGAGTGTGAAAGTTTTATTGCCCTCTGATTGGGGTCTGGTAATGTTTTGTGATGCTCTCACAGGGTCTTTGGAGTAAATTCCTTAATTGACGTTTTACAATGCAAAATTTGATGAAATAATTAGCGGATGCGATGTTACGTTTGGCGAGCCCTTGATGTGTGATGAGCACCTTGAACCACCAGGTGATTCACAGAAGTTTATAACGTTGAGCCGTAAAAAAAATAATAATAACATTTTTCCCACACACAAATGTTCCTTTAGCCCCAATTTTTACGGGGCTTAAAGTGCCCGTTCCTGCACTGAGTGTGAGAATCAGCTGACACCCAGCGGCGATCGAGTGCGCACAGCCTCTGTGCGTGCCAAATTGACTGGACGTACTGAGTACGTCCAAGGTAGGTAAAGGGGTTAAAAAAAAAATCCAGTCATACCTTTACATAGCCAGTCCTTTCCTCCATTACAGAAAAATGAGTGTTTAGCTGGATATGTAAATTAGGCTGAAGATCTTTTGGCACATAAAAGCTCTTCCCAAGCCTCTGTCACTCCAGTTCTATTTCCTGTCCTCATGCTTGTCAGACAATTCCTTTGCTTGAAGTTAGACAGCAAAAGGAGCAGTCACTCAGGCGGGAGAAGACAGTTCTAAACAGGGAACAGAGAGGGAGTGTCACAAATCATTAAGGGATTCATGGCAGCTCTGGGTCTGCTGAAATTTAACTGTAGTTTTTTTTCTTTTTGGTCCAACAAGAATTAATGTCTGACCCATGATGGCAGTTCTTTTAGGCTGGTCAGCTGATGTTAGTTGGTAACCACTCCCACCTTCCTTTAAATAGTCACATGACCAATCAGCTGATCGTCGGTTATAGAGTTCTTCTACGTAGACCAGCAAGGGATGTGGAGCTCTCCCGTGTCGGTGGTGTTGCGGCTGTGGGAATTCAGATTCCTGGTGCAGTTTTCTCTGCTGCTGTGGAGCTTAGCAGCAGAGACGAAGCTGAGCATTTCTTCCTTTTTTGTCTGTCCTGTTTTTATCTCTTCCCCTGTGTGTTACCATCTGCAGTGGTGAGGCTTGTGTCCTTGCCGGCCAGTGCACTAGGCAGGGTACACTGAGTTGACAATCAGGGACTAGGCACGTGACAGAGGCGGGGGGAAGGACCCGCATAGGGTGTTAGGGGAGCTTAGGAACAGGCACAGGTTGGTGTCAGCAGAAGTCCCATCCCTTGCTCCCTCCTTTAGGGCCTTACTCTCCCTTTTCCATCCCATCAAATTTATATGCTGTGTCTTCCGCCAGACTTACCTATGTCTGTGCTTCTACATTCAAAAAGCTCTTCAGCCTCATTTGCATATCCTTTCAAAAGCTGATTTCTTAGTAATGGAGAAACGTACTGGCCATGTAAAGGTATTGGTGGACTTGTCTTTGTAAAAGTGCATATAAATAGTTTTGGTGAAATCCTGCTGACAGATCTCCTTTAAATAATGAATTATTTAAACAAATAATTTAGACAGACTTTTAAAATATATTGTTATTGTGTTGGTTGCTTTCTTTACCGCCAAAGCTGGCTATACAAGGACAATCTAAATTCCAAGACGCTGTCCAACAGTTGTGCCAGGAGCTCGGACTGACATGAAAGGTGACGCGAATTCTCCAGCTACCATGTGTTTAAGAGAGCAGGTAATTCCGTACTCTAAAATAGCTTCAAAGGTTTATCCAGAAGACTGGAGATAGAAGAAGCATTTACCTAATGTAAAAAATGATCATAATTAAACTAATGCTAATAGCAGCCCAGTCAGTGTGAAAGGCACATGAGATATGTATAATTAGCAACCTGCAACATAAAAGAATGGGGAAGGGATTCCTCTAAATGCTGAGAATTACATAGCAGAAGGCTCCTCACATGGCCGTATTCCATAGTGACGAATGAATGATAACCTGCATTGTTATGAACAGCGAAATTATCTCATCGTCTGCTGTGAGGAATATTCACTAATGAAAGGTCATTAAAAGCACACAGTGGCATGTAAAAGTTTGGGCACCCCTGGTCAAAATTACTGTTATTGTGAACTGTTAAACAAGTTGCAGACGAAATGATCTCTAAAAGGCCTAAAGTTAAAGATAACACATTTAGGCAAAAAATATATATATTGTATTTTTTTACATTTTAAAAATTACAAAAAGTAAAATGGGCCAATGCAAAACTTTGGGCACCCTTGGAGATTTGTGTGCGCAGATAACTTTGACCAAGGTTTCAGATTTTAATTAGCCTGTTGGGTTAAGGCTTGTTCACTATCATCTTTAGGAAAGGCCAGATGATGTAAATTTCCCAGCTTTATAAAAACCCAGCCCCCTCTAACCTAGGGCAAATAAACAGGAGCCATGGGTTCTTCTAAGCAGCTGCCTAGCACTCTGAAAATGAAAATAGTAGGGCCCACAATGCTGTAGAAGGCTGTAAGACGATAGCAAAGCATTTTCAAGTTGCCCTTTCTTCAGTTCGAAATGTAATTAAGAAATGGCAGTTACCAGGAACAGTGGAGGTCAAGATAAGGCCTGTAAGACCAAGCAAAATTTCAGTGAGAGCTGCTCGCAGGATTACTAGAAGGGCAAACCAGAACCCCTGCTTGACTGCAAAAAACCTTCAGAAAGATTTAGCAGATTCTGGAGTTGTGGTACATTATTCTACTGTTAACCCCTTCACCCCCAAGGGTGGTTTGCACGTTAATGACCGGGCCAATTTTTACAATTCTGACCACTGTCTCTTTATGAGGTTATAACTCTGGAACGCTTCAACGGATCTTCGCGATTCTGAGATTGTTTTCTCGTGACATATTGTACTTCATGTTAGTGGTAAAATTTCTTCGATATAACTTGCGTTTATTTTTGAAAAAAACGCAAATATGGCGAAAATTTTTAAAATTTTGCAATTTTCAAACTTTGAATTTTTATTCCCTTAAAACAGAGAAATATATCACACAAAATAGTTAAGAAATAACATTTCCCACATGTCTACTTTACATCAGCACAATTTTGGAACCAAAATTTTTTTTTGTTAGGAAGTTATAAGGGTTAAAAGTTGACCAGCGATTTCTCATTTTTACAACAAAATTTACAAAGCCATTTTTTTTTAGGGACCACCTCACATTTGAAGTCACTTTGAGGGGTCTATATGGCAGAAAATACCCAAAAGTGACACCATTCTAAAAACTGCACCCCTCAAGGTACTCAAAACCACATTCAAGAAGTTTATTAACCCTTCAGGTGCTTCACAGTAACTAAAGCAACGTGGAAGGAAAAAATGAATATTTTACTTTTTAGCCACAAAAATTATCTTTTACAAACTTTTTTTTTATTTTCACAAGGGTAAAAGGAGAAAATGGACAGATAAGGTTGTTATGCAATTTCTCCTGAGTACGCCAATACCCCATATGTGGGGGAAAACCACTGTTTGGGCACACGGCAGAGCTCGTAAGGGAAGGAGCGACGTTTGACTTTTTCAAACTAAAATTGGCTGGAATTTAGATTGGATGCCATGTCGCGTTTGGAGAGCCCCTGATGCGCCTAAACAGTGGAAACCCCCCACAAGTGACACCATTTTGCAAACTAGACCCCCTAAGGTACTTATCTAGATCTGTTGTGAGCACTTTGAACCCTCAAGTGTTTCACAAAAGTTTATAAAGCCTGGGTGTGAAAAAAAAAAAAAATCAATTTTCCACAAAAAATGATTTTTTAGTCCCAAATTTTTGAATTTTCCCAAGGAAATTGGACCCCAAAAGTTGTTGTCCAATTTGTCCTGAGTACGCGATACCCCATATGTGGGGGGGGAAACTGTTTGGGCGCACGGCAGGGCTTGGAAAGGAAGTAGTAACGTTTTGGAATGCAGACGTTAATGGGGGTCATGTTCCGTTTGCAGTGCCCCAGATGAGCCTAAACAGTGGAAACCCCCCACAAGTGACCCCATTTTGGAAACGAGACCCCCTAAGGAACTTATCTAGATCTTTGGTGAGCACTTTGAACCCCCAAGTGCTTCACACAAGTTTATAATGCCCGGGCATGAAAATAAAAAATCCTATTTTTTTCCCACAAAAATTATATTTTAGTCACTAATTTTTTATTTTCCCAAGGGTAACAGGAGAAATTGGACCACAAAAGTTGTTGTCCAATTTGTCCTGAGTACGCTGATACCCCATATGTGGGGGGGAACCACTGTTTGGGCGCACGGCAGAGCTCGGAATGGAAGGAGCACCATTTGACTTTTTCCAACCAAAATTGGCTGGAATTGAGTTTGGATGCCATGTTGCATTTGGAGAGCCCCTGATGTGCCTAAACAGTGGAAACCCCCCACAAATGACCCCATTTGGGAAACTAGACCCCCTAAGGAACTTATCTAGATTTTTGATGAGCAATTTGAACCCCCAAGTGCTTCACACAAGTTTATAACGTAGAGCCGTAAAATTTAAAAATCATATTTTTTCCACAAAAATGATCTTTTCACCCCAATTTTTATTTTTCCAAGGGTAACAAGACTCCAAAAGTTATTGTGCAATTTGTCCTGAGTGCGCTGATACCCCATATGTGGGGGTAAACCACTGTTTGGGTGCATGGCAGAGTTTGGAAGGGAAGGAGCGCCGTCTAACTTTTTCAACGCAGAATTGGCTGGACGCCATGTCGTGTTTGGAGAGCTCCTGATCTGCCTAAACAGTGGAAACCCCCATAAATGACACCATTTTGGAAACTAGACCCCTCAAGGAACTTATCTAGATGTGTGGTGAGAACTTTGAACCCCCAGGTGTTTCACTAAAGTTTATAACGTACAGCCGTAAAATAAAAAATCTTTTTTTTTTTTTTACAAAAATGATTTTTTCACCCCCAATATTTTATTTTCACAAGGGTAACAGAAGAAATTGGAACCCAAAAGTTGTTGTCCAATTTGTCCTGAGTACACTGATACCCAATATGTGGGCGAAAACTACTGTATGGGCACACGTCGGGGCTTGGAAGGGAAGTAGTGACGTTTTGGATTGTAGACTTTGATGGAATGGTCTGGGGACGTCATGTCACATTTGGAGAGCCCCTGATGCACCTAAACAGTGGAAACCCCCCACAAGTGACCCCATTTTGGCAAATAGACCCCACAAGGAACTTATCTAGATGTGTGGTGAGCACTTTGAACCCCGAAGTGCTTCACAGAAGTTTATAACGCACAGCCGTAAAAATAAAAAATCCTTTTTTTTTTACAAAAATGATTTTTTCGCCCCCAATATTTTATTTTCACAAGGGTAACAGGAGAAATTGGACCCCAAAAGTTGTTTTCCAATTTGTCCTGAGTACGCTGATACCCAATATGTGGGAGAAAACTACTGTATGGGTACACGTTGGGGCTCGGAAGGGAAGTAGTGACGTTTTGGATTGCAGACTTTGATGGAATGGTCTGGGGGCGTCATGTCGCATTTGGAGAGCCCCTGATGCGCCTAAACAGTGGAAATCCCCAACAAGTGACCCCATTTTGGAAAATAGACCCCACAAGGAACTTATCTAGGTGTGTGGTGAGCGCTATGAAGCCCCAAGTGCTTCACAGAAGTTTATAATGTACAGCCGTAAAAACAAAAAAATAATTTTTTTTGTACAAAAATGATATTTTCGCCCCCAGTTTTTTATTTTCCCAAGGGTAACAGAAGAAATAGGACAAATTGCACAATAACTCTTGGGGTCCAGAGTACGCTGATACCCCATATGTGGGGATAAACTACTGTTTGGAAGCATGGCAGAGCTCAGAAGTGAAGGAGCACCGTTTGACTTTTTCAACGCAGAATTGGCTGGAATTGAGATCAGATGCCATGTCACATTTGGAGAGCCCCTGATGTGCCTAAACAGTGGAAACCCCCCAATTCTAACTCCAACCCTAACCCCAACACACCCCTAACCCTAGTCCCAACCCTAACCACAAACCTAACCCTAACACACCCCTAATCCCAACCCTAACCCTAATCCTAACTTTAGCGCCAACCCTAACCCTAACTTTAGCCGCAACCCTAACCCTAACCCTAATGGGAAAATGGAAATAAATACATTTTTTTAATTTTATTATTTTTCCCTAACTAAGGGGGTGATAAAGGGGGTTTGATTTACTATTTATAGCGGGTTTTATGATTGGCAGCTGTCACGCTAAAAGACGCTTTTTATTGCAAAAATAGTTTTTTGCATCGCCACATTTTGAGAGCTATAATTTTTGCATATTTTGGCCCACAGAGTCATGTGAGGTCTTATTTTTTTGCGGTACGAGTTGACGTTTTTATTTGTACCATTTTTGAGCAGGTGACATTTTTTGATCGCTTTTTATTTCGATTTTTGGGAGGTTAGAATGAACAAAAATCAGCAATTCATGAATTTCTTTTGGGGAGGCGTTTTTATTGTTCCGCGTGTGGTAAAATTGATAAAGCAGTTTTATTCTTCGGGTCAGTACGATTATGGCGATACCTCATTTATATCATTTTTTTATGTTTTGGCGCTTTTATAGAATAAAAACAATTTTATATAAAAAATAATTATTTTTTCATCGCTTTATTCTGCGAGCTATAACTTTTTTATTTTTTCGCTGATGATGCTGTATGGCGGCTCGTTTTTTGCGGGACAAGATGACGTTTTCAGCGGTACCATGTTTATTTATATCGGTCTTTTTGATCGCGCGTTATTCCACTTTTTGTTCGGCGGTATGATGATAAAGCATTGATTTTTTGCTTCGTTTTTTTTTTTTTTTAAGGGGTTCACTAAAGGGGTTAACTAGTGGGACAGTTTTATAGGGGGGGTCGTTACGGACGCGGCGATACCAAATATGTGTACTTTTATTGTTTTGGTTTTTTTATTTACGGGAAAAATGAATTTATTGGGGAATATTTTTTTTTTTTTTATTTATTTTGGATTTTTTTTTATAACATGTTTATTTTTATTTTTTTAACTTTTTTACTTTGTCCCAGGGTGGGACATCACTGTATTTTATCAAATCGCTGGTGTGACAGTGTGCACAGCACTCTGTCACACCAGCGATCGCTCAGGCAGTGCAGCAGGCTTCTCAGTGCCTGCTCTCAGCAGGCACTGAGGAAGCCGCCTCCCTCCAGGACCCCGGCGCCATCTTGGATCCGGGTCCTGGGAGGGAGGAAGCCCTCAGAACAGCGCGATCACATCGCACTGGTCTGAGGGTCTCAGGGGGGCGCGCAGGGAGCCCACTCCCTGCGCGATGCTTCCCTGTGCCCCCAGTACACCGCGATCATGTTTGATCGCGGTGTGCTAGGGTTAATGTTCCGGGAGCGGTCCGTGACCGCTCCTGACACACAGTCACGGGTGTCAGCTGTGATAATCAGCTGACACCCGGCGGCGATTAGCTGCGCTCCCCTCAGGAGCGCAGCTGATCGCCTATGACGTACTATCCCGTCCATGGGCAGAATGGCACGGGTTTTATGGACGGGATAGTACGTCTAATGTCAGAGAGGGGTTAAAGGACATCTGCACAAATATGGCCTTCATTGAAGTGTCATCAGAAAAAAACCTTTCCTGCATCCTCACCATAAAATTCAGCATCAGAAGTATGCAAAAGAACATCTACTCAAGCCTGATGCATTTTGGAGCAAAGTCCTGTGGACCAATGAGGTTAAAATAGAGCTCTTTGGCCACAATGATCAAAGGTAAGTCTCGCGGCCATTAAGCCTGGGATTGGATCAATCATGCTTTGGGATTGTGCTGCAGCCAATGGCACGGGAACATTATACGGGTAGAGGGAAGAATGGAGTCAATGAAATTTCAACAAATTCTTGTTGCAAACATAACACCATCTGTAAGAAAGATGAAGCTGAAAAGAGGATGGCTTCTACAAATGAATAATGATCCTAAACACATGTCAAAACCCACAATAGACTACCTCAAAAGGCACAAGCTGAAGGTTTTACAATGTCACAGTCCCCTGATCTGAACATCATTGAAAATCTGTAACTAGACCTCAAAATAGCAGTGCATGCTAGACGACCCAGGAATCTCACAGAACTGGAAGATTTTTCCAAGTAAGAATGGATGAAAATCCCTCAGACAAGAATTTAAAGACTTGTGTGGCTACAAAAAGCGTTTACAAGCTGTGATACTTTCAAAATGGGGTGCTACGTATGCAGAATGTCCAAACTTTTGCATCGGCCCATTTTCCTTTTTGTAATTTTGAAAATGTAAAAGATGAAAATATTTTTTGTTGCATAAAATATAAAGGAAATGTGTCATCTTTAATCTTCAAGTTCCTTACCTGTTCACAATAACAGTAATTTTGAACAGGGGTGCATAAACTTTTACATGCCACTGCAAGTACAGGGATATGTAGGCAGATATAAAGCTTGTACAGACTATAAACCTTACCCTTATTACAAATTTGGCAATGTTCCTCCCTCCTTCTTTGTCACTCATCTTTTTTTCTCTGTGGTGTCTTCTCGCTTGCTTGAGTCCACCTGTCTTCTCTGTCCATGCTTGTGTACAGCAGGCTGCTATGTGCAGTGGTGCTGATGTTTGCAGCATTACTGCTTATCATCACATAGGAGCAGCTGAGATAGTGTCTGACATAAAGCCGTATTCAGCATCAGCCCAACATGGCAGAAAGTAAGAACAGAGTGCTGCAGTTATCTTGTAGAAGGCCATAGTGTTCTGTTGACTGTGCCTTGGCCAATCAGTGTGGGTAGTGCAGATATCTGGCACCAAACAATAGTGGACATGTACAGTGGAAAGGACCATACAGCGCATACTCTTATAAACCCAGAATTAGTGGAAATGTGGGGCAAATTTACAATTCTATCTGTTATACTCTTCCTCCTGAGCATTGAGGGTTAATGTTGCATTCTATTAGTATTCATCATCCTGCCACTGTAAGTTACTGATATACTAAGCTACATGTATTACTAAGTGGTCCTTAAAGGGAATTTATCACCAGAGTTTTGCTCCCACATCTGAAAGCAGCATGATGTAGAGGCAGAGACCCCGATTCCAGCGATGTGTCACTTACTAAGCTACTTGCTACAGTTTTGATTAAAACCTGTTTTATCTGCTGCAGGTCTACCAGTTCTCTGAATGCTGATCTCTATATAACCCCACACACATCACTGACTGGCAGCTTTCTGTCGACACTGTGCATAAGCAGAAAGCTGCCTATCAGTATTTTTCCTTCGCTTGCCTTTTTTTGCTGGAGAAAGGCTGCATATTTTTGACTAATGCTGGAAGTGTTATGAACTGTAATAGACCTTCCTGGATGCCATAAGAACTTTTTGCCTGTGTGTGAATGGTGTGGACTGCCAGAAAAGTGAAATCCCTACAACGAGATCCTAAATAATAAGATGGCGTTTAGATTGGGAAACTGCTCTGAAATCTGAAAGAGATTTTTAGTTGACATTTTATGTGAATGGCCAGCTTGATCTAGGAGGAAACAGGAACAGTAACTAAAGGCTCCTGTCTTCTCTTTAAAGACCCTGGCGTTGAAGGAGCTGTCTCGCTCCTATAAGGGCACATGGACGTCAGAGAGGAGGATCCACAAGTCTGAACCCCATCTAAGAGCCAGAACATAAAGCCACTCAGTAATTCTGCCATTCATTCTATATAGCCATTGATGCAGCTCAGCTGTTTGACGTTTTCTCCTTGAAAATCAGATCGCCATTGCTGTGTTTGCAAACTAATAGCTGGCTCCCCTACTGCAGATGATGGATCGTGTCACAGCCATTGGCTCTGCAGCATAAGCAATATATTGGGAAAACGCTGTTTATACAATTCCCTAAAGATGTTAGAAAAGTAGCTCTGAGCTAGGGGCAACCTATAAGTGAATCATGATGACATTTGGTTTCATATCTCCAATTATGAGAAATATTTCATGACTATACCATGAGATCAAATCATCCTGCACATGTGTTACTCATATTAACCAAACAAAGCCAAAAATGTCATTCTTTGTTCTCCAGATCATGAATCAGTGGGTGCATATACTGACAATACAAGGAAACGATGATGGCACCATAGCAGGCTGGTATCTGTGCCGTCCAGACTGACCATACATATGATATTGGGATGCCAGTCAGAGGTCCCATATGGGCCCAATATGGGTAAGTGCAGGCACAAGACGTTAGTAATAGAATCATAACATGCCCGATCCTTCTTGCCCCTGAGCTCTGCTGTCAGGTGAGAGTTGGGAGACCCCCATACACATCAGATGGTCTTCCGGCCAACTTATGCTCTTCACTTTCAGAGAAATAAAAAAAACAAAAAAAAACGTATACCTCCAAAGACATACTGAGAGGGAATTTAGATTGTGAGCCCCAATGGGACAGAGATGATGATGATGACTGTAAAGCGCTGCGGGCTATGATGGCGCTATATAAGTGAGTAAAACAAATACCTGACGCTTCAAGTCATCTGTCACTGTTATAATGTTCTGCAAAGGTCCTCTTGTCTTTTTTACAGACATTGTCTTGTTCAGCAATTCACCTAGAAAAAAAGAAAAAAAAATATGTAGACAGCTGAATGGAGCTCACATAAGAAAAGAAAACTGTTAAGGGTGATGCTGAAGCGCCATGGTCTTTCATTCGTTAGGTCATGTGCACACGGTCAGTATTTTACATCAGTATTTGTAAGTCAAAACCAGAAGAGGAACAATCAGAGGAAAAGTATAACACAAACACGTCACCACTTCTGTATTTATCACCCACTCCTGGTTTTGGCTTACATATACTGAGCCAAAATACTGACCACATACTGAATGTGTGAATGTGGACTTAACAGAATGATCAGTGCTCCACCGGATAGGTATCTTGATAACTGGTGGTCCCAATGACCTGAGGAGGGTCTCTGGAGTGCTGGATCTGTACAGATACAGCACAATAGCAGTTGGTCACCTCCGCTGCAGATCTCCATTTTAGTTAATACAAAGGGGTCATGGACAGCTAATATTTTACAGAAAAATTGGAAATCTAACACCAATCATATAAAATACTAGTAATAATGTAAAATGTCATAGCTTTTTATGACTTATTTTCTGGTGTTGTTTTATA
Organism: Oophaga sylvatica; assembly: GCA_033576555.1. NCBI lineage: Eukaryota > Metazoa > Chordata > Amphibia > Anura > Dendrobatidae > Oophaga > Oophaga sylvatica. The sequence continues at coordinate 474,454,768 of JARQOD010000005.1, forward strand.
CACATTTCTTCGTGCTTTTTTTTATCTCATAGAGAAGCCTTTGGGAACATGCATGAAGTAGACACCACAGCTGGAGAATACAGTGCTCGGAAGAATTGACAGGCCCCCACAAATGCTCCAAAAGTGTGGGGGGGAAAGGTCACGGCACGGTTTCATGTTAACTTAAAGGGGTAATCCCATCTCCAATATCCTATCCCAATATGTAGTAGGTGTAACAATAATTTTAGCAATTAGAAATGTATAGTTTTTCTGATTAGCTATGTCTCTTTTCTCATGTGCAGGCATTGCTGGATCTTAGGTATCCATGGTTACGACACGACCACTAGCAACTGGCTACCTGTCACTATATCAGTGGTTGTAACTATAGATACCTAAAGTCCTGTAATGCCTGCACATGAAGAAAGAGACATAGTGAATTAGAAGAACTATACTACATGTCTAATTGTAAGTATTTGCTAATATAATTATTATTACACCTACTGCATATTGGCACAGGATCCTGGAGATGGGCATACGCCTTTAATGACTTACAAGCATGAACCTTTAGCAAAGAACGTCTCATTGCAGGTAGTGAAAGCAGCTTTTTATTGTGAAAACAAATAGTAGGGGATTGAGGGGATCGCCTGACATAAACGGGCAATCGCTGCATGTCTTATGGGCGCAGAGACACGCAGGCAAAGGGACGCAAACATGTCACTTGAGCACCCGTGATACTTTTGAGCATTTTGCTGGCTTCTTATCCACCATATTTTTTAAGGACCAGCTCAATAACTGATGGAAAGAGACGCAGTCTGAACACAGCCTTAGAATATCCTAAGTGGACATGACGTGGTTTTGGAGGATTCTGCAGCGATCATCCTCCATCATCGCAGTGTGACCTTTGCTTGTGGACGCTGCCTCCCATCTCCTGTGCCCACAGCCTAATAGTGCACCATGGCTCACTTATTAGGTATACAATCCACACCAGACGAAAAACAGCAATAATAGGTGCAAAACTAGACACAATTCATTCACCGCTCACACGTAGTCATGCTGAGACTTGTAGTTCACCAGTTACCATAGCTCCACAACATTCTAATGGCTCTGAGCACACTACAACTATGAGGCGCGTTAGTTATACCCGGTGTCCTGCAGGTTCCCAGCTTCTGCCAGCTCTTGGTGCCCGGAGCGGCGCTGGATACGTCATCACAGTGCGCCGCGGCTGTAGCTTCTGTGTTACCATAGAAACAATCTCGGCCATTACTGCCGAGAGCGATCTGACTGCAGTTCTGTTTTCTACCACTTGGTGGCGATAGAGATACGTGCTGTAAACGGAATGCTATGAGAATGTACAGGTCTGGGGCTTCACTGCTGGGGGCCAAGGACTAAGCTAAAAGTGGAAATTATCATTACAGTCTCCCTTATACTGGTGTTAATGGGATGAGCCTGCGAAAGCTAATATTCTTATGATGGGAAGATTAGTATACTGCAGGCAGTCTCTGACTGGGGTGTCTGGGGCCCATAGGGGAATGGACTCTAGGGGCCCACCCTACAGCTGTATGGTAAATATCTGTAAGCCGTTATCCCCGATATAGTGGCGTGTAGACTGTAAATCACAGGCGGCTCCTGCACTTCTGCTGTGCACATAACTGGGATGTGCAGTTACGGTAGTTTACATTACTGGTTCTGTGATGAAGTTATCACGAATCCACAGGTGAGGTAGGTGATAAGTTATTGATCGGTGGAATCCGTCCATTAGAAACCGCAATGATTGGAAGAATGGGGAACTTTTATCCCTGACAGGACACCTTTAGTCCTATTTTAAAATGGAGCTGCAGGTGGGATGTCTGACCACAACTCCATTCATCTCTTTGGGGGCTTCCACTAAAAACCAAGTGCAGTCACTTAATGAATAGATCAATGGTCGTGTCGTACATGCCGCTCCTTACTAATGGGGATAAAAGTTGCACATTCTGCAGATCGGTGCAGGTCCCAGCAGTCAGACCCTCACCAGTCTATAACTTATCACTTATCCTTTCGCCAAGTTCACACTTCAGTATTTGGTCAGTATTTTTCCTCAGTATTTGTAAGCCATAATCAGGAGTGGAACAATCAGAGGAAAAGTTTAACAGAAATACGTCACCACTTCTGTATTTATCACCCACTCCTGGTTTTGGCTTACATATACTGAGCCAAAATACCAAATACTGAATGTGTGAATGTGGCCTTAGAACAGGTGATTACTTGTTTTCACCGTAGAATACCTGTGAGTGCATATTTGCTACTGTGTAATAGTCACAGGACAGGGAGGAGTTAAACATCCAAGTATTGAATCTCTGTTGGAAATCAAGAATCTTCTTATTAATATCAAAGAGAACAAGTGACCTTCATACACAACACAATCTCCTATACCAAGATCAATAATACCACATACAAGCAACAAATACCGGCACACCATGACTAGACTACATATTCTCACCACATACAAGCAACAAATACCGACACACCATGACCAAACTACATATTATCACCACATAGTGACCGAATAATACCACACACAAGCAACAAAGACTGACACACCATGCCCTGACTACATATTATCACCGCATAGTGACCGAATAATACCAAATACAAGGGACAAGTGCTGCGACTCCATGACCAGATCACATATTACCACCGCATTGTGACTGCATAATACCACATACAAGGGGCAAATACCTCCACACCATGGCCAGACCACATATTACCACTACATAGTGTCTGAATAATTCCACATACAGTAATCAAATGCTGCCCACACCATGACCAGACCACATATTACCACCACATAGTGACTTAGTAGTACCACATGCAGGGAACAAATGCTGCTACACCATGACCAGATCACATATTACCACCACATTGTGACCGAATAATACTACATACAAGAGAGAAATACCACCACATCATTGCCAGATCACATATTACCACCACATAGTGACCGAAATTACCACTGGTGACATTATACACAGGAACTCTGTATATATTTTCAGTGTACAGGTAATTCAGTGATAACCAGTGACATTATACACAGGAAATTTGTACATACAGTACAGTAGTATAGAGTGTATAGTGTCAGTGCAGTAGAGGACATACTGCCATTGCAGCTGCATCGGGGCTCGGAGGTGAAGGGGGGCCCCTGCAGGGCAGCTAATACTGAAGGCAATCTGACCTGTTTCTCTGGCTCTGGGGGGCCCATGGCCAGATTGCCCACATGTCCGGCTGGCAGGGAACAATCCCTGCAGCTCCGCTGCCTATAGGAGAAAATGTCTGCAGAGCGGAGCTGCAGGGATCTGTCCTCTGCTTCCTGCCCTGCGCTTTCCGTCTGACACAGGCCACCCAGCCGGGCGACGTCAGCATTCAGCGCGCGCCTGTGTCAGAGAGAAAGCTGCCAGCAACAATGATGCTGCAGCTCTGGGGGAAAGTGCGGAGAGGTGAGTGATGTGTTTGTTTTTTTTTAACAATACATTGGGGGGTGGAGACAGCAATGATGGGGGTGGTGGCAAAGAGGGCAGTGGTGGAGGTGGTGGAGAGGGCCATGATGGGGGTGGTGGGGCAGAACAATGATTGGGGTGGTGGAGAGGACAATAATGGAGGTGGTGGAGAGGGCAATGATTGAGGTGGCTCCTATGTCCACTTTAATAATTTCCCTATACTTGGCCCCCATATCAGCCCCTATGTTCACTACGTTGTGCAATCACAGAGGGGGTGAAGGGTGAGGGGGAAGATTCTTCTCACCATTCTGCGCTCCTCGGCGTCCTCTTGTGGCTTCATATTCGGTGTGGTCTTAAAAATGGCCACTGACTGCATTTGTGACAGGGCGCTCTGCTCTGTGACAGGCCGTGCGGTGACGTCACATAGCAGTAACATTGAAAGGCCGCTAGCATATCAAAGGCTGCAGGCATCATTGTGCGATCTCTGATAGGCCGGCAGCCATTTAACGCAACTGCTATGTAACGTCGACGCTTCCAGGCACAGTTGCAGCTGGCGTTCATCTTGATGTGCGTTGTAACCAGGGTCAGCTCTAGTTTTTCATGGGCCTCAGGCGAAAGAGTCCTCAAATCAATTAATCCTTAATAGGAAAAAATACAAATACATCTGAAATGCTACTATATTACCAGAATAAGGCTGGAGTCACACACAACGTATAAAAAAATCAGTCCGTTTTTCACGGACGAGAATCTCACAAATGTTCCCTGAACAGTGAACTGTATGTCATCCGTTTGCAATGTGAGGATGCGATTTCCTCCCATCTAAGCATCCGTGTGACATCCGTATGGTATCCGTACTGCGAGATTTTGACTAATAATTAGATTAGTGTATGTGTGCAAAATTTCGTACATGTACGTGTTAATTTACTGTGTAAATTTGTTGTAAAAAATGCGTGGGCTCCCACGGTATTTTCTCCACCAGACAGGGAAAGCCTGTGACTAAGGACAGATATTAATAGCCTTGAGAGGGACCATTGTTTTTGGCCCCCCCTGGCTACTAACATCTGCCCCCAGCCACCCCAGAAAAGGCACATCTATTATTAGATGCACCTTTTCTGTCACTTAGCCTGTCTATTCCCATTGCCTTTAGCGGTGGCTAATGGGTTAATTAGGGGTTAATGTCATCTTGCTATTGAAAGGTGACATTAATCCCGGTTAATAATGGAGAGTTGTCATTTAGACAACTCTCCATTATTAATCCTATTGTGGTAAATGGTTAAAAAAACACACATTAATTAAAAATTATTTTAATGAAATAATTACACATAGTTCTTGACCAAAATTTATTATTCTGCTAATCCATCTGAATCCATTGTTCTCCTGTAATAAAAATAAAATAAAAAAGTAACAATATCCTTACCTCTCCGCCGTTCAGTCAGGTCCCCCACTGCAATCCATCAGAAGGGGTTAAATAGTTTACAGCAGGGACCGATGCTAATGCTACCGGCCCAGCTGTAAACCACTGCAAAATGAATGAGTTCATCTCTGCGCAGGCTCCCTGGCTGACCGGAGATGAACTGATTAGCGTGGGAAAGTTAATTCATTTTTTCCCACGCTCCTGAGTTCAAGTAATTTTTAATTAATGTGTGTGTGGTTTTTTAACCATTTACTACAATAGGATTAATAATGGATAGTTGTCTAATTGACAACTCTCCATTATTAACCTTTCAATAGCAAGGTGACATTAACCCCTTATTAACCCATTAGCCACCGCTAAAGGCAATGGGAATAAACGGGTTAAGTGCCAGAAAAGGCGCATCTAATAATAGGTGTGCCTTTTCTGGGGTGGCTGGGGGCAGATGTTAGTAGCCGGGGGGCAAAAACAATGGTCCCTCTCAAGGATATTAATATTTGTCCTTAGTCAATGGCTTTCCCTGTCTGGCGGAGAAAATACCACGGAAGCCCACGCATTTTTTGCAACAAATTTACACATTAACACATACATTTCCAAAATTTTGCACACATACACGCATCTAATTATTAGTCAAAACCATATATAAAACTAAATGAAATGGTTTACTGTATGTAAACCATGTTTCATTTCATGTCGGGTTCTGTAATGATTTTACAGAAGCCGGAAATTGAATTAGCGGCTATTCTGCTATGTAGAACTCTATGAACTATATATATATATATATATATATATATATATATATATATAAAAATGACATGTGTATATATATTGTGGTGTAGTGACTCATGCTGCAACTAGGGGGCGCTGTATATGCTCCTCGGGATATGTATGGAGGCGTGATTGGGATGGTGAAACAGTCCCCGGCATTGTTGTGAATGGCAGGTATGTGTCACAGAGCTCCTCTGCGCCGTAAGCCAAAGTAATGTTGTTCTGGGACTTGTAGTCCCATAAGAGTTGTTTTTTTTCTAGGGTAGTTTACAGGGTTAGCCGGAGAGCTGGGTGGGACTGGCTAACCACATATACACCACCCACTTGTGGTGGTGTGAGTTTTGAGGACCTGTGATGAGGTCATGAGCATGTAGCCAGACCATGTGCTCCAAACCTCACCTGTGGGAGCGGCTACAGGTATGTAAGGAAGTGTTTGGCACATGGTGGGAGAGTTGAGAGACTAAGTCTCTGAGAGTGTGTTGGGAGTCAGTCAGCCTGGAAGGGGAAGCAATGCTAGCGAGCTTGAGCCAGCAGAGTGGACGGTCTTGAAAACCGTGACACTGACCGGGGTCACAGCGAAATGAGAAGTGTGGATTGGATACCTCTGAGGTTAAGAGGGATCCGGGAACCTGCGTGGCCAACAGGTGACAGACAGGAGTCTGTGGTATGATGACCGGGTTAGGAAGACTGTGTTCAAGCCGTGAGAAGTATTGGTGAGAGACTGTTTTGATGTTTACTGGATACCTCTGAAAGCTAAGAGGCCTCCGGGAACCTGTGTGGCCGATGCCAACAGGTAACAGACAGGGATCCGTGTTGTGCTGATCGCTGATGGCTGCTGTAATAAACTAAATGGACTGTTGTTTTAACCCTGAGTGTGCCAGTGCTTACCTCCAAGACCAGCAAAACGAGTACCCCCCCTTGACCACAGACAGTGTGGAACGTCACAATTGGTGCTGGAATGCTGGCAGCAGCCCAAGAAGCACGTGTGCAGGTTTTTTTCTGTGGATCGGCAAGTCCATGAATTTTTTTCTTTTTTCAACTTGCTGTGGCTCGGCGGGGCTACGAAGACGTCTGGCTGTAACTCGGTGGGGTTATGAAGGTTTTGCTGTGGATCAGTGGGTGGTGTTAAGTGTTCTGGATGTGACCAAGCATTAAGGATCCAATGCCTCCCAGGATCTTTCCCCACCTAGCACCTTCATCTTTAGCTTGATCGTTCATTGTCTGACTTCCTTGCCTGATGCAGAATATCAGAAACAGCTAAAACAGTGATCCTCAACTCAAGTCCTCAATGCACACCAACAAGTCATGTTTTCATGTTCAGTTATATATATTTTTGCCGAGAGGCATTCGATCATTCTATGATTTTTGGAGGTGCTGTCCTCTCTCGTTTTTGAGCATATTGCATGCTCTGTCCTTTTTTTCCTTTGGATGTGCACTCCTCCCATTTGACACAGGTGATTTTAATTAGCAGAAGACTGCAAAGTAATGGGTCTAGCTCTTTTCTACTCTCACTGAAGAGCTAGAGGAAGGTGAGTTTCAGTACTCCTTTCATTTCTGGTGTGGGTGCCGTGTGGCAGCCATTGCTGCTGTGGCTTTGTGCTAGTGGGGCGGTGCGGTCTGGAGTCACGGGACTCAGTCTTGCAGCACAGGTGCTGTGGGGCAACAGGCCGTCTGCCCTGCTGATGCATTGGCGCGGTGGTCGCCGCACGGCTCCACTCCGTTAGGGTTGGTCAGGACCCACTACGAGGTTTGCCGTGACGTGGCAGTGGGCTTCATAGTCTGATCAGAATGTTAAACTAAGAACCTCATGTTCAGTTATATATAATTTTGCCGAGAGGCATTAGATCATTGTATGATTTTTGGAGGTGCTGTCCTCTCTCTTTTTTGAGCATATTGCGTTTTCAGGATTATAATTCTATCACCTGTACAATTCTAATGATATCCTGAAAACATGATCTGTAGCTGGACCAGGAGTTGAGAATAACAGAGCTAAAGGCTGGTACTGGGCAAGGGAACAACCAATGTAGGTGCAAGCTTATGTGCTCAGTCACGCCCAGAGCATTTAAAGACTCAGTTGCGTATGAATTAAAAACACTAATTACTTGGTAATGCAGAAACAGATAAAACATATAAAGGTATCGATGGATTTGCATTTCAAATACTTGGATGTCCATATAAGTGTTTTGATCTGTCAGATTCCCGGCAAATGCACAGCTCCATGCATACAGAATCCAATGCCGCATGCAGCAATACTGTATGAAATTAGATATATGGAGCTTAAGTTAGAGGCTCATGCACCTCTATGGCAGCCTTAGTACTGCCCCTAATACAGCTGTGTACATGAGCCTCAATACTAGTGACTAGGGCTCCAATAGAGCAAATACAATCACTCCTTCCACACCTGTGGCCTTGTGCTCCACTGATAATATATTACATTCTGAATTCTTCTGCTACAGTTTAGAACAGTGAGATAAAGACAACCCCAGCACCAATGTCAGCTATTTACAGCTTTCCTTTTTATACAATTAGAACATTTGTTGCAAGAAAAAGATGTCTCAAATGTAAATGGCAGGACTGACCTGATTTGACTTAAGGTATTTATTACATCACTCAAGCCCCAATTAAAGGTGACAGGCTATCATATCCTTATTACCACAGGTTACCATTCTCCTAGTTGCTATAGAGATACCATCCAATTGCCAAAGTTGCGTTAATATTATGCAAATGTTTTATTTATGCCAGTATCAGAATGTGTTTTGCACTGATTCATGCTGGGTATTCTTCTGCTGTACCTTTATCCAGGTAGTCATGCCCATTGTACTTAGATACATTGAGTTGCTGGTGACATGGTTGGTTCTCAGGGCAGCATGAAGTCAGCGTTAAAATGTAGGCCCTCCCTCCATTACCCCCAGTATAACAGAGCAGGTTTCCTGCCAATAGACATCAGCACATGTAGACGGACAGCCCAGCAGAAGAACTGTGGAGTGCAGCAAAATGGAAAATGCCTCAGCAAAATGTAGGAGCAACTCGCTACATATGGTGCTGTTCTACACCAAGGCTATAATATGAGCCACAGGTGGGCAAAACTGGAAACTCAAGCAAGTAACCAAGCGCTGCGGACTATCATGTACTAGGATGTCCCAGGTGAGACAGATCGGCCCACCTGCAAGAGAAAGTACAAGCATTGTAGAGGAGTGCAACCACAGAAGGGAGCAGAAAGGATTATTCCTTTAAAGGGACTCTGTCAGTACAAAATCCATTTAAATATATCTCCACCACCCACCCCCCTCTTTGTTTCCTTCAATCTCCACCTTTTCTGGCTCTACGAAGCCAGAGCTGTTAAACAGGTGGGAAGGTGTATTTAAAGTGGCTTGCGAAAGTTTTCTCGCCACACTCCTTGGCTTTTTACCTATTTTGTTACATTACGACTTGTGTTTAATGTGATGCATCAGTACTAAATAGTCTAAGTTGGTGAAGTTGGAAAAATATAGGCATAAATTAATTTTATGTGATCAAATAACTAAAAATTTTCATGTGCTTATGTATTTACCCCTTTTGCTATGAGCCCCTAAAAATTTCTGATGCAAGCAATTACCATCATGTCACGTGCTTAGTGACAGGACGTCCAGGAAAATGCAAAATACACGGATATTCTTGAGCAAAACCTGTTTGTCTATCAGTGACTTGAGACTGACGGATGTTGACCTTCCAACAAGACAATGACCAATAGCATACTGCTAAAGCAACATTCGAGTTTTTAAAGGAGAAACATATAAACGTTTTGGAGTGGTCTAGTCAAAGCCAAGAACATCTACTGTAACTTGAAGGAGCTGGAGCAGGTTTGCCTTGAGGAATACTGTAGGTAAAAATCACATTGTCCATATGTGAAAAGCGCATAGAGACTTATCCAAAGCGACTTTCAGCTGTAATTTAGTGTTGAGCGATACGATACTGCAAATATCGGGTATCGGCCGATATTAGCTGTATCGGGCTTTCGATTCCGAGTACCGATATTTTCGTCACATCGGATACCGGAATCGGGATTGTCACTGTCATTGTCAGTGTCCGTCGGTCGGGTCTGTCACTGTCAGTGTCCGTCGGTCGGGTCTGTCAGGAGTCAGCGGCACTTACCTGGCAGAAGATCTCCGGCGGTCACGGCCTGGACTGCTTCATGGCCGCCATCCTCTTCTCCCCGGCGGTCACATGCAGTTTCTCGCGATAACTGCAGTGACTGCTGGGTAATCCCGGCCGTAAAGCAGTCAGTCCGATGACGTCACCGCCGGGGAAGCAGGTAATCAGCTGTGCTGCGTCGCGATGACAGGCTCTCCCTGTCATTGCGATGTAGCAGAGCTGGATCGTCGTGGGACACTCGTTACTATGGACTGCGTCGGACAGGTGGTATACTGTTGGTTTTTTTTTTTTCTTTTTTTACAGGAGATCGATGGCGTCGCAGGAATGAGAGTACAATAAAAGAAATGAAAACTGTGTTGTCTCTTTTATTTCATTAAAAGACTTTTTTCTTGCTGTGTCTTTTTTTTAAACATTTAATAACTTTGGGATTAATAATGGATCGGTGTCTTATTGACACCTCTCCATTATTAACCGGGCTTATTGTCACCGTGCAATCAACGGTGACATTAACCCCTTATTACCCCACTTGCCACCGCTACAGGGCAGTGGGAAGAGCCGGGTAAAGTGCCACAATTGGCACATCTTTTGATGCGCCAAATGTGGGGCTGCTGTAGCCTGGTATTATCAGGCTGTTGAGGGCCAAAATCCATGGGCCTTGACAGTCTTTTAATACCAGGCCGCAGCAGTCTGCATTTTACTTGGCTGGTTAACAAAAATAGGGGGGACCCCACGCCAATTTTTTTCGAGGGGATCCCCTATTTTTGTTAATCAGCCAAGATATGCAGACTGCTGTGGCCTGGTATTATCAGGCTGGCAAGGTCCATGGATCTTGGCTCCTTAACAGCCTGAAAATCCAGGCCTCAGCGGTCTGCTTCATCTGGCTGGTTAACAAAAATAGGGGGGACCCCACGCCATTTTTTTTTCGAAGGGAACCCCTATTTTTGTTAATCAGTTCCCTCTGACGTCACTGATGGTGTCCCTGGCTGACCTGAAGTGAAAGTGGAAAGCAATCAATTAAGCTTTCCACTTCCTCTCCTGTCAGCCAGGAGAGGAGCTCATTCATTTGGGGGTTTACTGTGAGGCTGCAGCATTAGCTGCGGTCCCTGCAGTAAACATTAACCCTTTCTGAAGGATTACACCGTGGGACCTGACTGTGCATGGGATAGGTAAGAATAATTTTGCTTTATTATTTTATTTTTATTACAGGAAATGGTTTTAGCAGGTAAATAAAATATGGTCAAAAACTGTGTGATTATTTCATTAAACTTTTTTTATTAAAGTGTGTGTGTTTGATTTTTCTTTCATACAATAGGATTAATAATTGATAGTTGTCTAATTGACAGCTCTCAATTATTAACCTGGCTTAAAGTGACCTTTCAATTGCAAGGTCATTTTAACCCCTTATTAACCCATTCGCCACCGCTACAGGGCAATGGGAATAGACGGGCAAAGTGCCAGAAAGGGCGAATCTAATTATAGATTTGTCTTTTCTGGGGTGTCTGGGGGCAGATGTTAGTAGCCAGGGGGGGCCAAAAATAATGGTCCCTCTCTGGGCTATTATTATCTGCCCCCATTCGCTGGCTTTGTCTGTCTGGTTGCGAAAATAGGGCGGGAGCCCACGCATTTTTTTTTAAACAATTTTACACATCATATATATATATATATATATATATATATTTTACATGTCATTGAATTTGTGACACATATATATATAATATTTATATTTATAGTTCATACACTTCTACATAGTATAATAGCCGCTAATTCAATTGCCGGCTTTTGTGAAAATGCAGAACCCGACATGAAATGACACTTGGTGTACATAGGGTTAACCATGTCTTTTCATGTCCTTTGCTATCTGATTTGCACAAACAATTACATCAGTCTATGTGTGCAAAATTTCACACCTGTAGGGGTTAATTAAAGGTGTAAATTCGTAGCAAAAAAGTCCGTTTTTTTTACAACGAATTTACACCTTTAATTAACCCCTACAGGTGTGAAATTTTGCACACATAGACTGATGTAATTGTTTGTGCAAATCAGATTGCAAACGACATGAAAAGACATGGTTAACCCTATGTACACCAAGTGTCATTTCATGTCGGGTGCTTCTGTCTTTTCACAGAAGCCGGCTTTACCCGGCAATTGAATCAGAGGATATTTTACTATGTAGAAGTGTATAAACTATACATATATGTATATATATATGTCACAATGACATGTATATATATATTAATAATATATATATATATATATATATATATATGTATTCTATGTGTGTATATTTAGTGTTTACAAGGAAATAAAGGTTTTTTTTAGTTGCGATATTTTGTTCCCATAGACTTACATGGGACTTCCGGTATCGGAATCGGATATCGACGATATTTAGTGATATCGGCGATACCATTCCGATCCGATATTTTTAGATATCGAGCAGTATCGCTCAACACTACTGTAATTGCCACAAAAGGAGGCTCTACAAATTACTTTGTAGTGTAAGTGGGTTAAGAACTGGCTAATGGATAGAAAACAAAGGGTGGTTATTAATGGAGCACACTCGGACTGGGTCATGGTTAGCAGTGGGGTACCACAGGGGTCAGTATTGGGGCCGCTTCTCTTTAACATATTTATTAATGACCTTGTAGGGGCATACAGAGTAGTTGTTATGTTTTGGTAGCTTGAGGAGAGCAGGCAAAAACGGCAATACACCAGAGAGGTTGGAATCTACTGGATTGCAGTACCCTGACTAAACCACAACTAAAGGCAGCCGTGGAGCGTACCTACGTTGGTCCTAGACGCCTCGTCACAGCCTGAGAAGCTAACTACACCTAAAGATAGAAAGAGGAAAACTATCTGCCCCGGAGCAGATCCCAAAGAACATAGGAAGCCCCCAAACATGTAATGGCGGTTAGACAAGAGGACATACAGACACAGACAGAAAATAGTATGAGCAAACGTTGGGGCCCAAACTTCCTAGACAGAAAAGGATAGGAAGGACACTTACTGCAATCCCAAAAAACCCTAAAAAGTACCAACTCTACTAATTACAAAAACACCTGAGATCACACGACCTCTACCACCTAAATTAGTTCTCTCGTGTAACAAAACTAAGCCGCAGCCACTGAAAAAACTGGAAAAGGCAAATGAACAAATAACAGAGGCTCAGATAAACTGAGAGGAGCACAAGCCCCCCAGGAGGGGACCTGGCTGACCTCCACAAGAGTGCAGGAAAAAATGCAAAAAACAAGCACAGAAATAAAAACAGAAAATGTCTTATCTGAGAGCAGGAGAAGAGGCAAAATTCAGCAGGCTTCCAAGTGAACCAGGAACAACAGCAGTTAGACAAGAACAATTGATCACCGGCAACCCTGATAGGACCAGTCTGT
>JARQOD010000005.1:474468015-474558823 GCA_033576555.1 Oophaga sylvatica
AAACCCTAAAAAGTACCAACCTACTAATTACAAAAACACCTGACCCCACCTCCACCAAAAATTATTTCTCTCGTGTAACAAAACTAAGCCCAGCCACTAAAAAAACTGAAAAGGCAAATGAACAAATAACAAGCCAATAAACGAGAGGACACAACCCCCCAGGAGGGACCCTGACCTCCACAAGAGGCAGAAAAAATAAAAAACAACACAAAATAAAAAAAAAATTCTTACTAGACAGAGAAAGGCAAATTCAAAACTTCCAATAACCAGGAACAACACATTGACAAGAACAATTGATCCCGCAACCCCTGAAGGACCAGTCTGTAACTCCATTGCCAATCTTCACTAAATGGTTCCCTGTCCAACCACCAAGGGAGCTTCTGCCAAACTCATCCCAACCATTCACAACTTAATTTCAATATTTCAATGAAACAAAAACTTTGCAGGTAATAAATACAGAGGAGGACATTTTTATATTACGGAGGATTTATGTAAACTAGAACTTGGGCTGATAAATGGCAAATGAGCTTTAATGGGGATAAATGTAAGGCCCATGCACTTGGTAGAACAAACAAATGTATAATTATGTGCTTAATTTAAAACCCTGGGCAAAAACGTCACTGAAAAAGACCTGGGTGTATGGTGGACACAAACTCACATTTAGTGGCCAATTCAGCAGCTACTGCCAAGGTAATAAAATAAGGGATTCATTAAAATGGCATAGATGCTCATGAGGAGAACATACTTTTACCTCATACAATCACTGGTGCGACCACACTTAGAAATACTGTTGCAGTTCTGGTCTCCGTGTATAAGAAAGACATAGCTGAGTGGAGTGGTGCGAGAAGACGACCAAGGTTATTAGAGAACTGGGGGTCTGCAATACCAAGACAGGTTATTACACTTGGGGTTATTTAGTTTGGAAAAACAAGTTTAGGGGTGATCTTATTACAATTATAATATATGAGGACAGTACAAAGACCTTTCTAATGATCTTTTTTGCTCTTAGACCTTGACGGGACAAGGGGGCATCCTCTACGTCTGGAGGAAAAAGGTTTAGCCTTAATCACAGACGCAGATTCTTTACTGTAAGAGCAGTGAGACTATGGAACTCTCTGCCGTCTAATGTTGTAATGAGTGTTTCCCCTTACTAAAATTTTAAGAAGGACTGAATGCCTTTCTTGAAAAGTTATTACAGGCTATATTCACTATTTCCTAAGATACTGCGTTGATCCAGGGACTAGTCTGATTGCCGTATGGGGAAACGGGAAGGATTTTTTTTTCCCCAATTGAAGCTTACTGTTTGCCACTTGGGTTTTTTTTGCCTTCCTCTGGATCAACATTTAGGACAGGTTAGATAGATAGGGGTTTTGAACTAGATGGACTTAAAGTCTTCCTTCAACCTTAATAACTATTTACTAACTATGTTACTTATTTTAGGGGGTGAGTAGTTGTCACACTGAATTTTTCAGCTATTTTGTCCTATTTGTTTTTTGTTCACTAAAAAAAAAAACAAATTTTACAGTTGTATCATGTTCTTTACATGATTTGATGCTTTCCCCTCAAAAAAAACATTGAAATCCATTTCGGAGGCAGCAAAACACAAACAGTCAAGGGGGTGAATACATTCACAAGCTACTGTAAAATGTTTGGCCCCACCAAGTGTCTGCATTGGTTTGAACAGTCATTCTGTGCTGACAAGTCCCTCTAGTGTGGCCATTTCTTTGCCCTTCTAGATAGCTACACTCAACTATCCAGTGTGTTTGCTCATGACTGAAAGGGTTACAGCATCATTTCATGTAAAGAACATGACTACAATTAGAACATTTTGTGTGTTTTTTTTGTATAGCAATAACAAATAGGACAAAATTACTGAAAACTTCAGTTGTATAACTATTCGGCCCCCTAAAAGTCATACTTTGTAAAGCCTCCTTTTTGTGGGAATTGTATCTGCAATTTGCTTTCGATAAGTTTTTCTAATGAGCTTTCCACATCTGGCCACTAGGTTTTTGCCAATTCCTGAAGGCAAAAACTGCTCCACTCCTTTAAGTTAATGGTTTCATATGGTGAACAGCAATCTTCATCTGACCACAGATTCTCAACTGGATTAAAGGGAACCTGTCATCTTGTTTTGCCGCTATAAGATGCGGTCACTGCCTTTCAGACATATCTACAGCATTCTATAATCTGTAATAACCCCCATTCAACCTGCAAGATAAGAAAAAATAGTATTAGACCTACCCGTAATAATGTTTCCAGAGTCCATCCTGACAGCACCCCGGGAGGACGTCCCCCTCCTCCTTGCAGGGACAGGATAGCACACGAGAGGTTAAAAGGTCCCACCCCACCCCTTCCCCAGTGTAGAACAAAGTACCACCACATGGGGTCATGCAAACACACTTTAATGACAGAATCATATTACATCATATGACATATCAAAAAACGGGGGAACTACCAGTGCTGTCAGGATGGACTCCTGGAAACATTATTACCGGTAGGTCTAATACTATTTTCCAGGACGTCCCTCCTGACAGCACCCTGGAGAGTACCAAAGAACCTCTTCAGGTGGATTACTGCCTGTAGACTTTTCTACCAAATGCAGTCTGCTGACCTGACATAATGTCTAGTCTGTAGTGTTTACAAAATGTGTCAAATCTGGCCCAATTGCTGCCTTACAAATTTGTTCTACTGAGCGCCGCCCTCTCCGCCCAGGAGGCTGATATTGCCTGGTAGAGTGAGCTCTTAGGCCTTCAGGGAACTCACTCCTTCAACTGATAGGCGTCTGAGATGACCCTGGTGATCCATCTCGCTTATAGATGCCTTGGAAGCCTTTTTTTTCCCATATTTTTTCCCCAAAAAGGATAAATAGTTTCTGATCTATCACCAGCTACTGGTGCCTCTAAATAATCGATAACTGCCTGTCTGACATCCAGCGAGTGGAGTGCCCACTCTTTATCGTTAGAAGGTCTTTATAAAAGATGGTAACACAATTTCTTGGTTCATATTTCTGCCTGAGGCTACCTTTGGCAAAAAACTGGTCTAGCTTCAGAATTATACAGTCCTCTCTAATCTGAAGATAAGGATCTTTAATAGACAGGCCTGAATCTCGCCTATCCTTTTGGCCGTGGTGATGGCTACCAAAAAGCTGCCTTCCAGTGCAAATTGAATGGCATTTCTCTGTCAGGCATATGGACCCTTGTACAGAGACCTTAGAACCAAATTTAGGTCCCAAGGGGGGTTAATTGCCTAATTGTAGGACGTAGTCTCTGTTGCCTTTTATAAATCTTATTATCCAAGGGTGTCTGCCAACTGAAAGTCCAACAAGGAACTAAGGCCGCTGTCTGCACGTTTAGAGTGCTAGGCTTTAGACCCTTGTTAAAGCCCCGCCTGTAAAAAATCAAGAACCTTCGGTATGTCGGGGGAACCTGTCACCACACTAGATCTGCCGCCTTTGAGACAGAACCTCTTCCAGATCTTTAGGTATATAGCGGATTTACCGGCTTCTGCTGGCCTGGATAGTGGCTATAACCTGATCTGATAAGCCTTTTGCTTTCAAGATGTCCTTTTCAGGATCCAGGCTGAGAGGTGCAGTCTTCCCAGATTCGGGTGGTAGACCGGCCCTTGATGAATAACATCCTGCCTCAGAGGTAAACTTCTACTGCTATATTGCTTAGTAGGGAAAACCAGCTTCTTCTCGCCAGTATGGACGATCAGGATAACTCGTGCCTGCTCCTGTTGTATTTTCCCTGAGCACGGCTGGGATAGCGCCAGTGGTGGAAAGGCATATGAAAGAGGTGCCTTCCAGACCTGGCTCAGAGCATCTATCCCCTCCGAGTATCCAATGGTTTAGAGAGTAAATCTTGGGACCTTTGAGTTCTTCCTTCTCGCAAAGAGGTCTATTCGCGGGGTTCCCCAACGCCTGCATAGCTGGTGGAATATGCTCTAATTCAGCTCCCACTCCGTTGGACAAACTGTTCCCTGCTTAGTAGTCCGCTAGCTCGTTCTGGTTACCTTCTAGATGTATTGCCGTTATCGAGAGGACCGTATTCTCTGCCCAGGAAAATATCTTCCGCGCCAGATCCTGCAGCTGTCGATGTCTGGGACCTCCCTGATGCTTCAAGAACGAAACTGTTGTTACGTTGTCGACAGGATTCTTACTGCCGACCTCTGATTCGGACCGATTTCATCTTAACGCTTCCCAGACTGCCAATAGCTCCTTGAAGTTGGACGACTTCTCTTTGATATTCTCGGGCCATCTGCCCGGAAAATTTCCCCCTTCTAAGTGGCTCCCCAACCCCACGAGCTGGCGTCTGTCGTGACTATGTAGGGCGATGTGTCCATGACACCCCCACCTGGAGGTTTTTGGGCTGTAATGACCTTTTTACTGCTTCTGTTAGGTGAAATATCTGTCCACAATGTCTGATGCTGATCCCATATTGAGGTTTTCCCTCTGTAATGGCCTTGAATGAAACTGTGCCCATCTGACACACAGAATACAAGCGGTCATGAGGCCCAGCACTCTCATAGTATCTCTTATGGAGGTGCTTGCTTCAAAAGGTCTCTGACTCCCCCCTGACTCCTCCTGCTTCTTTCTTAGCAAAAAGATATTCTGCTTCTGGAATCCAACAGACCCCTAAGAAGACCTTTCTGTGTTCGGCACCAGATGTGATTTCTCCCAGTTTATGATCCAGCCTAGGCATTCCAAAACTGCAATTGTTCGGTTCCTGTGAATCGTTAGCGTCTCTTCCGACTCTGTCACCAAAAGAAAATCGTCTAGGTATGGAACGATTATCATTCCTTGGCTTCTCAGGTAGGCCACTACCTCTGATGCCAGCTTTGTGAATATCCGGGTGCCGAGGCAAGCCCGAAGGGAGGCCCTGGAACTGGAAGGTCCCGGACAGCAGTTCAATAGCAAATCTCAGAATTTTTTGAGATAACGGGTGAATAGGGACCTGGAAATAGGCACTTTTAAGTCGAGGGGGCACATTACTGCATCTGTTTATAAATGGACTGTGGACCGAATAGATTCCATTCGGAACCTCTTGTATTTCACCCAGGTGTTTAGCGGCTTTAGATTTATAATAGTACGCGTCTCGCCTGATGGTTTTGGGGTAAAAACAGAGAATAGTGACCACTTCCCTTTCTGCCGAGGGAACTGCCACTATGACCTCTGAGCTGATCATGTCCAGAAGATCGGCCCACATGGGGGAGTTTATCTGGACTACCGTAGGGAGATGAATCTTTCGGGGGGGAGTGGAGGAGAGCTCTATGAAGTAACCTTCTGTTATCGTTTTGAAACCCAGCGTTCGGTGTAATTTGAGCCCAACTCTCTGCAAAATGGCGAGTCTCCCTCCGATACCCATGTCGTCATTGTCTTTTAGACCTGGAAGACGAAGCAAAGGGGCCTTTCCTTCCGCCCTGTGGGAACTTCTATATGATCCCTCATTGGACCTGCCCTGGGACCTAAAGTCCGGCTGACGTCTAGAGGTAAAACTCCTACGAAAGGACTGAGGGTGTCTAGGTTTTTCCTCAGGAATCCCTTTTTCTTGTCCGAAGCAAGCTCTAGAATGTTGTCCAGAGCTGGCCCGAATACTCTAAGGCAGTGTTTCTCAACTCCAGTCTCAGACCCACCAACAGGTCATGTTTTCAAGATTTCCTTTGTATGATAATTTTATCACCTGCTCAAGCATTTATTCCATTAACTTTGCAATACTAAGGAAATCCTGAAAGCAGACCTGTTGGTGGGTCCTGAGAACTGGAGTTGAAAACACTGCTCTAAGGCCTGCGAAGGAATGGAGCACAGCCTCGATTTTGATGCGTTATCTTCTGACCAAGACCGCAACCAAATAGCCTTCTAGCCGCATTAGATGAGAGCTATTTCTTGCTGTGAACCTTACCGATTCCCTGATGTGTCAGCTAGAAATGCTGTGGCTGATTTCATTAGGGGAAGAGATGCAAGAATATCTGCTCTAGGGGTCTTATTGGTGAGCTGTTCCTCCAACTGCCCCATCCACAGACACATAGACCTGGCTACTGAAGTGGCCGCTATGTTGGTCTTAATCAGAGCTGATGAGGATTCCCAAGCCCTTTTTAAGAGAATATCACCCTTCTGTTCATGGGGTCGAGCAAACTTGACGAGTCCTCAAAGGGGAATGGCCGTCTTCTTATAGCCAACCGCGCCACTGGGACATCTATCTTCGGTATTTCCTCCCAGAGCTTTACTTCTTCTGAGTTAACGGGCAAATGTCCCTTGAAGTCACGAGACAGCACCAGCCTACGCTCTCTCGTTCGTCCCTCCATGCAGGACAGGAAAAACACTGAGGAAAGGGGATGGGGTGGGACCTTTTAACCTCTCGTGTGCTTTCCTGTCCCTGCAAGGAGGAGGACGTCCTCCCGGGGTGCTGTCTAGAGCAGGGGTGGGCAATTAATTTTCCCGAGGGCCACATGAGAGACCATGACTGTTGTGGAGGGCCGAACTAATAGCTTGAAATTAATTCTACTCAACATTAATTTATTAATATTAATTGTATCACTTAATATTGAGCATAATTAAGTATGCTGACATTCCCTATATATCTTTGAACCCCCCCACAGCCCCTTAAATACAGCATGAGCCTCACACAGTCTACTACATATGCAGCATGAGCCTCACACATCCTACTACATATGAGGCATGAGCCCCACACAGCCTCCCTATATGTGGCATGAGCACCACATAGCCTCCCCATATACAGCATGAGCCCACAAAGACTCCCTATATGCGGCATGAGCCCCACACAGTCTACCTATATACGGCATCAGCCCCACCAAGGCTCCCCATGTACGGCATGAGCACCACACAGCCTCCCCATGTACAGCATGAGCCCCACACATCCTTCCCATGTACGGCATGGCCCCAGACAGCCTCCCCATGTATGGCATGAGCACCACACAGCCTCCCCATGTACAGCATGAGCCCCACACAGCCTTCCCATGTACGGCATGAGCCCCACACAGCCTCCCCATGTACAGCATGGGCCCCACACAGCCTCCCCATGTACGGCATGAGCCCCACACAGCCTCCCCATGTACGGCATGAGCCCCGCACAGCCTCCTCATGTACTGCATGAGCCCCAGTTTCCCCATATACTGTGAGGCCCCACACAGCCTCCACATGAACTGCATGAGCCCCACACAGCCTTCTTTATATATACAGCATGAGCCCCACACAGCCTTCTTATATACAGCAAGAGCCCCACAGTCTCTCCACATACTGAACGAGGCCCCACATAGCCTCCCATATACTGCATGAGGCCCCCACTGCCTCCCCATATACTGATTGAGCCCCACACAGCCTCCCCAATATTGCATGACAGTATACAGTCTTTCCATAGCCTCCCCATGAGCAGCATGTCACCCCCATAGAATCCCCATGTTCACCCCATAGAATCCCGATGTTCACCCCATAAATCCCCATGTTCACCCCATATTCATACACATGAAAAAAAAAAAAAAACACCACATACTCACCTCGAACTCCGATGCACTGACTCTCCGGCGGTTCACAGCCGACGTGATGGCATGACATCATCGCGTCAGCTGTTTCACACGCTGATTGGTGGAGGAAGTGGCTGGAGGCCCCTCCTCCACCAATGCTGACTGCGGGAGACAGCGAGCGGGGGGGCACGGTACGGCCGGCGGACCTCAGGTTTTCAGCCCTACGGCTGTCTCGGTCCGCGGGCCGGACTGAGACAGCCAGAGGGCCGGATGTGGCCCGCGGGCCGCACTTTGCCCAGGTCTGGTCTAGAGGGACGTCCTGGAAATAAGTTTTATTATACTCACCCGTGGGGCGGTCTGGTCCGATGGGTGTCGCATCTTCTTGCGACGCCGCCCTCCTGCTTGCTTCCTCACTTCAGGCATTGTGCTTCTGCGCAGGCGTACTTATCTGCCCTGTTGAGGGCAGAGCAAAGTACTGCAGTACAGAAGCGCAATGCCGGCAGTGAGGAAGCAAGCAGGAGGGCGGCGTAGCAAGAAGATGGGAGGCGCCGGACCCGGTCCTGCGACACCCATCAGACCGGACCACAGCAGACCGCCCCCAGGGTGAGTATAATAAAACTCATTTTTCTTATCTTTCAGGTCGGACCGGGGCTTATCTACAGCATTATAGAATGCTGTAGAAAAACCCTGAAAGGCAGTGGGTTTTAACTAGGCCACTCCAAAACATTTACACTTTTCCCCTTAAACCACTTGAGTGTTCCTTAAGCAGTATGATTTGGGTCATTATCTTGTTGAAAGGTGTTTGTCCGGCGTCAGACATAGCGTTTACTTTGGTGGCTAAAAATTTTAATTTTGATCTCACCTGACCAAAGCACCTTCACCAAACATTTGGGGAGTCTCCTATATGTCTTTTGGCAAACTCAAAAAGTGGGGTGGGGGAGTCTTCATGTGGTGCTCTGCTTAGGTATTCATCAATATGGGCTTCTGACAGATCACTGATCCCTCACTGACCCGCACCCTAGTTTACATACTGCATAGAATATGGTTTAAAAAAAAAATTCACATTCATCAGGCAGGCGTCATGATACGGTGGATAATATGCATGTATTTATTTTATTTAGACATATAGTGTTGTTGTAAAAAAAAATAATCTTAATCAAAATGGCGGCCGCACCTGCGCAGTAGCATCTATTGCTTTCCGATAGATGCCACTGCACGGGCGCCGCCGGCGGCATCATTGTGGAGCTTAATTTTTTTCTCTGTAGCAAAATGGTGGCAGCTCCTGTGCAGTAGCGTCTATCAGAACACGATAGATGCTTCTGTGCAGGCGCGGCCGCCAGCTCCATTTTGGTTAAGATAATATTTTTTTCCCAACAAAACTATATATCTAAATAAAATGAATACATGCATATATCCACCGTATCATGCTACAGCGCTGACAGCGCCTCCTGATAAATGTGAGGTTTTTTTTTCTTTTAAGCCATATTCTATGCAGTATGTAAAATAGTGTGCAGGTCAGTGAGGGATCAGGGACCTGTCAGCAGTCTGCATCAGAGCACCACATGAAGACCCCCTAATACGCCGCCCCAGAGCACGAGCATATCATTAACTCAAAACTACAAATAAAGATTAAACAACAACCACAAGATGGATTTCATCACCCAGGTATCATTTTAATCAGTATAACAGCGCCGACCTGACTCTGTCTGTAGGTCACTGTGCACAATCCTGCTGACAGGTTCCCTTTAACTGCTGTGAGCACAAACTTAAAATCCTTGACTGCACATCATAAAACAGAAGTCTGTAGAAAATTGAAAAAAAACACACAAACCACAAGACAAAGTCATCAAATATTCTGGAATTTACTTATAAAGATACAATTTTGTTCTTTGCAAAAGTCAATAGATAAAAAGGGTTTGTGTGTAACAATATAAGGGCATCTCCAAGCAGCTCTTCCTTTATCTTCTCGTCAAGTTCTATAATAGAAAAAAAAACAAACAAAGAGCAGGTTATTCTAGCTCTTAGATACCACTCTATGCATACACTACGGGAGTTGTAAAACATTAACGTGCAACCCTATTAATTTGGTAAATTAGAAGTTATAGACGGGATTCACTAGCCCAGGATCTCGCTGCTTCAGCCACAAGCCCACACAATATTAGCTACGTGCCGTAGGGTCAAAATTTTAAAGGGGTTGACTGATACTACAACCTCTTAACAGAAACTGTTCACAAGGGACCTGGGAGTGGAAAGATTTTTTTCTAATTTGATACATTGCAGATAGAAACAAAGCATACTGGTAGTAATTAGTGATGAGCAAGCGTGCTCGGATAAGGTGTTATCTGAGAACGCTCGTGTCCTAATCGAGTATTTTCGGAGTGCATGAAAAAAAAAAAAAAACAAGTCGCCGTGCCTGAATGTCTCGCCACTCTTCGACAGCCACAAAACATGCAGGGATTGTGCATTTATTGGGAAAATCCTGCATGTGTTGCGGGTGTCAAACAGCGGCGAGACATGCAGCTGCGGCGACTCAAGCATTTTTTTCAAGCACGCCGAAAATACTCGATTAGGCTACTTTCACACTTGCGTTTTTTTTGCGCAGCGCATCTTGCGCTATCGGACGCATGCGCAATGTTCCCCTATCTTTAACATGGCGGGCGCAGGGTCTAGCGCTTGCACGCGTTCATGTGCGTTTGTCGTGCGCTGCGCATTTTCCTGGTGTGCGCCCATACGCGCCAGACGCTACATGTTGCATTTTTTTTTCCGCCCAACAGCTTTAAAAAAACGCGTGCGCACTGTGCGCATGCTATGCGCAAAAAATAACATTGCAGTCTATGGGGGCGCTGGCATGCGCATGGATTTGCGCTCGTCAGCGCTTTTGCACGCACGCGATTTTTCTGTAAATAATGGTGCCAGAGATGATGGAGGCAGAGATGATGGAGTCAAGATGATAAGCCAGAGATGATGGAGACAGAGATGATGGAGCCAGAGATGATGGAGACAGAGATGATGGAGACAGAGATGATGGAGGCAGAGATGATAGAGCCAGAGATGATGGAGGCAGAGATGATGGAGGCAGAGATGATAGAGCCAGAGATGATGGAGGCAGAGATGATGGGAGGAGAGAAATGATGGAGGCAGAGATGATAGAGCCAGAGATGATAGAGACAGAGATGATAGAGACAGAGATGATGGAGCCAGAGATGATGGAGCCAGAGATGATAGACCAGAGATGATAGAGCCAGAGATGATAGAGCCAGAGATGATAGAGCCAGAGATGATGGAGGCAGAGATGATAGAGCCAGAATGATGGAGGCAGAGATGATGGAGACAGATGATGGAGACAGAGATGATGGAGACAGAGATGATGGAGACAGAGATGATGGAGACAGAGATGATGGAGACAGAGATGATAGAGCCAGAGATGATAGAGCCAGAGATAGATAGAGCCAGAGATGATAGAGCCAGAGATGATGGAGCCAGAGATGATGGAGGCAGAGATGATGGAGACAGATGATGGAGACAGAGATGATGGAGACAGAGATGATGGAGACAGAGATGATAGAGCCAGAGATGATAGAGCCAGAGATGATGGAGACAGATGATGGAGACAGAGATGATGGAGACAGAGATGATGGAGACAGAGATGATGGAGCCAGAGATGATGGAGCCAGAGATGATGGAGACAGAGATGATGGAGGCAGAGATGATGGAGACAGAGATGATGGAGGCAGAGATGATGGAACCAGAGATGATGGAGGCAGAGATGATGGAGGCAGAGATGATAATGTGACAAATAGAAAACGCATGCGCCAAAAAAACGCAAAAACATGCAAAAACGCATGAAATCGCAGACAAACGCTGCGTTTTTTTGTAGAAATGCGCATGCTGATGCGACTAAATATTGCAGCATTTACAAGCGTTTGCATGCGTTTTTTTAATGCGCTTCATGTGCGCTCGAAACGCAGTGCAAAAAAACGCAAGTGTGAAAGTAGCCTTAGGACACGAGCGTGCTTATCTGTATACGCTCGCTCATCACTAATATTAATCAACGGCTTTCCAACACTTTTTTGATATAAAAAAAGTCCCAATTTTTGTCACTTCATATTTACACTAAAAATTATGATTTTTTTTTACTCCTCTTGCCTATTATTAAAATAAAAATAGTGATTGACAGTGGCAATTAAGAGTTAAACAGCCGTATGGTTAGAGGCAGACATCAGCTATGTAATATAGCCGACATCTGTCCTGTGTGGAGCGGGTCCTGTCTCTCAGCCCGCTCCCAGGTCCCCGACATTCTCCATGACATTTATACATCCTTCATGTACCGTGAAGGGGCTAATAGAGCTGAACTGTAATTCCAAACGCAATCCACAGTCAGGCGTGCTGTTGTTTTTGAATGAAAGCAGTCATATTTTTCCAGTTTTGGACAACCCCCTTACATCTAAGCCTTCATTTACATATATTTGAGAGATCTGAGTTCAAAAACCAGATCTCTACCAATAAGCAGATTTCTGTGGGTCCAAACAAATGGGCATACAATACCGTGCAATAGTTTTAGTCAGGCGTGCAGCATAACTGCCTTGTGTCTTGTTACTGTGCTTAATCTTGCCATGGCGCAAGATCTGTGAGATGAAACTGTCTTCTACAACCTCCCCGTTCTAGCAGAGTTTGGCTGTTCCTCGCCCAGTTGCAAACCTCCAACACAGATGTTTCCATTTATAACCTATATATAAGGGCTTATGCAGACATCCATGAAACATGGTCAGAGCACAGATTGGCCACAGATCTCCCGACCTGAGCATGACAGCCTTAGGCCGGTGTCACACTTGCGTGTGTGATGCGCGAGTCTCTCGCATCAACACCCGGCACTGCCGCTGGCACTCGGACCGGAGCGTGCGGCTGCACAGAAATACATGCAGCCGCATGCTCCGGTCCGAGCGCCGGCGGCAGTGTCGGGTGTTGATGCTTGAGTTTCTCGCATCACACACGCAAGTGTGACACCGGCCTTATAGAAATATACAAAGGTGCCACGCTTGGAATGATAATCCAAATCTGGTCCATGCTCGGACCATGTTGCACGAATGTCTCCGTGAGACCTAAAAATGGTGATCATTATCACCTGCTTGGCATAAATGGATACTCATACCCCTGAATACAATACTGGAACAAGCCTGACTGTGCACAAATATGTCTAGTCTAGAAGAATTAATGCTGTTTTGAAGCAAGGTGCGGCCACATCAGAAAAATAAACCACCACCACTGCTATTTTAAAGCATTCTTGTTTGGCAGTAATTTTCCATACCTGCCTAAAACTTTTGAACAGTACTGTACGTGTGATTATCAGTGGAACATTTAGAGAGCCCCTCTATGGTTACAAATGGCACAGATAGAGAGCCCCTCTATGGCCGAGGTCAGACGTGCGAGAAACTTGTATTTCTATGCAGCTGAACGCTCCGGTCCCAAGTGCCGGCGGCAGTGCCAGATATTGACGTGCGAGATTCGTGCGAGTTTCTCGAACATCTGACCCCGGCCTAAAGTTATGAGTGGCACAGTTAGAAAGGCTCTCTACGGTTACGAGTAGCACAGTTAGAGAGCCCCTCTATGGTTATGAGTAGCACAGTTAGAGAGCCCCTCTATGGTTACGAGTGGCACAGTTAGAGAGCCCCTCTATGTTTACGAGTGGCACACTTAGAGAGCCCCTCTATGGTTACGAGTAGCACAGTTAGAGAGCCCTCTATGGTTACGAGTGACACAGTTAGAGAGCCCCTCTATGTTTACGAGTGCACAGTTAGAGAACCTCTATGTTACGAGTGACACAGTTAGAGAGCCCCTCTATGGTTACGAGTGACACAGTTAGAGAGCCCCTCTATGGTTACGAGTGCACAGTTAGAGAGCCCCTCTATGGTTACGAGTGACACAGTTAGAGAGCCCCTCTATGGTTACGAGTGGCACAGTTAGAACCTCTCTATGGTTACGAGTACACAGTTAGAGAGCCCCTCTATGGTTACGAGTGGCACAGTTAGAGAGCCCTCTATGGTTACGGTAGCACAGTTAGAGAGCCCCTCTATGTTTCGATGACAGTTGAGAACTCTATGTTACGATGAAGTTAGAGAGCCCCTCTATGGTTACGAGTGACACAGTTAGAGAGCCCCTCTATGTTTACGAGTGGCACAGTTAGAGAACCTCTATGGTTACGAGTGACACAGTTAGAGAGCCCCTCTATGGTTACGAGTGACACAGTTAGAGAGCCCCTCTATGTTTACGAGTGGCACAGTTAGAGAACCCTCTTTGTTTACGAGTGGCACAGTTAGAGAACCCCCTCTATGGTTACGAGTGGCACAGTTAGAGAGCCCCTCTATGGTTACGAGTGGCACACTTAGAGAGCCCCTCTTGTTTACGAGTGGCACAGTTAGAGAACCCCTCTATGGTTACGAGTGGCGCAGTTAGAGAGCCCCTCTATGGTTACGAGTGGCACAGTTAGAGAATCCCTCTATGGTTTACAGTGGCACAGTTAGAGACCCCTCTATGGTTACGAGTGGCACAGTTAGAGAGCTCCTCTATGGTTACGAGTGGCACAGTTAGAGAATCCCTCTATGGTTACGAGTGGCACATTTAGAGAGCCTCTCTATGGTTATGAGTGGCACACTTAGAGAGCCCTCTATGGTTACGAGTGGCACGGTTAGAGCCCTCTATGGTTACGAGTGGCACAGTTTAGAGAGCCCTCTCTATGGTTACGAGTGGCACATTAGAGAGCCCCTCTATGGTTACGAGTGGCACGTTAGAGAGCCCCTCTATGGTTACGAGTGGCACAGTTAGAGAGCCCCTCTATGGTTACGAGTGGCACAGTTAGAGAGCCCCTCTATGGTTACGAGTGGCACAGTTAGAGAACCCCTCTATGGTTACGAGTGGCACAGTTAGAGAGCCCCTCTATGGTTATGAGTGGCACAGTTAGAGAGCCCCTCTATGGTTACGAGTGGCACACTTAGAGAGCCCCTCTATGGTTACGAGTGGCACAGTTAGAGAACCCCTCTATGGTTACGAGTGGCGCAGTTAGAGAGCCCCTCTGTGGTTACGAGTGGCACAGTTAGAGAATCCCTCTATGGTTACAAGTGGCACAGTTAGAGAGCCCCTCTATGTTTACGAGTGGCACAGTTAGAGAGCTCCTCTATGGTTACGAGTGGCCAGTTAGAGACTCCCTCTGTGGTTACGAGTGGCACATTTAGAGAGCCTCTCTATGGTTATAGTGGCACATTAGAGAGCCCCTCTATGGTTACGAGTGGCACGGTTAGAGCTCCTCTATGGTTACGAGTGGCACAGTTAGAGAGCTCCCTCTATGGTTACGAGTGGCACAGTTAGAGAGCCCTCTATGGTTACGAGTGGCACATTAGAGAGCCCCTCTATGGTTACGAGTGGCACAGTTAGAGAGCCCCTCTATGGTTACGAGTGGCACAGTTAGAGAGCCCCTCTATGGTTACGAGTGGCACAGTTAGAGAGCCCCTCTATGGTTACGAGTGGCACAGTTAGAGAGCCCCTCTATGGTTACGAGTGCGCATTTAGAGAGCCCCTTTATGGTTACGAGTGGCACAGTTAGAGAGCCCCTCTATGGTTACGAGTGGCACAGTTAGAGAGCCCCTCTATGGTTACGAGTGGCACAGTTAGAGAGCCCCTCTATGGTTACGAGTGGCACAGTTAGAGAGCCCCTCTATGGTTACGAGTGGCACAGTTAGAGAGCCCCTCTATGGTTACGAGTGGCACAGTTTAGAGAGCCCTCTATGGTTACGAGTGGCACAGTTAGAGAGCCCCTCTATGGTTACGAGTGGCGCATTTAGAGAGCCCCTCTATGGTTACGAGTGGCACAGTTAGAGAGCCCCTCTATGGTTACGAGTGGCACAGTTAGAGAGCCCTCTATGGTTACGAGTGGCATGTTAGAGAGCCCCTCTATGGTTACGAGTGGCGCATTAGAGAGCCCCTTATGGTTACGAGTGGCACAGTTAGAGAGCCCCTCTATGGTTACGAGTGGCACAGTTAGAGAGCCCCTCTATGGTTACGAGTGGCACAGTTAGAGAGCCCCTCTATGGTTACGAGTGGCGCATTTAGAGAGCCCTCTATGGTTACGAGTGGCACAGTTAGAGAGCCCCTCTATGGTTACGAGTGGCATTAGAGAGCCCTCTATGGTTACGAGTGGCACAGTTAGAGAGCCCCTCTATGGTTACGAGTGGCCATTAGAGAGCCCCTATGGTTACGAGTGGCCATTAGAGAGCCCTCTATGGTTACGAGTGGCACAGTTAGAGAGCCCCTCTATGGTTACGAGTGGCGCATTTAGAGAGCCCCCTCTATGGTTACGAGTGGCACAGTTAGAGAGCCCCTCTATGGTTACGAGTGGCGCATTTAGAGAGCCCCTCTATGGTTACGAGTGGCACAGTTAGAGAGACCCTCTATGGTTACGAGTGGCACAGTTAGAGAGCCCCTCTATGGTTACGAGTGGCGATTTAGAAGACCCTCTATGGTTACGAGTGCCAGTTAGAGAGCCCTCTATGGTTACGAGTGGCGCATTTAGAGAGACCCTCTATGGTTACGAGTGGCAGCATTTAGAGAGCCCCTCTATGGTTACGAGTGGCGCATTTAGAGAGACCCTCTATGGTTACGAGTGGCCATTTAGAGAGACCCTCTATGGTTACGAGTGGCGCATTTAGAGAGACCCTCGCTGCAGCTCGGGCTCTGACAGCTCAGTCAGTGAGACCCTGGAATATAAGAAGAGTGGACCTACTGAAGATAGTGCATCATGTGCCGTGTACAATGCTGCTGCTTATTGTCTTCCTTGGCAGAATAATCCCTCATTTCTCTCCATGGAGTAAGTGTGGATGTAATTTTTCGGTGGTGGCTCTGGGGGACCAATAAATTGGTGCTGAGCGTGTTCATCATCATGTGCTATGCAGTTGTGCTGATACACCGTTGCAGTGATAAATTTCCTCCATCAGAGTTTTGTACATTTTGAAGTTTACAACTTTATTTCTTGAGTGACCTCCAACCGCAGTGAGTGCACATGTGTATAGCAGTGAGGGGAGGCTATGAGCGCGGTGAGCCCAGTAATACCTGCTGTCTGTTATTACTCGGGCAGGAGGCAGCAGTCCAGGGCTCCGGCACTAGGACAGATCCAGCCTCTTCTGCGTCTCCACCAGTTTGTCGTGCAGCCTCTTCCTTCTCCAGTCCAGATACTTCCTGCGCTGCCTGTTCGCCTGCCAACCGACAAGCACCCCAGCGGCAAAGCTGAGCAGCACCGCCACGTACAGCCCGCGCTCCGACACCTCCGCCATACCGTGCCCGCTCGTGCTCTAGTGGCGTCACTTGGCCTGAAGGTCACGGTCGCAGTTCTCAGCAGTCACGGTCGTCTCCCTCTGCTGTCCGCTAGAGGGCGCGCTGCCTCCTCATTCATACACGGCGGCCATGTTGTCGGAGCCTTTTACTTCACTCTGGGGCTCTCCTAGGATCATTTGGAGGCCAGCTCTGGCTTTGTAATCGTCATTTGTCTGTGGTGTGAGGATGACTATGTAGTTTATATTTTTCTTTGCTTTATGCACCCAGCTACAAGAAAGAAAAAGAACAGAGAGAAAGAAAGATGGGAAAGAACAGAGAGAAAGAAAGAAACAGATAGAGAGAGAGAAAGAAATAAAAATTCCATAAAGATACTATAGCAGCCCGGCTCCCATTGTAGTGCCCACCTGAGCCTCCCGGTGCAGGACATATCATGATCCGCTCACATGGCCGACATCCCCGATTCCAACGCGAGGACACGGTGATGGATCTGAAGCATTCCCTGAAGTGCCTCTATGGTTCCGTCACAATCTCCTCCCGAAATTACCTCATTTCCGGTCATCTTCCAGCACGTCACTTCTGGTGGAACATCACGTGCGAGTTTTAAAGTGCTCTTCGGGGCTCCGGCATGTACTCCTGTGTCCACGGGAAAAGCTACCGGCCGGGACAGCGGGGCAGACTCTCAAAATCGGGAGTGTCCCGCTGAATTCAGGACGGTTGGGAGGTATGAATGCTCCCCACCATACACCTTGTACACGCACGGCTCTGCACACCTCACACACACGGTTCTGCTTTGTATGCCTCGTACACACACGGCTCCGCTCTGTCCACCTCGCACACACAAGGCTCCACTCCGTCCACCTCGCACACACAAGGCTCCACTCCGTACACCGTGTACACATGCAGCCACGCTTTGTACACCTTGTACACACACGACTCCACTCCGTAAGCCTTGTACACATGCGGCTTTGCAGCATACACCTCGTACACACGCGGTTCTGCTCTGTACACACGCGGCTCCACTACATACACACAAGGCTCCGCTCTGTACACACACGGCTCAAGCACGGAGCCCTGTGTGTACGGAGCTGAGCGGCTCAGCTCCGTACACTTCACATACACAGGGCTCCATTTCGTACACACACAGCACTGCTACATCCACCTCGTACACACGGCTCCGCTCCGTAAACCTCGTACACGCGCGGCTCAGCTCCGTAAACCTCGTACAGACACACGGCTCCGCTCCATCCAACTCGTACAGACACGGTTCTGCTACATCCAACTCGTACACACAAGGCTCCCCTCCGTACACACTACAGCACTGCTACATCCACCTTGTACTCGGGCGGCTCCGCTCCGTGCACCTCGTACACGCGCTGCTCCGCTCCGTGCACCTCGTACACGTGCGGCTCCGCCCCGTGCACCTCGTACACGCGCGGCTCCGCTCCGTGCACCTCGTACACGCGCTTCTCCGCTCCGTGCACCTTGTACACGCGCGGCTCTGCTCCGTACACACTACATTACTGCTACATCCACCTCATACACACACGGCTCTGCTCCGTACACCTCGTACACACGGCTCCGCTCCGTACACCTCGTACACACGCGGTTCTGCTCTGTACACACACGGCTCCACTACATACACACAAGGCTCCGCTCTGTACACACACGGCTCAAGCACGGAGCCCTGTGTGTACGGAGCTGAGCGGCTCAGCTCCGTACACTTCACATACACAGGGCTCCATTTCGTACACACACAGCACTGCTACATCCACCTCGTACACACGGCTCCGCTCCGTAAACCTCGTACACGCGCGGCTCAGCTCCGTAAACCTCGTACAGACACACGGCTCCGCTCCATCCAACTCGTACAGACACGGTTATGCTACATCCAACTCGTACACACAAGGCTCCCCTCCGTACACACTACAGCACTCCTACATCCACCTTGTACTCGGGCGGCTCCGCTCCGTGCACCTCGTACACGCGCGGCTCCGCTCCGTGCACCTTGTACACGCGCGGCTCTGCTCCGTACACACTACATTACTGCTACATCCACCTCGTACACATACGGCTCTGCTCCGTACACCTCGTACACACGGCTCCGCTCCGTACACCTCGTACACACACGGCTCCACTCCGTACACCTTGTACACACATGGCTCCGCTCCGTACACCTCGTACACACGGCTCCTCTCCGTACACCTCGTACACACACGACTCTGCTACATCCAACTTGTACACACTACAGCACTGCTATATCCACACTGTAAACCCGAGTCCTGACCCCCACGCACACAAACTTACCCTCATCCAGCACCATGACAACCATCACAGCGCAGAGTCCTGCACACAATGAGGACACGGATCATGTGACCCTGACTCCTCCCCTCCTGTGACCTCATCACAGGTCCTGTGGGCACAGAAGAGAACAGCATAGCAGCGTCATTGCTAGCTGTGAGCTGCTGAGCTGTAGAGACGGAGGGCAGGAAGGGGTGCATGGGGGCGTGCGCGGCTCATCTCACTGCGGGACACAGTGTCCTCAGCGGGACGGGGGGTCAGAATCGGGACTGTCCCGCTCAATCCGGGACGGTTGGGAGGTATGGTTTAGTAGAGATGAGCAGATCAATTCACAAGACTCCGGTCTAGGTCAGTGGTACATAGCAGTAGCATACCTCCCAATTTTCGAAGATGGAGAGAGGGATAAAGGCTGCGGCGTGCGCACCACGGCACATTTTAGGCCACGCCCTGACCACACCCATTTCAAAACTAGTCACACCCATGTCCATGCCCCAACCACACCCATTTAGCGCTGCTGATCACACTGACTGGTACTGAGGGCACAGTGGCTGGCATTATGGGCACAGTGGCTGGTACTGTGGGCACACTGGTACTGAGAAAGAAAAGAAAACAGAAAGAAAGAACAGAGAAAGAAAGGGGAAAGAACAGAGAAAGGGGGACAGAAAACAGAACAGAGAGAAAGAGAAGAAAGAAAGAACAGAGGGAGAGAGAAAGGGGAAAGAAAGAACAGAGAGAAAGAAAAAGGGGACAGAAAAAAACAAAGAAAAAGAGGGGAAAGAAAGAACAGAGAGGGAGAGAAAGAAAGGGGAAAGAAAGAACAGAGAGAAAGAAAGGGGACAGAAAAAAAGAACAGAGAGATAGAAAAAAAAGAAAGGGGAAGGAAAAAAAGAACAGAGAGGGAGAGAAAGGGAAGAAAGAAAGAAAGAACAGAAAGAAAGAAAGAGTAGACAGAAAAAAAGAAAGGGGAAAGAAAACAGGGAGAGAGAAAGAAAGGGGAAAGAAATAAAGAACAGAGAAAGAAAGATAAAGAAAGAACAGAGAGAAAGAAAGAACAAAGAGAAAGATTAGAGAGAAAAGAAAGATTAGAGAGAAAGAAAGAACAGAGAGAAAGGAAGAGGGGCAAGAAAGATATAACAGACAGAGAAAGAAAGATTCTATAAAGATATT
This sequence comes from Oophaga sylvatica, assembly GCA_033576555.1. Classification (NCBI taxonomy): domain Eukaryota; kingdom Metazoa; phylum Chordata; class Amphibia; order Anura; family Dendrobatidae; genus Oophaga; species Oophaga sylvatica. Next base: position 474,488,275 of record JARQOD010000005.1, read on the forward strand.
ATAGCAGCCCGGCTCCCATTGTAATGCCCACCTGAGCCTCCTGATGTAGGACATATCATGATCCGCTCACATGGCTGACATCCCTGATTCCAAGGCGATCCCGCTGTCCACGCTGTCGGAGGAGGACACGGTGATTGTTCTGAAGCATTCCCTGAAGTGTCTCCATGGTTCCGTCACAATCTCCTCCCGAAATTACCTCATTTCCGGTCAGCTTCCAGCACATCACTTCTGGTGGAAGGTCACGTGCGAATTTTAAAGTGTACCTCGGAGCTCCGCCATGTGCTCCTGTGTCCGCGGGAAACGTAAGCTCCCGGCCAGGGCAGCGGGGCAGACTCTCTCAAAATGGGGACTGTCCCGCTAGATCCGGGATGGTTGGGAGGTATGAAACTAGAGTAACACACAGGAAAACAATGGAAAACAGGCGTAAAATGGGCAAACTTGGAGCACGCAGACATATGAGCTGGCACGAAGATACCACACTGACAAATCTGTGACCTGAATTTTTTGCTTTTTAGGCTAAATAGTGCAGTATATAACTACAGTGGCAGATAGAAAAAAATGGAATTTAGGGCTAAAATTACCAAAATTCTTAGCAGACGGATGGATGAGGCGTGTCACAGATATACCGCACAGTAAAATATGTGGCTTGTATGTATTTTGGGGGGGATTTAGCAAAATGGTGTCAAGAAATTGTGTAAGACACTTAAAAAAAATTCTCTACCGTACTACATAAAATTAAATATTTCTCTGCGCACTCAAAAGTGATTTTTGGGACCCCTTTAACCCCTTTATTCCATCTGATGTACTATTCCATCCATGTGCCCTGGGACTTAATTCCCAAGGACGGAATAGTACTGTACGTCATATGCATTCAGCTGCGCTCCCGGGTGTCAGCTGATTATCACAGCTGACACCCAGCACTAAGTGCCAGGAGCGGTCACGGATCGCTCCCGGAACTTTAACCCCCGGCACACTGCGATCAAACATGATCGCAGTGTTCCGGCGGTATAGGGCTCCCTGTGTGCTTCCCTGAGACCCTCAGCTGATTATCACAGCTGACACCCGGCACTATGTGCCAGGAGCGGTCATGGACTGCTCCCGGCACATTAACCCCTGGCACACTGCGATCAAAGATGATCGCAGTGTTCCGGGGGCACAGGGAAGCATCGCGCAGGGAGGGGGCCCTGCGTGTTTCCCAGAGACCCTCAGAACAGCGCGCTGTTCCGAAGGACCCTCCTCCCTGCAGGACCCCAGATCCAAGATGGCCACGGGGTCTTTCCGGGTCCTCCAGGGAGGCGGCTTCCTAAGTGCCTGCTGAGAGCAGGCGCTGAGAAAGCCTGCAGCACTGCCTGTCTGATCGCCGATCTGACAGAGTGCTGTGCACAGTGTCAGATCGGCGATCTGACCTTATACAGTGATGTCCCACCATGGGACAAAGTAAAAAAGTTAAAAGACTCTCCTCCAGGCCCTGGGTACCATATCCCTGTGAAAACAATAATTAAAATAAAAAATAATGATATTCTCACCTTCCGGCGGCCCCCGCAGCCTTCCCGCCTCTCAGCGACGCTCCCAGCCAATTCCGTTCCCAGTAATGCATTGCGAGAATCACCCCAGATGACGTAGCGGTCTCGCGTGATTTTACGTCATCTGGGGTCATTGTCGCTATGCATCACTGGGAACGGGATTGGCCGGGAGCGTCGCTGAGAGGCAGGAAAGCTGCGGGGGCCGCCGGAAGGTGAGAATTTCACAATTTTTTTTTTATTATTATTTTTACATTAGATCTTTTTACTATTGATGCGGCATAGGTGGCATCAATAGTAAAAAGTTGGTCACACTTGTCAAACACTTGTTTGACTCGTGTGACCAACCTGTCAATCAGTTTTCCAAGCGATGCTACAGATCGCTTGGAAAACGCTAGCATTCTGCAAGCTAAGATTACTCTTGCAAAATGCTATTATTCTGGCGGGAATACGCATACCAGAAAAATTGCGTATTTCCCGCGGCAGGGAGGTGCGGGATTGCCGCTGAAATTACCGCGGCAATTCCGCAACGTGTGCATTTAGCATAAAAGCGACAAAACATAAAAAAAATATATAAATGAGGTATCGCTGTAATCGTACTAACCCAAAGAATAACACTGCTTTATCAATTTTACCACACGCCGAACGGTATAAACCCCCCCAAAAAAAATTCATGAATTGCTGGTTTTTGTTCATTCTGCCTCCAAAAAATCGTATTAAAAAGCGATCAAAAAATGTCATGTGCCCAAAAATGGTACCAATAAAAACGTTAACTCGTCCCGCAAAAAATAAGACCTCACATGTATCTGTGGGTCAAAATCTGGAAAAATTATAGCTCTTAAAATGTAGTGATGGAAAAACTATTTTTTGCAATAAAAAGTGTCTTTTAGCGTGTGACAGCTGCCAAACATAAAAACCCGCTATAAATAGTAAATCAAACCCCCTTTATCACCCCTTAGTTAGGGAAAAATAATAAAATAAAAAAAATGTATTTATTTACATTTTCCCATTAGGGTTAGGGTTGGGGCTAAAGTTAGGGTTAGAGTTGGGGCTAAAGTTAGGATTAGGGTTGGGATTAGGGTTAGGGGAGTGTTAGGGTTAGGTTTGTGGTTAGGGTTATGATTAGGGTTGGGATTAGGGTTAGGGGTGTGTTGGGGTTAGGGTTGGAGTTAGAATTGGGGTTTTCCACTGTTTAGGCACATCAGGTGCTCTCCAAACGTGACATGGCGTCTGATCTCAATTCCAGCCAACTCAGCGTTGAAAAAGTCAAATGGTGCTCCTTCCCTTCTGAGCTCTGCCATGCGCCCAAACAGTAGTTTACCCCCACATATGGGGTATCAGCGTACTCAGCAAAAATTGGGAAAATAAAAAATTGGGGGCAAAAATATGATTTTTGTGGAAAAAAAATATGATTTTTTATGGCTCTACGTTATAAACTTCTGTGAAGCACTTGGGGGTTCAAAGTTCTCAGCACACATCTTTACAAGTTCCTTTGGGGGTCTAGTTTCCAAAATGGGGTCACTTGTGGGGGGTTTCCACTGTTTAGGTACATCAGGTGTTCTCCAAATGCGACATGACGCCCGCAGACTATTCCATCAAAGTCTGCAATGCAAAGCGTCACTACTTCCCTTCCGAGCCCCGACGTGTGCCCATACAGTAGTTTTCTCCCACATATAGGGTATAAGCGTACTCAGGACAAATTTAAAAACAACTTTTGGGGTCCAATTTCTCCGGTTACCCTTGGGAAAATTAAAAATTGGTGACTAAAAGATTTTTGTGGGAAAAAAAATAGGCTTTTTTATTTTCATGCCCGAGCATTATAAACTTATGTGAAGCACTTGGTGGTTCAAAGTGCTCACTTCTAATCTAGATAAGTTGCTTAGGGGGTCTAGTTTCCAAAATGGGGTCACTTGTGGGGGGTTTCCACTGTTTAGGCACATCAGGGGCTCTGCAAACTGAACATGACACCCATCAAAGTCTGCATTCAAAAACGTCATTATTTCCCTTCCGAGCCTTGCCGTGCGCCCAAACAGTATTTACCCCCCACATATGGGGTATCAGCGTACTCAAGACAAATTGCACAATAACTCTCGGGGTCCATTGTTTTTGTTACCCTTGGGAAAATAAAAAATTGGGGGCGAAAATATCATTTTTGTGGAAAAAAATATGATTTTTTATTTTTATGGCTCTACGTTATAAACTTCTGTGAAGCACTTGTGGGTTCAAAGTTCTTACCACACATCTAGATAAGTTCCCTTGGGGAAAAAAATTTCAAAAAATCATAGGAAGCTTTTTCCACTATAAAAATACAAATTTTATTTAGAACATTTTTAAAATACATATACGGATAAAAATATCCAAATGGGGGACAACATTATGCAAAAAAAGCCTACAGAAAACAGGTACAGGTACAGTTGGTAGTGTTCAATAGTGAATATATCCGTATATCATGCTTAACCACTTCACCCCCAAGGGTGGTTTGCACGTTAATGACCGGGCCAATTTTTACAATTCTGACCACTGTCTCTTTATGAGGTTATAACTCTGGAACGCTTCAATGGATATTCGCGATTCTGAGATTGTTTTCTCGTGACATATTGTACTTCACGTTAGTGGTAAAATTTCTTCCATATACCTTGCGTTTATTTTTGAAAAAAACGCAAATATGGCGAAAATTTTGAAAATTTTGCAATTTTCAAACTTTGAATTTTTATTCCCTTAAAACAGAGAAATATGTCACACAAAATAGTTAAGAAATAACATTTCTAACATGTCTGCTTTACATCAGCACAATTTTGGAAACAAAATTTTTATTTGTTAGGAAGTTATAAGGGTTAAAAGTTGACCAGCGATTTCTCATTTTTACAACAAAATTTACAAAGCCATTTTTTTTTAGGGACCACCTCACATTTGAAGTCATTTTGAGGGATCTATATGGTAGAAAATGCCCAAAAGTGACACCATTCTAAAAACTGCACCCCTCAAGGTACTCAAAACCACAATCAAGAAGATTATTTACCCTTCAGGTGCTTCACAGGAGCTGAAGCAATGTGAAAGGAAAAAATGAATATTTTATTTTTTAGTCACAAAAATGATCTATTACAAACATTTTTTTTATTTTCACAAGGGAAAAAGGAGAAAATGGACTGATAAAGTTGTTGTGCCATTTCTCCTGAGTACGCCATATACCTATATGTGGGGGAAAACCACTGTTTGGGTGCACGGAAGGGCTTAGAATGGAAGGAGCGCCGTTTGACTTTCCCAAACTAAAATTGGTGGGAATTGAGATTGGACGCCATGTCGCGTTTGGAGATTCCCTGATGTGCCTAAACAGTAGAAACCCCCCACATGTGACCCCATTTTGGAAACTAGACCCCCTAAGGAACTTATCTAGATGTGTGGTGAGCACTTTGAACCCCCAAGTGCTTCACGCAAGTTTATAATGTAGAGCCGTGAAGAAAAAAAAATCATATTTTTTCCACAAGCATGATGTTTTAGTTCCCAATTTGTTATTTTCCCAAGGGTAAGAGGAGAAATTGGACCACAAAAGTTGTTGTCCAACTTGTCCTGAGTACGCTGATACCCCATATGTGGGGGGGAACCACTGTTTGGGCGCACGGCAGGGCTCGAAATGGAAGGAACGCCATTTGACTTTTCCAAACCAAAATTGGCTGGAATTGAGAAAGGACGCCATGTTGCGTTTGGAGAGCCACTGATGTGCCTAAACAGTGGAAACCCCCCACATGTGACCCCATTTTGGAAACTACACCCCCTAAGGAACTTATCTAGATGTGTGGTGAGCACTTTGAACCCCCAAATGCTTCACGCAAGTTTATAATGTAGAGCCGTGAAGAAAAAAAATCATATTTTTTCCACAACCATGATGTTTTAGTCCCCAATTTGTTATTTTCCCAAGGGTAAGAGGAGAAATTGGACCACAAAAGTTGTTGTCCAACTTGTCCTGAGTATGCTGATACCCCATATGTGGGGGGGAACCACTGTTTGGGCGCACGGCAGGGCTCGAAATGGAAGGAGTGCCATTTGACTTTTCCAAACCAAAATTGGCTGGAATTGAGAAAGGACGCCATGTTGCGTTTGGAGAGCCACTGATGTGCCTAAACAGTGGAAACCCCCCACATGTGACCCCATTTTGGAAACTAGACCCCCTAAGGAACTTATCTAGATGTGTGATGAGCACTTTGAACCCCCAAATGCTTCACGCAAGTTTATAATGTAGAGCCGTGAAGAAAAAAAATCATATTTTTCCACAACCATGATGTTTTAGTCCCCAATTTGTTATTTTCCCAAGGGTAAGAGGAGAAATTGGACCACAAAAGTTGTTGTCCAACTTGTCCTGAGTACGCTGATACCCCATATGTGGGGGGGAACCACTGTTTGGGCGCACGGCAGGGCTCGAAATGGAAGGAGCGCCATTTGACTTTTCCAAACCAAAATTGGCTGGAATTGAGAAAGGACGCCATGTTGCGTTTGGAGAGCCACTGATGTGCCTAAACAGTGGAAACCCCCCACATGTGACCCCATTTTGGAAACTAGACCCCCTAAGGAACTTATCTAGATGTGTGATGAGCACTTTGAACCCCAAGTGCTTCACGCAAGTTTATAATGTAGAGCCATGAAGAAAAAAAATCCTATTTTTTCCACAAGCATGATGTTTTAGTCCCAAATTTGTTATTTTCCCAAGGGTAAGAGGAGAAATTGGACCACAAAAGTTGTTGTCCAACTTGTCCTGAGTACGCCGATACCCCATATGTGGGGGAGAACCACTGTTTGGGCGCACGGCAGGGCTCGAAATGGAAGGAGCGCCATTTGACTTTTCCAAACCAAAATTGGCTGGAATTGAGAAAGGACGCCATGTTGCGTTTGGAGAGCCACTGATGTGCCTAAACAGTGGAAACCCCCCACATGTGACCCCATTTTGGAAACTAGACCCCCTAAGGAACTTATCTAGATGTGTGGTGAGCACTTTGAACCCCCAAATGCTTCACGCAAGTTTATAATGTAGAGCCGTGAAGAAAAAAAAACATATTTTTTCCACAACCATGATGTTTTAGTCCCCAATTTGTTATTTTCCCAAGGGTAAGAGGAGAAATTGGACCACAAAAGTTGTTGTCCAACTTGTCCTGAGTACGCTGATACCCTATATGTAGGGGGGAACCATTGTTTGGGCGCACGGCAGGGCTCAACAGGGAAGGAGTGCCGTTTGACTATTCCAAACCAAAATTGGCTGGAATTGAGAACGGACGCCATGTCGCGTTTGTGGAGCCCCTGATGTGCCTAAACAGTGGAAACCCCCACAAGTGACCCCATTTTGGAAACTAGACCCCCTAAGGAACTTATCTAGGTGTGTGGTGAGCATTTTGAACCCCCAAGTTTTCACTAAAGTTTATAATGCCCTGGCGTGAATAAAAAAAAAAAAAAAAAAAATTTCCACAAATATGATGTTTTAGTCCCCAATTTTTTATTTTCCCAAGGGTAACAGGAGAAATTGGACCACAAAAGTTGTTGTCCAATTTGTCCTGAGTACGCTGATACCCCATATGTTGGGGGGAACCACTGTTTGGGTGCATGGCAGGGCGCAGAAGGGAAGTAGTGACGTTTTGGAATGCAGACTTTGATGGAATGGTCTGCGGGCGTCATATTCCGTTAGCAGAGCCCCTCATGTGCCTAAACAGTGGAAACCCCCACAAGTGACCCCATTTTGGAAACTAGACCCCCTAAGGAACTTATCTAGGTGTGTGGTGAGCATTTTGAACCCCCAAGTGTTTCACTAAAGTTTATAATGCCCTGGCGTGAATTTAAAAAAAAAAAAAATTTCCACAAATATGATGTTTTAGTCCCCAATTTTTTATTTTCCCAAGGGTAACAGGAGAAATTTGACCACAAAAGTTGTTGTCCAATTTGTCCTGAGTACGCTGATACCCCATATGTTGGGGGGAACCACTGTTTGGGCGCATGGCAGGGCGCAGAAGGGAAGCAGTGACGTTTTGGAATGCAGACTTTGATGGAATGGTCTGCGTGCGTCATGTTCCGTTAGCAGAGCCCCTCATGTGCCTAAACAGTGGAAACCCCCACAAGTGACCCCATTTTGGAAACTAGACCCCCTAAGGAACTTACCTAGGTGTGTGGTGAGCATTTTGAACCCCCAAGTGTTTCAGTAAAGTTTATAATGCCCAGGTGTAAAATAAAAAATCCTACTTTTATCCTCACAAAAATGATGTTTTAGTCCCCAATTTTTTATTTTCCCAAGGGTAAGAGGAGAAATTGGACACCAAAAATTGTTGTCCAATTTGTCCTGAGTAGTGTTGAGCATTCCGATACCGCAAGTATCGGGTATCGGCCGATATTCGCGTTATCGGAATTCCGATACTTAATTCCGATACTTTTTCCATATCGTATACCGGAATCGGAAGTTCCCATAATTCTTTGAGAGGCAATGTGATTTTAGTCAGCCAATGAGGAATCCTACGAAGTGTGGGCACATCCTGTAATGATGCGGTCATCTTAACTAATGGCATGGCTGTGATTGGCTGCTGAAATGATGTCAGAATGCACTATAAAAGGCGCCGCAGCCATTTTAGCGTCACTGTGCTGTGAACTCAGTTAGGGACAGAACGCTGCTGTGCTGACTCTGAGGGACAGTTAGATATTGCGATTTTGTGTACTACTGTGCTTGAGGCAGGCTAGTTTACCAACCGCTGTGTAAAGCTTCATTTTGCCAGTGTTGTTTTAACAGCTCTGTGCAAGGTGTGTGTGTGACAGTGCAGGTGACGCTGCAGTTTGCTCTGCATCCACCGCTGTTTGTAGGCATCTGCACGTGTCACTTTTTTTTTTTTTTTTTTTATTTTATTTAGTGGAATTGGTGCAGCTCCATTATATTAGAAAAAAATCAAATCTATTAGTGTGACGTGCTTCCATCCGTATACAATACATTGGTTGCAAACACTATAGAAGTACAGAAAGGAGCTTTTCACAGATTGTGGACAGTTGTGTTTCAGTGTTCACTTCAGTCTGTGTTTTTTACTTTTTTGAGTGCAGATCACGCTCCAGTTACATGTTCAAGCACTGCTGCTTGTACTCTGCTGAGCGTGTCTCAGTGGCTCATCCTTTTCATTTATCTCCAATTGGTTCTGCTACATTCCATTTAAAATAAATCTAATCTATTAGTGTGACGCGCTTCCATCCGTATACAATACATTGGTTGCAAACACTATAGAAGTACAGAAAGGAGCTTTTCACAGATTGTGGACAGTTGTGTTTCAGTGTTCACTTCAGTCTGTGTTTTTTACTTTTTTTAGTGCAGATCACGCTCCAGTTACATGTTCAAGCACTGCTGCTTGTACTCTGCTGAGCGTGTCTCAGTGGCTCATCCTTTTCATTTATCTCCAATTGGTTCTGCTACATTCCATTTAAAATAAATCTAATCTATTAGTGTGACGCGCTTCCATCCGTATACAATACATTGGTTGCAAACACTATAGAAGTACAGAAAGGAGCTTTTCACAGATTGTGGACAGTTGTGTTTCAGTGTTCACTTCAGTCTGTGTTTTTTACTTTTTTTAGTGCAGATCACGCTCCAGTTACATGTTCAAGCACTGCTGCTTGTACTCTGCTGAGCGTGTCTCAGTGGCTCATCCTTTTCATTTATCTCCAATTGGTTCTGCTACATTCCATTTAAAATAAATCTAATCTATTAGTGTGACGCGCTTCCATCCGTATACAATACATTGGTTGCAAACACTATAGAAGTACAGAAAGGAGCTTTTCACAGATTGTGGACAGTTGTGTTTCAGTGTTCACTTCAGTCTGTGTTTTTTACTTTTTTGAGTGCAGATCACGCTCCAGTTACATGTTCAAGCACTGCTGCTTGTACTCTGCTGAGCGTGTCTCAGTGGCTCATCCTTTTCATTTATCTCCAATTGGTTCTGCTACATTCCATTTAAAATAAATCTAATCTATTAGTGTGACGCGCTTCCATCCGTATACAATACATTGGTTGCAAACACTATAGAAGTACAGAAAGGAGCTTTTCACAGATTGTGGACAGTTGTGTTTCAGTGTTCACTTCAGTCTGTGTTTTTTACTTTTTTTAGTGCAGATCACGCTCCAGTTACATGTTCAAGCACTGCTGCTTGTACTCTGCTGAGCGTGTCTCAGTGGCTCATCCTTTTCATTTATCTCCAATTGGTTCTGCTACATTCCATTTAAAATAAATCTAATCTATTAGTGTGACGCGCTTCCATCCGTATACAATACATTGGTTGCAAACAATATAGAAGTACACAAACGGGCCTTTCACAGCTACTGAACATGGGTTTTTAATTTTTAACTAAAATATGTATTTTTTCAAATGACACAAATATAAGTAATGTTGAAGAGGAATAGTCCTACATCCATTGTTTGCACAATATTACAGGTGTACATCATGTCCCTTAATCAACAATGTATTATTATATTTACTTGTATGCTTTTATTTAAAAGCCAAGAACACAGAAGGATAACCTTCGCACTGCAGCTGTTGTCAAAGTTCAACCCACATTATGCACTTCCAACATTGCAGCATTTGAGGCATGATGTGAGTTGGATTGGTCAAAGTTATGGAGTGAGAAGGTTCACCATCAGTACCCTATAGCATAAGTATGCTTTTGTGTTAGCATTTGTGTTAGACATGTGGATATCTGCCATAATATGTCACAATTATTTAGTTACAGATTTGTTACCAACACTAATCATTGAATGGTTTTAAATTTGACGTTTCACTTGTTTACAGCTTAGAAATAAGGGTGTAGCCTGATATCTATGTGTAGCACTAGCCACTTTAACATGTCATGTTTTTTTAAACATGTGTAGCTAGGTAGCAGTAATTTTTGCCGGACACACAGCAGGGGAACAGCAGGCGTTACTGAACCCCACTATCACTATAGCTTGTGTATTGGTCTGTGGACACGACACTTCTGAGCAGCAACTGGCAGTGTTGTAGCCCAGGGAGTATAGCTCAGGTGGTAGAAAGATGAACATAACAGGAGACATGGAAAACGTTGTCAACCAGTTAGTTAATCTGAAACCGGACAGGCAAATTCAGGCGAGATCCATGCCTAGTTCATTTTCAGAAAAGTAAGCCGTTCTACATTATCGTAGGATAGTCGCATGCAACGGTCTGTTAGTACACCACCTGCAGCAGTAAAGACGCGCTCCGATAATACACTGCCAGCAGATCAAGCCAGCACCTCCAATGCATACTGGCTAAGCTCTGGCCATGTATCCAGCTTAGAGACACAAAACTTGAATGGGGAAGAGCCATCTGGGAGTACACTGAGAGGGCAAGACATGTAGTCTGTCACCATCTTACGGAAATGTTGCCTCCTGCTGACTGGAGCCGTCTCGGATGGTGTAGACATTGGTGGCGCTGCCACAAAACTTCGACACATTTGGAACATACTGTTCTTGCCCTGTGCAGAGGCGCTGCTTGTGCTCCCTCTTGTTGCAGAGCTGTCTCCACTGCCTCGACGCACAGAGCTGCTTTGTAAATCAGTAGCAGCAGCAGTGCTCTCGGCTGGAATGGAGAACATTATGGATTGCACCAGTGTGTCTTGGTACTTCCGCATTTTACGCTCCCGGTTCAACGGTGTGATGAGGCTTTGTAAGTTGTCCCGGTAGCGAGGGTCTAGGAGGGTGTACACCCAATAATCAGACGTGGTGTGAATGTGTTCGATGCGGCGGTCGTTTCTCAGCCACTGCAGCATGAAATCAACCATGTGCTGCAGACTCCCAACTGGCCAAGAAACGTTGTCCCCTGCAAGAGGCGTCATCTCCGCCTGCTGTGCATCACCCCACCCTTGGTCTACATACTGACTAGAGCATTGTCTACCTCCCTCTGGAGCGATGTCTTCCTCCTCCATTGACTCCTCCTCATCCTCCTCACAAAGTCCTTCAAATACATATAAATTTACAAAATTTAAAACTCAAAATTTAAAAACTTTGTATCATAATTCTGTAACATCAGTTTATGGAAACACAATAGCATTACAAAAGGATAGACAAAAAATGTACATTATGTGCTTTGTAAATACATTAAAAGTTTGTAATGGTTATGAAAATATAGACAGCGACTCTGGAGGTTCAATTGTTGATACAGCATGGTACTTTGAAAGTCCTCCAGCCCTTTGTGAGGAACCACGTTGCGCTGACTGTCCAGAAGGTGATGGAATTTGTGACTCCTCATCCTCCACCTCTTCCAAAACCTCATGCCTTAGTGCTTGCAGTGTTTTTTGAAGCAGGCAGATAAGGGGGACAGTCAGGCTGACTAGTGCATCATTTGCACTCGCCATCCGCGTTGACTCATCAAACGCACGCAAAACGTGGCAGATATCCTTCATAGAGTTATTCGCCACTCATTACACTGGCAGTGGCTGCCCATTCATTATAGGATCCAATTCTAATTACTGGTTCTCACCAACATAGCTCTCCACAGCGCAGCACCCCCCTACATCTCCTCCCTTATTTATATTTATCGGCCTAACCGACTGCTGCACTCTGCAAACGACCTTCGACTAACCTCTGCACTAATCCGTACCTCCCACTCCCAACTCCAAGACTTCACCCGCGCTGCGCCAATCCTCTGGAATGCTCTACCCCAAGAAATTAGGACTATCCGCAATTTGGATGGTTTCAGGCGCTCCCTCAAAACACATTTGTTCACAGTGGCCTATCACATTCACTAATCAAAGTCATTCTATGTGTAATTCTGTGTGTGTAGCCCATTCACTATCTCCATGCATCCCTCACTTCCTTAAAATGGCTGGACCATCATTGTAAAAACACCATTGTATATAAACACCTGTACTTTGTATCTCCCACACCTCATTGTAGATTGTAAGCTTTCACCAGCAGGGGCGGCTGATTTTGCTTTAATTATTGTATTGTTAACGTTGTTACTTATGACTCGTGTTTTGAAACTGTTAAACTGTAAAGCACTGCGGAATATTATGGCGCTATATAAATAAATAATATTATTATTCTTATTATAGAGGCCCACTCAGTAGTGGTGAAGTGTGAACGCCGCAAATTGCGAGTTGACTGCGCCTGATGCAGCTGATACTCCATTACTGTTGGCTGCTGCTCACACAACCGCTCCAACATATGTAACGAGGAATTCCACCTGGTGGGTACGTCACATATAATGCGATGTTCATGAAGGTGAAATCTGCGTTGCAGAGCTGCAATCAGCGATCTGGCCATGCTGGAACGTCGCAAGTGAGCGCACTCTAGGTGGACCTTGTGCAGCAGTGCATCAAGATCCGGATAGTCCCTCAAAAAACTCTGCACGACCAAGTTGAGCACATATGACAGACATGGTATGTGACTGAGGTTGCCAAGGCCCAGAGCTGACACCAGATTTCGGCCATTGTCACACACTACCAAGCCTGCCTGTAGATTCTCTTCCAAAAACCACACGTCGCTCTCCTGCTTTATGGCATTACAGAGCTCCTGCGCTGTGTGGCTAAGATTCCCCATGGAAATTAATTTCAGGATGGCCTGTTGACATTTGGACACGGCTGTGCTCATATCGGTCGCAACAGGTAAACGTTCACGGGTCCATGTGGAGGTAGACCGTGACGGCTCCTGCAGCGATGATTCTGAGGAACTGGAATAGGAGGAGGAATCAATGTGTACAGACTTGATTCCTGCAATCCTTGGAGTTGGCAGAACACGTACAGCGCCACTCGCAAGATCAGTACCCGGCTGCACAACATTGACCCAATGGGCAGTGAGGGAAAGGTATTGTCCCTGGCCATGGGTGTTAGAACCCTCTTGTTAGGTTTTGTTTCAGTTTGCTGGTCACATGACCTTTTTTCCCTATTTAGTCTGGCTCCGCCCTTCTGGCTTTGCTTGACTTCATTGTATTATCTACTGTTAAGCTAGCCGGGTGCTTAGGTGCCTTAATCTGTGAGTTTTGCTTGATGTTAGGATCACAAAGTATTTATTTTTCTGTTTAATTATCCATGCTACAATTTATGTTAGGAGGTGTCCACCTTTTCTCCCAGTCCCTAGATCTTGTAGGGATTACTCCCTCGCAACTATAGGTCTTCGTTCACACTAGATGAGGACTTTAGCGGGTCTGGTCGCAGGATCAGGTTCCCCGTTACATCGTAGGGATTCAGCTTAGTTGTATTGTAGGGACAGAATTCCCTTCTTTCCTTACTGGTTGTAGCAGATCATAACAATGGGTACTGGTCCACGCATCGGTGGTCAGGTGGACCTTGCTACTGAGGGCTTTTAGTAGCGCATGTTTAATTTTTCCCTCAACATGCTTTTGCAGACCAGGGACGGCTTGCCTGCTGAAATGAAATCGGCTTGGCACATTGTATTGTGGGATTGACAATGATATTCAGTTACGGAAACTGTCTGTCTCCACCAGCCTGAATCACAGCATTTCAAGGGACAGGAGTTTTGCAATGCCAGCATTCAGAGCCTGTGCTCGTGCATGGTTTGCGGAGTATGGCCGTCTTTTATCCCATGCCTGTGCTACCGCTGGCTGTTTTGTGGCCTGGGAGTGTGAGGATGACAGGGAACTTGCTGCTGTGTGTGGAATAACAGTTTGTCTCTGGACAACAGTGGCCGAGGTTCTTCCATGGCGATCCTGTGAGGAAGCATAACCAGCTGTGTGTGAGCTCGATGAAGAGGCTTCAACACAACCTGAAGATGTAGGTGCTGCTGTAGGTTGGCCTACATCTCCAGTGTGTCTTTGTAACTCAACTACGTGCTTTGTCCGCACATGTTTCCACATATTTGTGGTATTGAGGTGACTGACACTTTTAGCTATTTTTAATTTTTGATTACACAGCTTGCATTTCACATAGCAAATATCATGTGCAAGTGTGTGAAAAAAGGACCACGCAGTGCAAGTCCTGGGAGCGCACGTTTTGACTTTTGGAAGACAACTGCTCCGAACAGGTGCCAAACTGGAGGCTACAGGCAACCGAGTCTGCAGCCTAACTCTCCCTCCTGTTTGTACCGTTGGGGCAATGTCTTCCTCTATCTTCCTTCTATCACTAACCATTTCTCTAGGCCTCTCCCAGCTTTCAACCAAAGTACTGGTTCTCACCCACAAAGCTCTCCACAGTGCAGCACCCCTCCTACATCTCCTCCCTCATTTCTATCTATCGGCCTAACCGACTGCTGCGCTCTGCAAACGACTTTCGACTAACCTCTGCACTAATACGTACCTCCCACTCCTGACTCCAAGACTTCTCCTGCTCTACGCCAATCCTCTGGAATGCTGTACCCCAAGAAATTAGGACTATCCACAATTTGCATGGTTTCAGGCGCTCCCTCAAAACACATTTGTTCAGAGCGGCCTATCACATTCACTAATCAAAGTCATTCTATGTATTCTGTGTAAGTGTGTGTGTGTCTCTAGCCCATTCACTATCTCCATCCCTCAGTCCCTTAAGATGGCTGGAACATCATTGTAAATGCACCATTGTATATAAACACCTATACTTTGTATCTCCCCCATCTCATTGTACATTGTAAGCTGTCACGAGCAGGGGCGACTTATTTAGCTTAAATTATTGTATTGTTAACGTTGTTACTTATGACTTGTGTTCTGAAACTGCTAAACTGTAAAGCGCTGCGGAATATGATGGCGCTATATAAATAAATATTATTATTATTCCTCTGAGCTGCTCCCACCACCTTCCTGTTCTTCATGCCATGTTGGGTATTGGACCTCATCATCTCCACTACCCTCTTCCAACACCTGCTGTTGGGTGGTCTGGCCAGCACCATGCTCAACAGAAACTGGCACCTGGGTCTCATCATCATCATCAGATGCGTTCTGCGGTGTGCTGACCATCGGCACTGTCTCACCCGCCTCTTCAGATTCAGAGAGACACAGCTGTTGCGCATCACTGCATACTCCCTCTTCTTCACATTACAGAATGCTGCTTGGCTGGGCCCCTGTTTGCAAGCCAATAGATTCTGAGAACAGAAGCAGACACTCAGCTGGCTCCTGTACAGAACTCTCTGACTGCCTGGGCAATTTGCCAGGCGGTGAAGAGACAGATGGTTGCCCAACAGTGCTGTGGTCCTGAGAGGAGGTGGAAGCAATTGAAGTCGATGCATTGGCTGAGATCCAAACAACAACGGCTTCAATTTGTTCTTCCCGCAGCAGGGGGGTACTCCGAGCTCCTACAAAAGTGCGCATAAAGGAACGCTCACGGCCCGGGGAAAACTGGTGGATGCTGTGTCACTGGGGGCCGCAGCAGCCACAGAATCCCCACGTCCTCTCCCTGAAGAAACTCCACGACCACGTGCCTTACTCCCTGCCTTCTTCATCTTGGTAAATTGATAAAGAAAGTCTGAAAAGTTATAAGGCCTAAGTGTGGTTATTCCGCAGAGACTGCAGTGAACACTGCACACAACTGTTCAGTAGGTGTGAAAGGCCCCTTTGTGTACTTCTATAGTGTTTGCAACCAATGTATTGTATACGGATGGAAGCGCGTCACACTAATAGATTTTATTTATTTGTAATAGAATGGAGCAGCAACAATTAGAGAAAAATTTCAAGGATGTGCCAGTGACACACGCTCAGCAGACTACAACCAGCAGTGGTTGAAGAACTAACTGGAGCGTGATCTGCACTCCAAAAAGGAAAACCTCAGACTACAGTGAACACTGCACACAACTGTTCACTACCCAACGCGTCTCAGCAGGAAGGCAGTCTGTGCGTCAAAACAAAGGCGCAAGCATACATCCACGTACCCTGTTTATAAAGCTATATAAAAAAAATTATGTAGTAGTGACGCACACTTTATTGAGGT
The DNA here is from genome assembly GCA_033576555.1 of Oophaga sylvatica. Lineage (NCBI taxonomy): Eukaryota > Metazoa > Chordata > Amphibia > Anura > Dendrobatidae > Oophaga > Oophaga sylvatica. The sequence goes on from JARQOD010000005.1 coordinate 474,504,638, forward strand.
ACAGTATTACATCGCCATTCACCATCTGTGGCTATGCAGTCTCATCTATATATACCTTATCTATCCGTTGTCATGCTTGCAAGTCGACAGTCAGGCATAAATAGCAATTTTCACTATGCACTATGCACTTTTTAAAGGTTATGTTTGTTAATAAACATGATTATTGCCACATATTATGAGTATTACATGATGGAAATTGTATAATTTTGTATAAACTGTTTAGTGACATTATTCAGCAAATGTAACATTTTAGTAATGTCACAGATAACTTGTAATGCTGATGATGTTTTGAAGTCAGACATTCATTGTCTATACAATAAAAATGGTGTACATACTGTTACTTATCCATCATTAATGGATTCAGATATGTACTTGTATGCTTTTATGTACAACCGTATAGCAGATTCCTTAACTAATTTATTTTGTGGTTTGCATTGCTGTTCAACATGTTAATGTATGTGTTTATGTTTGTCAATTCTTTATTTATCTAGATATTAGTTTAAATGAAATCATCATCTTATGGTAGTAAAGGTTATCTTTCTCTTGTTTGAAGTATAGACATTTAAAATTGACAGGTAACAAGGAAATTACTTGATCTAGTATTTAAACATCCTCCTTGACCCTGGGCTCCAACACCGCCAGTTGTTGCTCGGAAGTGCTGTTAGCACAGTCAACACTTGCTCCTGTGTTACTGGGGTTCAGTAACGTCAGCTGGTCCTCGGTTGTGCCATTGGCTCTTTTCCTTCTGCTGCCCCTCCGGGTTCCAGCACAGTCAGCTGGTCCTCGTTACTTGCATTGGCTCTTGTACCTTCTGCTACCCGTCCGGGTTCCAGTACCGTCAACTGGTTCTCCGCAGTGCCTTTGGCCTAGGTGCCTCCATCTCGGTATCCGAGTTCCAGCAACGTCTGCTGGTCCTTGGTAGTGCTTTGGAGCACAGGTACCTCCTGCTTAGTAACCGTGTCCCAGTAACGTCAGCTGGTCCTCGGTTGTGCCATTGGCTCTTTTCCTTCTGCTGCCCCTCCGGGTTCCAGTACCGTCAACTGGTTCTCCGCAGTGCCTTTGGCCTAGGTGCCTCCATCTCGGTATCCGAGTTCCAGCAACGTCTGCTGGTCCTTGGTAGTGCTTTGGAGCACAGGTACCTCCTGCTTAGTAACCGTGTCCCAGTAACATCAGCTGGTACAAGATTGTGCTACAAATACAAGATACGGAACAAGAGACACAAGAACAATAAGCAGAAGATCTAAAAGCAGAAGAACATGAAGTATAAGACCAAAATGAAGAGCAAAATATATGCTCTAAATTCTAAGCAGAAGAAGACTAAGCAGTGTATGGGGGTGAGTCCGTTCCTCCTCGTGGTGCCCCTGGAAAATGCCTGCTGCTGCAGGCTAAACTGAACACGGACAAATACTGTTGTAATTTAAATCTTTTGTGACAGCAAGAACGGAAGGATGAAAAATTCATACTTTGACAGATTACAAGTACAGGATTCTCTGTCACAAATAAGAATATGATGAAGAAGATGAAGCAGAATATGAATAAGAATAATAGTTTAATAAGAAGAATATGAGTAATGTTAACAAAGATGAATAGCAAGAAGTTTAAGAAGAAGATAAAGAAGGTGAAGATGAAGAATAATTTGATGAAAAAGATGATGCTGCAGAAGATTATGAAGGAGAAAGTGTGTGAAAAGTTAAAAAGGTGAAGATGAAGAGCATGGAAGTTGTGTAATATACATATTTGCCAAAATATAAAAAACGTTAACATTGTCAATTTCTTCGTCAATCCGAACATCTTTAAAAAAAAAAATATTTATGCTATTCCATTTGATTGGGTTAAACATCTATGCCTTTAATGTCTCCTCAACCTTCCCCAATACATTCTACATTACTCTTTCTTGTTTTCCTTCATGTACAATTAACCAACAAGGCAAGAATGGGTTTTTTTTAATTTCGATATTTTGTTCCCATAGACTTACATGGGACTTCCGGTATCGGTATCGGGTATCGCCGATATTTTAGTGATATCGGCGATACCATTCGATTCCGATACTTTAGGATATCGGAAAGTATCGCTCAACTCTAGTCCTGAGTACTCTGGTGCCCCATATGTGGGAAAAAACTGTTTGGGCACAAGTCGGGGCTCAGAAGGGAAGTCGTGACGTTTTGTAATGCAGACTGATGGAATGGTCTGCGGGCGTCATGTTCCGTTTGCAGAGCTCCTGATGTGCCTAAACAGTAAAAAAAAAAACACAAGTGACATAATTTTGGAAAGTAGACTCCCAAGGAACTTTTCTAAATGTGCCCCCCTTCTGGAACTAATCTTTCCTGTAAAGTAAATTAGTAGTGCATTGAGGTGTGGTACAATTTGAAACAATCCTTCATACACAGGCCAGGTTTTTCGGGGCAGGTGTCGCATTGGTAAGTGGTGTCCTTGCGTATTCCCCTTTTGTAACACACTCGGCACCTTTTTTGCGGCTTACCTTTGCTTCCAGTTGGCGGGACCACCCCCGGGAAATGCTGACCTGGTATGATACGAGCACCTTCAGTTCCAGAAGTACTGGGGCCCACTCTTTCCTGATCGCGAAACATCAGGGCCTTAACCACTACCTCCTGAAACTGAAGGTACGTCGTATCGCTGTTGCGTGCACATCGTGACAGCAGGAAAGCGTTGAGCATTGCCATTTGGACGATGTGCACGGACAGCTTCTTGTACCACACCTTGGTCTTTCTCAAAGCACTGTACGATTGGAGGAGTTGATCAGAGAGATCAACACCCCCCATGTATTTATTGTACCCCAGTACACAGTCCGGTTTGTGGACCTGTGTAGAGGTACCCCGTACAGTGCTGAGGGCGCTGCCATCACCATGTATGGTGGTCAAGAGAAGGACATCCCTCTTGTCCTTGTACTTGACCACCAACAGGTGGTCGCTACATTGGGCTCTGCTCTCACCCTTTCTGAGCATCTGCCCAAGTAGCGTCTTCGGGAGGCCTCTCTGATTTTTGCGGACGGTACCGCAAGCTGCGGTACCTCGCGCAGAGAGGGATTTGTAGAGTGGGATGCTGGAATAAAAGTTATCGGTGTAAAGGTGATAACCTTTATCCAGCAGTGGGTGCACCAAATCCCACACAATTTTCCCACTCACTCCCAGGACGGGGGGACACTCAGGGGGTTCAATCCTGGTGTCCTTTCCTTCGTAAACTCTAAAGCTGTGCGTGTACCCTGAGGTACTCTCACACAGCTTGTAGAGTTTAATTCTGTACCTTGCCCTCTTGCTGGGCAGGTACTGGCGGAATCTGAGCCGTCCCTTAAAATGAACCAAGGACTCATCCACGCAGATGTCCCTTTGGGGCACGTACACTTCAGCAAACTTTTGCTGAAGTGTTCGATGACTGGCCGAACTTTGAACAGACGGTCAAAGTTGGGGTCATTTTGTGGGGGACACTGTGCATTATCATTATAATGCAGGAATTTGTGGATGGCCTCAAAACGCGTCCGGGCCATGACCATTCGGAACAGTGGAGTGTTGTATAAAATATCAACACTCCAATATTGCCGAAGTTCTGGCTTCTTCAGGATCCCCATATGGAGGACCAGGCCCCAAAACTGCATCATTTCACCTGCGTCTACAGGAGACCAGTTGGAAAATGATGACACGGGGTTTTGCGCCAAAAATTGCCGAGCGTACAAATTAGTTTGCTCCACCACGAGGTTAATAAAATCCTCAGAGAAAAAGACTTTGAAAAAGTCTATTTCTCTGAGGCCCGTGGTGTCAAACTTGATTCCTGATTCTGCCACAAAATCAGGAATCAGTGGCTCGTAATTTTCGGGGGGCGGGGTCCATATGGGGTCCGAAGAGGGGTGCGCTGGTTCATTTTCAGGGGTGGGCGCTGCCTCATCTTCTGTCCTGGGGCGTCTGCGTGGCGGTTCCGCAGGACCCGAGGAGGAAGATGAGGAAGAAGAAGAAGAGGATGAAGAATCTGAAAAGTAAAGAAATGTGGGATCCTCTCCCTCGCTATCAGTGTCGGAGGCAAGGAAAGCGTATGCCTCCTCCACTGAATAGCGCTGTTGGAAGAACGTGACGAGCGGGACATTTTTTTTGTGAATGTGGTGCTTTGTGTGAACTTTATTTATAACTGTGTGTGTGTGTGGGGGGGGGGATAGTGGTTGGTGCAAACTATGCTGAAAGAAAAAAGCTAAAAGAAAAGAAAGAGAATAGGGAAAAAAATGTCTGTGAAAAAAAGTCTAAACCAGCAGGCACGAGCTCTGATAAGTGACCGGTGTCACTTATCAAAGTTCCGCGGCTGCCGGATGTGCGCACAGGAGTGGCGGAAAGGGAAGTGAAAAAAAAAAAAAAAACAGCAGGAACGAGCTCTGATAAGTGACCGGTGTCACTTATCAAAGTTCCGCGGCTGCCGGATGTGCGCACAGGAGTGGCGGAAAGGGAAGTGAAAAAAAAAAAAAAACGGCAGGAACGAGCTCTGATAAGTGACCGGTGTCACTTATCAAAGTTCCGCAGCTGCTAGATGTGCGCACGGGAGTGGCGGAAAGTGGAGTGAAAAAAAAAAACTGCAGGAACGAACTCTGATAAGTGACTGGTGTCACTTATCAAAGTTCCGCGGCTGCTGGATGTGCGCACAGGAGTGGTGGAAAGGGGAGTGAAAAAAAAAAATGCAGGAACGAGCTCTGATAAGTGACTGGTGTCACTTATCAAAGTTCCGCGGCTGCTGGATGTGCGCACAGGAGTGGCGGAAAGGGGAGTGAAAAAAAAACAAAAAACGGCAGGAACGAGCTCTGATAAGTGACCGGTGTCACTTATCAAAGTTCCGCGGCTGCTAGATGTGCGCACAGGAGTGGCGGAAAGGGGAGTGAAAAAAAAAAAAACGGCAGGAACGAGCTCTGATAAGTGACCGGTGTCACTTATCAAAGTTCCGCGGCTGCTAGATGTGCGCACGGGAGTGGCGGAAAGTGGGGTGAAAAAAAACAAACTGCAGGAACGAGCTCTGATAAGTGACTGGTGTCACTTATCAAAGTTCCGCGGCTGCTGGAAGTGCGCACAGGAGTGGCGGAAAGGGGAGTGAAAAAAAAAAAAAAAAAAACGGCAGGAACGAGCTCTGATAAGTGACCGGTGTCACTTATCAAAGTTCCGCGGCTGCTAGATGTGCACACGGGAGTGGCGGAAAGTGGGGTGAAAAAAAAAAAACTGCAGGAACGAGCTCTGATAAGTGACTGGTGTCACTTATCAAAGTTCCGCGGCTGCTAGATGTGCGTACGGGAGTGGCGGAAAGTGGGGTGAAAAAAAAAAAAAACTGCAGGAACGAGCTCTGATAAGTGACTGGTGTCACTTATCAAAGTTCCGCGGCTGCTGGAAGTGCGCATGGAGGGGGGTGCAAAAGAAAAACGAGCACGAGTGTTGATCGGTGAACTGCGTCACCAATCAACGCTCGGCAGCTGCTAAATGTGCGCAAAGGGGGGGTAAAAAGAGGGGGAAAAGGGAGGGGGGAATGGGGGGATTGGGGTGGATCGGGCAGGGATCGGGGCTCAAAAACTCACGTTTGTAGTCTCTCTTCTTTCTTCTCTCTTCTTTCTTCTCTCTTCTTTTTTTCTCTCTTCTTTCTTCTCTCTTCTTTCTTCAGCAGGAGTTGTGGTGTCACAGGCTACTGTGGCACCACAAGGCCCAGCACAGGAGGAGATCTGGCGTGTGACCGCACTGCAGGAATCCTCAGCAAGTGTGAGGACCCCTGCAGTGCGGTCACACAGATCACAGACAGTTTGCAGACAGGTCACAGAGTGGTCACATCGCTGCTGTGACCTGTCATTGGTGGGATCGATGATCACATCGATCCCACCAATCAGAGGAGACCCTTGTTTTGCCAGTTGCTAGGCACCGGCCTAGTAATCGGAGCTCACTGCTCCGATTCCTAGGCAGGTCACCGGCAGGTCAGGAAGCAGGGCACAGAGCGGTCACACCGTTGCTGTGCCCTGTGATTGGCGCGATCGTCGATGACATCGATCGCGCCAATCAGCAGCTGCAGGCCCTACTGGGCCTGTCCTAGGCTCCGGCCTAGGATCGGTGCTATTACTGCACCGATCCAGGCAGGTACAGGCAGGGCACAGCGCGGATACACCGCGGCTGTGCCCTGCGATTGGTGCGATCGATGTGATCGGCGATCGCGCCAATCCAGGGGGGGTCTGCTCCTTTCTATGCCCAGGCCTAGGATCGAGTACATCGGTACTCGATTCTAGCCTGGGATCTCACTGTTTCAGCCCATCGGATTGGCTGAAACAGTGAGAAAGGCTGCGATTGGCTGTTCAGAATTGAACAGCCAATCACAGCGATCGGGAGTGAGGGTGGGCGGTGACAGACCCTGGGATGCCGGCGCCATCTCTCCTGAGGTAAGATGGCGTCGGAATTTTAATGCGATCATTGCGACTTAAGTCGCAATGTCGCATTAAAGGGCTGGACGTACTATCCCGTCCCCGGTCATACGGGCCCAGGTACCATGGACGGGATAGTACGTCCGATGGCAGTAAGGGGTTAAAGCCACATTGACAAACAAGGGGTTATGTATATTTAATGTCTATCACATATACCACAGTGCATAGATTTTTAAGTAAAATATCCCCAAAACATATCTGTTAGCATAGGGTTAAAACGGACATAAAGATTGCCCTCCTACCAATAAAGCTAGCATTTGAATGTTTGCTATGCAAGTGCAGAGCATGCAGCAAGTGCTATAATATGTGCAGTAACCTGCATAACGATGCACAAAAAAGTTTTTAAAGTGTTGAAAATAGTAAGCTGCTGGTAGGAGACCGTACCTGATTGCGGCTGCAGCACCCCTGACGCACGTTTCGCGTTTAGCTTGTTCACAAGGGAGCGTGTCCGTTTTAACCCTATGCTAACAGATATGTTTTGGGGATATTTTACTTAAAAATCTATGCACTGTGGTATATGTGATAGACATTAAATATACATAACCCCTTGTTTGTCAATGTGGCTTTAAGCATGATATACGGATATATTCACTATTGAACACTACCAACTGTACCTGTAACTGTTTTCTGTAGGCTTTTTTTGCATAATGTTGTCCCCCATTTGGATATTTTTATCCGTATATGTATTTTAAAAATGTTCTAAATAAAATTTGTATTTTTATAGTGGAAAAAGCTTCCTATGATTTTTTGAAATTTGTTGATATTTGGAAGCACTATTTTGGATCTAGGCAATAAATTTACTGTGATTTCTAAGTTCCCTTGGGGGTCTAGCTTCCAAAATGGGGTCACTTGTGGGGTTTCCACTGTTTAGGCTCATCAGGGGCTCTCCAAATGCGACATGATGCCCGCAGACTATTCCATCAAAGTCTGCATTCCAAAATGTCATTACTTCCTTTCCGAGCCCTGCCGTGCTCCCAAACAGTATTTCCCCAACACATATGGGGTATCAGCGTACTCAGGCAAAATTTGACAACAACTTTTGGGACCCAATTTCCTTACCGCAAGTATCGGGTATCGGCCGATATTAGCTCTATCGGACTTTCGATACTTAGTTCCGATATTTTCGTCTTATCGGATACCGGAATCGGATTTGTCACTGTCACTGTCAGTGTCCGTCGGTCGGGTCTGTCAGGAGTCAGCGGCACTTACCTGGCAGAAGATCTCCGGCGGTCACGTCCTGGACTGCTTGATGGCCGCAATCTTCTTTCCCCGGCGGTCACATGCAGTTTCTCGCGATAACTGCAGTGACTGCTGGGTAATCCCGGCCGTAAAGCAGTCAGTCCGATGACGTCACCGCCGGGGAAGCAGGTAATCAGCTGTGCTGTGTCGCGATGACAGGCTCTGCCTGTCATTGCGATGTAGCAGAGCTGGATCGTCGTGGGACTGTCGTTACTATGGACTGCGTCGGACAGGTGGTATACTGTTGTTTTGTTTTTTTTCTTTTTTTACAGGAGATCGATGGCGTCGCAGGAATGAGAGTATAATAAAATTAATGAAAACTGTGTTGTCTCTTTTATTTCATTAAAATACTTTTTTCTTGCTATGTCTTTTTTTTTATACATTTAAAAACTTTGGGATTAATAATGGATCGGTGTCTTATTGACACCTCTCCATTATTAACCGGGCTTATTCTCACCGTGCAATCAACGGTGACATTAACCCCTTATTACCCCACTTGCCACCGCTACAGGGCAGTGGGAAGAGCCGGGTAAAGTGCCACAATTGGCACATCTTTTGATGCGCCAAATGTGGGGCTGCTGTAGCCTGGTATTATCAGGCTGTTGAGGGCCAAAATCCATGGGCCTTGACAGTCTTTTAATACCAGGCCGCAGCAGTCTGCATTTTACTTGGCTGGTTAACAAAAATAGGGGGACCCCTACGCCGGTTTTTTTTCGAGGGGATCCCCTATTTTTATTAACCAGCCAAGATATGCAGACTGCTGTGGCCTGGTATTATCAGGCTGGCAAGGTCCATGGATATTGGATCCTTACCAGCCTGAAAAACCAGGCCTCAGCAGTCTGCTTCATCTGGCTGGTTAACAAAAATAGGGGGGACCCCACGCCAAATTTTTTTCGAGGGGATCCCCTATTTTTGTTAACCAGCCAAGATATGCAGACTGCTGTGGCCTGGTATTATCAGGCTGGCAAGCAGGGTCGGACTGAGGCACCGGGACACCGGAGAAACCTACGGTGGGCCCCAGCTCCTGCGTGGTGGGCCCTGATTTGAAAGGATAGGTCGCGGGGCAGAGGGGGCGGTGGCCCTGGGGCCCGCGCTCTGAGGGGGCCCACCCGGAGCTACGATACAGTTACATTCTGCGGCAGAGCAGGGAGAATCGCTCTCCCTGCTCTGCCGCCCGGAAGCTATGGGGCCTGAACAGGCGTTGGGGGGGCCCGGTGCCAGCAGTGGGCCCCCCACCCGTCATCGGAGGGTCAGCTGTATCGGCATCCAGCCGATAAAGCTGACCGCATGGAGAGAGAAGGAGCGAGCGCTCCTTCTCTCCCATAATCCCCCTCTCAGCGTATGACAGCGGGCGCAATAACATCACCTGCCGGCGCCCGCTGTCAGACGCTGAGAGGGAGAACAGTGAGCAGCACAGGAGCCGGGAGGTGAGTTTTTTTTTATTTTTTTTTTTTAATGGGGGTGCAGTCGAGTCCTGGCTGGAGAAGTCGTCATGTCGGTGTGGGCCAGATGGAAAAGACATGAAAAGTGAACAATTCCATTAGAAAGAACATCAGCGGTAAGTCATTACCTGTGCTGTAATCTATTATATGTTCTGTAGGACTGGTATTATTTAACACAGACCATATGGCGGTAATATCAATATTGGTCTTTTTATATATAGATTATTTTGGCCAACAGCGCGGTCATTTGCTGAGGTTCTCTGATGATGGGCCCACTCAGAAGTTTTGCCCCCACTAAACCAAAACCCTAGCTACGCCTATGGCTCTCTCTCTAGTCTTTCTTTCTCGCTCTCTGTTCTTTCCTTCTCGCTCTCTGTTCTTTTTTCTCTCTGTTCTTTCTTTCTCTCTTTTCTTTCTTTCCTCTCTTTCTTTCTCTGTTTGTTCTTTCTATCTCGCTGCTCTTTCTTTCTTTTCCTCAGTACCAGCCACTGTGCCCTCATTACCAGTCAGTGTGATCAGCAGTGCTAAATGGTTACGCTTGGGGCGAGGATATGGGTGTGATTAGCTGTGAAATGGGTGTTGTCGGGGCGTGGCCTAAAATTTTCAGCGGCGCGCAACATGCGCCGCAGCCTTTAATCCTCTTTCCTGTCTTCCAAATTTGGGAGGTATGCTGTATGACCTCCCTACAACTTCTGGCCATGCTCCTGATGAGCGCGACGGATGGTCTCGTGAGGGATCTCCTCCCACACCTGGACTAAAGCATCCACCAACTCCTGGACAGTCTGTGGTGCAACGTGGCATGGCCTAAAATTTGCTGCAGCAGGCACAGCGTGCCACAGCCTTTGTCCCTCTTTCCCTTCTTCAAAGGTTGGGAAGTATGATGGGGGCCCCAAGAATAATTTTTCTCTGGTGGGCCCAAGGTACTCCAGTCCGACGCTGCTGGCAAGGTCCATGGATATTGGCTCCTTAACAGCCTTAAATACCATGCCTCAGCAGCAGGGGCGTACATATAAATCATGGGGCCCCATAGCAAAAGTCTGAATGTTCCCCACCCCCCCAAAAAAAGAACCCAGAGGCATTGTAAATGTAAAGTGCCAGCACAGTGAGGGAAGTTGAGTCGCACAGAGACAGGGGTTTTGGTGGTACTCGGCACCGATCACGTCGACTTCTATGGGGGATGTCACGAGTAGCACAGCTCGGTCCGTGACCTGGGCGATCACTGGAATGTGGGATATTTCCAGGGGATGATAGAATGTTCGTGTAGTTTGTCGTGACGCCACCTGTAGTACCTGGTCAGGGTGTCCAGCGCTGCTGTGCAGGTCCTCTGGAAGGGATGGTGTAGTGCAGGTAGGTGAAAAGTCTTCTACAGGTAACACGCTATCCTTCCAGGGCAGATAGATGTGAGATAGAGCAATGGTGCAAAGTGATGTAGCAGAGTGGACTATGCGACGTAGTAAGAAAGCAGGAAACACTTCAAGTTAAACGTTGCATAATAAAATTTTTAATAATAACATTACAAAAGTGCAAATGGCTTATATTATGTGACATGTTTTGTTACTGTTCATACTCTTGATATGTGTTATACATGTGTGTTAATAAATACATATTCAACAAAAGTGCAAATAGCATTAGTGCCGAAGTTCGTGGAGACTTCTTAGGACTACAACCCCACCGGGGTAACTTCACAGTGTCCTTTACTTGTGCTTGTGGAGGACCCGCTCCAAACCTCCAACTGTGGTCTTGGGTGGGCTGCAAGACTTTCCTTGAGCAGACCTCACTTTCGGCCACACCAAACGGGTTTTTAGTTTCTGAGGTAGTTGAAAATAGTGCACAGTAAAGTTTTTTGTAAAACCAAGATGGAGCACCGAAGTGCCAACTATTTACAGAAAAGTTTGTGAGCCAGTACAGTTCATGGCTTCAAAGTTCAACATTTTCATTACAGTGAAACACCATTACACAACCTGGGTATATTAAGGCAACAATAAACTTGTTCTTCTGAACATTCACCCGTCCGGGTACATCAAACCATTACCCAACCTGGGTATATTAAGGCAACAATAAACTTCTTTTTATGAACATTCACCCGTCCGGGTACATCAATAATTTAACTATTTACATACAGAGACCCTGTCCGGGTTATTTAGACTTCTTTGGCTGGCCTCTTACAGGTACCACCTGGTACTGTTCTGGAGCTTGCCAAACATCCGTGACAGGAGGGTCCACCCAGACCTGATGACGTCGTGTGGCCTGTACAGTGACGTCGTGACCCGCTATCTGGGTCTGTGTGGCCACCTCTTTCGTCTCCCTCCGGGTCTGGAACCCTATGTCCCGGACTGTACGAACCCCAGGGGGCCTAACAGGCGCCGGGTACGGGCCAGCTATCATTATCATGTCCATAGCTGGGGCTGCTGAGGAGACCACTGAGGGAGGCTGGGGAGATTTACGGCGTGGGGTGGGCACTTGTGCAGAGGCCTGGTTGGGGGAGGCTGAAGGCTCGTAGGGTCTGTCAGTTTCCTGACACTCTGGGGAGTAGGGGTCGCACCTGGTAACATTTAGGGCGTACCATCCATTGTAACCCCAGTGTCTGGTGTAAGTCACCAAGTCTCCTGGCAACAGGTCCCTCCCGGGTGTCCTTCTGGGAGGTGAGCCTCCACGTCCCGCCGGGTTACAAAAACTTCTAAATAAAGTCCAGGCTCCTGGATGAAGCCCCAACCACCTTTTAACTTAAAGTTCCGTACTGCACCCTTATGCCGCGGCTCCCTCACCGTACTTTTATCCTTTCTCATACGTGCCTTCTCTGCCAGGTCCTTCTCCAGGTGACGTTGCCGAAGCTTTTGGGATTCTCGCTGCTCCCTTTGTCGCTCTGCTTCCCGCTCCCGACGTCTCCACTCTTCCTCCTGACGCTGGTTGTAATTCCCCCACCAGCAGCTCCATGTCTCCAACATCAAACGCCAGCTTACGATGTCCGGTTTGCGGCAGCTCTCCTGGCGCCCACCAGTCCTGGCGGCGCTCACCTGTGGCGGAAGCAGCCGGCTCTGGAACAGATGACGGTCGGGGCTCCGGTACAGGCAGGTAGAGCTCTGGTGCCTGCGCGGCCTCCTCCATGAGGACGGGTGTCGCTTCTTCTGCCTCAGCGACGGGGGCAGACAGCGGGATCTGGGGTGCTGGTGCGGCGTTTTCTGCAGGAACGGGTGCCTCCACTGTGATACTGGCAACCGGTTCAGATTGCAAGGGCTGGGATGCCCGCACGGCCTCCTCTCCTGGAACGGGTGCCTCCACTGAGATACTGGCAACCGGTTCAGATTGCAAGGGCTGGGATGCCCGCACGGCCTCCTCTACTGGAACGGGTGCCTCACCTTCCGGTACAGACACTTCAGGGGGTAAGAGGGATTGGCGCCGCTCCAATTGTAGTTTTAGGGCCCGCCAGCTCGCTTCCATCCTGGCGACCTCCTCCCGGTGCCGGGCCAGGTCTCTCAGGGTATCCTCCGCTTCTTCCAGCGTAGGAGGGTTTCCAGGCTGGGTGCCAAACGGTGGCTCCGTGGCGATCGGGTCGCTTCCATGGGGGGAGAGCTCTGACTCCTCCATCCCTTCCCACTTCTGCTCACGTCCATTCGCCATCTCTGCCAAGTCACATGTGTCATTAGCATCAGGAGAGGCGACATCTTTTGTAGGGAGGCGGAACCTTCGCGTTCGTTTCCGCCCACTGAGGAGGATGAGGAGGCGGAACTCCAGAGCTGTGGGGCACGATCTTACATTGCAGTAACATTTAGAGTGTGCGGACATCGTTTTCGCGCCACGGAGTGAGTGTACGCCCACGAGAGCACGCCCTTATTCTTCACCTGTGCCTCGTGTCTCAGATATGACGGAAAAATGGCAAATACAGTCTATGATGATTTTTGCAATTCTCAAGCAAAAAAACAGTTCAATTAAGGCACACAGGACTCGCTTATAGCGAGCTTCTGAATCCTGTTCGTGACGCCAAAGTTGAGTCGCACAGAGCCACAGGTTTTGGGGGTACTCGGCACCAAGCCCGTCGACTTCTATGGGGGATGTGACGGGTAGCACAGCTATGTCCGTGCCCTGGTCGCTCACTGGAATGTGGGATATTTCCAGGGGATGATAGAATGTTTGTGTAGTTTGTCGTGACGCCACCTGTAATACCTGGTCAGGGTGACCAGCGCTGCTGTGCAGGTCCTCTGGCAGGGATGGTGTAGTGCAGCTAGGTGATAAGTCTTGTACAGGTAAGACGGTATCCTTCCAGGGCAGATAGATGTGAGATAGAGCAATGGTGCAGAGTGATGTAGCAGAGTGGAGTATGCGACGTAGTAAGAAAGCAGGAAAGGAAACAATTATTACTACAAAGACATGCAGCATAAGGCTGCCTCAACCCCTCCCATCCAACTAGCTACACCCTGTTCTAACCAGCCTGAGCTAGACCATCCCATTGGGTCCGCCTACACTCAGCTGGCATAGTGTACTGTTGAATGCAGTGGTTGGAGTCAATGGGGTGTTTCCTCCTTACCTGAGAGTAAGTTGTCACACCGCTGGGTGCGATGCAACATCTCTGTGGCGACTGGACCCTCGGGTGCTTCTGTCTTTTCACAAATGCCGGCTTTACCCGGCAATTGAATCAGAGGCTATTTTACTATGTAGAAGTGAATAAACTATAAATATATGTATATATATATGTCACAATGACATGTATATATATATATATTTATTCTAAGTGTGTATATTTTGTGTTTACAAGGAAAGAAAGTGTTTTTTTAGTTGCGATATTTTGCTCCCATAGACTTACATGGGACTTCCGGTATCGGAATCGGATATCGGCGATATTTAGTGATATCGGCGATGCCATTCCGATCCGATATTTTTAGATATCGAGCAGTATCGCTCAACACTATTGGGGACTAAAAAATCATTTTTGTGGAAAATTTTTTTTTTCACACCCAGGCATTATAAACTTTAGTGAAACACTTGGAGGTTGAACATGCTCACAACAGATCCAGATAAGTTCCTTAGGGGTCTAGTTTCCAAAATGGTGTCACTTGTGAGGGGTTTCCAGTGTTTAGGCACATCAGGTGCTCTCCAAACAGGACATGGCGTCCAGCCAATTCTACGTCGAAAAAGTCAAACTGCGCTCCTTCCCTTCCAAGCTCTGCCATGCACCCAAACAGTGGTTTACCCCCACTTATTGGGTATCAGTGTTCTCAGGACAAATTGCACAATAATTTTTAAGGTCTTGTTACCCTTGGGAAAATAAAAATTGGGGTGAAAAGATCATTTTTGTGGAAAAAATATGATTTTTTAATTTTACGGCTCTACGTTATAAACTTGTGTGAAGCACTTGGGGCTTAAAAGTGCTCACCCCAGATCTAGATAAGTTCCTTAGGGGGTCTAGTTTCTGAAATGGGGTCACTTGTGGAGGGTTCCCACTGTTTAGGCACATCAGGGGCTCTCCAAACGCAACATGGCGTCCAATCTCAATTCCAGCCAATTTTGGTTTGAAAAAGTCAAATTGCGCTCCTTCCCTTCTGAACTCTGCCATGCGCCCAGACAGTGGTTCCCCCCCACACACATGGGGTATCAGCATACTCAGGACAAATTGGACCACAACTTTTATGGTCCAATTTTTCCTTTTACCCTTGTTAAAATAAAAAAATTGTTTGTAAAAATCATTTTTGTGACTAAAAAGTTAAATGTTCATTTTTTCCTTCCAAGTTGCTTCAGCTCCTGTGAAGCACCTGAAAGGTTAATAAACTTCTTGAATGTGGTTTTGAGTACCTTGATGGGTGCAGTTTTTAGAATGTTGTCACTTTTGGGTATTTTCTGCCATATAGACCCCTCAAAGTGACTTCAAATGTGAGGTGGTCCCTAAAAAATGGTTTTGTATAATTTGTTGTAAAAATGAGAAATCGCTGGTCAACTTTTAACCCTTATAACTTCGTAACAAAAAAAATTTTGGTTACAAAATTGTGCTGATGAAAAGTAGACATGTGGGAAATGTTATTTAGTAACTATTTTGTTTGACATATTTCTCCATTTTAAGGGAATAAAAATTCAAAGTTTGAGAATTGCATGCATGGCTCCGCTCCCACCCTATATACAGGGCTCCGCTCCCACCCTCCCATCCTATATACATGGCTCCGCTCCCATCCTATATACATGACTCCGCTCTCACCCTCCCATCCTGTATGCATGGCTCCACTCCACCCTCCCATCCTATATACATGGCTCCACTCCACCCTCCCATCCTATATACATGGCTCCACTCCCACCCTCCCATCCTATATACATGGCTCCGCTCCCACCCTCCCATCCAGTATACATGGCTCCGCTCCCACCCTCCCATCCTGTATACATGTCTCCGCTTCCACCCTCCCATCCTGTATACATGGCTCCTGTATACACGGCTCCGCTTCCACCCTCCCATCCAGAATACATGGCTCCGCTCCCACCCTCCCATCCTATATACATGGCTCCGCTCCCACCCTGTATACATGGCTCCGCTCCCACCCTGTATACATGGCTCCTCTCCCACCCTCCGCTGGGCTCCCCGTCCTCCCCCATCATACTTACCCTCCTCGCTCCGTCGCTGCATGTGCCCGCATCTCTATCCCCGTGGTCAGCTTCTTTCTCTGTGGAGCGGTCACGTGGTACCGCTCATTAATTTCATGAATATGGGAGTGGCGTCGTGTCGATATTCATGACCTTAATGAGCGGTACTACGTGACCGCACCACACAGAATAGAAGCAGACGTGCCTGGACAGGGATGCAGCGACGGAAGGTGAGTATGTACTGGAGATGACCCGTGGCTACCATCGGGAGATCAGCGGCTAGCCGCTGATCTCCTGACGATAGCGGTGGCTGCTGGACTGTGCCTGTCGCCAGGAGATCAGCGGCTTGCGCTTGCGTGCTGGGTTGAAATCGTGCGTCAATTAGCGGCCGGATGTGCCTGTCGCTGATTGGTCGCGTCCCGTCGGGCGCGACCAATCAGCGATGCAGGATTTCCATTACAGACCGAAGTTAAAAGTTAGACAATTATATAGATAGGTAGCAGCAGCAGCACCAGCAGATAGGAAGGGAATGGACCCTCTGGATGTATGCAATGATATGTATATACACACATACAGTGCCTGCAGGCCTTGCACTGATAGGTATAGAGCGACGTACAATCCCCTGCCTGCCTAACACTGGAACCTAGATACTCCGGAATTAGTCCTTAGAAGGACTGCTGGTTTAGCTGGATTTGAGTACTTTAAGATGGTAGACCCCACACTGACTAAGAAATCCCCAAATCTGACCCTATCTCGGCAGCATCTCTCCCTACACTATCTAAATCTGGAGCTGAATGTGGCGAGCAGGACGGCGTCCGGTCTCTTATACCCCTGATGATGCTGTGCGGCCAGCCAATCACTGCACAACCACAACAAAGATGGCTGCAGCGTTTCATTGCCTAGCAGACAATCCCTGCATTGTGATTGGGTCTCTAAAGACTGCCAAAAAAGCTGGGTGGAGACCCGAGTTCCTGCTGAGTAATCCCGGAAATGCTCAATGCTCGCCGAGTACACAGAGTACCATGATACTCGGGCGAGTAACGAGTAGTGGCGAGCATGTTCGCTCATCACTAACATCAAATATTACCCGGCCTGGAGGAAATCAAGATTTACTGCACGATCAATATTTCCAATAATACTGCTATACAAGATGCAATAATAATAGCAATATCATAATAATAATATATCCAAATATTACCAGCATATATAGTATTGATAATACCACCATACTGATCATTAATGGGATTGTCCATTACTAGGACAACCCCTTCTCAATCCAAATGTTTGCCCCTTGTTCTGTCTCCGACGTCTAATTTGTTACATCTGATTATCGGTTTGCATAATTTTGCAGTTATTTATTAGTATGATGAAAAAGGAGTCATAGGTGATAGTAAAGTAAAAAAAGTCAATTTTTATTGTATAATAATACTAAAGTAACACAAGAATACATATATAAAATGAAAAAAACACACAGGACTGGTGCAGACACAAGGGTGAATAAACTCCACGTTGCGGTAACAGTATAGTGAATGGCAGTGGCAGAGAAGCTTTACTGTATATAGCACAATATAAATACACAGGTAAACCCATAAATCTGGGAAAAAAAAGGGATTTATGGGTTTACCTGTGTATTTATAATGTGCTATATAAGGCTTCTCTGCCACTGCCATTCACTCTATTGTTACCGCAACGTGTAGTCAGGAGTTTATTCACCCTTGTGTCTGCACCAGTCCTGTATGTTTTTTTCGTTTTTTATATGTATTCTTGTGTTACTTTAGTATTATTATACAATAAAAATTTACTTTTTTTACTTTACTATCACCTATGACTCCTTTTTCTCCTTGCTTCAATATGTTCATTGAGTGGTGTTTTTAGGTTTCACACATATACTGTGTGGCCCGCATTCCTTTGTTATACCCATGCAGCTGTATATGTTTATATTTATTAGTATGAGTATAGAGGAACTTGCATATTCATAATCTTTATTTGTTTAGTGTTTTGGCTCCCTCTAGCAGCCAGAGTCATGTTTGTGGTCCTATTTTCTATTTCTTGTATTCTATTTCTCCTCCCCTTTTGAAATTCATTGTGATAGCTCAGCCTCCATTTCCTGTTAATTTCTGCCCTAATGTTAGCTTAGCATAGTCAGTTTTATCCCTGGTCAGTTCTAGTTTATAACCTTCATGTACAGTGTATAACATCATAAACAAGACTCATGTACCACAGCAACAAGACGAAAGATTTTCGCATGATTAATATTTTTAAAATACATCTACGTTGGTAAGTATAAAAGACTATAGCTGGATCTATCGCAATTAACAATGAGGAGGGGTGGTGAGAAACCACAGGAAACGACCACAGATCCAAAATAATAACAATATAAATCTTTATTAAATAGTTAATGACAAACCAGGTGAAAAACAGCAACAGCAACCAACATGGTATAGAACGGACAATACCGTGCAGCAATGGGAGTACGCACATGGACTAATAGGGCTACCTGATCAGTATGCATAACAGGGACATGGTGTCATGGGTGCATCGCCGCGAGGATCGTCGCGATTGCACATTCTGACTTCTCGCAGCTGAGTTGCTGTTACTTTGTGTTTGGTAATGAGAGAGTTAATTTTACCTAGCTCTTTGCTAAGACTAGGTCCAGCCTCGCCCGGCTGCTTTTGATTATGTTCTAATTAGATTCCTTCATATACCTGTCAGTCTGCTTGTTAGATGCCGGTGAAAGCATTCATGTAGTCTAGCAGACTGGATCGGTTCTGAGAATACTTAAGCTAAGAGCTCCTTAGTTGTTTTTACTCTTACAGCTTATAGTTTATCTCTGAGACCTTAGGTGTTCCTACTGTGTGTGAGTGTTGTATGTAAGACTTTATTTACTTTATTTCTTGTCTTTCTTGTATGTCTTTCTGTTCATTAACCGTTACCTGTTCATTCCCTTTGGTGGTAATCAGGGTCCTTCTTAGGACTAGATTACAGTTGGCAGGGATTGATAGGAGACAGGGTTTACGCTGGTGGCCTGGACCTCTGTACCTTTAACAGTACCTCCAGGTAGAGGGATTAGTTAGGACCCCAGTTTAGGGTCAGCATAGACCCCGGTCACCCTCTAGCCGGAGACAGCGTATAACGGATTCCGTATTGACCCACTGGACATTCTGTCAGGTAATTCTATGTTATCATATATCTATGCGCATGTTATATAGGATGTTGCCCTTTTGATATAGATTACTGTCATCACATATATATATCTGCTATACAGCGTGACATTTTCACCGGCCAATACTAAAGATTCTCCCCAGCTGTCATGGATCCAGTAGCCCAGCTGGCCCGGCAGTTGCAGGGGTTGTCCATGGAGTTGGCAGACATTAAGTCCAAGGTTTTGTCCCCCCCGGAGCAAACCAGATCTGAACCTAAGGTTGCTCTTCCGGACAGGTTCACTGGTGGGCGGGACAAATTTTTTACTTTCCGGGAGGCATGTAAATTGTACTTTCGGCTGCGGCCTCGGTCATCTGGGAGTGAAGAGCAGAGGGTGGGAATTGTTATCTCGCTCTTACAAGGGGACCCTCAATCTTGGGCGTTCTCTATTCCTCCAGGCTCCCCAGATCTCCAGTCAGTGGATCGATTTTTTACTGCCCTGGGTCTGGTATATGATGATCCGGATCGAGTCTCCCTTGCTGAAACAAAGTTACGTAAAATACGGCAAGGAAATCGTCCAGCGGAGGAATATTCTTCTGAGTTCCGTAGATGGGCAACAGATACTCAGTGGAATGACCCAGCTCTTAGGAGCCAGTTTTGTCAAGGGTTGTCTGACAAATTAAAAGATGTGTTGGCTCAGTATGATTCTCCTCCATCACTGGAGGCTGCTATGGCCCTCGCTATTCGCATTGATAGACGAATTCGGGGAAGACGCGAGGTAACTCCGCCTCCCGTGATGACTCCACCTACTACTAAAGTCCCTTATACTGAGGTTCCCCTGGTCTGTTCTGAGGAACCCATGCAGTTGGGAGGGACATCTTTTTGTAAGAGGGAACCGGCGGTGCACCGCAAGACTAGAAGGTGTTTCTTTTGCGGGAGAGAGGGACATTTTGTTGGGGGGTGTCCATCCCGGGCCTCTTTGAGCAAAGGAGTTAACCTGGGAGTGTGTATTTCGTCCCCAAATCCCTCTCAGTTTCTCGTGCCTGCGGAGGTGGTGATTGGTACTAGAACTGAGAGGATTTCTGTTTTTCTTGATAGTGGGTCCGGGGCTAATCTGGTGGACGCTCGGTTTGCCCAGGTGCATGGTATGCAACTGAGTGTATTGGCCAAACCGGTCCCTATAGTCTCTATTGATTCTAGACCTCTCGGTCAAGGTAGCTTGGTACAAGCTGTTCATAACATAGATCTTCGAGTAGGGGCAATACATAAAGAGCAATTGTCTTGTTATGTGTTGGAGGGTCTACCTACTCCTATTGTGTTGGGACTTCCTTGGTTGGCTAAACATAACCCAGTGATTGATTGGCAATCCGGAAAGATAAGCCAGTGGGGTGAATTTTGCAGGAATAACTGCATGAGCACGGTCATCGGTGCGGTTGTGCCTAGGACTTTGTCTCCTTTTCTGGAGGACTTTGGGGAGATGTTCTCAGAGGAGGGGTGTAAAGAGTTACCTCCTCATCGCGCATATGACGGCTCAATAAAGTTGCTTCCTGATGCCTTATCTCGTACTTTCCCAGGGGCCGGGAGGACGGATGATCCGGTTCCTATTCCTCAGGAGGGAGTTGTAGTGTCAGCTGTATGCTCTGAGCTTGAGGGGGAGGTATTGGGGGCTCAGGGGACGCCCCTGTGGGACTTTCAGGGAGACTGATAGTTCCAGATCGATTAAGACTGAAGGTTACGGGGAACCGTTACAAACGGATGGCTGATAGGGGGAGAATTTCTGGTCTAGATCTGAAGGTGAACGATCTGGTTTGGTTGTCTACCAGGAATATAAAACTTAAAGTTTCCTCCTGGAGGTTGGGTCCCAGATTCATCGGGCCGTACAGGATCAGTTCCATAATTAATCCTGTGGCATTTCGTCTGGACCTCCCTCCTACGTTTAAAATTCATAATGTGTTTCACAAGTCATTACTTAAAAAGTATGTGGCACCAGTCATACCGTCACCTCTACCTCCTCCTTCAGTGGTGGTCAATGATAACGTGGAATTTCATGGGTCGAAAATCATTGACTCACGTCTCAGTCGTCGGTCCCTTCAGTACCTGGTTCATTGGAAGGGGTATGGTCCTGAGGAGAGGACGTGGGTCCCTGCGTCGGAGGTTAACGCAGATCGATTGGTTCGGACCTTCCACACAACTTACCCGGGCAGACCTGGCCCTGAGGGTCCGGAGGCCCCTCGTAGAAGGGGGGGTACTGTCATGGGTGCATCGCCGCGAGGATCGTCGCGATTGCACATTCTGACTTCTCGCAGCTGAGTTGCTGTTACTTTGTGTTTGGTAATGAGAGAGTTAATTTTACCTAGCTCTTTGCTAAGACTAGGTCCAGCCTCGCCCGGCTGCTTTTGATTATGTTCTAATTAGATTCCTTCATATACCTGTCAGTCTGCTTGTTAGATGCCGGTGAAAGCATTCATGTAGTCTAGCAGACTGGATCGGTTCTGAGAATACTTAAGCTAAGAGCTCCTTAGTTGTTTTTACTCTTACAGCTTATAGTTTTCTCTGAGACCTTAGGTGTTCCTACTGTGTGTGAGTGTTGTATGTAAGACTTTATTTACTTTATTTCTTGTCTTTCTTGTATGTCTTTCTGTTCATTAACCGTTACCTGTTCATTCCCTTTGGTGGTAATCAGGGTCCTTCTTAGGACTAGATTACAGTTGGCAGGGATTGATAGGAGACAGGGTTTACGCTGGTGGCCTGGACCTCTGTACCTTTAACAGTACCTCCAGGTAGAGGGATTAGTTAGGACCCCAGTTTAGGGTCAGCATAGACCCCGGTCACCCTCTAGCCGGAGACAGCGTATAACGGATTCCGTATTGACCCACTAGACATTCTGTCAGGTAATTCTATGTTATCATATATCTATGCGCATGTTATATAGGATGTTGCCCTTTTGATATAGATTACTGTCATCACATATATATATCTGCTATACAGCGTGACACATGGCGAATAAATTGTCTAAAAGTATATCATAAAAGGAAATGATCAGATGGTGTACCAAATGCACCAACTGTCCCCAGTGGTCATAGTTATATACCGTATACTTCACATGACCACCTGACGCGTATCAGAAGTGCCAATCATTAATAGATATTTCCCCTAGTAGGTGCATTAATGGCACGGTCAGGATTAGATGGTCATAGTCATATATGCTTCACATGACAACCTGACACCTGTCAAGAGTGCCTATCGTTATCAAATATTACCTCTAGTGAGTGGAATGGCTGCACAGTCAGGGCTACCAGGACCAGTGCGTGTGCCCCAATGCACGTTTTGGATGCTCGTCCTTCGTCAGGGGGCGTGTCAAAACAACAAACCGGGAGCTTTAAAAATCCGCCGGACCGGAAGTGGTAAGCCGCGGACCGGATGTGACGCATCCAATGCCATAGCAACCTAGCACGCCAAGCCGCGCCGGCATCACACAGCAGGAAGCCCGGAGCACAAGGCACCATGGCAACCAGACGCTAAGGACGCCGGAAGCAGGGCGGCGCAGCATGGCACAGCATGCATGCGTGCAGGACCGTGACTACCATAAAAACAAAAGAGCTGCTGTCAATTGGTATATAGAGCAAGAAGTATTGTCAAGGATTGTAAGTCATAAGTCCAGACTGTGTCATTAATCCACTACATACCTTATCTCCTCTTGCAAGCAATATGAAATTGATATCAAATATATCAAAAATGTATAAAGATCTCAAGTAATAAAATTGACTCCAATTCTACATATACATGGTCAAATTTATATGTATATACCATGAGCATATCAAGTTATTTGAGATATATCATTAAACTGAACATAAAAACTGAAAAAAATGAAAATAAAAAGTGAAAAATAAAAAACTAAAAATAGACCACATTGTGAATTGTGTGCAGGAGGGGCAGCCTCAATGATATGTCAGGTCGACTGTATATAGTGTTTAGCAATGTTGCATCACATGAAGTGCAATGAAACATTGCATAGTGTGGACATATCTAGTGAGGTAATCCCCATAGGCCAAAAACAAATCAAAGGCCACCATATGTATATGTATATATGACAACAATTCCAAAATTATACACCAAAATATGTCACGGTACGAATCATGGACACTTAGTATTGTAGAATTAGCATGACAGATGACAGTGACACCGAAAGTTCAGGTCCGAATACAAGGATGATGATATGAAAGATCAAATAACCTAAAATAGAAAACATAGAAAAATTAATTCAAACCGGTTAAAAACAACCAGAGCAGCACGAATGCCCGCCGTGTACCAAGGTGTATCAGGCAGGCCATCACAGAAACGACGCAAAATTTAAACTTTCGTTCAGTCCATTTGGATGGACCATATTTAGGGTCCAAATCCATCTAGTCTCCAATTGGGCCAGACGTTGTGAGGCCCCATCCCCACGAATCCCCAGCTCAAGACAATCAATGCCCTTTACTCTAAAGGTACTGCCACACTAAACAATCCCGCTAGCGATCACAATAACGACGCATACTAATGCGATCGCTAGCGGGATTGTTTCTATATCGCTAAATGCGGCCACATTTAGCGATATAGTTAACGACGCTATCGCCGTTAGCGATCTTCTTAACGACTTTAGCGGTACAAAAGTACCGCTAAATCGCTAAGAAAAGGTGCCACACAGCGATTAGATACTTACCCAGCGGGAGCGCCGACGAGAAAATAGGGTCTGGAACGATTCCAGCGACGAGCTAGATCACAGCAGGAAGCTCGTCGCTGGAAGCTGCCGCACTGAACAACATCGCTAACAGGATCGCTAAATAGTGACATTTTTTAGCGATCCCGTTAGCGATATTGTTTAGTGTGGCATACCCTTAAGGGTCCTACTATCACATTGGTGATGGATCTTAAAATGCTTCGGAATTGTTTTAAGCATTGATAGAGCCTCCTCCCCAGACGCTGCCTGTATGCCTAAAACATGCTCCCTGATCTGGACCTTGAGTTGTCGTGTGGTGAAACCTATATAGATCAGAGGGCATGGGCATGTGGCATGGTATATTACATATTTGGTCGTACACGTGATATATATTTCTGTATCTTGTAGATTTTAGTTTTAGATGAATCAGTGAACGAATCACTCCGATCTACGTTCACACATGCCACACAATGTCCGCATGTGAAACACCCTTTACGACTGTTCCCAATGCTCAGGAATGCCTTTTCCAACACCTTCCTGATGTTTTCAGATTGAGAATGGAAGGTGGTGATAAATCTGACTGGGTCTGGTTCATAAGCACACTACCCAAGCCCATTTTCCTCAGAAGAGGAACGGGCCACACTTCGATTAACAATATAGCACACTGATCATAGTAGAGTTGTAAGCTCCATATAAATCAAGAAGTGTGACATAAATCCACATTTATAAAATTAAAAGGACTATTATGATTCCTCTGTGACACCGTTGGCTATGCCTATTAACCCCGTAGGAGCTCACAACAAGCTCTAATTGGGTTAAGGCCTCTTTCACACTTCAGTCATTTGGCGTCAGTTAAAATCCGCCAAAGTGTGAAAAAAGCAGATCCGCCACAAAAGTGGAAAAACGGATGCAAACTGATCCGTTTTCAGACTGATACGTTATGAACTTTTCAACCCTGAAAATGTATTGTACGCATGTCTGGCACGGAGAGAGAGAGAGACCCCGGACAGTGTTCTCAGCATTTTCACAGTGATCCGCTGGCAGATTCCGTCAAAAACGGATAAAGGCAGATCCGCCACCCATAGGCGCCCATTATACAAAACGGCGGACCTGTCATAGTCTGCCATTTTGACGCACACAAAAAACGTTGCATTGGACGTTTTCCAAAAAAGGCGGACGCCAAATTTATGACGGATCCGTCAAAAAACGGATCAAACGGACGACCATCCGTCAAAATCCATCACTAATGCAAGTCAATGTGAAAAAAGCAGATACGTCAAAAAAAAAATGGCGGATCCGTTTTTTTAACAATTTGCCGGATTTTGACTGACGTCGCACGACTGAAGTGTGAAAGAGGCCTAAGCTGACGAACGGATGATTGCTGAGATTGCCAGCACACATTAATAACGTAATGGTGATCTTATTATATATAAGCAAATCATCACTAGATGCTCTGCAAAAAGTTTTTTTATGCAATTAGGCATTCAGATAATTGATGTCTAGGCATAATCCCTGCATTAGCATTAACTTTGGTTCTTTGGGTACTGTGCAATATTCAGGTATCGTGTATGGTCTGTTAAACGTGATTTTTTGACTGCACGCTCCATAGTGAATTGCAACAATACCCGAGACAGTTGTATTAGGTCCGTTGTAACGAATGGAAGCGGAGGCAGAGATGGTGAAGTTCACATTCGTTTTTATTTTTTAATGTGGAACCTCGAGACCGCGGTCCGGGGGGCTCCAAAGGGGCATAACTAGTGAGCCCCGGGAACCCGTAGTAAGGCCCCTCGAACAGGACCAGAATGGAATACCCGGAGGACACAGGTGCTACCTCCAGTTAGACCCCGGACACGTGGCAGCTGTCCCAGAGGGACCAAAAGGATAACAGGTATATACAGAGTCCGTGGAGGGTTCTTGACGGAGAAGGGTAAGGTCCTGGTCCAGAATAGATGGTGGCAGGCTGGCTTCAGTGACCTTGTCACGGTCCACGGGTACGGATGGCTGATGGCGGAACGGGATGACACTTGCGCCAGTAATAGCCGAGATTGTCCAGGTTAGCCAGATACGGGTTAGCAATGATCTGAGGAGACAAACAGTATAAGCGAAGCACAGAGACTGCAGACGCAGCGCAGACAGATCAGGAACAGAACCGGATGTAGCAATGATAGAACACGTTGCTCCGGCACTCCCCTTATGGTGGAGTGACCAGATATACTACTGAGTGCGCTGCCATTGGTTAATTAGCTATTTCAAAAAATGCACGCTGCCCCTTTAAGAGAGACGGTGGGCGCGGCCTCGCGTCCTAAGCAATCTATCTGGAGGCCTGCTAGCAGCGTGCCAGGAAGTGGAGGAGGACACAGGACGCCGAGGAGCAGATGGGACAGGAGACCCCAGCCTGCGCGCAGACTGCTGCAGAGGGACAGCCAGAGGAACAGGTGAGTGACCAGGACGGAGTGCAGAGCCAGCGCGGGGACCGAGTGTAACAGTATCCCCCTCTTTACTCCCCCTCTTTTTCAAGCCTGCATGAAATCTTTTAAGAAGAAGAGGAGCCTGGATGTTCTCTTTAGGCTCCCAAGACCTCTCCTCAGGACCAAAACCCTTCCAGTCCACCAGGTAATAGATCCTACCTCTTACTCTCTTAGAGGCCAAGATATGTTTTCCCTTTCAAAAACATCATCCTCAGAAACCGGATCAGGAGTGGTACCCGGGTCCTTAAAGAAGGAGCTCAATACTACTGGTTTGAGGAGGGAAACATGAAAGGAGTTAGGTACACGTAGAGAATTAGGCAATTTCAGTTTATAAGAGACCGGTTGATTTGTCTCAAGACTTCAAAGGGACCAATGAAACGGGGACCCAATTTGTACGATGGTAACTTCAGACGGATGTACTTGGAGGAGAGCCATACCTTGTCTCCTGGACGAAAGATGGGAGCCTCCAAACGTCTTTTGTCCACATGCGTTTTCATACGTTGAGAGGCTTTCTCCAAAGCCGACCTGGTTTCTCTCCAAATGTTCGAGAAATTCTTAGACAAGGTTTTGACTGCCGGAACATCGGACAATCCAGAGACAGGAAGAGGAATTCCGGGTTGGAGACCAAACACAATCTGAAAGGGAGACTTTCCAGAAGATTCACTTACTTGGTTGTTGTAGGAGAATTCCGCCCAGGGCAGTAATTCTACCCAGTCATTATGATGAGCGTTGATGAAGTGACGCAGGTATCCAGCCAGGATTTGATTGATCCTCTCCACTTGCCCATTAGACTGGGGATGGTATGCAGAAGAAAAATCTAGTTCAATTTTTACCATTTTACAGAGTCCTCTCCAGAACTTAGAGGTGAACTGGACGCCCCTGTCGGACACGATGTGGAGAGGAAATCCATGTAAACGGAAGATGTGCTGAATGAAGTGAGCGGCCAGTTCTGGAGCAGACGGGAGGCCAGATAGCGGAACGAAGTGGGCCATTTTAGAGAAGCGGTCCACCACAACCCATACCACTGAGCAGCCAGAAGAAATGGGAAGATCCGTGATGAAATCCATCGCGATGTGCTGCCAGGGAGCGGACGGAATTGGAAGAGGCAGAAGCCTGCCGTTTGGTAGATGTTTAACAGTTTTGTTACGGGCACATGAAGGACAGGCTGCGACAAACTCCTGGATATCCTTGCCCATGGTAGGCCACCAGTAATAACGGGAGATGAGTTGCTGCGTCTTTTTCTGGCCAGCCAACTTAGAAGAATGACCCCAGCGCAGAACACGAATACGATCAGAAGCGGACACGAGAGTCTTCCCTGGAGGAAGCCGGGCCAGATCAGTGGAGGCAACAGAGACTAACTTAGAAGGTTCAATAATGTGCTGAGGTTCTTCCTCCAGTTCAGGAGTCAAGAAGGCTCTAGAGAGTGCGTCTGCCTTGATGTTCTTGTTAGCTGGACGGAAATGAAGTACAAAATTGAAACGGGCAAAAAATAATGCCCAACGGGCCTGACGGGGATTCAGTCTTAAAGCAGATTGGAGATAGGCAAGGTTTTTATGGTCGGTGAATATGATTACCTGGTGATGAGCTCCCTCAAGAAGATGTCTCCATTCTTGCAGAGCCAATTTGATGGCCAACAGTTCGCGATCACCGACAGAGTAGTTCCTTTCTGCAGGAGAAAAAACCTTGGAGAAAAAAACACACGAGATCATCTGCCCGGTAGACGACTTCTGGGTCAGAACTGCTCCTGCACCTATGGAAGAAGCGTCAACCTCAAGAAAAAATTGCTCATTTGAATTAGGACGATGGAGAACGGGTGCGGAAGCGAAGGCTTTTTTGAGAGAAACAAAGGCCTCTTCTGCCTCGGAGGACCATTCCTTAGAGTTTACACCTTTCCGGGTTAAGGCTGCGATTGGAGTCACTCGGGTGGAAAAGTGTGGAATGAATTGCCGGTAGTAATTGGCGAACCCTAGGAACCTTTGTATGGCTTTTAGCCCAGACGGACGAGGCCAGTTGAGAACTGCAGACAACTTCTCCGGATCCATCTTTAATCCTGTGGAAGATACAATGTACCCAAGGAAAGGCAAGGAAGACTGCTCAAAGAGGCATTTCTCATATTTGGCATATAGCCTGTTCTCTCTCAGTCTTTGTAAGACCAGGCGTACTTGCCTCCGGTGTGACGTCAAGTCAGCAGAGAAAATCAAAATATCGTCCAGGTAGACCACGACACAAGTATAGAGCAAGTCCCTGAAAATGTCATTAACAAATTCCTGAAAGACCGCAGGTGCATTGCTTAGGCCAAATGGCATTACCAGGTATTCATAGTGGCCGTCACGGGTGTTGAAGGCTGTTTTCCATTCGTCTCCCTCTCTGACTCGGATCAGGTTGTAGGCTCCTCTGAGATCCAATTTGGTGAAGATCTTGGCCCCTCGGAGACGATCAAACAGCTCTGAAATAAGAGGTAATGGATACCTGTTTTTTACCGTGATCTGATTTAGACCCCGATAGTCGATACAGGGCCGCAAGGATTCATCCTTCTTCTTCACAAAGAAGAATCCAGCTCCTGCCGGTGACGATGACTTTCGGATAAATCCTCTAGCCAGATTCTCTTGGATGTAGTCCGACATAGCCTGAGTCTCTGCCTGTGAAAGGAGATAAACTCTCCCACAAGGAGGAGATACTCCAGGAAGAAGCTCTATCTGACAGTCATACGACCTGTGTGGAGGTAGTCTCTCAGCCTCCTTTTTCCCAAAGACGTCAGAGAAGGACCAATAGGCGGAAGGCAACCCTGGCAGGGTATCAGGCTGGACTGGAGGCGAACCAGGTTGAATCCGGGTTAAGCAACGATTCATGCAGGTATCTGTCAGGGACACCGCACTGCACTTGCTCACTGAGCCAGTGCGTGTGTCCTGAGTGAACAAACTATGCCCAAAGATACCTGTAGCAGAGCCGCAGCAGAGATGACATGTGTTTCTCAGTAACAGGACCTTCCACATGTGACTGCTAGTGGGCGGAGCCGGCCACACGTCTCTCAGAGGCAGAAGCAGTAGATAGAGAATGCTTCAGACCAAAGGACCTGCAGGCACGTGACTGCTAGTGGGCGTGGCTTAAGCTCCAGAGAGCTATGAGGTGAAGGAAAACTCCTAGAAGGGTAACTACGGGACACAGTTACCAAGGGGCATATACCGAACGGATAATCAGAACGTAGCCAAGGGGTCATACACATAGAGGGCGACGAAGTACAAGAGGAGCAGGCAGAGCGGAGTCAGAACGTAGCCAAGGGTCATACACGTAGAGGGCAGCAGAGTACAAAAGGGACAGGCAAAACTCAAAACAGGGACACAGCCAAATCAGAACCAGACAGACAGAACGTAGCACAGGCACAAAGCACTGGCACAAGCACAACAGGGTCACACACACTCGGCCAAGGGTCAGAGTATAAGCGACAGAGGATGGCCCCACAATGAGGCTATAAAAAGCCTCCCAGAATCCCAGAGTGAGGCCATCCCGGTTAACCCTAAAACCACCTAATCCCAGAAACTCAGCAGACCATGACAGTATCTCCCCAACGCAGAACTTCTCCAGTTTTCCAATTAAGGACTGGTTCATGCATCTGGAGCCAAGGTAAACCTAAAAGCATGGGATGGGACAAACCGGGATATACATAAAATCGCATTCGTTCAGCATGCATTAGACCTACCCGGAGTTCCACCAACTCTGTTTGAAACTGGACGGGCTCGGTCAGTGGTTTGCCATTAACGGCGGACACCTGTAACGGATCAGGAAGACGCTGGACTGGTAAGCGGTAATGATCCACAACCGCCTGCTGGATGAAGTTCCCTGCAGCTCCAGAATCCAGTAAACAATGTTCGGAGAATTTTATTGCTCCATAGGACGGAGACTGAGATGTGTAAAGAGGGAGAGGACTGTTCTCTACCTAGGTTGGCCCCTCCTACCGGACTAGGCACTGGAGTTTCCCGACTTTTTAGGACAGAAATGGATCAAATGTTCAGAACTGCCGCAGTAGTAACAACTTCCCTCCTTGCGACGTGCCTCCCGGCGGCGGGTGGCCAAACTTACATGGTCTACCTCCATGGCCTCGGAGGAGGAAGGCGAGGTACCTGTTTTGTACAAACTAGAGTCCAGGTGATAGGACCTTTTGTCCCGCTTGATCTCCATGGAACGCTCCTGAAAACGCAGGTCAATTCGGGTTGCCAAGGATATTAGCTCTTCCAAGAGGGTAGGTCTGTCCCGTCCCGCCAGCTCAACCTTGATTCTTCCGGATAGGCCTTCCCAGAAGTTAGCAACCAGGGCCTCATTGTTCCACGATAATTCAGACGAGAGGGTGCGGAATTTAACAGCATACTGAGCTACCGTGAGAGTACCTTGGCGCAGGCGGAGCAAAGCTGAGGCAGTCGAAGTGGTGCGACCAGGTTCATCGAAAGTCCTGCGAAAAGCCTCTAGGAAAGATTGAAGATCATTAACCTGCGGGTTTAGCCAGGTGAGGGCCTCTCCTCCCAGGTGTGACATGATGAAGCCCACCTTGGCTCGGTCAGAAGCAAACATATGCCCCAAGATTTCGAAGTGTAGAGTGCACTGATTGAGAAAACCCCGACACTGAGTAGGATCACCCTGGAAACGGGTAGGAGCCGCCAGGCGGGGACCTTGAATTGCCATGGGAACTGGTACCTGAGTATTGATAGAAGAGTCAGGTGCAGACGAGGACCCCAAGGAATCCATGCGGGTAGACAAGCTGCGTAGATAAGTCGTGATCTTGTCCTGTTGAACTCCCAAACGGGTCACCTCCTGGCACAGATCCGTGGTCGGAGATCTCTGGGATCCAGCGGGTTCCATGGCCGGAGCAATCTGTAACGAATGGAAGCGGAGGCAGAGATGGTGAAGTTCACATTAGTTTTTATTTTTTAATGTGGAACCTCGAGACCGTGGTCCGGGGGGCTCCGAAGGGGGCGTAACTAGTGAGCCCCGGGAACCCGTAGTAAGGCCCCTCGAACAGGACCAGAATGGAATACCCGGAGGACACAGTTGCTACCTCCAGTTAGACCCCGGACACGTGGCAGCTGTCCCAGAGGGACCAAAAGGATAACAGGTATATACAGAGTCCGTGGAGGGTTCTTGACGGAGAAGGGTAAGGTCCTGGTCCAGAATAGATGGTGGCAGGCTGGCTTCAGTGACCTTGTCACGGTCCACGGGTACGGATGGCTGATGGCGGAACGGGATGACACTTGCGCCAGTAATAGCCGAGATTGTCCAGGTTAGCCAGATACGGGTTAGCAATGATCTGAGGAGACAAACAGTATAAGCGAAGCACAGAGACTGCAGACGCAGCGCAGACAGATCAGGAACAGAACCGGATGTAGCAATGATAGAACACGTTGCTCCGGCACTCCCCTTATGGTGGAGTGACCAGATATACTACTGAGTGCGCTGCCATTGGTTAATTAGCTATTTCAAAAAATGCACGCTGCCCCTTTAAGAGAGACGGTGGGCGCGGCCTCGCGTCCTAAGCAATCTATCTGGAGGCCTGCTAGCAGCGTGCCAGGAAGTGGAGGAGGACACAGGACGCCGAGGAGCAGATGGGACAGGAGACCCCAGCCTGCGCGCAGACTGCTGCAGAGGGACAGCCAGAGGAACAGGTGAGTGACCAGGACGGAGTGCAGAGCCAGCGCGGGGACCGAGTGTAACATCCGTCTGTTCTGAGTAAAACAGGCTTTTTTGGGACCAATAACTGTTTGTTATAATTGATGTTTGGACATAACCCCTGCATTAGCATTGATTCTGGCTTGTTGGGTACAGTGCAATATGGTCTGATAAACGTGATTTTTGATTGCATGCTCCATAGTCAATTGCAACATGACCCGAGACAGTTGCATTGGGTCCAATCAATCAATCATTCAAGAATAAAAGGTAGCACACTGTAACGCTATAGCTTGCGGACAAAAAAATATGAAAAAAGATGAAAAATGAATTGGATCACTGCCTTAGAAATATGAAAAATTGAGAAGTCTTAGCGCATAAAAAGGCCAATTTATGTGTACCTGATATCCACGTTAAGGCTCTTCTCGTATACCAGGTCCTAACTATGCCAAGTTGCATTGGGTCCGTCTGTTCTGGGAAAGGTAGGTTTCTTTTGGACCAACAACTGTTCGTTCTGTCAGCTTCTTCCGTTTTCTTCTCTTTTTTGAGCACCTTGCACTTTCTTGCTTATATATGGATTTTAATCTATTTAATAAAAGTTATTTCTTAATCCTATTGCTGTTACATATTTAAGAGTGGATTTTTCAGAGCTACATATTATAATTTTTATGAAGCAGTAATATTTTATGGAGAATTTAACCCCTTAACATACAATGACGGACTGAGTCCGTCATTGGACGCCTCCCCTGTTTGGTGTGGGCTCCAGCGATGAGACTTTTCCGGCACATGACAGCTGATCTGATCAGCTGACATATGCCCAGAACAGCCGTGGGTGGAATTGCGATTCACTTGCAGCTGTTAACATGCTAAATGCCGCTGTCAAACGCTGGAAGTGCATTGTTACCACCTCCCATCGGCGCCCGTGTGGTCGCCGATGGGTTGGCATGACAACCCGGGGTCAGCAGGAGACCCCTCTGGATGTCATAGCTGTATCGCTATGAACGCCACCTGGTGGTCGGCGCTCATAGCAAGTGAGCATATCTGCTCTATGTAGCAGAGGCGATCTGACAACTGCAGCTTCCAGTGTCCCATGGAGACTATTAAAGCAAGTAAAAAGTAAAAAAAGTTTTTAAAAATATTATAAAAATAAAAAGATATCAAATTTCAAATCACCCCCTTTTACCCTATTCAAAATAAAACAATAAAAAAGATCAAATATACACATAATTGGTATCATCACATTCAGAATTTCCCGATCTATCTATATATAAAGCATTAATCCAATAGGTAAACGGTGTAGCGAGAAAAAAAATCAAAATGCCAGAATTAGGTTTTTTTTGTCGCTGAAACATTGTAATAAAATGCAATAACTGGTGATCAAAAGATTGTATCTGCACCAAAATGGTAACAATAAAAATGTCAGATCAGTACGCAAAAAATAAGACCTTACCCAAGCCCAGATCCTGAAAAGTAGAGATGCTACGGGTATCGGAAAATAGCAACTTTTTTTTCCCAAATTTTGGAATTTTTTTTCACCACTTAGATAAAAAAGAACATAGACATGTTTGTTGTTATGAACTCATAATCACCTGGAGAATCATAATGGCACATGAGTAGTGTTGAGCGATACGATACCGCAAGTATCGGGTATCGGCCGATATTAGCTCTATCGGACTTTCGATACTTATTTCCGATATTTTCATCTTATCGGATACCAGAATCGGATTTGTCACTGTCACTGTCAGTGTCCGTCGGTCGGGTCTGTCAGGAGTCAGCGGCACTTACCTGGCAGAAGATCTCCGGCGGTCACATCCCGGACTGCTTGATGGCCGCCATCCTCTTCTCCCTGGCGGTCACATGCAGTTTCTCGCGATAACTGCA
This sequence comes from Oophaga sylvatica, assembly GCA_033576555.1. Classification (NCBI taxonomy): domain Eukaryota; kingdom Metazoa; phylum Chordata; class Amphibia; order Anura; family Dendrobatidae; genus Oophaga; species Oophaga sylvatica. Next base: position 474,538,154 of record JARQOD010000005.1, read on the forward strand.
GTGACTGCTGGGTAATCCCGGCCGTAAAGCAGTCCGATGACGTCACCGCCGGGGAAGCAGGTAATCAGCTGTGCTGCGTCGGATGACAGGCTCTGCCTGTCATTGCGATGTAGCAGAGCTGGATCGTCGTGGGACCCTCGTTACTATGGACTGCGTCGGACAGGTGGTATACTGTTGGTTTTTTTTTTTTCTTTTTTTACAGGAGATCGATGGCGTCGCAGGAATGAGAGTATAATAAAAAATGAAAACTGTGTTGTCTTTTTTATTTCAGTAAAATACTTTTTTCTTGCTGTTGTCTTTTTTTTTATACATTTAAAAACTTTGGGATTAATAATGGATCGGTGTCTTATTGACACCTCTCCATTATTAACCGGGCTTATTGTCACCGTGTAATCAACGGTGACATTAACCCCTTATTACCCCACTTGCCACCGCTACAGGGCAGTGGGAAGAGCCGGGTAAAGTGCCACAATTGGCACATCTTTTGATGCGCCAAATGTGGGGCTGCTGTAGCCTGGTATTATCAGGCTGTTGAGGGCCAAAATCCATGGGCCTTGACAGTCTTTTAATACCAGGCCGCAGCAGTCTGCATTTTACTTGGCTGGTTAACAAAAATAGGGGGACCCCTACGCCGTTTTTTTTTCGAGGGGATCCCCTATTTTTGTTAACCAGCCAAGCTAAGCAGACTGCTGTGGCCTGGTATTATCAGGCTGGCAAGGTCCATGGATATTGGATCCTTACCAGCCTGAAAAACCAGGCCTCAGCAGTCTGCTTCATCTGGCTGGTTAACAAAAATAGGGGGGACCCCACGCCAAATTTTTTTTCGAGGGGATCCCCTATTTTTGTTAACCAGCCAAGATATGCAGACTGCTGTGGCCTGGTATTATCAGGCTGGCAAGCAGGGTCGGACTGAGGCACCGGGACACCGGAGAAACCTACGGTGGGCCCCAGCTCCTGCGTGGTGGGCCCTGATTTGAAAGGATAGGTCGCGGGGCAGAGGGGGTGGTGGCCCCGGGGCCCGTGCTCTGAGGGGGCCCACCCGGAGCTACGATACAGTTACATTCTGCGGCAGAGCAGGGAGAATCGCTCTCCCTGCTCTGCCGCCCGGAAGCTATGGGGCCTGAACAGGCGTTGGGGGGGCCCGGTGCCAGCAGTGGGCCCCCCACCCGTCATCGGAGGGTCAGCTGTATCGGCATCCAGCCGATAAAGCTGACCGCATGGAGAGAGAAGGAGCGAGCGCTCCTACTCTCCCATAATCCCCCCTCTCAGCGTATGACAGCGGGCGCAATAACATCACCTGCCGGCGCCCGCTGTCAGACGCTGAGAGGGAGAACAGTGAGCAGCACAGGAGCCGGGAGGTGAGTTTTTTTTTTATTTTTTTTTTAATGGGGGTGCAGTCGAGTCCTGGCTGGAGAAGTCGTCATGTCGGTGTGGGCCAGATGGAAAAGACATGAAAAGTGAACAATTCCATTAGAAAGAACATCAGCGGTAAGTCATTATCTGTACCTGTGCTGTAATCTATTATATGTTCTGTAGGACTGGTATTATTTAACACAGACCATATGGCGGTAATATCAATATTGGTCTTTTTATATAGAGATTATTTTGGCCAACAGCGCGGTCATTTGCTGAGGTTCTCTGATGATGGGCCCACTCAGAAGTTTTGCCCCCACTAAACCAAAACCCTAGCTACGCCTATGGCTCTCTCTCTCTAGTCTTTCTTTCTCGCTCTCTGTTCTTTCCTTCTCGCTCTCTGTTCTTTTTTCTCTCTGTTCTTTCTTTCTCTCTTTTCTTTCTTTCCTCTCTTTCTTTCTCTGTTTGTTCTTTCTCTCTCGCTGCTCTTTCTTTCTTTTCCTCAGTACCAGCCACTGTGCCCTCATTACCAGTCAGTGTGATCAGCAGTGCTAAATGGTTACGCTTGGGGCGAGGATATGGGTGTGATTAGCTGTGAAATGGGTGTTGTCGGGGCGTGGCCTAAAATTTTCAGCGGCGCGCAACACGCGCCGCAGCCTTTAATCCTCTTTCCTGTCTTCCAAATTTGGGAGGTATGCTGTATGACCTCCCTACAACTTCTGGCCATGCTCCTGATGAGCGCGACGGATGGTCTCGTGAGGGATCTCCTCCCACACCTGGACTAAAGCATCCACCAACTCCTGGACAGTCTGTGGTGCAACGTGGCATGGCCTAAAATTTTCTGCAGCATGCACAGCGTGCCACAGCCTTTGTCCCTCTTTCCCTTATTCAAAGGTTGGGAAGTATGATGTTGGGCCGCAAGAATATATTTTCTCTGGTGGGCCCAAGGTACTCCAGTCCGACGCTGCTGGCAAGGTCCATGTATGTTGGCTCCTTAACAGCCTTAAATACCATGCCTCAGCAGCAGGGGCGTACATATAAATCATGGGGCCCCATAGCAAAAGTCTGAATGTTCCCCACCCCCCCAAAAAAAAAACCCAGAGGCATTGTAAATGTAAAGTGCCAGCACAGTGAGGGAAGTTGAGTCGCACAGAGACAGGGGTTTTGGGGGTACTCGGCACCGATCACGTCGACTTCTATGGGGGATGTCACGAGTAGCACAGCTCGGTCCGTGACCTGGGCGATCACTGGAATGTGGGATATTTCCAGGGGATGATAGAATGTTCGTGTAGTTTGTCGTGACGCCACCTGTAGTACCTGGTCAGGGTGTCCAGCGCTGCTGTGCAGGTCCTCTGGAAGGGATGGTGTTGTGCAGGTAGATGAAAAGTCTTCTACAGGTAACACGCTATCCTTCCAGGGCAGATAGATGTGAGATAGAGCAATGGTGCAAAGTGATGTAGCAGAGTGGACTATGCGACGTAGTAAGAAAGCAGGAAACACTTCAAGTTAAACGTTGCATAATAAAATTTTTAATAATAACATTACAAAAGTGCAAATGGCTTATATTATGTGACATGTTTTGTTACTGTTCATACCCTTGATATGTGTTATACATGTGTGTTAATAAATACATATTCAACAAAAGTGCAAATAGCATTAGTGCCGAAGTTCGTGGAGACTTCTTAGGACTACAACCCCACCGGGGTAACTTCACAGTGTCCTTTACTTGTGCTTGTGGAGGACCCGCTCCAAACCTCCAACTGTGGTCTTGGGTGGGCTGCAAGACTTTCCTTGAGTAGACCTCACTTTCGGCCACACCAAACGGGTTTTTAGTTTCTGAGGTAGTTGAAAATAGTGCACAGTAAAGTTTTTTGTAAAACCAAGATGGAGCACCGAAGTGCCAACTACTTACAGAAAAATTTGTGAGCCAGTACAGTTCATGGCTTCAAAGTTCAACATTTTCATTACAGTGAAACACCATTACCCAACCTGGGTATATTAAGGCAACAATAAACTTGTTCTTCTGAACATTCACCCGTCCGGGTACATCAAACCATTACCCAACCTCGGTATATTAAGGCAATAAACTTCTTTTTATGAACATTCACCCGTCCGGGTACATCAATAATTTAACTATTTACATACAGAGACCCTGTCCGGGTTATTTAGACTTCTTTGGCTGGCCTCTTCCAGGTACCACCTGGTACTCTTCTGGAGCTTGCCAAACATCCGTGACAGGAGGGTCCACCCAGACCTGATGACGTCGTGTGGCAAGTACAGTGACGTCGTGACCCGCTATATGGGTCTGTGTGGCCACCTCTTTCATCTCCCTCCGGGTCTGGACCCCTATGTCCCGGACTGAACGAACCCCAGGGGGCCTAACAGGCGCCGGGTACGGGCCAGCTATCATTATCATGTCCATAACTGGGGCTGCTGAGGAGACCACTGAGGGAGGCTGGGGAGATTTACGGCGTGGGGTGGGCACTTGTGCAGAGGCCTGGTTGGGGGAGGCTGAAGGCTCGTAGGGTCTGTCAGTTTCCTGACACTCTGGGGAGTAGGGGTCGCACCTGGTAACATTTAGGGCGTACCATCCATTGTAACCCCAGTGTCGGGTGTAAGTCACCAAGTCTCCTGGCAACAGGTCCCTCCCCGGGTGTCCTTCTGGGAGGTGAGCCTCCACGTCCAGCCGGGTTACAAAAACTTCTAAATAAAGTCCAGGCTCCTGGATGAAGCCCCAACCACCTTTTAACTTAAAGTTCCGTACTGCACCCTTACGCCGCGGCTCCCTCTCCGTACTTTTATCCTTTCTCATACGTGCCTTCTCTGCCAGGTCCTTCTCCAGGTGACGTTGCCGAAGCTTTTGGGATTCTCGCTGCTCCCTTTGTCGCTCTGCTTCCCGCTCCCGACGTCTCCACTCTTCCTCCTGACGCCGGTTGTAATTCTCCTCCACCAGCATCTCCATGTCTCCACCATCAAACGCCAGCTTACGATGTACGGTTGCGGCAGCTCTCCTGGTGCCCGCCAGTCCTGGCGGCGCTCACCTGCGGCGGAAGCAGCCGGCTCTGGAACAGATGACGGTCGGGGCTCCGGTACAGGCAGGTAGAGCTCTGGTGCCTGCGCGGCCTCCTCCATGAGGACGGGTGTCGCTTCTTCTGCCTCAGCGACGGGGGCAGACAGCGGGATCTGGGGTGCTGGTGCGGCGTTTTCTGCAGGAACGGGTGCCTCCAGTGTGATACTGGCAACTGGTTCAGATTGCAAGGGCTGGGATGCCCGCACGGCCTCCTGTACTGGAACGGGTGCCTCCACTGAGATACTGGCAACCGGTTCAGATTGCAAGGGCTGGGATGCCCGCACGGCCTCCTCTACTGGAACGGGTGCCTCACCTTCCGGTACAGACACTTCAGGGGGTAAGAGGGATTGGCGCCGCTCCAATTGTAGTTTTAGGGCCCGCCAGCTCGCTTCCATCCTGGCGACCTCCTCCCGGTGCCGGGCCAGGTCTCTCAGGGTATCCTCCGCTTCTTCCAGCGTAGGAGGGTTTCCAGGCCGGGTGCCAAACGGTGGCTCCGTGGCGATCGGGTCGCTTCCGTGGGGGGAGAGCTCTGACTCCTCCATCCCTTCCCACTTCTGCTCACGTCCATTCGCCATATCAGCAAAGTCACATGTGTCATTAGCATCAGGAGAGGCGACATCTTTTGTAGGGAGGCGGGACCTTCGCGTTCGTTTACGCCCACTGAGGAGGATGAGGAGGCGGAACTCCAGAGCTGTGGGGCACGATCTTACATTGCAGTAACATTTAGAGTGTGCGGACATCGTTTTCGCGCCACGGAGTGAGTGTACGCCCACGAGAGCACCCCTTATTCTTCACCTGTGCCTCGTGGTGCAGATATGACGGAAAAATGGCAAATACAGTCTATGATGATTTTTGCAATTCTCAAACAAAAAAACAGTTCAATTAAGGCACACAGGACTCGCTTATAGCGAGCTTCTGAATCCTGTTCGCTGGGTGCGATGCAACATCTCTGTGGCGACTGGACCCTCGGGTGCTTCTGTCTTTTCACAAATGCCGGCTTTACCCGGCAATTGAATCAGAGGCTATTTTACTATGTAGAAGTGAATAAACTATAAATATATGTATATATATATATATATGTCACAATGACATGTTTATATATATATATATGTATTCTAAGTGTGTATATTTTGTGTTTACAAGGAAAGAAAGTGTTTTTTTAGTTGCGATATTTTGTTCCCATAGACTTACATGGGACTTCCGGTATCGGAATCGGATATCGCCGATAGTTAGTGATATCGGCGATACCATTCCGATCCGATATTTTTAGATATCGAGCAGTATCGCTCAACACTACACATGAGTTTTAGCATTAAGTGAACCCAGTAAAAAAGCCAAACAAGAAACAAACGTGGGATTGAACTTTTCTTGCAATTTCGCCACACTTGGAATTTTTTCCTGTTTACTGTTACATGATATGGTAAAACCAATGGTGTAGTTCAAAAGTACAACTCGTCCAGCAAAACACAAGCACTCACATGGCCATTTTGAACAAAAAAATAAAAAAGTTATGGTTCTGGGAAGAAGAGGAGCAAAAAATGAAAATGCAAAACCAAAAATACCACTCTTCATTATGGGTTAAATATCCAAGTAGGGACAGACTGGGACTGAAATTCAGCCCTGGCATCTGAAAGAGCACAAACCCACACTGTCCCCACTAACAAAGCTCTAATAGGGATATGTATTAATAATATTACCCGGCCTGGAGGAAATCAAGATTTCCTGCATGATCAATATTTCCAATAATACTGCTATATAAGATGCAATAACAATAGCAATATCACAATAATAATATACCCAAATATTACCAGCATCTATAGTATTGATAATACCACCATACTGATCATTAATGGGATTGTCCACTACTAAGACAACCCCTTCTCAATCCAAATGTTTGCCCCCGTTAAAAATAAAACAACACTCACCTCAGGTGCCAGTGCTATTCCAGGGTGTGTTTTCACTCGCGTTCCCTGGGCTATTGTGATGTTGATACATTACATTAGCCATGTGATCAATCAGTAGTGTCTTCATGCTCCCCGTCTTCAGAGGAATAAGTCTAGCTGCAGATGTGACTTCTTCCAGCAGTGACAACAGGTCAGTAGCCTGGCATTAGTAGTACAATGTCAGGCTGCCTTACTTGTTCTCCTCATCACTGCTCTGATATCCGGACCTCCTGTCACCACTCACTGCTGAACACTGCAAGTACCGGTGACAGGAGAAAATTGAAGCTCAGCTCATAGTGCTGGGCTGCAGTAATATGGCGCCCAGCTCCACCTACAGTAGTGCACTGGGCAGCTCAGGAGACGTGCACTGTTTGCAGCTGCGATAGCCGCAAGCATAAAGGTATAGATGGACACCGGGTCTCTTATAGCCTAGGGCTTTAGTATTTGTGGTGTGTAAGTGTCACTCTCTGACACACATAAGAAAAAAAATGGCAGCCACCAGTGGATGAGTAAAACAATAATAAAAAAAAAAAGGTTAATGCAATAAATTTTATTTTGCTTTAAAAATTATCACAAAAATAAAAATGCTGATACATAGCCATACAGCTAAAGTGTTTAAAGGTAAAGTCCACATGTCGCATTTTTGGTGCTAATTTTTCCACAGCATATCTGCCGCTAATTCAGCATGGTAATGTCACAGCACATAGATTTACTGTATTATTTTAGTTGGGAGCATTTTGTCAAGAGAGCCTTATGATTCCCCTTTTCTAATTAGGGATAGATAGTACAGAGTATACTCCAAATGATATACAGTGGCATGTAAAAGTTTGGGCAGGGGCGGGCTGGGCCGAGTGGCAAAGAGGCATTTGCCCCTGGCCGGTTAATTAGCATCAGACAGGTCCGCCCCCCAGCCTGTCCTGCAGCATGTACTATGAGATCACCTGGCCGCGGCCCGCGTTAGGAGAGCGGCTGACCACACACACCTGACAGCGGGTGGGACTCATTGCAGGCTGAGACTGCGTTGCTATGGCACTCGGCTGCACCCTGGGATTGGATGAGCCAGCTGGGGATCAGATGGGGTTCAGAGAGGCATGTCATGTACAGCGTGCTATGTTAGCACGCTCTCAAACCCTGTTTGAATCCACTGGAGCTTAAGCTTGACTCGCGTGTAATTACATAGCCGGGGGGTGGACTTGTCAGCGCTATCTGCACTTTTTGCACTGGCAACTGCTTCATCTGCCCCGGGGTTCGAAAGATTGGAGTCAGAGCCCAGAATAACTTCAAACAACTCAGCTTTATTTTCCTCCGAGCACAGCTCATCCAAGACACCTTTAGCACGTTTGACACAGTACCAGCAATACATCTTCTACAGCTCCACTTCACTTCTTCTGCTAAACCAGAATGGACCACAAAGTAACTGCGGGACAAGGAGCCCGGTGAAAACAGCACTTTGATCTCTTTCCCTGGAATCTACTTCAGTCCAGTCACAGAAATACACATCTACTAGGTCGTCCACCTCCTTTCTGTTTATCCTGCCCGTGTACTCACTGGTGGCCCACTCGACTACTTCTTTAGCACGCACACTTCTGAACGTTCCCACAGTGACTTGTCCACTGGCTCTACCACTTCATCAGCCCATAGACTCTGACTGATGGTCCCATGGTGATTCCTTCACCGGCTTCACTACTGCTGGTACCTTTCACACTTCACTCTTCGTCTCAGCTACACAGCTCAGGACCAGGGACATCCGAGCAGCAACAGGGTCCATCCCCGACTGACTAGCTCTAGGAAATCCCACCTAGTTTCCGGCCGACACGTCTTCTACTTAACCCGTTGGTGTCCTACAAATGTGCTCGTACTAAACCATCTTGTAACTTCCTAACTGGACCCACTAATACCCCTTTTAATGGCCCTTTGCGAAACTACACTTACCCAGTCTATGAATACTATACTACAAGTGCCTTCCTCTAATGTTCCCAAAGGATGCACTAACTTTACCTACTCTATGTAGAATACAATACAGAAGACAATAAACACATACATACAGCCTATGCAATATACACAAATACGTCACAGTGAGATACATAACAATCATATAAGAGAGAATACAAGTAGCAGCATAAATATTAAAGGGCTAAGCCCTGACCCTCTTTACACGCGAGTGGTTGGGTGGCTGGCATTAGAGTGTGCCACTTACTTGAGAGAGAGAACTTGGAGGCCAGTCTGAGTCCCACTCCCTGCTGCCCAGTGCCTGAGGTAAATGTCCATATCCTATCCTGGCTGCTGCACATACTGCTGTAGTGCTGTTAGTGGACATGTGACTCTGCAGCAGTACTCATATGACATGAATTCATCATATTCTCTCAATATATTTTGATCTATTGACAATATATACTGTATATACTGCACCCTGTATACAGTACCTGTGTATTATATGTAGCAGGTACTATATACAGGGTGAAGTATATACTGCACCCTGTATATAGTACCTTTGTATTATACATGGGTACTGTATACAAGGTGCAGTATACAGTGTGTATGCTGTACCCTGTATATACTGCACCCTGTATACAGTACCCAAGTATAATACACAGGCACTATAAACAGGGTGCAATATATACAGGGTGCAGTATATACAGTTTATACTGCACCCTGTATACAGTACCTGTATATCCAGCACCCAGTATATACTGCACCCTGTATAGAGTACCTGTGTAAACAGCACCCAATATATACTGAACCCTGTATATAGTGCCTGTGTATTATACACAAGCACTATATACAAGGTGCAGTATATACATGGTGCAGTATATACAATGTATACTGCACATTGTATATAGTACCTGTGTAAACAGCACCCAATATATATTGAACCCTGTATATACTGCACCCTGTATAGAGTACCTGTACAGTACAGACCAAAAGTTTGGACACACCTTCTCATTTAAAGATTTTTCTGTATTTTCATGACTATGAAAATTGTAGAATCACACTGAAGGCATCAAAACTATGAATTAACACATGTGGAATTATACATTACACTTTACAAAAAAGTGTGAAACAACTGAAAATATGTCTTATAGTCTAGGTTCTTCAAAGTAGCCACCTTTTGCTTAGATTACTGCTTTGCACGAAGAAAAGGTGAACGGATGGACTCTACATGCCTAGTACCCACCGTGAAGCATGGAGGAGGAGGTGTGATGGTGTGGGGGTGCTTTGCTGGTGACACTGTTGGGGATTTATTCAAAATTGAAGGCATACTGAACCAGCATGGCTACCACAGCATCTTGCAGCAGCATGCTGTTCCATCCAGTTTGCGTTTAGTCGGACCATCATTTATTTTTCAACAGGACAATGACCCCAAACACACCTCCAGACTGTGTAAGGACTATTTGACCAAGAAGGAGAGTGATGGGGTGCAACACCAGATGACCTGACCTTCACAGTCACCAGACCTGAACCCAATCGAGATGGTTTGGGGTGAGCTGGACCGCTCACCGCTTCAATTTTGGTTCAAATTGTCATCTATGTATAAAAAAGTAAAGGGTGTTAACCCTATGCCAGCTCACCAACCACCACCGGAGCACGAGACTGAAAGTCCGGACCAAGACATGCAGCAGCAGAGAAAATGAAGGGAGCAGTCCAGCTTCTGTAGAAAGTGCAATTCTTTATTCAATCCAAAAATAAAATCATCACATAATGGTGTCCTCCAAATGCAAAAAGCGGAGAGTATGCACTACTAGCTGTACCAGCAACGTGAAAGACCATCTAAGGTCGAAACGCGTTGCTGGTACAGCTAGTAGTGCATACTCTCCGCTTTTTGCATTTGGAGGACACCGTTATGTGACGATTTTATTTTTGGATTGAAAAAAAGAATTGCACTTTCTACAGAAGCTGGACTGCTCCCTTCATTTTCTCAAATTGTCATCTCCCTGCTGCGTGGCGACCCTCAGGATTGGGCTTTTTCCCTGACACCTGGGGATCCTGTTTTGAATGATACTGATGTATTTTTTCAGGTTCTGCGTCATGAGTTTCGTAAGTGCAATTGGTTATGTTTCTACTGTGGTGACGCTTCTCATGCTATTTCTGTCTGCCCTAAGCGGGGAAGACGTTTTGCACGCTCAGTTGTCTTGGGTAGTGTTCAGACTAAATTTCTGTTGACTGCTACCCTGATTTGTTCCCTGTCCACATTTTCTGCTCAGGCTTTTGTTGATTCTGGAGCAGCTATTAACCTGATGGATTTTGACTTTGCCAAACGTTGTGGGTTTCCCATGATACCCCTGCTGAAGTCTATCCCTTTGCTGGGCATTGATTCTACCCCTTTGGCGGAAAATAAACCCCAGTTTTCTACTCAGGTGATAATGAGGGTTGAACCAGATAATCAGGAGAGTTGCAAATTTCTGGTGTTGCATAATCTGCATGACATTATTGTACTGGGTTTCCCTTGGTTACAGACTCATAATCCTGTTTTGGATTGGAAATCTGTGTCTGTGACCAGTTGGGGCTGCCAATGTGTTAATACTGACACTCCTGTTTTTTCTGCCTCTCCCCAGTCTCAGGATGTCCCTGACTTTTTGACTGATTTTTCTGATGTATTTAGTGAAAGTAAATCTGCATCCTTGCCCACTCTCAGGAGCTACGATTGCGCTATTGAATTAGTGCCTGGTGGTAAATTTCCTAAAGGTCGCCTTTTTAATTTATTTGTACCTGAACACGATGCTATGCAATCTTATATCAAGGAGTCATTGGAGAAGGGTCATATCAGACCATCCTCTTCACCCTTTGGCGCCGGTTTTTTCTTTGTGGCAAAAAAGGATAGTTCATTGAGGCCGTGTATTGATTATCGCCTCCTGAATAAGATCACTGTTAAATATCAATATCCGTTACCTTTGATTTCTGACCTATTTTCCAGAGTGAAAAGTGCTAGTTGGTTTACCAAGCTTGACCTCAGGGGGGCGTATAACCTTATTCACATTAAGCACGGGGATGAATGGAAGACGGCGTTTAATACCCCAGAGGGGCATTTTGAGTACCTAGTGATGCCTTTTGGGCTTACTAATGCCCCTTCCGTCTTCCAATCCTTCATGAATTATATTTTCAGGGATTTTGTGGATAAATTTCTGATTGTTTATTTGGATGATATCTTGATTTTTTCCAATGACTGGGACTGTAATGTATGTAGTACAGTTCATATAGCGTCTTGTGCTTGGGTGCGATGAAAATACATGAGACACAGGTTTGATATAGAAAGTCTTGTATTACTTCATACAAGTTGGCAAAAATAGTCACACAGTTTGCAGACACAGAAGCAGGAGACACAGCAGGCCAGAGTAATCTAAGCTCAGCAATCACTCTCCACAACAGGTTCAGGATCTTCTTCTCTGTTACCGTAAGTCCATGCAAACGTGGGTCTTTCAAAGAGCAGGGTTCAGAGTCCACAAGTGCTTCAGAGTTCCTCAGTAGGAATAGCTGGAGTACAAGGTCCAAGGCTTTAGGAGTCAGGTCACAGGTTCACTGCAGGCTAGATTCTGAAGCACTGATTGCTCAGCTGTGGCTGCTTAAGAAGCAAAAGGAGAGAATCAGGGCGGGAACATGCAAGCTGGAAACTCCATTTTGACTGAGGGCAAGATAGCTGCAGCAAGACAGAAAGTAAAATGGCTGACGAACAAACTGAGTTTCAGGAACATGTACACAGAACCTTACATTACTCCCCCTTAGGGACAACCTCCGGATGACCTCAGGCCAGGCTTGTGTGGGTACCTCTGATGAAACTGACGGAGCAAGCGAGGAGCATTAACGTTATTGACTGGTTCCCATGAGTTGTCCTCCACTGGGTACCCTGCCATTTAATCAGATATTGTAACTGATTTCTATACAACCTGGAATCTAAAATCCTTTCCACCACAAATTCTTCCTGACCATCGACTAGCACTGGGTCAGGGCAAGGAGAAGAACGTCCAGGAAACGTATTGGGTGTCGCAGCCTTTAGTAGGGATACATGAAAGACAGGGTGAATTCTCATAGTTCTGGGCAGTTGAAGACGACAAGCAACGGCACTTATAATTTTACTGATTTTATAGGGTCCAATGTACTTATGTCCCAACTTAGACGATGGAATCCTTAACTTAAGATTTCTGGTTGACAGCCAGACCAAGTCTCCTACCTTGAAAGCTGGTGCAGGTTTACGAAATTTATCTGCTGCTTTCTTGTACCTTTCCTGAGCCGATTCCAGATTCTCCTTTAGAAGATCCATATTCTTCTGTAAAGACGTGATTCTTTCAGCCACTGCTGGTAAAGGCGTTTCTATGGGAAATCGTGGTAGAATGTTAGGATGATAACCTAGATTAGAGTAAAAAGGAGACTGCTTAGTGGAGGCACTCTGAGAGTTGTTATACGAGAACTCAGCTAATGGAAGTAGATCCACCCAATCATCCTGTAGGTGGCAGATAAAGCAGCGGAGATACTGCTCCAGGGTTTGATTGGTTCGTTCGGTCTGTCCATTAGTCTGGGGATGAAAAGCAGAAGAAAGGTTTACTTTAATGTCCAATGGTGCACAGAAATTTTGCCAAAACCTAGAAGTGAATTGCACCCCTCGATCCGAAATAACCTCATCCGGTACTCCATGTAAGCGAAACACATCTTTAATCATCAAATCTGATGTCTGTTTTGCAGTGGGTAAGCCGACACAAGGGATAAAATGAGCTGCCTTTGTTAGACGGTCAACCACCACTAGAATGGTGTTCTTCCCTTGAGAGGTTGGTAACTCCACAATGAAGTCCATAGAAATGGATCCCCACGGGCGGGACGGGGTGGGAAGAGGCTGTAACAGACCAGTTGGTGAGGAGCGAGGTGTTTTGCATCTTGCACAGACTTCACATGAAGTGACATAGTTTAAAACATCCTTCCTGCAAGTGGGCCACCAAAAGAAACGAGAGAGAAATTCCTGTGTCTTTAGAATTCCTCTATGCCCAGCTATCTTGGAATCGTGAATGAGTTGCAATACTCTCAATCTGACTGTTTCAGGAATATACAGGCGTTGTCCCTGAATCCACACACCATTCTTAAAGACAAGACTTACGTCCCTTGGGGGTTGTGCCAAAAAGGAATCCGCATGGTATGCTTCCTTGATGTCCTTAAGTAGGTCTTGATTATGAATTACTCCTAGGAATCTAGAGTCAGGAAGAATAGTCTTAGGAGGAGTAATTGGACGTGTCTCTGCTGAGTAAATCCTAGAGAGTGCATCAGCCTTTCCATTGCGCGATCCTGGTCTATAAGAAATGATAAAATTAAATTGGTTTAAGAAAAGATTCCAGCGAGCCTGGCGAGGAGTCAGGCACTTAGCCGACCTGATAAACTCAAGGTTACGATGATCTGTCAGGACGACTATTTGCTGTGCAGCTCCCTGAAGAAGGTGTCTCCATTCTTTGAAGGCGGCAATAATGGCCAACAACTCTCTATTGCCCACATCGTAGTTCCTCTCAGCCGAAGACAACTGCTGGGAAAAGAAGGCACAGGGATGCAAGACATTCTTCTCACCTGTTCTCTGAGAGAGTATAGCTCCAACGGCACAGTCTGAAGCATCCACCTCTATTATGAAGGCAAGCTCGGGATTGGGATGTACTAGGATAGGTGCAGTGGTAAATTTATCTTTTAGACGGGAAAATGCTTCCTGGGCTTGGGGAGTCCAGGAGAACCTAGACTCTTTCCGGGTAAGTTGGGTGATAGGTGACACTACCTCAGAGAAATTTCTAATGAAACGTCTATAGAAGTTGGCAAACCCGATGAAGCGCTGTACCTCCTTCACATTTCTAGGACTTGGCCAATCCTTGATGGCTTGGGTTTTGCTTCCATCCATACTAATTCCTTGTGTAGACAGTACAAACCCCAGAAATTGAATTTCGGTCCTATGGAATTCACACTTTTCAAGTTTGATGTAAAGATGATTTTGTCTTAGACGTTCCAAGACCATTCTCACATGTCCATGATGTTCCTCTGTGGAGTTAGAAAAAATTAGAATATCATCCAAATAAATTACCACGAATGTATCTAGGAGATCCCTGAAGATGTCATTCACCAAGTGTTGGAAAGTGGCTGGGGCGGTACTCAGACCAAAAGGCATAACTAGATATTCAAAGTGTCCATAGCGTGACCTGAATGCAGTCTTCCATTCATCCCCAGGTCTAATACGGACTAAGTTATAGGCCCCACGAAGATCTAGTTTAGAGAAAATTTTGGCATGTCGCACTCTCTCCAATAACTCAGGGATTAAAGGCAATGGATAACGGTTTCTAATAGTAACCTTATTGAGTTCCCTATAGTCTACGCATGGTCTCAGAGATCCATCTTTCTTCTTTACAAAGAAGATGGGTGCACCTGCAGGAGATGAAGAGGGGCGTATGAAGCCCTTGCTAGATTTTCATCTATGTAATCCTTTAAAGCCTTTAGCTCGGGCCCCGCCAGGGGGTAGATCTTACCAAAAGGTATCTCTGCTCCAGGCAATAATTCAATTGGACAATCATATGGACGGTGAGGGGAAGCTGGTCAGCGTTCTTCTTGTCACATAAATCCACATAGTCCTGGTATACAGCTGGTAGTTCAGGGACTGACATGGTTCCTTTAGGAACAGAGCAAGCTGAAACTTTTGGACTCATCTGTTTCTCTGGAAAGTGTAATTCCTTGGTCTCCCAGTTAATGGTAGGATTCTGAGCCTGCAGCCATGGTAGCCCTAGAATAATGGGAAAGTGGGGAGAAGAGATAAGCATAAAGGACAGTTTCTCTTGATGATCTTTACCCATAAGAACCCTCAAAGGCTCTGTTTCCTGATCCACTGGTCCAGAGGTCAGCAGGGAGCCATCCACAGTTTCCATCTGTACTGGAGTAGCCTTCTTCACTGAACGTATCCCCTGTTTCAGAGCAAAGGAGACATCCATAAAATTTCCACTTGCCCCTGAGTCGATCATAGCAGAGCTAGACACCCAAGCTGAGTCAACCCAGAGTTTGATGGAAAGAAAGCAATGAGAATTGTTTTTCTTACAACTCAGCTGGGACACCGCTGAGGAAACTTGAAAAATGGCAGCGTTTACACAGTCAACGTCCTCAGAGGTAACGGAGTTTAAGTCCGAGAAATCAAGATCTGTTGCTGCAGATCTCTCTGGAGCCTGAGGCTCGGACCTGACAGATCCCCTCTCGCAACACTCACAATGAATGAGTGCTGCAGTAGTCTTACGAGAACGGCTGGGGCAGTTTATAATGAAGTGCCCTGA
Organism: Oophaga sylvatica; assembly: GCA_033576555.1. NCBI lineage: Eukaryota > Metazoa > Chordata > Amphibia > Anura > Dendrobatidae > Oophaga > Oophaga sylvatica. Next base: position 474,553,783 of record JARQOD010000005.1, read on the forward strand.
CTTACCACAATAGAAACATAGATTTTCCTTAAAACGATGTTCCTTGCGTGCATCACTAACCCGTCGTTGTAAAGAGTCTACCTGCATGGGTTCAGGTTCAGGTTCCCGTGTAATCCTACTCAAAGGTTCCTTAGCTGGAGAGGAAGGTAGGAAAAGGTTAGTGCGATTGCTTTCGAACCATCTCTCTTGCCTGCGTTCAGTCAGACGAGTATCAATACGGATGCAGTAGTTAATAAAGTCACCTAATGCAGTGGGAGGGTCGGCACGAGCAAGTTCATCCTTAATCAGTGGAGATAACCCCTTTCGAAAAATAGATTTTTTGGCGGAACTGTCCCAGGTGGTATCAAGGGCCCATCTCCTGAAATCCAAGGCATATTCAGCTACCGAGTGCTTACCTTGGCGCAAAGCTAACATGGCTGCTTCAGCTGTTGCACCTCGATTGGGGTCATCAAACACCTGCCCCATGGCTGAAATAAAAGCATCAAGGTGATTCAAACAATCATCCTCAGTCTCAATCAGAGGGTTTGCCCACATCAAAGCCTTGTTGGTAAGCAACATAATTATAGTAAGCACCTTAGATCGTTCAGTGGGAAATTGTGAAGCATGTGCAGAAAAAAAAAGATTGCATTGATTAATAAATCCCCTGAATTTCTCACGTTCACCGCCAAAACGAAAAGGGGGCAACTTGGGAATCCCAGAACTCGGGGCTACGGCAGGAGCCTGGACTCGCTCTTCTAGAACCTCAATCCTGGCTCGCAAATCCTGGGCAGTCTGTCCAAACACTTGCAAATTGTGATTAGTGAGGTCCTGTAGGCTTGAAAAACGGGTCTTTATATTCTGCAAATCTGCAAGGATATTATCAGTCACTCCGCAAAGTTCCTTTATGCGGGCCTCCATTTTCCAGATCTTTTAAGACAGGAGTACTGGAAGAAGAGGAGAGGAGAAAAAAAAAACAATAGTGTTTACTGTGGTAACACTGCAGAGAGAAAAAAAATTAAGGGAACTGCTCACTGGAATGGTTGTGGAAGTCACAACCTTCATCACAAAAAGTTCACCGGAATCGATATCCAGTACAGCAGACAAAAAGAGAAGAGAAAAAAACAAAAACAATAGTGTTTACCTGTGGTAACACTGCAGAAAAAAAACTTAAGGAATTGCTCACCTGGAATGGTTGTGAGAAGTCACAACCACTGTCATCACAGAAAGTACAACCGACATCCGATATCCACAGTTACAGCAGACACAGCCTTTCCAGACCCAGCAGACACTAACGTTTTGGCTTCAGAATCTTGTAATGTATGTAGTACAGTTCATATAGCGTCTTGTGCTTGGGTGCGATGAAAATACATGAGACACAGGTTTGATATAGAAAGTCTTGTATTACTTCATACAAGTTGGCAAAAATAGTCACACAGTTTGCAGACACAGAAGCAGGAGACACAGCAGGCCAGAGTAATCTAAGCTCAGCAATCACTCTCCACAACAGGTTCAGGATCTTCTTCTCTGTTACCGTAAGTCCATGCAAACGTGGGTCTTTCAAAGAGCAGGGTTCAGAGTCCACAAGTGCTTCAGAGTTCCTCAGTAGGAATAGCTGGAGTACAAGGTCCAAGGCTTTAGGAGTCAGGTCACAGGTTCACTGCAGGCTAGATTCTGAAGCACTGATTGCTCAGCTGTGGCTGCTTAAGAAGCAAAAGGAGAGAATCAGGGCGGGAACATGCAAGCTGGAAACTCCTTTTGACTGAGGGCAAGATAGCTTCAGCAAGACAGAAAGTAAAATGGCTGACGAACAAACTGAGTTTCAGGAACATGTACACAGAACCTTACAGGGACTCTCATGTGAAACATGTTCGGACTATGTTCCAGATTTTGAGAGAGAATGCTCTGTATGTGAAGGGATCAAAGTGTCTTTTTGGCGTACAGAATATCTCATTTCTGGGATTAATTTTGCCTCCATCTGTTATTGAAATGGACCCGGTCAAGGTTCAGGCCATCTGTGATTGGGTTCAACCTACTTCATTGAAGGCTCTTCAGAGATTTTTGGGTTTTGCCAATTTTTATCGTAAATTTATTGGTAATTTCTCTGGTATTGTTAAACCATTGACTGATCTGACCAAAAAGGGTTCCGATGTGGTGAATTGGCCTCCTGAGGCAGTTTCTGCATTTCAGGAACTTAAGCAGAGATTCATTTCTGCTTCTGTTCTACGGCAGCCTAATGTTTCTCTGCCGTTTCAGGTGGAGGTTGATGCCTCTGAGATTGGGGCAGGTGCCGTTTTGTCCCAAAGGGATCCAGAGACCTCTAAGAGTAACCCTTGTGCCTTTTTCTCTCGAAAATTTTCTCCAACTGAACGTAATTATGACGTGGGTAATCGGGAGTTATTGGCCATGAAGTGGGCCTTTGATGAGTGGAGACATTGGCTGGAAGGAGCCAAACATCAGGTGGTGGTCCTCACGGACCATAAGAACCTGGTTTATCTCGAATCAGCCAAGCGACTTAATCCTAGACAGGCCAGGTGGGCCTTGTTTTTCACACGTTTTAATTTTGTGGTTTCTTTTCTTCCTGGCACTAAGAATGTCAAGGCGGATGCCCTCTCGAGGAGTTTCTTTGCAGATTCTCCTGAGTTATCTGATCCTGCTGTTATTTTGAAAGAGGGTGTGGTTCTTTCCGCCATTTCACCCAATTTGAGACTGGCTCTGGAAGGGTGTCAGGAGGATAAACCTGAGCGCTGACCTGTTAGAAAGTTGTTCATTCCAGACCAGTGGAAAAAGAGTGTGATGTCTGAGATTCATTGTTCCGCGTTGGCTGGTCATCCCGGGATTTTTGGTACCAGAGACTTGGTGAGTCGCTCCTTTTGGTGGCCTACTTTGTCTCGTGACCTCAGGGACTTTCTGCAGTCCTGTGGGACTTGCTCTCGTTCCAAGCCTTGCTCTCGTTCTAGTGGTTTGTTAATTCCATTACCTGTGCCCAAGAGGCCATGGACCCATATTTCTATGGATTTTATTTCTGACCTTCCTGTCTCTCAGAGAATGACCGTTATCTGGGTAATCTGTGACAGGTTTTCCAAGATGATACATCTTGTGCCATTACCTAAGTTGCCATCCTCCTCCGAGTTGGTGCCTTTGTTTTTCAGCATGTGGTTCGGTTACATGGCATTCCTGAGAACATTGTGTCTGACAGAGGAGTCCAGTTTGTTTCCAGATTTTGGAGGACATTTTGTTCTAAACTTGGTGTTCAGTTGTCTTTATCCTCTGCATTTCACCCTCAGACCAATGGACAAACCGAGAGAACAAACCAGACCTTGGAGACTTATTTGAGATGTTTTGTGTCTGCTGATCAAGATGACTGGGTCTCTTTTTTGCCTTTGGCTGAGTTTGCTCTTAATAATAGAGCTAGCTCTGCCACCTTGATGTCTCCATTTTTCTGCAATTCCGGGTTTCACCCTGATTTTCTTCAGGACAGGCGGAGGCTTCTGTCTGTCCGGGGGTTGACTCTATTGTGCAGCGTATGCAGCAGATTTGGGACCCGGTGGTGGAGAGGTTGTCTCTCTCTCAGGAGAAGGCCCAGCAGTTTGCCAACCGGCATAGGACTGATGGTCCTCGTTTTAAAGTGGGGGACTTGGTTTGGTTGTCCTCAAGGAATATCCCTATGAAGGTTGCATCTCCAAAATTTAAGCCAAGGTTCATTGGACCTTATAAGATCATGGAAATTATTAATCCAGTTTCCTTCCGTTTGCTTCTTCCAGGGACATTTAAGATCCATAATGTGTTCCAACAAATCTTTATTGAAGAGGTTTGTTGAACCAGTGGTTCCTATGGCTGCACCTCCCGACTCTGTTTTGGTTGAGGGCAATTTGGAGTATGTGGTTGAGAAAGATATTGGATTCTCGTTTTGCTAGACGGAAACTCCAGTATTTGGTTAAGTGGAGAGGTTATGGTCAGGAGGACAATTCTTGGGTGTTTGCTTCGGACATCCATGATGGGAGACTTCTCCGTGCTATCATCAAGCCCATCCTGATCGGCCTGGTTGCGCAGGTGAGGGTTCGGGTACTGTTGTGAATATGCTGGAGGCGGCTTCTGAGCTGGGGCTCCCTCCGGTGGTTGCTGAGGGTAATGAACTGATTAATGATGGCCTTCAGCTGGCTCTGAATGGTAGGATATAAGTTGCCTGTGTTTCCAGCAGCCTTGCCGGTTATCAATTGTTCTTCTGGTCTTGCTTGAAGCACTGCTAGTCTCCTGCTCTCCTTCAGATAAGTGTTTGCTGTTTTTTTTTTCTCTGTTTGATTTTCTCTGCTGGTTTGCTGCCTGCAGTGGACTGCAGCCTTTCCCCCCTGCACGTGCTTTTTTATTTGTTCTTTTTATTTCTGATAGGGTTTTTTTACACCGAGATCTGATTTAGGTGGATGAATTGTGTGATCTCGGTTTTTTGGGAATCAAATGTTGGGATTTTGTTGGGTTTTTTTGGATTTCAGTTTAAAATTTTTCCGGGACTTTTTGTCTAGAAGATTTGGGCCCCCGCGTTTGCTCATTTAAATTTTCTGTTGTGTCTGTGTTTCTTCTTGTCTAACCGCCATTAAGTTTGGGGGCTTCTTATTTTCTTTGGGGATTCCCGGGGCAGATAGCTTTTTCCCCTTTTTGCCCTTTTGGGGTAGTTTTCCAGGCGTGACGAGGGTTAGGATCAAGTAGGAACCCCCACGGCTACCCCTATTGTGTGGTTAGTTAGGTTACTGCAATCCAATGGTTCCCGCCTCTCGGGGTTTACCCCCTTTTGCTATTTTTTTGATTTTTCCTTGTTAAAAAAATATAACGCAGCCCTTATATCCTCAAATTATATTTAAAAGTGCATGTCATTGTGACACATTATAACATATATTTTATAGTTCATGCCTTTAATAGTTTAAAAAGCCCCTAATTCAATTACGGGTTTTTTGAATTCAGAACCCGACTGAATGAACATGGTTTTTACATTTAAAACAATTTTAAATTTTTTAAAAAATAACAAATTTTTTTACGAAAAAAGGGTCAATAAAAAGTAGTTATTTTCAAA
>JARQOD010000005.1:474558923-474628265 GCA_033576555.1 Oophaga sylvatica
GAAAACCTATACAAATCACCCAGACGGCGGTCATTCTCTGAGAAACAGGAAGGTCGGAAATGAAATCCATAGAGATATGGGTCCATGGTCTCCTGGGCACAGGCAATGGCATCAACAAACCACCAGAGCGAGAGCAAGGCTTGGAGCGAGAGCAAGTCCCGCAGGACTGCACAAATTCCCTGACCTCACGAGACAAGGTAGGCCACCAAAAGGACCGACTAACCAAGTCTCTGGTACCAAAAATTCCGGGATGCCCAGCCAACGCGGAACAATGAATCTCAGACATCACACTCTTTTTCCACTGGTCCGGGACAAACAATTTTCCAACAGGGCAGCGCTCGGGCCTATCCTCCTGACACCCCTCCAGAGCAAGTCTCAAATTAGGTGAGATGGCGGAAAGAACTACACCCTCTTTCAAAATAACAGAAGGATCAGATAACTCAGGAGAGTCCGCAAGGAAGCTCCTCGAGAGGGCATCCGCCTTAACATTCTTAGTGCCAGGAAGAAAGGAAACCACAAAATTAAAACGTGTGAAAAACAAGGCCCACCTGGCCTGTCTAGGATTAAGTCGCTTGGCAGATTCCAGATAAACCAGATTATTATTGTTAGTAAGGACCACCACCTGATGTTTGGCTCCCTCCAGCCAAGGGTCTCCACTCTTCAAAAGCCCACTTCATGGCCAATAACTCCCGATTACCCACGTCATAATTACGTTCAGTAGGAGAAAATTTTCGAGAGAAAAAAGCACAAGGGTTAGTTTTAGAGGTCTCTGGATCTTTTTGGGACAAAACGGCACCTGCCCCAATTTCAGAGGCATCAACCTCCACCTGAAATGGCAGAGAAACATCAGGCTGCCGTAGAACAGGAGCAGAAGTGAATCTCTGCTTAAGTTCCTGAAATGCAGAGACTGCCTCAGGAGGCCAATTCACCACATCAGAACCCTTTTTGGTCAAATCAGTTAATGGTTTAACAATAACCGAGAAATTACCAATAAATTTACGATAAAAATTGGCAAAACCCAAAAATCTTTGAAGAGCCTTTAATGAAGTAGGTTGGACCCAATCACAGATGGCCTGAACCTTGACCTGGTCCATTTCAATAACAGATGGGGACAAAATGAATCCCAGAAATGAGATCCTCTGTACGCCAAAAAGACACTTTGATCCCTTCACATACAGAGCATTCTCTCTCAAAATCTGGAATACAGTTCGAACATGTTTCACATGAGAGTCCCAGTCATTAGAAAAAATCAAGATATCATCCAAATAAACAATCAGAAATTTATCCACAAAATCCCTGAAAATGTCATTCATGAAGGACTGGAAGACAGAAGGAGCATTAGTGAGCCCAAAGGGCATCACAAGGTACTCAAAATGCCCCTCCGGGGTATTGAATGCCGTCTTCCATTCATCCCCGTGCTTAATGCGAATAAGGTTATATGCCCCCTGAGGTCAAGCTTGGTAAACCAAGTAGCGTTTTTCACCCTGGAGAACAGGTCAGAAATCAAGAGTAACGGGTATTGATATTTCACAGTAATATTGTTCAAAAGACGATAATCAATACACGGCCTTAATGAACCATCCTTTTTGGCCACAAAGAAAAAACCGGCACCTAAGGGTGAAGAGGATGGTCTGATATGACCCTTCTCCAATGACTCCTTGATATAAGACCGCATAGCGTCATGTTCAGGTACAGACAAGTTAAAAAGGCGACCTTTAGGGAATTTACTACCAGGCACTAATTCAATAGCGCAGTCATAGCTCCTATGGGGAGGCAAGGATGCAGATTTACTTTCGCTAAATACATCAGAAAAATCAATCAAAAAGTCAGGAACATCCTGAGCCTGGGGGGAGGCAGAAAAAACAGGAGTGTTGGTATTAACACATTGGCAGCCCCAACTGGTTACAGACACAGATTTCCAATCCAAAACAGGATTATGAGACTGTAACCAAGGGAAACCCAGTACGATAATATCATGCAGATTATACAGAACCAAAAATTTGCAGCATTCTTGATGATCAGGTTCAACCCTCATTATCACCTGAGTAGAGAACTGAGGTTTATTCTCAGCCAAAGGGGTAGAATCGATCCCCAGTAGGGGAATAGATTTCTGTAGGGGTATCAAGGGAAACCCACAACGTTTAGCAAAATCATAATCCATCAGGTTAATAGCTGCTCCAGAATCAACGAAAGCCTGAGCAGAAAATGAGGACAGAGAGCATATCAGAGTGACAGTTAATAAAAACTTAGTCTGAACACTACCCAAGACAACTGAGCGTGCAAAACGTCTTTCCCGCTTAGGGCAGACTGAAATAGCATGAGAGGCATCACCACAGTAGAAACATAACCCATTGCGCTTTCGAAACTCATGACGCTGTGCCCCAGACACCACTCTATCACACTGCATGGATTCAGAAGCAGGTTCACAAGGCAACACTATTCCACGCATACTTCTCCGCTCACGCAAACGTCTGTCAATTTGAATCGCTAATGACATAGAATCATTGAGACCAGAGGGGACAGGGAATCCCACCATAACATCCTTTACATTATCTGACAGACCCTTCCGAAAAAGGGCCGCCAAAGCGTCGTCATTCCACTTGGTCAGGACTGCCCACCTACGGAATCTCTGACAGTATAACTCAGCGTCATCAAGCCCCTGATTTAATGCCAACAAGGCTTTTTCAGCTTGATCAGTGACATTAGGCTCATCGTACAATAACCCCAAAGCCTGAAAAAATGCATCAACATCACTCAAAACAGGATCCCCAGGTGTCAGGGAAAAAGCCCAATCCTGAGGATCGCCGCGCAGGAGAGAGATGACAATTTGAACCTGCTGCGCTGCGTTCCCTGAGGACTTAGATTTTAAGGCAAAAAACAATTTACAATTATTTTTGAAATTCTGAAACTTAGCTCGATCCCCTAAAAACAAATCTGGCATCAGTGGCATGGGAATCCTAGGTTCCACAACAGGCAACCTAGCAAGATATGCAGCAAACTCTGAACCTCAGTGGCAAGCTGATCCACACGGCCAGACAACTGTGCAAACTCCATTGAGAGAAAAAATCCTCCCCAGCACCCAGAGATACAGAGGGAAAAAAAAAAAAAAAAAATGCAAAAACAGAAAAATATCTCTGACAACTCTGACAACCGTTTTTTCTTTCACAAATTTTTTCCCTTCTGTGAGTACCATACAATTTTAAATTTTGGGCCGGTGATACTGTTATTTTTCGGTAGCTGAGGAGTGCAGGCAAAAAAGGCAATACACCAGAGCAGTTGGAATCTATGAGATTGCAGTACCCTGACTAACCACAACAACTAGAGGCAGCCGTGGAGCGTTCCTACGTTGGTCCTAGACGCCTCGTCACAGCCTGAGAAACTAACTACACCTAAAGATAGATATAGGAAAGCTATCTGCCCCGGAGCAGAACCCCAAAGATAATAGAAAGCCCCCAAACATGTAATGGCGGTTAGACAAGAAGAAATACTGACACAGACAGAAAATAGTATGAGCAAACGTTGGGGCCCAAACTAACTAAATAGAAAAGGATAGGAAGGGTACTTCCTGCAATCCCAGAAAACCCTGAAAAGCACCAACTCTACTAATTTCAAAAACATCTGAGATCACACGACCTCTACCACCTAAATTAGTTCTCTGGTGTAACCAAAAACAAAACAGCAGCCACTGAGAAAACTGGAAAAAGCAAATGTACAAACATCAGTGGCTGAACTAAACTGAGAGGACAAAAGCCCCCGGAGGGGACCCTGAAGGCCCCCACAGAAGTGCAGGACAAAATGCAAAAATCAAGCACAAAAACAAAAAGAAGAAAATGTCTTATCTGTTAGCAGGAGATGCAGACACGACACAGCAGGCTACAAGGGAAACAGGAATCAAGGATAGAGACCAGAACAATTGATCACCAGCAACCCTGATGGGAAGGTGACTCCCTTATATAAGACCAATCAGTAACACCTGATTCCCAATCCTCACAATCTTCACAATCTTCACTGGACAGACCAGTACCGCTTGTAACCACCAGAGGGAGCCTCTGCTCAGAACTCATCTCAAGCCCATTCACAACAGCCTGCCCATTATCATCATCTTCTCCCCATCATCATCATCAATGCCTCCCCATTATCAGCAATGCCTGCCCATCATCATCTCCTCCCCATCATCATCAATGCCTGCCCATCATCATCTTCTCCCCATCATCAATGCCTGTCCATTATCATCAATGCCTGCCCATTATCATCATCTTCTCCCCATCATCATCAATGCCTCCCCATTATCAGCAATGCCTGCCCATCTTCATCTTCTCCCCATCATCAATGCCTGCCCATTATCATCAATGCCTGCCCATTATCATCATCTTCTCCCCATCATCATCATCATCATCATCAATGCCTCCCTATTATCAGCAATGCCTGCCCATTATCATCAATGCCTGCCCATTATCATCACCTTATCCCCATCATCATCAATGCCTCCCCATTATCATCAATGCCTGCCCATCATCATCTTCTCCCCATCATCAATGCCTGCCCATTATCATCAATGCCTGCCCATTATCATCATCTTCTCCCCATCATCATCATCAATGCCTCCTCATTATCAGCAATGCCTGCCCATCATCACACACAGACAGCACCACAGCACACAAGCACTCTCTCACATACATACACACACACACACAAAGCACCGCACTACATACACACAGACACACACAGAGACACACACACACACGTCTCACCTGTCCAGCGTCCGCGCTCTCTGCCACAGCCGGCCGCTGAATGATGACGTCATTCAGCGGCGCTGCTGTGAGAGGAAGCGCCGGCGCCCCCTGGAGCCCGGAGCTGCGGCACTGGAGGCACGGGAGAGGTAAGTATTGTGCCAGCTGATGCCGGGGCCCTGAGCAAGCGGGGGGGGGGCCCAGTGGCGGCGCTGACACCGCTCTCCTCTGCTAACGGGCGCGGGGTGCCAGACGGCGAGTGGGCCCCCCCGCCTGCTCAGGGCCCCGGCACTTGCCCGGGTGTGCCGGGTGCTGACGCCGGCCCTGCTCAGGTGTGATTTTGGCCCATTCTTCCACACAAACACTTTTCAAATACTGTGCTCCTTCTATAAACTCTGAGCTTTAGTTACATCCATAAATTTTCTATTGGATTCAGGTCATTTGATTGGCCGTGCCATTTTATTTTTGTTCTCTGAAACCAACTGGGTTTCCTTGGCTGTGTGTTTGGGATCATTGTCTTGCTGAAATGTCCGCCCTTATTTCATCTTCCTGATAGATGGAAGCAGATTTTTTTTTCAAAAATGTCTTATTACATTTGTCCATTCATCCTTCCTTCAATCATATGAGGTTTGCCAGTACCGTATGCTGAAAAATAATTATAAACACTAATCAAATTGGAATGAAATTTCACATTTGAAATATACAAGAAGACAATGTTTTTAAATTTGAAAATTCATATTAATCCTGTCGGGCGTGTTTAAACTAAATTGAACATGAAGCCTACTTCCACCATTAGAACAGTTAGCATGCTGAATCTTTATAAGAAGTGTACCGGTGGAGAAATATCTGCAGGCTTGTCAGGTTTTAAATCAGAGTGTGATGCTCTCCAGCACAGATTCCAGGTTCGGAGCTACCCCAAAAAACATCTGAGGAGGGCATTTGCCAGAGCTAAGGCATGGTCTAGGTATTCTCTGCTACAAAATTATTCTGATAAAGAAAAGAAAATTCCAAACATAAGATGTATTGGAGCCTTTCATGGCTTTGCTAATGATGTAAAAAATTATAATTAAGAGATATTGGCCAATTTTAATGTTGGATGTGATAATAATACTTTGTTAGGCCCCTTTCACACGTCAGTGTCTCCGGTACGTGTGGTGACAGTTTTCTCACGTACCGGAGACACTGACACACGTAGACCCATTCAAATTAATGGGTCTATGTACATGTCAGTGTGTTTTGACGGACCGTGTGTCCGTGTGCAGACATGTCCGTTTTTACAAGGACCGCAAAACGTGCCGCACATGAAGAACAGTGCACACTGTCCTCCGTGTGCACGGACGGCCACCGGGGAAGTAGCGCTACTATAAGCCGCTGTCCCCCAGCGACTGGTGCTGAAGCCGGCTGTCATTCTCCCCTGCCTGCCTGCGAGCAGAGGAGAACGATGAGCGGTATATTAAAGTCCGAACGACAGCAGTTGGGGGCTTTTGGGACTGTTACCCCCGTCATTCCACACCTGCTGTCGTTCAGACTTTAATATACCACTCATTGTTCTCCTCTGCTCGCAGGCAGGAGAGAATGACAGCTGGCTTCAGCACCAGCAGCCGGGAAACAGCGCTTACAGTAGCCGCTTCTTCCACGGTGGCCGCCCGTGTGGTACTGATGTGGCACACGTATTACACACGGACACGGATCTCTCCAGTACCGTTTTTTCCCATATTGGAAATATACGGACGTGTGAAACCGGCCTTAAAGTCTGAATCCAAGTGTGCCATCTATGTAATACCAAAAATACATTGAATGATTGGTTACCGTGTATACTTGCGTATAATCCGAGATTTTCAGCCCATTTTTTAAGGCTGAAAGTCCCCCTCTCGGCTTATACGCGATTCATATACCGGGGGGTCGGCGGGGGAGCGAGGGTGTCAGATCATACTTACCCCTCTGCCGGCTTGTCTCTGCAGCCCCCCTGCTTCTCCCATGATCTCAGGCTCCTTCCTGCAGCGGTCACATGGTACCGCTCATTAAAGTCATGAATATGCACATATTCATGACTTTAATGAGCGGTACCACGTGACCGCTGTAGGAAGGAAGAGCTGCGGAGACCACGGGAGAAGAGCAGGGGCTGTAGAGACGCACCGGCGGGGGGTGAGTATATTCCATATTCACCTGTCCCCGTTCCACCGCTGCTCGCCGCTGTGTCCTCGCATCCTCTAGCTGTAAATGTTCAGGCAGAGGGCGCGATGATATAGTTAGTGCGCGCCGCGCCCTCTGCCTGAGCGCTCACTGACAAGAGGACCCGGAAGACAGCGGCGCAATGGTGGACCGGGTACAGGTAAATATTTCAGGTGCCGGGGCCCTGAGCGAGCGGTGACACCGGCACCTGTCCCCCATAGCGTGCCGGTGTCCCCGCCTGCTCAGGACACCAGCACCTGGCCCCCAGCGATGAGTATGTAATTTTTTTTCTTTAGTTGCAGCGGCAGCATAAGGGACCTATACTATGGAGCACATGGGGCATAATTTGTGGAGCATATGGGGCATAATCTGTGGAACATATGGGGCATAATCTGTGGAGCATATGGGGCATAATCTGTGGAGCATATTGGGCATAATCTTTGGAACATATGGGGCATAATCTGTGGAGCATATGGGGCATAATCTGTGGAACATATGGGGCATAATCTATGGAGCATCTTATGGGGGCATAATCTATGGAGCATCTTATGGGGGCATAATCTATGGAGCATATGGAGCATAATCTATGGAGCATCTTATGGGGGCATAATCTATGGAGCACCATCTGGGGGCATAATCTATGGAGCAGCATATGGGACATATTCTATGGAGCATCTTATGGAGCCATTATTAACTGTATGGAGCATGATATGGGGCTCCTGATTCAGTATGGATATTCAAAAATATTTAACCTACTGATATCTCAATTAATTTTACTTTTATTGGTATCTATTTTTATTTTTGTAATTTACCAGTAGCTGCTGCATTTTCCACCCTAGGCTTATACGCGAGTCAATAAGTTTTCCCAGTTTTTTGTGGTAAAATTAGGGGGGTCGGCTTATACATGAGTATATACGGTATCAAAAAAACTGTGGGATCCTTTCCATGTAGAAATTGTAGTTTCTGTCCATTATGCTTGAGATTAAAGAATTTAGGAATCCTCAAAATGGGGGGGAAAAAAATACACTATCAAACACTTAATTACTGTAATTGTAAAACGAGAGGCACTGTGTACATAGCTAAATGTGAATGGCAAAAACATATGTTGGTAGAACATTTGAAGAATGTAGAAGGCTCATTTCAAAGCACAAAATTATGATCAATACTGGTGAACTTACACCTTTGGTACAACATTGAAAATCTGTACACATTTTTTTTAATATGTTAGAACAAGTTAGGACCAAGAGGTGGCAATTTAAAATAAGATACTCCTTAAGGAAGTGTCATGAGTGCATCGCCATGAAGATCGTCGCGATTGCACATTCTGACTTCTCACAGCTGAGCTGCTGTTTCTTTGTTTTTTTGGTAATGAGAGAGTTAATTTTTCCTAGCTCTTTGCTAAGGCTAGGTGCAGCCTCGCCCGGCTGCTTTTGATTATGTTCTAATTAGTTTCCTTTATATTTCTGCCAGTCTGGGTGTTAGACGCCGGTGAAAGCATTCATGTAGTTTAGCAGACTGGATCGGTTCTGAGAATATTTAAGCTAAGAGCTCCTTAGTTGTTTTTACTCTTACAGCTTATAGTTTTTCTCTGAGACCTTAGGTGTTCCTACTGTGTGTGAGTGTTGTATGTAAGACTTTATTTACTTTATTTCTTGTCTTTGTTGTTTGTCTTTCTGTTCATTAACCGTTACCTGTTCATTCCCTTTGGTGGTATTCAGGGTCCTTCTTAGGACTAGAATACAGTTGGCAGGGATTGATAGGAGACAGGGTTTACGCTGGTGGCCTGGACCTCTGTACCTTTAACAGTACCTCCAGGTTGAGGGATTAGTTAGGACCCCAGTTTAGGGTCAGCTTAGACCCCGGTCACCCTCTAGCCGGAGACAGCGTATAACGGATTCCGTTTTGACCCTCTGGACATTCTGTCAGGTAAATCTATGTTATCATATATCTATGCGCATGTTATATAGTATGTTGCCCTTTTGATATAGATTACTGACATCACATATATATATCTGCTATACAGCGTGACATTTTCACCGGCCAAACTAAAGATTCTCCTCAGCTGTCATGGATCCAGTAGCCCAGCTGGCCCGGCAGTTGCAGGGGTTGTCCATGGAATTTGCAGACATTAAGTCCAAGGTTTTGTCCCTCCCGGAGCAAACCAGATCTGAACCTAAGGTTGCTCTCCCGGACAGGTTCACTGGTGGGCGGGACAAATTTTTTACTTTCCGGGAGGCATGTAAATTGTACTTTCGGCTGCGGCCTCGGTCATCTGGGAGTGAAGAGCAGAGGGTGGGAATTGTTATCTCGCTCTTACAAGGGGACCCTCAATCTTGGGCGTTCTCTATTCCTCCAGGCTCCCAGATCTCCAGTCAGTGGATCGATTTTTTACTGCCCTGGGTCTGGTATATGATGATCCGGATCGAGTCTCCCTTGCTGAAACAAGGTTACGTAAAATACGGCAAGGAAATCGTCCAGCGGAGGAATATTCTTCTGAGTTCCGTAGATGGGCAACAGATACTCAGTGGAATGACCCAGCTCTTAGGAGCCAGTTTTGTCAAGGGTTGTCTGACAAATTAAAAGATGTGTTGGCTCAGTATGATTCTCCTCCATCACTGGAGGCTGCTATGGCCCTCGCTATTCGCATTGATAGACGACTTCGGGGAAGACGCGAGGTAACTCCGCCCCCATGATGACTCCACCTACTACTAAAGTCCCTTATACTGAGGTTCCCCTGGTCTGTTCTGAGGAACCCATGCAGTTGGGAGGGACATCATTTTGTAGGAGGGAATCGGCGGTGCGCCGCAAGACTAGAAGGTGTTTCTTTTGCGGGAGAGAGGGACATTTTGTTGGGGGGTGTCCATCCCGGACCTCTTTGAGCCAAGGAGTTAACCTGGGAGTGTGTATTTCGTCCCAAATCCCTCTCAGTTTCTCGTGCCTGCGGAGGTGGTGATTGGTACTAGAACTGAGAGGATTTCTGTTTTTCTTGATAGTGGGTCCGGGGCTAATTTGGTGGACGCTCGGTTTGCCCAGGTGCATGGTATGCAACTGAGTGTATTGGCCAAACCGGTCCCTATACTCTCTATTGATTCTAGACCTCTTGGTCAAGGTAGCTTGGTACAAGCTGTTCATAACATAGATCTTCGAGTAGGGGCAATACATAAAGAGCAATTGTCTTGTTATGTGTTGGAGGGTCTACCTACTCCTATTGTGTTGGGACTTCCTTGGTTGGCTAAACATAACCCAGTGATTGATTGGCAATCCAGAAAGATAAGCCAGTGGGGTGAATTTTGCAAGAATAACTGCATGAGCACGGTCATCGGTGCGGTTGTGCCTAGGACTTTGTCTCCTTTTCTGGAGGACTTTGGGGAGATGTTCTCAGAGGAGGGGTGTAAAGAGTTTCCTCCTTATCGCGCATATGACTGCTCAATAAAGTTGCTTCCTGATGCCTTATCTCGTACTTTCCCAGGGCCGGGAAGACGGATGATCCGGTTCCTATTCCTCAGGAGGGAGTTGTAGTGTCAGCTGTATGCTCTGAGCTTGAGGGGGAGGTATTGGGGCTCAGGGGGACGCCCCTGTGGGACTTCCAGGGAGACTGATAGTTCCAGATCGCTTAAGACTGAAGGTTACGGGGAACCGTTACAAACGGATGGCTGATAGGAGGAGAGTTTCTGGTCTAGATCTGAAGGTGAACGATCTGGTTTGGTTGTCTACCAGGAATATAAAACGTAAAGTTTCCTCCTGGAGGTTGGGTCCCAGATTCATCGGGCCGTACAGGATCAGTTCCATAATTAATCCTGTGGCATTTCGTCTGGACCTCCCTCCTACGTTTAAAAATCATAATGTGTTTCACAAGTCATTACTTAAAAAGTATGTGGCACTAGTCATACCGTCACCTCTACCTCCTTCAGTGGTGGTCAATGATAACGTGGAAATTCATGGGTCGAAAATCATTGACTCACGTCTCAGTCGCCGATTCCCTTCAGTACTTAGTTCAGTGGAGGGGGTATTGTCCTGAGGAGGGGACGTGGGTCCCTGCGTCTGATGTTAACGCAGATCGATTGGTTCGGACCTTTCACACAACTCACCCGGACAGACCTGGTCATGAGGGTCCGGAGGCCCCTCGTAGAAGGGGGGGTACTGTCATGGGTGCATCGCCATGAAGATCGTCGCGATTGCACATTCTGACTTCTCACAGCTGAGCTGCTGTTTCTTTGTTTTTTGGTAATGAGAGAGTTAATTTTTCCTAGCTCTTTGCTAAGGCTAGGTGCAGCCTCGCCCGGCTGCTTTTGATTATGTTCTAATTAGTTTCCTTTATATTTCTGCCAGTCTGGGTGTTAGACGCCGGTGAAAGCATTCATGTAGTTTAGCAGACTGGATCGGTTCTGAGAATATTTAAGCTAAGAGCTCCTTAGTTGTTTTTACTCTTACAGCTTATAGTTTTTCTCTGAGACCTTAGGTGTTCCTACTGTGTGTGAGTGTTGTATGTAAGACTTTATTTACTTTATTTCTTGTCTTTGTTGTTTGTCTTTCTGTTCATTAACCGTTACCTGTTCATTCCCTTTGGTGGTATTCAGGGTCCTTCTTAGGACTAGAATACAGTTGGCAGGGATTGATAGGAGACAGGGTTTACGCTGGTGGCCTGGACCTCTGTACCTTTAACAGTACCTCCAGGTTGAGGGATTAGTTAGGACCCCAGTTTAGGGTCAGCTTAGACCCGGTCACCCTCTAGCCGGAGACAGCGTATAACGGATTCCGTTTTGACCCTTGGACATTCTGTCAGGTAAATCTATGTTATCATATATCTATGCGCATGTTATATAGTATGTTGCCCTTTTGATATAGATTACTGACATCACATATATATATCTGCTATACAGCGTGACAGGAAGGGACCAAATGGATCCTTAAGTTAAAAAATATGAACCCAAATGGCCTCAATAAAGCTTTTTCCTATACAGCCTTCATTTGAAAATGAATATATTCAAGCAAATAGGCATACAAGTGATCACGCCTTTACTTATTTATTATTGAAATATTATTATTTATTGTCATAATTGCTTTTCTTTAACCCCTTAATAACCAGAGGTATAAGCCACAACTTTTTTATTTTTCAGTCAATATGGCCATGTGAGGGCTTGCTTTTTGAGGGACAAGTTGTACTTTTGAACGACACCATTGGTTTTAACATATCATGTACTAGAAAACGGGAAAGAAATTCCAAGTGCTGTGAAATTGCAAAAAAAGTGCAATTCCACAGTTGTTTTTTTTTTTTTTTTTTACTATGTTCACTAAATGCTAAAACTGACCTGCCATCATGATTCTCTAGGTCATTACGAGTCCATAGACACCAAACATGTCTAGGTTCTAATTTGCGTGGTGAAAAAAAATCCAACATTTGGTTAAAAAAAAAAATAATAAAATAAATGGTGCCATATTCCAAGATCAGTAGCGTCTCCATTTTTTGTGATCTGTTGCTGGGTGAGGGCTTATTTTTTGCACGCTGAGCTGACGTTTTTTGATACCATTTTGGTGCAGATACGATCTTTTGATCGCCCTTTATTGCATTTTATTGCAATGTAGCGGCGACGAGAAAAAACAATTGTGATGTTTTTAATTTTTTTCTCGTTACACCGTTTAGCGATCAGGTTAATTCTTTTTTCTGTATTGATCGGGTGATTCTGAACATGACGATACCAAATATGTGTATATTAGGTTTTTGTTTTATTTTGAATGGGGCAAAAGGGGGGGGATTTGAACTTTTTTATATTTTTTTAAACATTTTTAAACTTTTTTATTTTTTGCATGCTTCAATGGTTTCCATGGGAGACTAGAAGATGCATTACTTTGATCTCCTCTGCTATACACAGGCGATGATCAGAAGAAATTCTCACTTGCTATGAGCGCCGACCACTGGGTGGCGCTCATAGCAATCTGGCAATGACAACCATAGAGGTCTGCTGGAGACCTGTGATTATCATTTCGAATCACCGGTGACCCGCGATCATGTGACGAGGTCACCGATGGGCAGAATTAGTAACACGCTTCCGGTAAGCGCAAGTTAAATGCCGCTGTCAGAGATTGACAGAGGCATTTAACTACCGTATATACTCATGTATAAGCCGACCCGTGTATAAGCCGACCCCCCTAATTTTGCCACAAAAAACTGGGAAAACTTATTGACTCGTGTATAAGCCTAGGGTGAAAAATGATTATGCCCCCCATATGATGCTCCACAGATTATGCCCCCATATGCTGCACAGATTATGCCCAATATGCTCCACAGATTATGCCCCCATATATTCCACAGATTATGCCCCGTATGATCCACAGATTATGCCCCCATATGCTCCAGATTATGCCCCATATGTTCCACAGATTATGCCCCCATATGCTCCATATTATGCCCCCATATGTTCCACAGATTATGCCCCATATGCTCCATATTATGCCCCCATATGCTCCAGATTATGCCCCATATGTTCCACAGTTTATGCCCCATATGCTCCATATTATGCCCCCATATGCTCCATATTATGCCCCATATGCTCCATATTATGCCCCATATGCTCCATATTATGCCCCATATGCTCCATATTATGCCCCCATATGCTCCAGATTATGCCCCATATGTTCCACAGCTTATGCCCCCATATGCTCCATATTTTGCCCCATATGTTCCACAGCTTATGCCCCCATATGGTCCATATTATGCCGCCATATGCTCCATATTATGCCCCATATTATGCCCCCATATGCTCCAGATTATGCCCCATATGTTCCACAGCTTATGCCCCCATATGCTCCATATTCTGCCCCCATATGCTCCAGATTATGCCCCATATGTTCCCCAGCTTATGCCCCCATATGCTCCAGATTATGCCCCATATGTTCCACAGCTTATGCCCTCATATGCTCCATATTATGCCCCCATATGCTCCCTATTATGCCCCCATATGCTCCAGATTATGCCCACATATGCTGCACAATTATGCCCCATAGTATAGGCCTCATTTGCTGCTGCAAAAAAAAAAATGACATACTCACCTCTCGTCGCTGGGGGCCAGGTGCCGGTGTCCTGAGCAGGCGGGGGGTGTCACCGCTCGCTCAGGACCCCGGCACCTGAGATATTTACCTGTCCCTCGGTCCACCGCAGCGCACTGCTCCCTCGGTCTGACTCCTCTGTGTGTTTATGATCTGGCAGGGGGCGGGGCGCGCACTAACGACGTCATCGCGCCCTCTGCCTGATCATTCACACACACAGAGGAGTCAGACCGAGGACACAGCGCGCTGCGGTGGACCGAGGGACAGGTAAATATCGCTATACTCACCCCTCCGCCTCGCGTCCTGCAGCCTCTCCTCTTCTCCCGGCGCTCTCCGCAGCGCTTCAGTCCTGCAGCGGTCACATGGTACCGCTCATTAAAGTCAAATCATATTCATGACTTTAATGAGCGGTGCCATGTGACTGCTGCAGGAAGGAGCCGGAGATCGTGGGAGAAGCAGGGGGGCTGCAGAGATCGCGCCGGCGGAGGGGTGAGTATGATCCGACACCCCGCTCCCCCGCCGACCCCCGTATATGACCCGCGTATAAGCCAGAGGGGGACTTTCAGCCCTAAAAAATGGGCTGAAAATCTCGGCTTATACATGGGTATATACGGTAGTTAACAGCCGCGGATGGATTGTGATTCCACCTGCGGCGGTTGCGGGCACATGTCAGCTGTCATGTGCCCGGAAAGGTGCGGGTTCAATGCCAGAGACTGCACCAAACAGGGAGTCTGTCATCGGCATACTATTACATCCAATGTCGGAAAGGGGTTAAAGAAGCACTCCTCCTCCCATCAAAGTTTTTATCCTCTTAATATATTGCAATCATCTTATTATATAGCACTTACAATTGCTCATTTTACCCAGATAATTCTCTTTTCCATTAGCTCTATGACACCACATGATTAAGAACTGACTAGCTGATTCCTTCCATGCTCTATGTAGAAACGGGAAGTAAATTTTGCTTGTATGAATCCTGAGTCACTGCAAAGTCCCTGGCAGGAGGAGGAGGGAGCAACTGGGTCAGGAGGTGAAGAAAGGAATGATTTATGCAGGGAAAAAGGCTTCTTGTTTCTACATAGAGCAGAAAAAAAGAGAAGAATTAGCTGGGTAGAAATGCACAATGAGCAATTGTTCACAATGCTGTATAATTTTATTGCATACATTAAGAGGATAAAATCTTTGATGGGAGGACTTCTTTAATTTCACTGTGAGGAGGAGATTGACAATCAAAAATATGAGTCAAATAAAGAACAATCTCAGGCTACAAATATTCAATATTGAATCTTGAATACCGTAATTATAATCTAGAATATGAAGTTCATTAAAACACATACATTAATCTATTGAAGTATAATATTGCTGCAATATAATATATACTAATATTGAAGCCTTTAATAAATGTAATTTGCCCTATATTCATGTAATTATTATGTCTAGATTTTGACTTGGGGTATGCCCATCTCCAAGATCCTATACCAATATGTAGAGGCGTTGGCTAGAGGCGATGTGGAGGGACATAATAGGTTATAAAGTCAAGCTGGTGACGGCGTCCCACCCTATAGCCCACTGCCTTCCAGTAACTTATAGATATGTTGAAGGGGGCTGTGGAGACACGGGGGGAGGTTTGTGGGGTAGATGTCACCTTTGTATTGTCAGTTGACAAAGCCCACGGCTTAAAAATGGAGAGGCGTCTATAAGACGGCATGGAACAGAACATCGATTGCCAACGCACAAGGGCAATTGAGAATAGCAAAGTGCCAGAATTGGCACATATAATGTGATGTGCCACTTCTAGGGCAGCTGCCGACTGGTATTTTTAGGCTGGGAAAGGCTCAAAAACTATGGGCCTTTCCAGCCTGATAAGTATCACCTCTCAGCTGTCTGCTATATCTTTGCTAATTTCATAAAATATGAGTGAACTTCACATCATTTTATTTATTCATTAGTTTAAATAAGCATAAAAACTAGAATAAACTCCACATGAAAGACACTAAAAGGAGCAAGTTTATAATACGTAGGGGGCTTATGAAATTATACATCTACAGGACATCTACATATTCTATATCTCTATTCTATCTATATCTTTAAGGATTGCTTTATTAGTATTGTAAACTAGCTTTAAGTTACACACAGTATTATATGATGTAAAAAAAAAATTAAATGCATTGCATGAGGATGCTAGGTGAGAAAAAAAATTGCGCGCTCGTATGACATATGGAATGACATATGCAAGACACTCATCCAACTTTTCAGGATGAACGTCAGAGAGATCATTTTAATATGCAAATGTGAGGGAAGCCTAAAACAAACAGCCACAGCAAAAGCCTGATGTGTCTAGTCTGTGTGTGAATCGCATGAGGGTTAAAAATGCTCACTACACCGCTAGCTGAATTCCTCAAGAGTTTTAGTTTCCAATATGGGGTTGTGGGGGTTTCTGCTGTTTTAGCATGTCATTTGTTCTTTCCGTTCCGAACAGTTCAGTGTAATGAAACAGTAGTTTTCTAGCCCACATATGGCATTGGTGAACTGAGGAGAAATTGCACAACAAAATGTATGGTCCATTTTCTCCTGTTATTCTTGTGAAAATGAAATATTTTGTGCTAAAACAACATTTTTGAGGGAAAAATTTATTTTTGAATTTTCACGGCTCAACATTATAAAATTCTGTGAAGTACTTGTGTGTTCAAGGTTCTCACCAGACCTCTAGATAAGTTCCTTGAAGGGTGTAGTTTCAAAAATACTTGTGTATTATTGTGTAATATAATTACTTGTGTGGGGTTTCAACTGTTTAGGCATATCAAGGGCTCTGCAAATGTGACAGGGCATCCGCTATCTTTTCCAGCCAATTTTGCATTTGAAAAGTCAGTTGGCGCGCCTTCCCTTCTAAGCCCTGCCGTGCGCCCAAACAGTAGTTTTCCCCCATATATGTGATACTCAGGAGAAATTGCACAACAAATTGTACTGTTCATCTTATCCTTG
Source organism: Oophaga sylvatica (assembly GCA_033576555.1). NCBI lineage: Eukaryota > Metazoa > Chordata > Amphibia > Anura > Dendrobatidae > Oophaga > Oophaga sylvatica. Next base: position 474,575,852 of record JARQOD010000005.1, read on the forward strand.
TAAAAAGTTATGTTTTGGGGCTAAATTAAAATTTTTTCCTTCCACATTACTTTAAATTGTTGTGAAGCGCTTGAAGGATAAATAAACTTCTTGAATGTGGTTTTGAGGACTTTGAGGGGTGCACTTTTTAGAATGGTGTCAGTTTTGGGTATTTTCTATCATATAGGTCCCCCAAAGACACTTCAAATGTGATGTGGTCCCTACAAAAAATGATTTGTAAATTTTGTTGCAAAAATTAGAAATTGTTGATCAACTTTTAACCCTTCTAACTTCCTAACAAAAAAATGTTAAAAAATGTATTCAGATTTAAAATGAGGAATGTTATTTATTAACTATTTTGTGTGACATAACTCTGGTTTAAGGGGATAAAAATTAAGATTGAAAAATTGCAAAATTTTTGCCAAATTTCTGATACTTTCACAATTAAAATACAAGTCTTATCGATCAAATGTTACCATTGTCATGAAGTACAATATGTCATTGAAAAAACATTGTCAGAATCAGTGGGATATGTTGAAGCATTCCAGAGTTATGACCACTAGAGATGAGCGACTTTCCCTTTTTTAGGGTCGAGTCGGGTTTCATGAAACACGACTTTCTCAAAAGTCGGGTCGAACGAAATCGGCCGACTATCGGGAAAAGTCGGAGGTCCGACTGAAACACGAAACCTAATGCAAGTCAATGGGGAAGCAAAGTCGCCATGGAGTGGAAGACAGTAAACACACCTACAGTGCCCATTTCAATGCCAACAACATAAATTCTTATTACTTAAGTGCGCAACCTTAATTAAATTTATAATAATAGTTACGCATTGAAAACTGGTGGTTATTTGGCTAAACTTGTGGGGGTGGGTAGGGCTGGCTCCCGATTTTCGTGGACCCCGGGCCAAAGAGTGTCAGTGGGCCCCTTTAACACATACCACAATTCATGATGCTCGATAGGGCACAGAAATATAGGTATAGTACAATGAAAAATACTTCACTTCTTACATGACATGACTGATATCTATGTTAAAATCTACAATAGCTAAAAAAAACGGACAGTATATTCCTTCATACAGTATTATGGCCACCACATAGTGCGCCATACAGAATAATGAGCCCCATATATTGCTCTATACAGAATAATGAGCCCCATATATTGCTCCATACATAATTGGTCCCATATAATGTTCCATACAGTATATGATGAGCTCCACATATGCTCCAGTATATGATAGTCCCCATATAATGTGCCATAAAGTATAGGACGGCCCCCATAGAGTAGAATGAGCCCCACATATTGCTCCATACAGTATAATGAGTCGCATATAAAGCTCCATACAGTATATGATGGGCCCCATGTATTGCTCCATACAGAATGGGCTCCATATAATGCTCCATACAGAATAGGCCCCATCTATGATGATCAATACCCTATATGATGCCCCATAAATAATGAACCCCATATGATTCTTCAGTATATGATGGGCCCCATGGATGATGCTCCAGTGTCTTATGGGCCAAAATAATGCTCCATATATAATGGGCCCCATTTATAATGCTCCAGTGTATAATGGTCCCCATAAATGCTGCTCCAGTGTCTGTTTTCCCCCTTTTAAAATGCTCCAGTAAATGTTGGGCCCCATGGATGATGCTCCAGTGTATGATGGGCCAATATAATGCTCCATATATAATGAGCCCCATTTATAATAATCCAATGTATAATGGTCCCCGTAAATGCTGCTCCAGTGTCTGTTTTCCCCCTTTTAGAATGCTCCAGCATATGATGGGCCCCAAGCATGCTGCTCCAGTGTATTATCTGAATCATTTAGAATGATCCAGTATATGATGGGCCCCATGGATGCTGCTCCAGTGTCTGATCTGCCCCATTTTTAATGCTCAAGTGTATGCTGGGCCCCATATGTAATTCTCCAGTGTATATTGCTCCCCATATATTGCTCCAAACATTAAAAAAATGAAATACCTCTCCTCGCTGTGCACTGCTCTACTCTGGACTCCTCAGCGTCGCCATGTTACAGCTCTCTGCACTTGGACTGTTCAGGCAGAGGGCGTACAGACATGACTTCATCGCGCTCTCTAAGCTGAATGTCACTGTCAGGAAACGCGGAAGACGTCACAGCGGTGGCGCAGGGAGAGGTAAGTATTGCAAGTGCTGGGCCCCTGAGCAAGCAGGGGGGGCCAACTCGTGGGCGACGGCACTGGCACAGGGCCCCTCATAGTACGCCGGTGTGTCTGACGGCGAGTGGGCCCTCCCACCGTCAGAGACACTTTTTTGTACAGTGAGGGGCCCTGTGCCAGTGCCGTCGCCCACGAGACGGCCCCCCAAACCTGCTCAGGGAACCGGCACTTGCCCGGGAGCGCCAGGTGCTGACGCTGGCCCTGGGGGGGGGGGGTGAATTTGTAGGTTTTGTAGTCCGTCCACGCTTGCAAGTGCATGTTCATTAAATGTTTAAGCATGCAACTGGTATTCAAATTTCAGAGATTTTTCCCTCGGCTAAAGGTCCTTCTGCACTTCTAACAGATAACCTTTGCCTCATTAATAGGATTTTGGTCAAAAAAGTGCCACACTGGACTCTTCCTACTATGGTATACATTTTCAGGGCTTGCACGCTGTGTTAATTTGACCGTCTGGCCAAGCTGTCCTGCAACTCTTTTTGTTTTTTTAACACGTTTTTGGACTGCCATGAGCCTGCCAGATAACCCCAGCTGCGATGTCGATGCCTGCTGCGGATCCTCCTCCTCTTCTGAGCTATTGCCAGCGGCACCCTCTTCCCCCAATGGATGCCAATCCGGGTTAACAACTGGGTCATCCATCACCTCCTCTTCAATTTCATCTGCACCTTCCTTTGTGTCACCGTGTAAGGTGGTATAGTATGCAGGAAGGGGCACCTGAGTTTCATCAGGGTCACATCCTGGCTCAGTAGACTGCGAGGGAAATGTAGTGCTCTGGGTGAATGTACCAGCAGAATCATCTAGCAGTGGCTGTGCATCACTGCACTCCATCTCTGATTCATGTTGGACTGGGAAATTCAGGATTTGACTTGATGACCCAGGCATGGTATGTGAAAAGAGCGCCATGGAGTAATCTGAAGTGTGGGCTGCCGCAACCTTCACTTTTGGTGGGGGTGAAGGACACAAGGAAAGTTGTTGTTCCTGACCAGGAGCCTGCACTGACGACTCAGTGCTTGCATTTTTTGAAAATTCATAAGAGGAGGCGATAGAGCTGGAGGCTGTTTCGGCAATGTAAGCCAAAACCTGTTCCTGATGCTCCGGCTTTAAAAACGGTTTACGTAGTCCAAGAAAAGGGAGCCTTGCAGGCCCTCTGGAGCCAGACGATGACGCAGGCTCAAGACCTCCTGCCTTAGGTGCTATTGTGCTTTTGGTACTACCAGCAGATGCACCACCACCATCAGTACCAGGTGGCCCCCCACGCCCACGTCCGCGGCCTCTTCCACCATACTTCCTTATGTTTCTGAAAATGTACCCAAAATACCAGCAGATATATGGTACTGTAGCAGACGCGTACAGCTGTATACGGTGAAGGTGAAAAATTTTAATCTCGTTATATATTTGCAGAATGACAGACACACATGCTCACAGGCTCAGTATGGATTACAAACCAATATGAAAAGCATAAAAAGTGTACTGTATCAGTAGCGTACAGCTGTATACAGTGTTGGGGTAATTTTAAATCTCCGTATATATTTCAGGAGTAACACACACGCTCACAGGCTCAGTATGGATTACACCACAATATGAAAAGCATAAAAAGTGTACTGTATCAGTAGCGTACAGCTGTATACAATGTTGGGGTAATTTTAAATCTCTGTATATATTTCAGGAGTAACACACATGCTCACAGGCTCAGTATGGATTACACCACAATATGAAAAGCATAAAAAGTGTACTGTATGAGTAGCGTACAGCTGTATACAGCGTTGGGGTAATTCTAAATCTCCGTATATATTTCAGGAGTAACACACACCATGGGCGTACCCACCGTGGGGCAGGGGGGGCAGCTGCCCCTCCCTAGAAGCAGGGGCACACAATGAAAGAGAGCGGAGCGAGCAGCACAATGGCGTCTCCCTCTGCCACAGATTGCAGTGCCTGTCTGTGTGCGCAGTGCACGGAGCTGCTGTCTCACCAGAGGAGCTCCTCCTTCCTTCCTTCCTGGCTGCAGCAGCAGCTGTAGTTTCACTTTCTGCCCTGCAGGCTCTGGTTGTCTCAGCCACACTGGGTCTTAGTGCCCTCTGTGCATACACTGGACACTTCCTGCTCCTGCCTCAGCCACTGCCTGCAAGCTTCATGGTAAGTGGGGATGGAATTTATTAAATTCATTCTGCTCAGGCATGTCATGGTCACTGTGGGGGGAATGTGAGAGGATGGGGGTACAGTGGGGGAGGGGTACAGGGCACTGGGGTGAATGTAAGAGGATGGGGGTATTGTGGGGGAGGGTACAGGGCACTGGGGTGAATGTAAGAGGATGGGGGTATTGTGGGGGCCAGGGCACTGGGGGGGTTAATGTGAGAGGATGGGGGTATTGTGGGGGAGGGGTACAGGGCACTGGGGTGAATGTAAGAGGATGGGGGTATTGTGGGGGCTAGGGCACTGGGGGGGTTAATGTGAGAGGATGGGGGTATTGTGGGGGGGGGTACAGGGCACTGGGGTGAATGTAAGAGTATGGGGTATTGTGAGGGCTAGGGCACTGGGGGGGTTAATGTGAGAGGATGGGGTATTGTGGGGGCTTGGGCACTGGGGGGGTTAATGTGAGAGGATGGGGGTATTGTGGGGGCTGAAGTGGGGGTGGGGCAACAGGGCACAGAGAGTGAATGTGAGAGGATGGGGTATTGTGGGGGAGGGGATACAGGGCACTGATTGGTGAATGTGAGAGGATGGGGATATTGTGGGGGCTGGCGCACAGGGGTTGATGTGAGAGGATGGGGTATTGTGAGGGAGGGTGGACAGGTCACTGGGGTTGAATGTAAGCGGATGGGGGTATTGTTAGGGCTGAAGTGGGGGAGGGGCAACAGAGCACTGAGGGGTGCATGTGAGAGGATGGGTGTATTGTGGGGTCAGTGGGACAGAGCACTGAGGGCTGCATGTGAGAGGATGGGCTGTTGGGGTGTGGGTGGGGGACAGGGGAGGTAGGGGGCTTTTTTTTACTTGTGAGCTCCTTAATACTTTACTAATAGATTAATATTTCAGTATTATTATAACAAGGGCATAGACAGATGGCCGTATAACTCATGCGAGGATCGCACTGCAATCCTCGGACTTGCTGGTACCGCTCCTGACATGAGCGCGACTGCCATGTATAATATATGGTATATACAGCGTAGTGTCGCATACACTGCTGTATTATACAATATACAACAGTTCTAATGCTCCATACCTAATATGCAGGATAATGTACAGTGTATATGATGTAACCTGAATAAGATGCGACATTGGCTTGCCCCCCCCCTAGTTTTGATCCTGGGTACGCCCATGACACACACGCTCACAGGCTCAGTATGGATTACACCACAATATGAAAGCATAAAAAGTGTATTGTATGAGTAGCGTACAGCTGTATACAGCATTGGGGTAATTCTAAATCTCCGTATATATTTCAGGAGTAACACACACGCTCACAGGCTCAGTATGGATTACACCACAATGTGAAAAGCAGAAAAAATGTACTGTATCAGTAGCGTACAGCTGTATACAGTGTTGGGGTAATTTTGAATCTCTGTATAATTTGAGACGCTCTCTCAGTATGGATTTGACCGTAATACACAAGGCAGAAAAACGGTACTGTATCAGAAGATACCAGCTGTATACGGTTTTGGAGAAAATTGAAATCTCCGTATATATTTCCGGAGTCACTCACAGATAGTCAGCATGTATTTGTCTGTGATACCAGCCGGTACACGGTAGTGTGAGGAGCGTACAGCTCTATACGGTGTGGGAAAAAATGAACGCTCGGTAACTGTGCAGAAAAAAAGAAAAGTATTAGTGTTGTGTAGGTGCTGTGTTAAAAAGCACTCTGCACAGCAGTGTACACACAGCAATACAGCTAGCAGGCAGCCTATTAATCAGCTCTGCTGCTGCACACAAGAAATTCCTCCCCTCTCATTGGCAAACAGCAGCCTAATAATCAGCTCTGCTGCTCCACACAAGCAATTCCTCCCCTGTCACTGGCAGGCAGCCTAAGGACCAGCGCTGCTGCACACAACAAAATCCTACCCTGTCACTGCACACTAACTGTACAGCTAATCGCTATCAGCACAAGCACAGAATTATTGTTTTTTTACTGCCTAACGCTCTCCCTTCTGAGAACCAGCGTCAGCAACCTCTCACTACGCCAAGATCGGCAGAAGTAAAATGGCGGTCGGCGGTGAGGGCTTTTATAGGCACTGTGACGCCACACAAAGCAAGCCAATCACTGCAATGCCCTTTTCTAAGATGGTGGTGTCCGCTGCCCATGTCATCGCGTTGCCCACAGTGTGCATCCCTGCTCATTGGCTGAGAAAAGGCCCTTCAAGCATTATGGGAAAACCAACTTTGGCACTCGGGTCGCCGAACGCATGGCCGACCTTACGCTATGGTCGGGTTTCGCTCAGCGAAACCCAACTTTGGCGAAAGTCAGTCTTTTTTTAATCTGACCGACCTGTTTCGCTCAACTCTAATGACCACATAAAGTGACACTGGTCAGAATTAAAAAAAATTGGCCTGGTCATGAAGGTGAAACCAGGCGTGGGGAGTGAAGGGCTTAAACATGGTTTTGTTTTCCAACTAGCTTTTACTGGTTTAGGCCTCCTTCACACGTCCGTTAAATACTGGTACCAGAAAAAATGGTACTGGTGTCATCAGCGCTTTGGATCATTGTGCCATCCGTTTTTTTTTTCTGGTTTGGCTTAAGAAATATCAGTAACAAAGCTTCTCTTTTGCTTTGCAATGTTAAACACGTACAGCAAATGGATGACACAATGATACCATCTGTGCTCTGTACATAGTTTACGTGGACCCATAGACTTATATTGGCTCTCGTCATCCGTGCTGCTGGTAAAAAATGGACATATCTCTGTGTGGTTTGCATAGACACACACACAGTACGTGGAAACACGCTTATTTGTGCAGCACCATAGATTATAATGGGTACGTGCTTCATCCGTGAATAAAAAAACACACATACCGGAAATACGGTCATGTGAGGGGCCTTAGGTAAACTCAAGCCTTCGATTTCAGTTCCAGCTCAGTGGGGAGCTCTGCAGGGGCAAATCTTTCCCCTACCGTTGAAAACACCAGCAATAAAATACAAGTTTTCTGGGTTTTTTTGTATTTTTGGGGGGCAGGGTCAAGAAACTGTGGTCAACTATGTTTTTCTGTATATCTAAAAAATAGCACGCAAAGTTGTTTTTTTTTTTTTTACCACATCTTTCCCATTTTACTCCATGGGTAGTTTTTCCCAATTGAGGCGGAAGGCACTGTACTAATGTGACCTTAGACCAAATTGGCTAATTCTGATACGAGTTTGTAATTCAGCAGAGTATAAATTCTGATTACTCCTGTAGGAAATACTACGGTAATACATGGCCCCTCTCACATCACATCACGGCGCTGTCTATCTTATGGAGATAAAACGTGTGGTAACACATAATCCTCCAAGTGCACATTTCGTAAGCTACTAACTGAAAATAGCTGCAACACTTGGAGACGTTACAGCGGTTCATTATTCAACCACAGTCTGAGAAAGAAGCAGTGTTATATGCCCAGGTTCTAATCGTACTACTAATAATCCTCAGAATGCCATGGAATGTCTGGCTTATCCTCCTTGCCTTGCCGCACACATTTCTTTCCTAATAAGACCAAATATGTGCATAATATTTTTAAGGTATGAAGTACGCAGAACTTGACTGATCCAAAATTCATATTTCAGGGGAAATTGCTGAGTGTTCATCCTTCATTTCCAGTTTACTGTGAACAGTGTGATACCAGATGAGTACAGAATGTTCCCACAAATTCAGGACTAAATTTCACTCTGGGTTTAAAGGTTAGAAGCAGGGGAGCACCAATCCTAATATGAAAATCAATTACTTTACCAATGGTAAATTGTTGATGGTATTTGGGCCTCATTCACATGTCCGTATTGCATCCATTTTTTTTCATGGATATAACACCTGACCATTGTTATCTATAGCCTGTTCACATCTCTGTTTTTTTTCCTGCATCACAGACGAAAAGTGCCTATACAAATCTATGGGTCCCTGTAAAACACGTACAGCACACGGATGGCATCAATGTACAGTCCGTGCGCCACACGTATTTAACATTCCAAAGGATAGCAGAATCTTTATAATTTATTTATTTATCCACTCTTGAAAAGCACTCATGACATACTGTTGGTAAAAATGGTGTAAGGTTTTACTTACTCAGCTGCGGTTTGAGGTAAGCACAGGAAGCGGTTTTCATAAACTTGTCCAGTCAGGTTTATTAGCTCCATAAACCTTCTTAAGTTTAAGCGAACAACAGATAGCCGTCTCCTGCACAAAGTGAAAATAAACCGTCCATATAGCACTATGGCTCCGCACGCTCAGGTCAGTGTCTTAGCAAACACACACTGGAGGCCTGGACACCTCCAGTCACAGACCATGTGCCAATCAACAGCCTCCATTATATAGGCTGTTAACCACACCCAGATGTGAGGTATGTGGGTAGCTAGACCCGCCCATCTCTCACAGCTACCCGCAACCCAGTCACAAGCACAACAAACAAACCTCTTAGTGCTTTCATGTGCTAGAGAAAATACTCGGGGTTACATCACGGAGACCAGCCATCTCTGTGACACATACCTCCCATCGACTATGCGTCCATTAGCCACACTACATACCTCCCTCTCTGCCTAAAGCCGTGGTGCTTGGCACTTTCTCCTAACAAACAAGGGATTCTCGAAAGGGCATCGGCATTACCATGTAACTTCCCTGCTCTATGCTCTACATGGAAGTTGAAATCTTGTAGGGCTGAGAACCAACGAGTGACACTAGCATTTTTTCCCTTTGTTTCCCTCATCCAATCGAGTGAGGCATGGTTGGATACCAACCTGAATTTACGCCCAACCAGATAGTGCGTAATGTGTCCACCGCCCACTTTATGACCAAGCACTCCTTCTCTATGACCGAATAATTCCACTCACATAAGGATAGCTTCTTACTCAGGTAGAGAATAGGGTGCTCCTCCCCCGACATCTGAGGTGTCTGTTTGGAGTATAAACTCTTTCTTAAAGTCAGGGGCCACCAAAACCGGTTACTTACACAGAGCCCCTTTCATTTCTTGAAAGGCCGTCTCTGCCTCTTCAGACCATTTGACCATTACCGATTTCGTCCCCTTATGGAGGTTAGTCAGGGGCGCGGCCATCATGTAGAAGTTTGGGATGAACCTCCCCAAGTATCCCACGATCCCCAGGAAGGCTCTAACTTGTTTCTTGGACATCTGTCTCGGCCATGTTTGAATTGCCTCCACTTTACTGATTTGGAATTTTATCTCGCCTCGATCCTCTACATATCCCAGGTAACATAGTAACATAGTTAGCAAGGCCGAAAAAGACAGTTGTCCATCCAATTCAGCCTTTATTCCATCAGAATAAATCTCCAGATCTACGTCCTTCTAAAGAACCTAATAACTATAAGATACAATATTGTTAAACTCCAGGAAAACATCCGCGCCTCTCTTGAACCCCTCAACTGAGTTCGCCATCACCACCTCCTCAGGCAAGGAATTCCAGATTCTCACTGCCCTAACAGTAAAGCAGGGGTGGGGAACCTCAGGCCCCAGGGCCATTTACGGCCCTCGATGACCTTTTTTCCGGCCCCCAGACAGATTCTCAAGGACTGCAGTGCTTTGGCAAGGAGCTGTATTTTGATTGCCACCAGCTCATTAATTTCTTCTTGCTCTGTGAGCACACACACGCAGTGTTCACTACTGAACACTGAAGGGCATGCAATGAAAGATTACATCCGGACACCAGTGCCAGAGTCAGGATGTACTTTGTGGGTGGAGTTTGTACGGACTCCAAAGGATGGTATAAATATCCAAATGGCCCTTGGCAGAAAAAAGATTCCTCACCTCTGCAGTAAAGGATCCTCTTCTATGTTGGTGGAAAAACCTTCTCTCCTCCAGACACAGAGAATGCCCCCTTGTGACCGTCACCTTCCTTGGTATAAACACATAGAGATATTTGTATTGTCCCCTATATACTTATACATGGTTATTAGATTGCCCTTCAGTCATCTTTTTTCTAGACTAAATAATCCTAATTTTGCTAATCTCTCTTGGTATTGTAGTTCCCCCATCCCCTTTATTAATTTTGTTGCCCTCCTTTGCACTTGCTCTAGTTCCATTATATCCTTCCTGAGCACAGGTGCCCAAAACTGTACACAGTACTCCATGTGCAGTCTAACCAGGGATTTGTACAGAAGCAGTATAATGCTCTCATCATGTGTATCCAGACCTCTTTCTCAAGGTGTGACACGACCCAACGGGTGGTCGGTCAGCGGACGGCACAACGTACCAACAACAGGATGGAAAAGGGGGAGGAAGGCCCTACCAATAGGGAAATGAAGGAAGTGACATCCCTGAGCTCAAGACTGAGCCTGTCCCTGCACTTCCCTAATGCCCTAAGTGGGTCCTCCCCCCACCACCATCAGGATACCTCGTCCCTCACTGTCACCTAACAATGCCCTAGTTAGTGCACTGGCTGGCAAGGGGCCTTGCCTCACCACTGCAAGATATTTCCACATAGGGGATAGTGACAAACATGAAAGGTACGAGGAAACAAACACTTAGCTTTCTCTGCTGCAAAGCACCGCACAGCAGAATAAAGGCACCAGGATAATAAACCCGCAGAAGCACCATAGCACCCAGAGAGCTCATTACTCAGGCTTGGTCACTGAAGATTACCCTATCACAGACAGTCAGCTGATGTATCAGGTGACCATTTAAAGGATGGTGGGAGTGGTCACCACCCACCTTAGCTGACCCAGCAGCACTGCAGTTACACCAGATTGCCAGCGTGGAAAAACTGACATTAACCCCCGCTGGCCTGAAAGAAAAAAAAGCTTCATTTAAACTGAATGGAACCATAGCTGTCACAAATCCAAAAATAGATCGTGCCAGTACCCCCCCTTTCAATGAGGGGCCTCTGGACCCTCAACACCGGACCTCACCAGAAAACAACATACGGTGAGGATGCCTCGATCCACAGAGTTCACCTCTGTAGTCACCTGATCCTCAGGTTTACGGCGAATGCAGCCCAATGGAGATGACAGTAACGTAGGCTACGGAGGCGCCACAAATCTCCAGAGCACCCACCTGTGGAATGAGTTGTGTACACGCATTATTGGGAGTAGCTTCAGCTGGAAAGTCCCTGGGCTGAGAATGGCCAACAACCGATACAGCGCCCGATCAGCCTAGAACTCCAGGTCCCAGTAGCATACTTCCACCTGATGTTTTTGGTGGATACCCACACGTACTCATTCACACACAGGTCCGGACTTTATTTCCACGCATGCGTTTGCCACAAGATGGTGAACTCTTTGAGGAACTGACAACAGAGGTGTCCCCTGTATCACCAAACTCATACCCCCACTACACACAGAGGGAACCACCACCCTCCCCTGGCTCCTCCTCCTAAGAGGACTCCGAGACACAGGGTTTACTTGTGGTGAGTGTTGAGTCTTGCCCCTACTCCCTGGCAGCACCTCTGCTGCTCCCACCAGAGAAGAAGGGGTCGGTTGTAGAAGGACGGCAGAGATCGTAGCTACCGGACAGCAGTCCTTACACAACTGGTTCCAGCTGACTACTTCCCTGGACTGCCAATTTTATGACTGGGTTGAGTTTTTTCAACCAAGGGATGCCTAAGACGATGGGAGTTGGCATACCCTCCAAGACGTAGCATGACCGGGACTCTTCTTGACGAGTCCTTGTACGCAGGTGTATATTATCTACGACTTGGGTCACCCTCCCCTGGCTGAGTGGGACGGATTCAATGGCCTGAAAGCTTAGGGGTCTTGCTAGCGTCCTACCCCTCAGACCATGGATCTGGACAAAGCGAGAATCCACCAAATTGACTCCCGCTCCACTGTCCACCAGCACCGGTATAGTCTCAGTTACCTTGCCAACCACCACTTCAGCAAGGATAGTCCACTGAGACAAGAAGATGGAGGAAATATACACACCCTGGTCGCCACCCTCCACACGACCAAGGGGACGCGGCTTATGAGATGGTGATGGTACTTTGGTGCAAGCTGGTCAGACACAGATGAAATAACCAGTCTCCCACAATAGAAACATGTCCCCATACCACTGCGAACCGCAGGCAACCCTGTTTGAGAGGAGACTCCTCCCACTTTTAACTCCCTCCTCAACTGTCCCCTCCAACCTCCCTCATCTCTGCTGAGGACTTTGCCACACACTTCAAAAATAAAATCGACCAAACAAGGGAAGTCTTTATTGTTGGATCACCACAACCCCTTTGTTTACCAGACCAATGCCCTAACCCCATCACCTCCCTCTCCAAAATTACTGAAGGGGAGCTTAATTGTTTCCTCTCCAAATCACACCTCACCACTTGACCCCATCCCATCTCCTTCCCAACCTCACCACCACACTTATCCCATCCCTAACCCATCTCTTCAACCTATTACTAACTTCTAGTACCTTCCCTTCTGCTTTCAAACATGCCACAATCACGCCTATCCTCAAAAAGCCATCCCTCCACTAACTACTAAGTCAAACTATCGCCTCATATCGCTGCTACCATTTGCTTCTAAACTCATTGAGCAGCATGTTCACACTGAACTTTCCCCCCACCTCTCAACTAACTCTCTCTCAACTTGCAATCTGGCTTCCGCCCCCACCATTCCACTGAAATTGCTCTGACCAAAGTTTCTAATGTCTGTTGGCTTTGGCTGTAAGTTAATTCTCTATGCTCCTCCTTCTAGATCTGTCCTCCTGCCTTCGACACAGTTGACCACTGCCTCCCACTACACTTCCTCTCTTCCTTTGGCGTAAAAGATCTTGCCCTATGCTGGATCTCCTCATACCTTTCCAAACGCACATTTAGCTTCTCCCATGTCCGATTATCCACCACATTGGGATCCTTCAGACGGAACCTGAAAACCCATCTCTTCAAAAAAGCATACAACCTGCAAAGTCCATGCTGCCACCTCAACACCACTGGAGCTGCTGCAACCCCCAACCTATTGTCTCTTTCCTCATCAGCCTGTAGAATGTAAGCCTGCAAGGGCAGGGTCCTCTTCCCTCTATACTAGTCTGTCTAGTGTAAGTAATATTTGAATTTTGAATGTAACCCCTTATCATGTACAACACCATGGAATCAATGGCGCTCTATAAATAAATAATGATAATACAAATATATAAATACAGTATTCTAACTATTGAACCCGTTCTATGCTCAGGTGGAGAGCATTTTTATTGGAACATTTATGGTGACTTTTTTGAAGACGCTGTGTTTGCGAATTTGCATATACAGTGTCTTCAATAATATGGCGACGGAGATCACAGTATGCGCACGTGCTGACTCCGGTATTTTATTCAAGAAATGTACTACCTTGTCAACATAGTGTGCACGCGCCGCACATCGCCATTATCCCTATGGCCAGCACGTACACACTGCTATGTTGTTAACGTTGTAGTACATTACTTCAATAAAATGGTGCCAGAGTCAGCGCACATCAGATAGCACCACCCCATGCTCTAAAAATAAAATGGGGTTATAGTGCAGTATGCCCATGCTCTGACTCCGGCGGCACAGTGCGCAGGCGCCGGAGGCTTCTGACAGAAGGACACATCTCCTGTATACATATATATATATATATATATATATATATTATATATAACAGTACAGACCAAAAGTTTGGACACACCTTCTCATTTGAATTTTTTCTGTCTTTTCATGACTATGAAAATTGTAAATTCACACTGAAGGCATCAAAACTATGAATTAACACGTGGAATTATATACTTAACAAAAAGTGTGTAACAACTGTAATTATGTCTTATATTCTAGGTTCTTCAAAGTAGCCACCTTTTGCTTTGATGACTGCTTTGCACACTCTTGGCATTCTCTTGATGAGCTTCAAGAGGTAGTCACCGGAAATGGTCTTCCAACAATCTTGAAGGAGTTCCCAGAGATGCTTAGCACTTGTTGGCCCTTTTGCCTCCACTCTGCGGTCCAGCTCACCCCAAACCATCTCGATTGGTTACACTGCTCAAAAAAATAAAGGGAACACTTAAACAACAGAATATAACTCCAAGTAAATCAAACTTCTGTGAAATCAAACTGTCCACTTAGGAAGCAACACAAATTGACAATCAATTTCACATGTTGTTGTTCAAATGGAATAGATAACAGATGGAAATTATTGGCAATTATCAAGACACACTCAATAAAGGAGTGGTTCTGCAGGTGGGAACCACAGACCACATCTCAGTACCAATGCTTTCTGGCTGATGTTTTGGTCACTTTTTAAAGTTGGTTGTGCTTTCACACTCGTGGTAGCATGAGACGGACTCTACAACCCACACAAGTGGCTCAGGTAGTACAGCTCATCCAGGATGGCACATCAATGCGAGCGTAGTGTCCAGAGGCTGGCGGCTCTACCAGGAGACAGGCAAGTACACCAAGAGATGTGAAGGGGGCCATAGGAGGGCAACAACCCAGCAGCAGGACCGCTACCTCCGCCTTTGTGCAAGGAGGAACAGGAGGAGCACTGCCAGAGTCCTGCAAAATACCTCCATCAGGCCACAAATGTGCATGTGTCTGCACAAACAGTTAGAAACTGACTCCATGAGGATGCTCTGAGTGCCCGAAGTCCACAGATGGGGGTTGTGCTCACAGCCCAACACCGTTCAGTATGCTTGGCATTTGCCACAGAACACCAGGATTGGCAAATTCGCCACTGGCGCCCTGTGCTCTTCTCAGATGAAAGCAGGTTCACACTGAGCACATGTGACAGACGTGACAGAGTCTGGAGATGTCGTGGAGAGCGATCTGCTGCCTGCAACATCCTTCAGCATGACCGGTTTGGCAGTGGGTCAGTAATGGTGTGGGGTGGCATTTCTTTGGAGGGCCGCACAGCCCTCCATGTGCTTGCCAGAGGTAGCCTGACTGCCATTAGGTACCGAGATAAAATCCTCAGACCCTTGTGAGACTATATGCTGGTGCGGTTGGCCCTGGGTTCCTCCTAATGCAGGACAATGCCAGACCTCATATGGCTGGAGTGTGTCAGCAGTTCCTGCAAGATGAAGGCATTGAAGCTATGGACTGGCCCGCCCATTCCCCAGACCTGAATCCGATTGAGCACATTTGGGACAGCATGTCTCGCTCCATCCACCAACGTCACGTTGCACCACAGACTGTCCAGGACTCAGTTGGCGGATGCTTTATTCCAGGTCTGGGAGGAGATTCCTCAGGAGACCATCCGCCGCCTCATCAGAAGCATGCCCAGGCGTTGTAGGGAGGTGATACAGGCACGTGGAGGCTACACACACTACTGAGCATCATTTTGACTTGTTTTAAGGACATTACATTCCACTTTAATTTTGTGGGTTCTCCAATTCCAGGCCTCCATTGGTTAATAAATTTGATTTCCATTGATGATTTTTGTGTGATTTTGTTGTCAGCACATTCAACTTTGTACAGAACAAAGTATTCAATGAGAATATTTCATTCATTCAGATCTAGGATGTGTTATTTGAGTGTTCCCTTTAATTTTTTGAGCAGTGTACACTACCGTTCAAAAGTTTACGGTCACCCAGACAATTTTGTGTTTTCCATGAAAACTCATTATTTTCTTAATCAAATGATTTACCAAATGAATTTAAGATCTAGTCCAGACATTGACAAGGTTCGAAAAACAGATTTTTATTTGAAATAATAATTTTCTCCTTCAAACTTTGCTTTCGGCAAAGAATGCTCCCTTTGCAGGAATTACAGCATTGTAGACCTTTGGCATTCTAGCAGTTAATTTGCTAGGGTAATCTGGAGAAATTTCTCCCCATGCTTCAAGAAGCCACTCCCACAAGTTGGTTTGGCTTGATGGGCACTTTTTGTGTACCATATGGTCAAGCTGCACCAACAACAGCTCAATGGGGTTGAGATCTGGTGACTGCGCTGGCCACTCCATTACAGATAGAATACCAGCTGCCGGCTTCTTCTTCACTCAATAGTTTTTGCATAATTTGGAAGTGTGCTTTGGGCCATTGTCCTGTTATAGGATGAAATTGGCTCCAATCAAGCGCTGTCCAAAGGGTATGACATGGCGTTGAAAAATGGAGTGATAGCCTTCCTTATTAAAAATCCCTTTTACCTTGTACAAATCTCCCACTTTACCAGCACCAAAGCAACCCCAGACCATCACATTACCTCCACCATGCTTGACAGATGGCGTCAGGCACTCTTCCAGCATCTTTTCAGTTGTTCTGCATCTCACAAATGTTCTTCTTTGTGATCCAAACACCTCAAACTTTGATTCGTCTGTCCATAACACTTTTTTACAATCTTCCTCTGTCCAATATCTGTGTTCTTTTGCCCATATTAATCTTTTCCTTTTATTAGCCAGTCTCAGATATGGCTTTTTCTTTGCCACTCTGACCTGAAGTCCAGCATCCCGAAGTCACCTCGTCTTCACTTTAGACGTTGACACTGGCATTTTGCGTGTACCGTCTTATTTAATGAAGCTGCCAGTTGATGAGCTGTGAGGCATAGATTTCTCAAACTACAAACTCTAGTGCACTTGTTTCGTTGCTCAGTTGTGCAGCGGGGCCTCCCACTTCTCTTTCTACTCTGTTAGAGCCCGTTTGTGCTCTCCTCTGAAGGGAGTAATATACACCTTTGTAGGAAATCTTCAGTTTCTTGGCAATTTCTCGCATGGAATAGCCTTAATTTCTAAGAACAAGAATACACTGTCGAGTTTCACATGAAAGTTCTTTTTTTCTGGCAATTTTGTAATGGAACCAACAAATGTAATGCTCCAGATTCTAAACTAGCTCAAAGGAAGGTCAGGTTTATAGCTTCTCTAATCAGCCAAACTATTTTCAGCTGTGCTAACATAATTGCACAATGGTTTTCAAGGGTATTTTAACCATCCATTAGCCTTCTTACACAGTTAGCAAACACAAAGTACCATAAGAACACTGAAGTGATGGTTGTTGGAAATGGGCCTCTACTGTATACACCTATGAAGATATTGCATTACAAACCAGACGTTTGAAGCTAGAATAGTCATTTACCACATTAACAATGTATAGAGTGTATTTCTGAATCATTTAATGTTAGCTTCATTGGAAAAAATTTCAAAAATAATGACATTTCTAAGTGATCCTAAACTTTTGAACGGTAGTGTACATAGATAGAGATATATAGATATATATATGTGTTTTGAATAATATTTAATTGAAAACGATGTGTAAATGACAGAGAATTTCTCTATGTAAAAGCTCATGTTAAATCACATTGCAGTCGGATAGCAATCACACTGCATTCAGATGTAAATCTGATGCTAGGTGTGAAAAATCGGATTGTACTCGCATGAAAAATGCTTGACACTTGCATTACACTCGTCGGACTTTGCAGGAACAAAATCGGACTGATTTTAAAATCGCTAGTGTGACTCCAGCCTTAGAGACGGTTGACATTGTGTTCGGCAGTGCTTCCATTACTCCATCCAGAGATTCCATTTGAATCCACTGACTGACAGAATGAAGTAGATATAGAGGTGTGTTTCTCTATCTTCTCCACATCCGAGAGAATCAGATCACGTTATGATCACACTCATCTCTTACGCTCCAGCACATTACATGAATGTGAGGGTGAGTCGCACTTAGTACCAGGGCAATGGGGTACTCGGCACCGAGCCCATGAAAGTCTATGGGGTTTGTCACTGGCAGCAGGACTCGGTCCGTGGCCCTGGGCGCTCATACAATTGGGGAATATTTACAGGGGATTTTAAGGATAGGTAGTTCGTGACGCCACCTGTGGTATCTGGTTAATTGGACCAGCGCTGCTGTAAGGGTCTTCTCAGGGGATGTTATGGGGCAGCTAGATGGTGGGTCTCCCACAGGTGAGACTGGTCCCTGGAAGTCTATGGTGATGATGCAGGGTGTAGTTAAGAATTCAGTCACACACAATGCAGCTTCTTTTCATACCTTTTACTGGTAGATGGTTCAAGCAGATCCCGGGGAGCTGGTCGGGGTGGAGAGTGCACATTCGGGTAACCGCTGAGCAGGTTAGAGGCCTCCTTTACTTCAAATGTAGGGAGTCCAACTTGCCTGAAGCGAAGTTAACTCTGAATCTCCAGCTTTCTCAATAGCTGTACTGCCCGGCCAACATTGTGGTGGAGCCTTCTAGGTGGTGAAAACTAAGTCCTTACTTTTGTCGTGCACTTGACTCAAAGTCCCCGTTCTCCCTGACTCCGGTTACGTATTGACACTTAGGGCTGCTCTCTGCGACCTGTAGTCCAGATGCCTCCGGTTTTCTTGTTACTAAGCTTGAAACTGTAGCAACGCTTCGGACCCCGGTGTCCGGCAATTTAGTGCAGGTAATCCAATACCTGTTGCACTTCTCTAACTTCTCCACTGCGCCCTTCGCCCTGCTTCACGCTCTTAACATAAGCACTTGTGGCTTTTGTGGAAAATGTCAGCTTACTCCAGAGCTCGCTGCACAGCTCTCAGTTTCCTCCAAAGTCCAGACTGGACTGAGACTGAATGGCTGCTCTGTCCTTAGACAGAAGCTAACAGACTGAAGTTCGACTGAACACTACTCCCCAAAGACTGATCTCTGACAGGAAACAAAAAACTCTGTCTCTGCCACGTGTCACTCCCCTTATACCTCAGGTGGGTGTGTCTGAAAGTGTGAGTGACAGTGAATGCATATCAAGCGTTGCTGTTACCTTCCTGTGCACTCTCCTGGATTTTATGTGTGCCTGCGTAGCTGGGCCACACATCCCCCCTTGGTAAAACACAGCACTCCCGGGCTGTAAAAGAGAAAAAGAAAAACATTTTTGTTTTGCATTAACAACAACATTTTAAACTCATCCCATCCGGGAGGTGAGGCTTCTTGAACGTTACAATTTGTACAATGAAGAATACAAAAGTATCAAAATATCAAGACATTCTCATAAATACAAGATACTTGTGGAGGACCCGCACCAAAAACCTCCCACGTGGGTCCTGGGTGGGCTGCAGGACTTCTGACTGCAGACCTCACTCTAGGCCCACCATACAGGTTTTTCTTCAGAGGTAGTTGTGGTAGTTAGGTTTCATGTAAAACCAAGATAAGGCACCGTAGCGCAACTATTTACAAGACAAGTTCTTGGGCTGGCACAGTCCACAGCCTCTCAGTCCATTGGCATGGTTAAACAGATCTATACACTTCAAGTATTCACATTATAATTTAACTGTATTTACCCAACCGGGGTAGTCTATGCAACTAGGCAATCATCACATTTATTCTTTAACTTTCTAAATTCTTTTTCCTTGTACCCAGCTGGGTATTCTACTCAATATATAAAACATCATCATTCACATTAATAAAGTGCAAAATGGCAAATCTTCTTTTATCAAACTTTATACAATTTTTAGATACGGTAAACCCCTGTCTGGGTCTTGCTAGACTAGTTTACTAGGACTACTCCTGATAGCGAATTGGTAATTTTCCTTTAGTTGTTCGTTCTGACCTACGTGGTGTGGTGTCAGGTATAGTATTCTCTAACCTTTCTGTTCTGCGTAACGGCAAACGGTAATACTGTCTCAACCTTTCTATGGATCTGGCAAGTGTACTAGTGACTGGACGAGGCGGTACTGCTTCACCAGCTTCACCAGGGGATTCCACTTCTTGTGGTGCTGCTTCTTGCGGGTCCGCTTCTTGGGGTTCTAATGGTTGAGGTTCTGTTGGAACAGGTCCCTCTGGAACTGGCTCTACTGGCACAATTGGTGTGACTGGATGTAGAGATTCTTCTTGCGGTTGATAAAACTGCAACACAGGAATGATTACAGCGTCTCCCAATCTGGGCCAATCCGCAGGTAAATCTCCCAAATCCGTATGTATGACCGCTTCAGCACTCTCTTCTTGATGGACAACAGGGTTTTCTTCACGGAGCTTTAATGGGCCGGACACAACTTTAGATGATCTCTAGACACAGTTGCAGTCGTTTTTCCTCCATCCTTGCTGATGGTACAGACCTTGCTGTTATCAAAATTGGAATTTTGCACGACATATGGCTCCTGTTCCCACTGATCATCCAACTTGTGTGTTCTTCTTTTCCTTTTGAGCACCATTTCTCCAGGCATTAAAGGCTTAGCGGGAGCATTTTTGTTATAGTTCTTCTCTTGCTTTTCTCTTACTCTATTGAGACTGTCTTCCACGCAGGCTTGAACTCTCCTGTACTGTTCTTGTCGAGTTGTGTCCCAATCTTCAGCACTGTCATCAGCCTCTGGTTCTACCACTCCCAGTTCCAAATCCATTGGCAGCCTTCCCGGTCTTGCTCTCATAAGGTAGGCTGGAGTGCAGTTGGTGGAGCTTACTGGTATGTGGTTGTACAAGTCAACCAGGTCAGGTAACAAGTCTGGCCACCGATTTCTTTCTTCCAGGGGTACAGTTTTCAGTAAATCCATGACAATGTGATTCATCTTTTCACAAAGGCCGTTGGTCTGAGGGTGGTATGGTGTTGTTCTGATCTTTTTACATCCATACAATTGACAGAATTCCTGAAACAGTTCAGCTTCGAATGCAGGACCTCGATCAGTCAGCACCTGCTCCGGATATCCGTGTGGTCTGCAGAAACTTGCTTGGAAGGTTCTTGCTGCTGTCTCTGCTGTCATATCTTTGACAGGGGCGACCACCAGAAACCTGGAATAGTGATCCACCATGGTCAGGGCATATGAGTATCCTGACCTGCTTGGGGACAACTTGACGTGATCCAATGCTACGATCTCCAGGGGACGAGTCGTCCGGATAGGCTGCAAGGGTGCCTTTTGACTACAGTAGTCTTTCCGTCTGAGGCCACAGGGTCCACAGTTCCGGCACCACTTCTCGATGGAGCTGCGCATCCCTACCCAGTAGAACCGACACTTCAACAGGGTCTCCAGCTTTTTCCAGCCAAAGTGTCCTGCTTGATCGTGGTAAGCTTCCAACACCATTTGGATGTCTGCTTTGGGGACCACTATCTGCCAAACCATTTCATGGGTCCTTGGGTCGACGTATCTCCTGCACAACTTCTCACGGTATATGAACAACCGGCTTCTCTCATTCCACAGGAGCTTTGCTGGTATGGTGCGTCTTTCTCCAAGGAGGAACCTTCCTGTTTTATCAACTCCTTGATACGGCTGACCACTGGATCGCTGTCCTGAGTCTCTTTCCAGCTGTGATGAGGTAAAGGGTTCAACATCTCACCACACCGCTTTCTGTAGACTCGTTGCTCTTGGACCATCCCATTTCGGTGGAACGCAGGTAGCTCGATTTCTTCCAGATCGTCTGATTCTTCCTCCGTGTCGGATTCATGCGGCATTCTGGACAAGGCGTCCGCGTTAGCATTTTTACGGCCCGCTCTGTACTTGATGGTAAACTGATAGTTTGACAACCGAGCCATCCAACGTTGCTCCATGGCTCCCAGCTTGGCTGTTTCCAGATGCGTCAAGGGGTTGTTGTCTGTGTACGCAGTGAACTTGTTGGAGGCAAGGTAATGTTTGAATCTTTCGGTAATGGCCCAGACCAGCGCCAAGAACTCCAGTTTGAAGCTGCTGTAGTTTTCTGGGTTTCTCTCAGTTGGCCTGAGCTTTCTGCTTGCATACGCGATGACTTTTTCTTGGCTGTTCTGCTTCTGACTGAGGACTGCTCCTAATCCTTCGTTACTGGCATCAGTGTACAGCAGGAACGGTTGGTTGTAATCAGGGTAGGCTAAGATTTCATCACCGGTCAGGATCTCTTTCATCTCTTTGAATGCCTCAGCTTGTTCTTTTCCCCAATTGAATGGAGGGTTTCTGCTCTTGAGAGGTTGTCCGACCAGGAGGTCCTGTAAAGGCGCCGCCTTCTTAGTGTAATCTTTCACGAACCTCCTGTAGTAACCTGTTAATCCCAGGAACTGACGCACCTCCTTTAGATTCTTCGGCTCCGGCCATTTCTGGATGGCTGTGACCTTCTCGGGGTCCGGCGCTACTCCTTCGGAACTGACAATATGTCCCAAGTACTGTACCTTCTGTTTGAGCAGGTGGCATTTAGAGGGCTTTAGTTTCATCCCATACTTGGACAGTGACTCGAATACCTCTGCCAGGTGCTTCAAATGATCTTCATATGTCTTGGAGTACACAATCACGTCGTCCAGGTACAGCAACACGGTTTCAAAGTTGAGATGTCCTAGGCAGCTCTCCATCACTCTCTGGAATGTTCCTGGGGCACTGCTGAGGCCAAACGGCATTCTGTCAAACTCGCAGAGTCCCATTGGGGTGGTGAAAGCAGTTTTCTCCCGATCCTCCTCAGCCACAGCTACTTGCCAGTACCCACTAGTAAGGTCGAGGGTAGAAAAGTAGTTAGCCGTTTTCAGAGCAGCTAAGGATTCCTCTATGCGTGGTAATGGGTATGCATCTTTATGTGTTATACGATTTACTTGCCTATAATCTACACACATTCGCATGCTACCATCCTTTTTCTTAACTAGAACTAGAGGTGCTGCCCAGGGGCTACAACTATCCCTTATCACCCCAGCTTTCTTCATGTCATGCAGTATTTCCTTAGCTTTCTGATAGTGGGCTGGAGGTATAGGCCTGTACCGCTCTTTGATGGGAGGATGACTGCCTGTAGGGATATGATGCTGTACTCCCTTAATTGTCCCAAAGTCAAGTGGGTGTTTGCTAAATACTTGTGCGTACTCTTGTACCACCCGTAGTACCCCCTGTTTCTGGTGGACGGAAGTGGTGTCTGTCCCTATATGAAGCTGCTGACACCAATCCGCTACTGGGGTTGCCGGATCATTATCCTCCGCTGGTTGGCGGGAGGCTAAGGACTCGGTTGTGAGGATAGAATTGTTATCTACGGCATGTAATTTAGCAACTGTGGCATAACGTGGTAAATTTACTTCGTCGTCCCCCCAGTTGAGAAGTCGTACTGGTACTCTCCCATTTATTACTTCCACTACCCCTCTAGCAATCATGAGTGTAGGTCTGTGTTCTGAGCGATGAGGTTCTACTACTGCTTGGTAGTTCTGTCCTCTCAGACCTATGGCTGCTCTACACCATATTAACATTTCACTCATTGGGGGTATTACAATGGGGTTCGAGTCTGTGACCCGTACATTACCGATTTCACCATCTGTAAGCTTCGCTTGCTGCTGGCACATCAGGGCCCGGATCTCCCTCTGGATCACTCCCTTCTGCTTTGGCCTGGCAATTTCAGCGAGCTGTTGGAGCAAAAACACAACTTCTCCCAGACAGTTACTGATAACGTTAGTACCTAGTATCACATTTAAGGCATTCTCCTCATTTACAGTCTTTACCACTAAAAGTCCCTGATCCTTCAGCTCCACCCTGCCCACTTTTACGTTCACGTTTTTGGCTCCAATTACTTCAACAGGGAGACCATTGGTAGCGTACACTGTCAAGTCAGGGCTCGGGGGCTGGAGACTGTCCTTTGACCAAAATTTATTGTAAAGGACATCAGGTATGATGGTCACCTGAGATCCAGTGTCCAGCAGTGCAGGGATTGCAATCCCGTCCAGAATCATGGACAGGTAGGGTCGTCCACCCACGAACCTGCGGTTCCAGCCCAAGGGGCCTGATGAGTCTACTCCTGGGTGTTGGCCCTCTGACCCAGGATTGGCTCGTTTAAAGGACATTGCTGAGCCATATGACCTTTTTGGTTGCAGCGGTAGCAGATGATCTCCCGGCGAGGATGGTGTTGATCAGGAGTCCCTCCTGGGGGTGGCGTGGTCCTCCTCCGGTGTGGCGACGTCCTCCATTTCCTCCGGTTCATCCAAGGGACATCCTCCGGACAGTCGGCTAGTAGGATCTTTCCTCCTTCCTCTTTCCGCAGTTGCAGGGCATCCATTACAGTGGCCAAGTTCTTAGTCAGCTGGCGCACTTCTGAGCGCAGATATTCCAACTCACTAGGGGGTGCCACCTGCGTTTTAGCTTCTGCCACCTGCGGGGAAAAGGTGGGTACTGCCGGCTTAAGAGTGGCTTCACCCGGGTGATACTGATTTGCCACCTCAGGCTTTTCCAGGGGTCGCAGTCCTTTTATTGCCATGTCCTTTAGGGCATCAAAGGTGGCATCTGGATGATCCAAGGACCACCAGTTTACAGTCCTGCTTTCCTCTGGAGACCTCAGTCCCCGCACGAATTGCTCTTTCAACATTTGGCTCTCATCAATGGGACTTGTAGGGTTAGCCTGTTTAAGAGCTCGCAGGGCCCCCTGTAGTCAGCAGGCGTAGTCCCTAATACTGTCACCCGGTCCCTGGAAGCACTGATAAAATGCCATCCGGAGATCCGTTTCTGTGCGGTCCTCAAAGATGGCCTGTAGCTTTAAGAGAATCGCAGGTACTGACTCCTGGTCTGCAGTGGGCCAAGTCTCTACTTCTCTCTCAGCCGCACCAGCTAACTGTCCTATTACCACAGCAGCTTTTTGCTTTTCAGTCATTGAGTACATATCCAAAATACTACATATCTTCCGTTTAAATCCTGGCAGGGTGTCTGGCTCGCCGCTGTACTGGGGGAGCCACTTCGCTCCAGGCATTTATGGGAGCGTTAGCGGCATGAGCGGGACTACCGGGCCAGGTGAGGGGCCTGCACCCCCATCCTGCGGTACAACGCCAAGCGGTGGGCTATTGGAGCCTCCGGCGGGGGCCGCTCCGTCTGCCGGTTGATGCGACATGTTGATGCCCCCTTGGTTAATCTGAGCCTACCTCTTTCACAGGCTGCAGCGTCGCAGGCACAGCGGTGGAGACAGGACCTTTTTCGCTGGCGCTCTGATGATGCCGCAGTATCTTGGGATGCAGTTTGCGATGCGGATTGCAACGCAGATTGTGATGCAGTTTGCGATGCGGATTGCAATGCAGATTGTGATGCAGTTTGCGATGCGGATTGTGATGCAGATTGCGATGCAGATTGTGATGCCGTTGCGATGCAGTTCACGATGCAGATTGGGGTGCAGGTTGAGGGCGTGTCCAGGAAACTGCGCGTTATTTTAGGTACGCCCCCCTTCTTCACCAGCGCCTGAGGGCGCGAACATGGCGGTAAAATGGCGGAATTTGGCGCCAAATGCAGCAAACAGTCTTTTTCACCAAACAGTTCAATACAGGCACACAGGACTCACAATTGCAAGCTTTCGGATCCTGTTCGTGACGCCAAAGATGAGTCGCACTTAGTACCAGGGCAATGGGGTACTCGGCACCGAGCCCATGAAAGTCTATGGGGTTTGTCACTGGCAGCAGGACTCGGTCCGTGGCCCTGGGCGCTCATACAATTGGGGAATATTTACAGGGGATTTTAAGGATAGGTAGTTTGTGACGCCACCTGTGGTATCTGGTTAATTGGACCAGCGCTGCTGTAAGGGTCTTCTCAGGGATGTTATGGGGCAGCTAGATGGTGGGTCTCCCACAGGTGAGACTGGTCCCTGGAAGTCTATGGTGATGATGCAGGGTGTAGTTAAGAATTCAGTCACACACAATGCAGCTTCTTTTCATACCTTTTACTGGTAGATGGTTCAAGCAGATCCCGGGGAGCTGGTAGCGGGGGGAGAGATGCACATTCGGGTAACCGCTGAGCAGGTTAGAGGCCTCCTTTACTTCAAATGTAGGTGAGTCCAACTTGCCTGAAGCGAAGTTAACTCTGAATCTCCAGCTTTCTCAATAGCTGTACTGCCCGGCCAACATTGTGGTGGAGCCTTCTAGGTGGTGAAAACTAAGTCCTTACTTTTGTCGTGCACTTGACTCAAAGTCCCCGTTCTCCCTGACTCCGGTTACATATTGACACTTAGGGCTGCTCTCTGCGACCTGTAGTCCAGATGCCTCCGGTTTTCTTGTTACTAAGCTTGAAACTGTAGCAACGCTTCGGACCCCGTGTCCGGCAATTTAGTGCAGGTAATCCAATACCTGTTGCACTTCTCTAACTTCTCCACTGCGCCCTTCGCCCTGCTTCACGCTCTTAACATAAGCACTTGTGGCTTTTGTGGAAAATGTCAGCTTCATCCAGAGCTCGCTGCACAGCTCTCAGTTTCCTCCAAAGTCCAGACTGGACTGAGACTGAATGGCTGCTCTGTCCTTAGACAGAAGCTAACAGACTGAAGTTCGACTGAACACTACTCCCCAAAGACTGATCTCTGACAGGAAACAAAAAACTCTGTCTCTGCCACGTGTCACTCCCCTTATACCTCAGGTGGGTGTGTCTGAAAGTGTGAGTGACAGTGAATGAATATCAAGCGTTGCTGTTACCTTCCTGTGCACTCTCCTGGATTTTATGTGTGCCTGCGTAGCTGGGCCACACAAGGGTCTTAGCTGGGACTGTGGACTTGTGCAGTGAGGGCACTACGCCCGTGCAGGTCTCATGTAACCGATATTGCTGGTTTGCCAGGACCAGATGTTTCACAGTTCAATATCACCATTCAAGAATACATTTTTTACTGAACGAACACTTATTAGGGAACATATAGAGGAGATAGCGGGTACAAACTTGCCAAAGCTCATCATGGGAATGTAGCCTTAAAGCAAAAATTACTGTAAAAACACTGAGATAACAGTCTAGATGACAGAGGCTTATTTCTACAGTAGATTATGTGCCTACAATCATAGATTGATTTTGTATGTTATATACCATTTATTTATGTCTCTTGTTAGCTTTTTATTTTAATTAAAAGGAATGGAAATGACTCAGCTTACAGCTCCCCAGGTTTCCATTCAAGTGTGATTTCATTAACGTCAGAACATACAGCATAAGAAACACGTTTTTTTTGTCATATGGCAGTGTGAAACAAAACATGACAGGTTTTATGGCACGCAGAGCAAGAATACAAGTCACAATTCATGCCATGTTCTAAAAGGTCCAAACACTGCGCTCACTCTCCGCCACACAGTCCGTGCTCTGTGCGCTGCTGAAAAGAAACCGCATGTATGACAGAACTGTCAGGGTTACATTGTCTACATAAAAATGCTTTAAAGCAATTTTTGCCAGATATTTCATAAGCCTTTTGACTCACAAGGTATAAATGCTCTATTGTATCGTAACTAGCATAACTATGTTTGTTTTCTGCGATTTTCTGATTTCTATAGCTTTAGAAGCAATGTGTAGATCTTATTTTATAAAATTTGGAAAACGTTGCATTGGGTTTTTCTTTTACACATATTGCTGTAAGTGAGGATAAAGTGGTTGTTCATATCTATGATATTGATGACGTATCCTAAGATAATAAGTCATCAGCTTCAGTTCAGTGGGGGTCCTACACCCAGCACCCCACAATCAGCTGTTTTCAGGTGGTCAGATGATCAAAGTTTTATTTAATTTGTAGTAGCCGTGGCTGAGAACTGCAGTTCCTACTAATTTTTAAAAGAATTAGTGGTGGTGACAAGTGTTGTACCCCAATGGTCTGATTACCTATCGTAAAGATAGGTCATCAATATCATGTTTTACAGCCCCATAAAAATGTGCTCCAGTTATCATTCCTCCAATATTCTGCCTGGAAATGTATAAATAATTTAAAGCGAACCTGTCACCACATATGACCATTATGAGATATGGCCACCACCTTTCAGTCCTGATATACCCCCAACCCAAGACAAGAAAAATACTTTTTATTATACTCACCTGTGGGGCGGTCCTAGGGATGTCGCCGGCGCCTCCCTTCTTCTTGCGATGCTGTCCTCCTTATTGCTTCGTGTGGATGCTTCTTCCTACATCATCCACACAAGCTTCCTGGCATCGTGCTCCTGTGCAGGCGTACTTCTCTGCCCTGACGATGATCCTATACATTTTGGTGGAACTGTAAGGCCATGTGCACACATTGAATATTTGATGAATATTTAACCTCAGTATTTGTAAGCCAAAACCAAGAGTGGATATGTTCCCAAGATGAGTTTTTGAAGTTGCATATTTTAAAAAAAAAATGTACATAACCTATCTTACTTAATGGGTGCAGAAAATCTGCAACATCAAAAACTCACCAAAAGCTCCTCAAGGGAACATGGCCTCAGAGAAAAAATATAAAAGAAACATGTCACCACTTCTGCATTTTTCCCCACTCCTGGTTTTGGCTTACATATACTGTGGAAAAAAAATCACCAAATACTGAATGTGAATGCGTGCACATGGCCTAAGATGCTGTGTTTTTGACACAGTGTTTTTGAAACATTAAAAATACTCATTGTCAAAACCTCACCAAAAACTCCTTGTGGTCACATAGCCAGGCTACCTTCCCATGATGAGCTTTTGGTGAGTTTTTAATGTTGAAGAGTTTTACCAAAGTATTTGTAAGACAAAACCAGAAGTGGAACAATCAGAGTAAAAGTATCATAGAAACACGTAAAGGGTAAAAAAAACTCACCTACATATAGGTTGAATTGATTCTCAAGGTTTAATAAGGATGACCGTGGAATAAAATTCTTCCATGATACTTGTCTCACGTGTCTGCTTTTAGTTATTTATATGCAAATACAAGCACGAATGCTACGCCTGTGGAGGTCACCCAGCAGTCCGTTGCAGCAGGCACGGTAAGGCAACCAGCCAGTCAGCGGCCCCACTGAAGGGAAAGACCACGGTGAGTGTGGTCGAGATATCTCTATGGCTAGACTGGTATCCCAATGAGTCAGCAATGGAGGAATTGCGCGTCGGCTTCACGTTACTTTTTTCATTGCTTTCTTTTATGCCAGAGAGCCATTCTTTGCACATAATTTAAAATCAGCAGCGAGAACCCAGCCATCATAAAGGAAAAAAATTGCAAAAGAAGTGTCCTTGGCGTGCTCGAAGGTCCTTTATCTACTTTGATTCACCAGCTATCCCATCCAAAAAGCATGTCGGTAAATGACGGCATATCCAAAGAGTATGCGTCGGTAGCCTTTGTATCATTCAATAGGGCAGTTTCTTTAGTCCATGAGATTGGCCCGAGAGCACTTATGGTGAAATCTGACATTGAGTCAGCCTTCCACCTCCTCCCTGTGCATCCAGATTGTTTCTACATATTGGGCTGCTATTTAGATGTTTTTTTTTATTATGATACCTGCTTGCCAATGGGATGCTTGATATCATGCCATTACTTCAAGTTGTTTAGCTCCTTTTTGGAATCGGTGTTATGCTACGAAACTAAGTCCAGAGCAGTCATACATCAACTGGACGATTTTGTATTCGTTTCCACGTGTAATTCCAGCAGGTGGCACTTCCTCCTTGATTCTTTCAGTCACCTAATGCAGTGTTTCGGTGTCCCACTTTCCGCCAAGAAGACAACTGGTCCTACATGCCACTTGTCCTTCTTGGACATTGAATTAGATTCAGAACAAATTGTTTTCAGGTTTCCGGCTGATAAGATGAAGAAACAATTGAGTTTGGTTAGCGTTTTTTGTTCCTTTTCAAAGGTATCGTTAAAACAAATGCAGAAGGGCCTACTTGGCTTTGCATGCCAATGGGACGTGTTTTTTTTTTTTGCTGTGGCTATTCTTATCAACAAAGAGCCGTACTAGACCTGAGCATCACATTCGTGCCACGAAGCCCATGAAGGCATTTCTTTCTGTGTGAGTATAATAGCCTTACTTGCTGTCATGCAGCGGAAGTATCAAAGAGTGAATTATCACTGTTTACTGACACTTCCGGTTTGGTTGGTTTTGGAGCTATCCATGGTTCTGAGAGGTGCTATGCCAAGTGGCCAGACAAATGGGATAGTACCAGTCTGTTCAGAAATCTCATGTTTCTGGAATTATTTCCGATCATAGTGACAGTTGAGCTTTGGGACCCCAAGCTTAAGAACAGAAAGGTATGTTTTTGGACTGACAATTTGGGTGTCGTTCACAGCATTAATATTATCACTTCATCTGCTCTCCTCATGCTGGCTTTGCTTAGACATTTGGTTCTTTGTTGTTTGCATTTTAATATATGGTTCCGTGCTCGCCATGTACCAGGCATTAAAAATGTTTGTGCTGATGCCCTTTCACGTTTTTGTTGGCAGGAGTTTCGTCACCTCATGCCAGAGGCTTCCAAAGAGGGCAGTACATGCTCCCCGCAGCTGTGGTACATTCTAATGTACTCATGATGTCGTTGGTTTGCTCATCCGTGGCTCCATCTACTTGGAATAATTATGGTAAGGCGTGGAGCGAGTGGAGTGAGATTTCTGGAGAAAGATTTTTGGATAATACTAAATTATTACACAGCATCATTCGTTACTTGCTCCATCTCAGATCAAAAAGGGTATCCCACTCTGTGCTTCAAAGAAAATTAACAGGTGTACGTTTTCATTTAGGTCTATGGGGTGTTTCAGACATGACAAAAGTATTTAACATCCAGCAAGCCCTTAAGAGGTGGAAAAATTAATTTGTCATGAAAGAATGTCGTCGGCCCATCTCTTATAGCTTGTTAGGTCGTTTGATTTCTGCAAATAGTTTGTTCGGGCTCTTTCGAGTCCGCACTGATCAGGTCAGCCATTTGCTTAGCTTTCTTTGGTGCATTATGGGTTAGTGAGCTGGGGCATTCAAACAGTTTTTGGGCCGCTTAGAGAGCCGCATGCAGACTTGGCGGAAAGAACTTGGGCTTTCGAGATATCTAGGTCATGTGGAGAGGTATCTGTGGTCTAACATGGTCATAAGGGTTGTCAGAAGCGTTTGAGCTGAGCAGGACTGTTTGTTCATTTGTTCACGGGACGTATTGATTTATGCGTCCTACAAATAGAGTTAATGACCCTTATGCGCGCGGATCTGGATCATAATATAGATTTTTTTTCTCAAAGGTAATTTTAGCTTGGTCCGAAATAATCCTGAGAGTTACGTGGCAGGGTGCCAGAGATGCCGCTGTGGTCGAAAAAGCCTGTAGAACGGGTAACTGTTGCATCTCTTGCTTTGAACACTCAAAAACTGGCATTGTAGTTCACCATAGGCCATTAGAAGGGGATAAACATTGCTTCATGGGCAAAATGGAGTCCACTTAAATGTCATACGCTTGGATATATTTCTATCGGGCCTTCAGGACGGGATTGAGCAGGTTTTGCTATTGCTGATTGGGGGTCGAGGCTCGGTGTGGGTTTACACGAGCCCCTTCATGGCGGTAAAAATTATCGATTTCGATAGTATGGAGCTGAAGACTAACTTGCCCTCCGAGAGCCAGTGGTGTATACTGTTTTAAATTCCGAATGTTATACGTGTGTTAAAAGAATACGGTAGTTTTTTGTGAGAATAAAAGGAATAAAAGCTGTGGCCGACCCCATCCACCAAAGGAGTTATGTGTCATTGTCATTATTGGACTTGTTATGGGAGGGAGGCATTCTGTTTCTTTAAAAGTGTTTGTTGTGGTCTCAGCAGTCTAGCTTTCACCACTGCATTTGCACTTTCTCAGCTGAAAACATGTGTAACGGGAAGTAGGGCGAGGTGGCTCTTCAGTGTGTCGGCACCTTTAGTGTGGTCATTATAAGTTTACAGTCAGTTACAGTTGTGCTAGTAGCAAGTACTTAGGTTTGTTGTGTGAGCGGCATTTATTGCCTTTGTAAACTGTTTGCTTAAGCGACATATGTTATCTGTTATAGGCATGTATCCATGGAACAGTAGCCTAAGCTGACTCTCACATCTATATATGTAGGTGTTTCTTAAAGTGTAGTGACATTGAGGTAGTGACATTTTTCTGAACATAAAATCAGTAGTACCATAAGGGCAGAGAGCACACACAGTACATGGTTAAATAATTAAAAAAATTCAAAAAAGTGAAAACAAAAAGAATGTATACAGTACTGTTGTGAATGCTTTGGATTCTGAGTTGGGGCTCCCTCTGGTGGCTGTTGATATGAAGCTGCCTTGACTGACAGGGGCTCTTTAGCTGAGGATTCAGCTGCGGATGATTGGCAATCTGGGAGTGATGACTGGGGAGATTTAAGGGAGTAACTTTCCCATGATCCTCGTCGGTGATTAGTTGTCTCTTCCTGGTCCAGTTTGGAAGTCAGCTTGCTGCGGTCTCCTGCAACTTTCAGATAAGCTATTTCTTGCTTGTTTCTGTGGTTTTGTTTTCTTTTGTTTTTCTGCCTTCTGAGTGAGGTCAGCCGGGTCCCCCTGCTGAGGCCTGCGCTGGTCTCTATTTCTCAGTTATCTCTGTTAATTTGTTCAGTCCCTGTTATTTCAGTGGCTGCTGGGTAGCTACCTGTTCACACCAGAGTTCTGATATAGCAGGGAGAGATGGTGTGATCTCAGTATTTTTTGGAATCAGAAGTGTTGGAATTTTTCCTAGGGTTTTGCTTGATTGCAGAACGTATTCTTTTCTGTCCTGTCCTATCTAGACAGTTTTGGGCTCCAGCGTTTGCTTACTCTATTTTCTGTCTGCGTTTGTATTTCATCTTGTCTCACCGCCAGTATATGTGTGGGGGCTACCTATTCCTTTGGGGCGCTACTCCAGGGCAGTTAGCTTTCCCCTTTCTATCTTTAGGCTTAGCTAACTCTCCGGCTGTGTCGAGGCGTCTAGGTCATCGTAGGTACGTCCCATGGCTGCTTCTAGTTGTCCAGTTAGTTTAGGGGTCTGCAATCCATTAGTTACCAACCACTCTGGGTGACTGGCTGCCTTGGCTATTTTTGTTACTGTCCTCCTCGGCTACCATATCATAACAGTATACTGCAATCGTGTACAGGTGCTTCTCACTAAGTCAGAATATCAAAAAGTTAATTTATTTCAGTTCTTCAATACAAAAAATGAAACTCACTCAAGTGTTTATTTCTGTTAATGTTAATGATTATGGTTTACAGCCAATGAAAACTCAAAAGTCATTATCTCAGTAAATTAGAATTATTAACAAAAAAAACACCTGCAAAGGCTTACTAAACGTTAAAAAAGGTCCCTTAGTCTGTTTCAGTAGGCTCCACAATCATGGGGAAGACTGCTGATGTGGAATTCGCAGGTACGCGGGATGCAGTGACGAGATGGAGACGGAGCAAGCTTAAACTGAACCTTTATATGTTGATTAGGGAAATAACGGAGTAGCTAATAGAAATTCTCCTCACAGGGAAGCTATACACCAATACACATTAACGTAGGCGAACGGCTATTAGGCAAGTGCCAATACCTATAGGGCCATGATAGGGCCGAATAGATGTCCTAGAACTAGATTTAACAATAAACAGAGTGACACTTATCGGCTCTGATGTCCTGCAGAGTCGTGGTCCGATGGATGTCCGTTTGGCATCTCAGCCGCTGGGCCCAGCCGTTGAGGAGTTGCTGTAGACTTCGGGCGTTCTTACACCCAGGTGTAGATGGGGCGCAACAGGCCCTGGAGAAGCACAGTGGCGTAGCGTCCGCCCCTCTCGGGGGCGAGATGGTGGCAGCTGAGAGCTCTGCTACGTAGGCCGCAGCCGCGGGCTGTAATGGGACAGTGGCGGTCATGGCTGCCGCAGCCGCGGGCTGTAGTGGGACAGTGGCGGTCGCGGCTGGAGGCGGACAGGCTGCAACCGCGGGCTGGGGTGAGGCTGCGACGGTCGCGGCTGGAGGCGGACAGGCTGCAACCGCGGGCTGGGGTGAGGCAGCGGCGTTCGCGGTTGGAGGCGGACAAGCCGCAACCACAGGCTGGGGTGAGGCAGTGTCAGGTGAGTGCATCACAGTTCTCCCCCTTCTGCGCTTACTTTGGGACCGCTGATCTCGTACAAGTACGCAATCTTCTTTTTGGAATTCAATAGGCTGTGTCGTGGTATTCTCAGGATGTTCCAGGTCCTGGAGTCTGGTCTGTACTAGTCTATGCAGAGTGTGCAGACGATACCGGTGGTCCCGGACCCAGGAGTGAACCCCTGCCCATGGCTGTTCTTCTTTGAGGTCCAGATCTACCTTGGTAATGCCTTTGCCTTCCCGACCGAAGAGCAGTGTGTACGGGGTGTAACCGGTGACCCGATGTACCCGGTTATTATATACCCAGACCAGTTCGGGACGTATTCAGGCCAATGGGTTTTCTGATCGTCTTCCAGGGTCCTTAAACCGTTCGCAGACCCCATTCCCTTGCGGGTGATATGGTGTGGTCCGGGATTTGTCAATGCCGTACAGGCGGTGCAGTTCCTCCATTACCCGCCCCAGGAAGCAGGCCCCTTGGTCTGAGTGGATGCATTGCGGGCAGCCATACACTTAAAGTTTTTACAGATAGCATAAGCGGCCGATTCTGCTGTCTGATGTCGGGTGGGGGTCACCATGGCAAACTTGGTAAAGTGGTCCACCATGACTAGGCAGTGCTGATATCCCTGGTAAGCCGGACCGATGGTTAAGTAATCCACCATTAGCAATTCGAGGGGCGCGGTGGTTACAATTGTTTGTATGGGGGCTCATTGCTCTGGTGGTTTAATCAACTCACACAGGAAGCACGTGCGGCACACTTCTTCTATTACAGTGTGTAACCGGGGATGGTAGGCTAGTCGCTGTAGCCACTGGAAGGTCTTTTGCACCCCGAAATGAGCCCCTTTTTCATGAGCCTCCCGGGCAATGCCAGCCAGTAGTGCTCCCGGCACCACCACCTGCCAGGTTGCGGTGGGCTCGACATGTAGGGTTGTCTTACGGTACAATAGCCCTTTCTTGATCACCAGTCTTTCCCATTGACGGAGCAATAGCACAGTGTCCTTAGAAAACATTTTTCTTTGGGCGTCTTTGGGGAGTTGTCGTTGGGCGACCCACCGGCGGAGGGCTCTAATTTCGCTATCCTTTTATTGCTGACATATCCATTCATCCCAAGATTGATAGAGAATGCCCCCTTCCAGTGCTGCACAGGATTGCTCTCTTGCGATTGCTGTGATCTTGACGGGTTTTAAAGAATACGGCGTTTCTTCTCCTTCTAGCTCTTTATCCCGACTCCGCCCTGGGTCGGTGTGCCGGATCCAGGACAAGGTGTCAGCGTGAACGTTCTCTGCCCCTCTCTTGTAGACGATTTTGTATTTGAACTTGGTCATACTGGCCACCCACCATTGCTCCAGGGCCACCAATTTTGGCGTTTTCGAGGTGAGCCAGTGGATTGTTGTCAGTTCATACCACCACCTCGGATCCCGCTGGAGACTCCACGAATCGCTCCGTCATGGCCCATACTACTGCCAGGAGCTCGAGCTTGAAAGAGCTGTAGTTGTCAGGATTGCGTTCGGAGTCGTGAAGTGATCGGCTGCCATAGGCGATCACCTTCTCTCGGCCATCCTGCATTTGCTACAGCACAGCCCCCAGCTCATGCAAGCTCCCGTCGGTATGTAGAATGAACGGTTGCGAGAAAGCTAAGAAAGCTAAGCTAACACTGGGGCTCCTGAGAGTGCGGCTTTAAAGTCCCGGAAAGCTTCTTCCTGTGGTTCACGCCACTGTACCTTGCAGTTGTTAGCACCGGCTGGGACTCCTCTTAACAAGTTCTGCAAGGCTCGTGCTCGGCGGGCGAAATTTTTCACGAAACGACGGTAATATCAAGCCAGCCCCAAGAAGGTCCGCACATCCTTCGAGGGTAGGCCACTCCTGTATCGCAGCTGTTATGGGTTGCGGAACGCACCAAATAAATATAAATAGAAGGTGCGTTCGCAGCCGGGGTCCACCGTGCAGGCAGTACCTGCTGCTAGTAAGATGGCGCAGTAGGTGGTATGAGCGAACTCTGTTATCCCACAGAGTCGCAGATATGGCCGCTGTAGCACTATATGGCGAAGTGAGCAAACTCTGTTACTCCACAGAGCCGCTAATAAAAGGAGGTGGTGCTATATGACGATATAAGAGAACTCTGTTGCTCCACAGAGTCGCAACCTAAATGCTGACTAATAGCGATGTCCACGTGCCGCTACCAGGTTACGTCCGGACTGCGCAGCTTCAATATAAAGTAGTCAGCAATGCACACAGCAATCTCCTCACCGGAGAAGCCGGTATTCTAGGGCTAATTACAGCCAGAGCCCTGAACCCATACATACAACTCCTCACCGGAGGTGCCGGTATTCTAGGGGCTTATTTCAGCCGGGTCCCTAAACACATGCATAACCACACTGGCGCAAGCACGTAACAGATTTGATACTAGCGCACGGCCGTGCGGTTATGTCACCTTTTTATAGTAGCCACGAGCACGAGACCTTCCTGAAAGGACCAATAGGAAGCTGCTTCAGAACACCAACAGCTTCAGGACCTTCCTGGAGGACCAATAGGAGTCGCAGCTGTATCCGGGCATGTGACCCCTGATCTCCAATGGAAGATCCTGCCCTGGGCATGCTCAGATGGAGAAACAGAGGACTCCCATATCTGCCTGCTCCAACACTGGTTACAATAGAGGATCCAGGAGCGGCAGCAGCAAGTCTCTGCACAGTATTATACCGGGCGAGACGCTGGGACCGACGTCTCTGCTGAGCAGGTTCCACTGCGGCCGGAGATGGATAGGGGAACGCAGCGGGACTGGTTCGAGATTCCCCTTGTGCAGCTGCTGGAACTTGATCCCTAACATTACCCCCCCTCCTAGGGCCCCCCTTCTTTGGGCCTCGCTGCGCTCAAAGGCAGCGATGAGCTGCAGAGCGTGAACGTGCTCGGCAGGCTCCCAGGACCTATCCTCAGGCCCATAACCCCTCCAATCTACCAAATAAAATTTTTTGCCCCATACCACCTTACACCCTATGATGGCATTCACCTCATGATCGTCGGTAGATGAACCCGACGTCCCGGCAGATGACTCGGAAAACCGGGAGATAGCCACAGGTTTCAAAAGGGACACGTGAAAGGTATCAGAGATACCAAGACGAGGTGGAAGGGCTAAGCGGTAGACTACAGGGTTTACCTGCTCAAGGATCTTAAATGGGCCCAAATAGCGAGGTGCCAACTTGGTAGACTCTACTCGCAGCCTGATGTTCCGGGCAGAGAGCAAGACCAAGTCGCCCGGGGCAAATGTTGGAGCGGGGCGCCGATGAACATTGGCTGAAGACCTCATCCTCTCCTTGGAGGCCTGAATGGCATCCTGGGTCCGGTCCCAAATGTCCCGTGCCTCCACAGTCCAGTCTGCCACCCTGGAGTCGGCGGACGACACGGGCATGGGCACCGGAACCCGCGGATGCTGACCGTAGTTCAAAAGGAATGGGGTCTGTCTGGTGGAGTCAGCCACAGCATTATTGAGAGCAAATTAAGCCCACGGTAGCAAAGATGCCCAGTCATCCTGCCTGGCAGAGACAAAATGTCGCAAATATGTGACCAAAGTCTGGTTGGCCCTCTCTACCAACCCACTTGTTTCGGGATGGTACGCAGAGGAGACATTTAACTCAATGCTGAGTAGCCGACACAGCTCTCTCCAGAACCAAGATGCAAACTGGGGACCTCGATCACTAACGACTTTGTCTGGCTAACATTTTGTCCCGAAATGTCCACCACCCTGGAGGAATGTGCCCAAGAAAGTACTTCCGGTCGCAAATTGGTGGGTACAAAAGTCTTGCCCGGAGGCACAGACTCAAGCGAAACCGGAGCCACAATTCTTAGGCTCTCACAGGGGACAATAAGCCGAGGCTCCTCCTCCACCTCCTCGGAGGATACGACGGAGCGAGACAGAGCATCGGCCCGAATGTTTTTCTCACCGGAGAGTAAATGGAGGGTGAAATGGAACCGGGAGAAGAATTGGGACCATCTGGCCTGGCGGGAATTCAGCCGCTGGGCTATTTGCAAGTACACCAAGTTTTTGTGGTCCGTGAAGACCTGGAAGGGAAAACGAGCCCCCTCCAGAAGATGTCTCCACTCGGAGAAGGCCAACTTCATAGCCAATAACTCCCTGTCCCCGATGGAATAATTCCTCTCTGCAGGTGTAAAGGTTTTAGAAAAGAAGAAGCAAGGATGCTTCAGACCTTGAGCATCCTTTTGATAAAGGACTGCTCCAGCACCAACAGAAGAGGCGTCCACCTCTAAAATAACGGCTTATCAACATCGGGGCGATGTAATATGGGAGCACTGGCAAAATGCGACTTGATGGAAGAGAATGCCTTGGAGACCTCCTCAGACCACAACTTGGGATTTGCTCCCTTCTTGGTGAGGGCTACCAAGGGAGCTACCAAAGTCGAGAAATGGGGAATGAACTGGCGATAATAATTAATGAACCCCATAAAACGCTGCACCGCTTTAAGACAATGGGGTTCTTGCCAGTCCATCACAGCCTGTAGTTTGGCAGGATCCATAGCCAATCCCTGGGCGGAGATGATATAGCCCAGGAAAGGTAAAGACTCCTGCTCAAACATGCATTTCTCCAACTTTGCATATAGGGAGTTCGCCCGTAAAAGGTTGAAGACTTTGCAGACATCCCTCCGGTGAGAGTCAATATCTGGAGAAAAGATGAGAATATCATCCAGATAGACTACTACAGAGGTGGAAAGCATATCCCGGAAGATGTCATTGACAAAGTCTTGGAAAACGGCTGGGGCATTACAGAGCCCGAAGGGCATCACCAGGTATTCATAATGCCCATCCCTGGTATTAAAAGCCGTCTTTCATTCGTCCCCTTCACGGATGCGAATCAGGTTATAAGCACCACGCAGATCTAATTTAGTAAATACCCTTGCTCCCCGGAGCCTATCAAAGAGCTCAGAAATCAGGGGCAACGGGTACTTATTCTTAACAGTGATGGCGTTAAGACCCTTGTAATCTATACACGGACGCAATTCTCCATTCTTCTTCTGCACAAAGAAGAACCCCACCTGTTATGTTTCGGTAGCTGAGGAGTGCAGGTAAAAAGGCAATACACCAGAGCAGTTGGAATCTATGAGATTGCAGTACCCTGACTAACCACCACAACTAGAGGCAGCCGTGGAGCGTTCCTACGTTGGTCCTAGACGCCTCGTCACAGCCTGAGAAACTAACTACACCTAAAGATAGAAAGAGGAAAGCTATCTGCCCCGGAGCAGATCCCCAAAGAACATAGAAAGCCCCAAACATGTAATGGCGGTTAGACAAGAAGAAATACTGACACAGACAGAAAATAGTATGAGCAAACGTTGGGGCCCAAACTACCTAAATAGAAAAGGATAGGAAGGGCACTTACTGCAATCCCAAAAATCCCTGAAAAGCACCAACTCTACTAATTTCAAAAACACCTGAGATCACACGACCTCTACCACCTAAATTAGTTCTCTGGTGTAACAAAATCAAAACAGCAGCCACTGAAAAAACTGGAAAAAGGAAATGTACAAACATCAGTGGCTGAACTAAACTGAGAGGGCAAAAGCCCCCGGAGGGGACCCTGAAGGCCCCCACAGAAGTGCAGGACAAAATGCAAAAATCAAGCACAAAAACAAAAAGAAGAAAATGTCTTATCTGTTAGCAGGAGATGCAGACACGACACAGCAGGCTACAAAGGAAACAGGAATCAAGGATTGAGACCAGAACAATTGATCACTGGCAACCCTGATGGGAAGGCGACTCCCTTATATAAGACCAGTCAGTAACACCTGATTCCCAATCCTCACAATCTTCACTGGACAATCCAGTACCGCTTGTAACCACCAGAGGGAGCCTCTGCTCAGAACTCATTTCAAGTCCATTCACAACAGTACCCCCCCCTTGAGGAGGGATCACCGAACCCTCACTTGAGCAACCAGGTCGGTCAGGATGAGTTCTATGATACGCACGGATGAGTCTCCTAGCATGGATGTCCGAAGCAAACACCCAAGAATTGTCTTCCTGACCATAACCTCTCCACTTAACCAAATACTGGAGTTTCCGTCTAGAAAAACGAGAATTCAATATTTTCTCAACCACAAACTCCATATTGCCCTCAACCAGAACAGGGTCAGGAGGCAAAGCAATAGGAACCACTGGCTCAACAAACCTCTTCAACAAGGACTTGTGGAACACGTTATGGATCTTAAATGTCCCTGGAAGAAGCAAACGAAAAGAAACAGGATTAAGAATCTCCATGATCTTATAAGGTCCAATGAACCTAGGCTTAAATTTAGGAGATGCCACTCTCATAGGAATATTTTTTGAGGACAACCAGACCAAGTCCCCCACTTTAAACCGAGGACCATCAGTCCTATGCCGGTTAGCAAACCGCTGGGCCCTCTCCTGAGAGAGGGACAACCTCTCCACTACCTGGTCCCAAATCTGTTGCATACGCTCCACAACAGAGTCAACACCTGGTGTAAGGTTCTTTGTCTCTTTTGACATGTTCCTTGAAACTCAGCTTTCCGTCGGCCATTTTGCTTTCTGTCTTGCTGCAGCTATCTTGCCCTCAGTTAATATGGAGGTTCCAGCTTTCATGTTCCCGCCCTGATTCTCTCCTCTTGCTTCTTAAGCAGCCTCAGCTGAACAATCAGTGCTCCTGAATCAAGCTTCAGTCAGCCTGTGACCTGACTCCTGGAAACCTAGGATTTTGGACTCCAGCTATTTCCTACTGAGGAACTTTGGAACACTTTTGGACTCTGGAAACCTGCTGTCTGGTGAATCCATGTTTGCAGAGGAATTACGGTACAGAGAAGAGATCCTGAACCTGCTTTGGAGAGTTATTGTAGAGCTTGAAGTTACTCTGGCCTGCTGTGTCTCCTGCCTCTGTTCCTGCAAACTGTGACCTTTTCTGCATGCTTGTATGAAGTAATACAAGTCATTTCATATCAACCTGTGTCTCATGTGTTTTCCTCGCACCCAAGCACAAGACGCTATAGGAACTGTACACTATACATGACAAGATTCAGGAGCCAATGTTTAGTGTCTGCTGGGTCTGGGAAAGCCGTGTCTGCTGTGACTGTGGATATCAGATGTCCGTTTAATACCTTCTGTGATGACAGTGGTTGTGACTTCTCACAACCATTCCAGGTGAGCGCATTCCCTTAAATGTTACTCTGGAGTGTTACCACAGGTAAACACTATTGTTTTTTTTTTTCCTTTTCTCTTCTCCTTCCAGCACTTCTGCCTTAAAAGATCTGGAAGATGGAGGCCCGCATAAAGGAGCTTTGCGGAGTGACTGATACAATCCTTGCAGATATACAGACTATAAAGACCCGTTTTGCAAGCCTACAGGACCTCACTAATCATAATTTGCAAGTGTTTGGACAAACTACCCAGGAATTACGAGCCAGGATTGAGGCTCTAGAAGAACGAGTCCAGGCTTCTGCCATAACCCCGAGTTCTGGGATCCCCAAGTTACCTCCTTTTCGTTTTGGCGGTGAACGTGAGAAATTCAGGGGATTTATTAACCAATGCAATCTATTTTTCTCTGCACATGCTTCACAATTTCCCACTGAACGATCCAAAGTGCTTACTATAATCATGTTGCTTACCAATAAGGCTTTGATGTGGACAAACCCTCTGATTGAGACTGAGGATGATTGTTTGAATCACCTTGATGCTTTTATTTCAGCCATGGGGCAGGTGTTTGATGACCCCAATCGAGGTGCAACAGCTGAAGCAGCCATGTTAACTTTGCGCCAAGGTAAGCGTTCAGTAGCCGAATATGCCTTGGATTTCAGGAGATGGGCTCTTGATACCACTTGGGACACTTCCGCCAAAAAATCTATTTTTCGGAAAGGGTTGTCTCCACTGATTAAGGATGAACTTGCTCGTGCCGACCCTCCCACTGCGTTAGGTGACTTTATTAACTATTGTATCCGTATTGATGCTCGTCTGACTGAACGCAGACAAGAGAGATGGTTCGAAATAATCGCACTAACCTTTTCCTACCTCCCTCCTCAGCTAAGGAACCTTTGAGTAGGATCACAAGGGAACCAGAACCTGAACCCATGCAGGTGGACTCTTTACAAAGACGGGTTAGTGATGCACGCAAAGAACATCGTATAAAGGAAAATCTATGTTTTTACTGTGGTAAGTCAGGGCACTTCATTATAAACTGCCCCAGCCGTTCTCGTAAGACTACTGCAGCAGTCATTCACTGTGAGTGTTGCGAGAGGAGCTCTGTCATGTCCGAGCCTCAGATTCCAGAGAGATCTGCTGCAAGAGATCTTGATTTTTCGGACTTAAACTCTGTTAGTTCTGGGGACAATGACGGTATAAACCCTGCAATTTTTCAAGTTTCCTCAGCGGTGTCCCAGCTGAGTTGTAAAAGAAACAATTCTCATTGCTTCCTTTCCATCAAACTCTGGGTTGACTCAGTCTGGGTGTCTAGCTCTGCTATGATTGACTCAGGAGCAAGTGGAAATTTTATGGATATCTCCTTTGCTCTGAAACAGGGGATACGTTCAGTGAAGAAGGCTACTCCAGTACAGATGGAGACTGTGGATGGCTCCCTGCTGACCTCTGGACCAGTGGATCAGGAAACAGAGCCTTTGAGGGTCCTTATGGGTAAAGATCATCAGGAGAAAATGTCTTTTATGCTTATCTCTTCTCCCCACTTTCCCATTATTCTAGGGCTACCATGGCTACAGGCGCAGAATCCTACGATTAACTGGGAGACCAAGGAATTACACTTTCCGGAGAAACAGATGAGTCAAGGAGTTTCAGCTTGCTCTGTTCCTAAAGGAACCATGTCAGTCCCTGAACTACCAGCTGTATACCAGGACTATGTGGATTTATGTGACAAGAAGAACGCTGATCAGCTTCCTCCTCACCGTCCATATGATTGTCCAATCGAATTATTGCCTGGAGCCGAGATACCTTTTGGTAAGATCTACCCCCTAGCGGGGCCCGAGCTAAAAGCTTTGAAGGACTACATAGATGAAAATCTAGCCAAAGGTTTCATACGCCCCTCTTCATCTCCCGCAGGTGCACCTATCTTCTTTGTGAAGAAGAAAGATGGATCTCTGAGACCCTGCATAGACTATAGGGAACTCAATAAGGTTACTATTAGAAACCGTTATCCATTGCCTTTAATCCCTGAGTTGTTGGAGAGAGTGCGGCACGCCAAAATTTTCTCTAAACTGGATCTCCGTGGGGCCTATAACTTGGTCCGTATTAGACCTAGGGATGAATGGAAGACTGCATTCAGGTCACGCTATGGACACTTTGAATATCTAGTTATGCCTTTTGGTCTGAGTACCGCCCCAGCCACTTTCCAACACTTGGTGAATGACATCTTCAGGGATCTCCTAGATACATTTGTGGTGATTTATCTGGATGATATTCTAATTTTTTCTAACTCCACAGAGGAACATCATGGACATGTGAGAATGGTCTTAGAACGCCTAAGACAAAACCATCTCTACATCAAACTTGAAAAGTGTGAATTCCATAGGACCGAAATTCAATTTCTGGGGTATGTACTATCTACGCAAGGGATTAGTATGGATGGAAGCAAGACCCAAGCCATCAAGGATTGGCCAATTCCTAGAAATGTGAAGGAGGTGCAGCGCTTCATCGGGTTTGCCAACTTCTATAGACGTTTCATTAGGAATTTCTCTGAGGTAGTGTCACCTATCACCCAACTTACCCGGAAACAGTCTAGGTTCTCCTGGACCCGCAAGCGCAGGAAGCATTTTCCTGTTTAAAGGATAAATTTACCACCGCACCTATCTTAGTACATCCCAACCCCGAGCTTGCCTTCATAATAGAGGTGGATGCTTCAGACTGTGCCCTTGGAGCTATACTCTCTCAGCGAACAGGTGAGAAGAATGTCTTGCATCCCTGTGCCTTCTTTTCCCAGCAGTTGTCTTCGGCTGAGAGGAACTACGATGTGGGCAATAGAGAATTGTTGGCCATTATTGCCGCCTTCAAGGAATGGAGACACCTTCTTCAGGGAGCTGCACAGCAAATAGTCGTCCTGACAGACCATCGTAACCTTGAATTTATCAGGTCGGCTAAGTGCCTGACTCCTCGCCAGGCTCGCTGGAATCTTTTCCTAAACCAATTTAATTTTGTAATTTCTTATAGACCAGGATCGCGCAATGGAAAGGCTGATGCACTCTCTAGGATTCATTCAGCAGAGACACGTCCACTTACTCCTCCTAAGACTATTCTTCCTGACTCTAGATTCCTGGGAGTGATTCATAATCAAGACCTACTTAAGGACATCAAGGAAGCATACCATGCGGATTCTTTGTTGGCTCAACCCCCAAGGGACGTAAGTCTTGTTTTTAAGAATGGTGTGTGGATTCAGGGACAACGTCTGTATATACCTGAAACAGTCAGATTGAGAGTATTGCAACTCATCCACGATTCCAAGATAGCCGGGCATAGGGGAATTCTAAAGACACAAGAATTTCTTTCTCGTTTCTTTTGGTGGCCCACTTACAGGAAAGATGTTTTAAACTATGTCACTTCATGTGAAGTCTGTGCAAGATGCAAAACACCTCGCTCCTCACCAACTGGTCTGTTACAACCTCTTCCCACCCCGTCCCGCCCGTGGGGATCCATTTCTATGGACTTCATTGTGGAGTTACCAACCTCTCAAGGGAAGAACACCATTCTAGTGGTGGTTGATCGTCTAACAAAGGCAGCTCATTTTATCCCTTGTGTCGGTTTACCCACTGCAAAACAGACATCAGACTTAATGATTAAGAATGTGTTTCGCTTACATGGAGTACCGGATGAGGTCATTTCGGATCGAGGGGTGCAATTCACTTCAAGGTTTTGGCAAAATTTCT
The DNA here is from genome assembly GCA_033576555.1 of Oophaga sylvatica. Taxonomy (NCBI): domain Eukaryota; kingdom Metazoa; phylum Chordata; class Amphibia; order Anura; family Dendrobatidae; genus Oophaga; species Oophaga sylvatica. The sequence goes on from JARQOD010000005.1 coordinate 474,620,529, forward strand.
GTGCCGCATTGGACATTAAAGTAAACCTTTCTTCTGCTTTTCATCCCCAGACTAATGGACAGACAGAACGAACCAATCAGACCCTGTAGCAGTATCTCCGCTGCTTTATCTGCCACCTACAAGATGATTGGGTGGATCTACTTCCACTGGCTGAGTTCTCTTATAACAACTCTCAGAGCGCCTCCACTAAGCAGTCTCCTTTTTACTCCAATCTAGGTTATCATCCTAACATTCTTCCTCGATTTCCCATAGATACGCCCTTGCCGGCAGTGGCTGAAAGAATCACTTCTTTACAAAAGAATATGGATCTTCTAAAGGAAAATCTAGAATTGGCTCAGGAAAGGTACAAGAAAGCAGCAGATAAATTTCGTAAACCTGCACCAGCTTTCAAGGTAGGAGATTTGGTCTGGCTGTCAACCAGAAATCTTAAAATAAAGATTCCATCGTCTAAATTGGGACATAAGTACATTGGACCTTATAAGATCAGTAAGATTATAAGTGCTGTTGCTTGTCGTCTTCAACTGCCCAGAAACTATGAGAATCCACCCTGTCTTTCATGTATCCCTACTAAAGGCTGCAACACCCAATACGTTTCCTGGACGCTCTTCTCCTTGCCCTGACCCAGTGCTGGTCGATGGTCAGGAAGAATTTATGGTGGAAAGGATTCTAGATTCCAGGTTGTACAGAAATCAGTTGCAATATTTGATTAAATGGCAGGGCTACCCAGTGGAGGACAACTCATGGGAGCCAGTCAATAATGTAAATGCTCCTCGCCTGCTCCGCCAGTTTCATCAGAGGTACCCTGACAAGCCTGGTCTGAGGTCATCCGGAGGTTGTCCCTAAGGGGGGAGTAATGTAAGGTTCTTTGTCTCTTTTGACATGTTCCTTGAAACTCAGTTTTCCGTCGGCCATTTTGCTTTCTGTCTTGCTGCAGCTATCTTGCCCTCAGTTAATATGGAGGTTCCAGCTTTCATGTTCCCGCGCTGATTCTCTCCTCTTGCTTCTTAAGCAGCCTCAGCTGAACAATCAGTGCTCCTGAATCAAGCTTCAGTCAGCCTGTGACCTGACTCCTGGAAACCTAGGATTTTGGACTCCAGCTATTTCCTACTGAGGAACTTTGGAACACTTTTGGACTCTGGAAACCTGCTGTCTGGTGAATCCATGTTTGCAGAGGAATTACGGTACAGAGAAGAGATCCTGAACCTGCTTTGGAGAGTTATTGTAGAGCATGAAGTTACTCTGGCCTGCTGTGTCTCCTGCCTCTGTTCCTGCAAACTGTGACCTTTTCTGCATGCTTGTATGAAGTAATACAAGTCATTTCATATCAACCTGTGTCTCATGTGTTTTCCTCGCACCCAAGCACAAGACGCTATAGGAACTGTACACTATACATGACACCTGGACAGAGAAAAGCCTCCGTCTGTCCTGAAGAAAATCGAGGGTGAAACCTAGAATTACAGAAAAATTGAGACATCAAAGTGGCAGAGCTAGCCCTATTATTAAGAGCAAACTCAGCCAAAGGCAAAAAAGAGACCCAGTCATCCTGATCAGCAGACACAAAGCATCTTAGATAAGTCTCCAATGTCTGGTTTGTTCTCTCAGTTTGACCATTGGTCTGAGGATGAAACGCCGAGGAGAAAGACAATTAAACACCAAGTTTAGAACAAAAGGTCCTCCAAAATCTGGAAACAAACTGGACTCCTCTGTCAGACACAATGTTCTCAGGAATGCCGTGTAAACGAACCACGTGCTGAAGGAACAAAGGCACCAATTCAGAGGAGGAAGGCAACTTAGGTAATGGCACAAGATGTATCATCTTGGAAAACCTATCACAAATCACCCAGATGACGGTCATTCTCTGAGAAACAGGGAGGTCGGAAATGAAATCCATAGAGATATGGGTCCATGGTCTCTTGGGCACAGGCAATGGCATCAACAAACCACTAGAGCGAGAGCAAGGCTTGGAGCGAGAGCAAGTCCCGCAGGACTGCACAAATTCCCTGACATCACGAGACAAGGTAGGCCACCAAAAGGACCGACTAACCAAGTCTCTGGTACCAAAAATTCCGGGATGACCGGCCAACGCAGAACAATGAATCTCAGACATCACACTCTTTTTCCAGTGGTCCGGGACAAACAATTTCCCAACAGGGCAGCGCTCGGGCCTATCCTCCTGACACCCCTCCAGAGCCAGTCTCAAATTGGGCGAGATGGCGGAAAGAACTACACCTTCTTTCAAAATAACAGAAGGATCAGATAACTCAGGAGAGTCCGCAAGGAAACTCCTCGAAAGGGCATCCGCCTTAACATTCTTAGTGCCAGGAAGAAAGGAAACCACAAAATTAAAACGTGTGAAAAACAAGGCCCACCTGGCCTGTCTAGGATTAAGTCGCTTGGCAGATTCCAGATAAACCAGATTCTTATGGTCAGTAAGGACCACCACCTGATGTTTGGCTCCCTCCAGCCAATGTCTCCACTCTTCAAAAGCCCACTTCATGGCCAATAACTCCCAATTACCCACGTCATAATTACGTTCAGTAGGAGAAAATTTTCGAGAGAAAAAGGCACAAGGGTTACTTTTAGAGGTCTCAGGATCTCTTTGGGACAAAACGGCACCTGCCCCAATTTCAGAGGCATCAACCTCCACCTGAAATGGCAGAGAAACATCAGGCTGCCGTAGAACAGGAGCAGAAGTGAATCTCTGCTTAAGTTCCTGAAATGCAGAGACTGCCTCAGGAGGCCAATTCACCACATCAGAACCCTTTTTGGTCAAATCAGTTAATGGTTTAACAATAACCGAGAAATTACAATAAATTTACGATAAAAATTGGCAAAACCCAAAAATCTTTGAAGAGCCTTTAATGAAGTAGGTTGGACCCAATCACAGATGGCCTGAACCTTGACCGGGTCCATTTCAATAACAGATGGGGACAAAATGAATCCCAAAAATGAGATCCTCTGTACGCCAAAAAGACACTTTGATCCCTTCACATACAGAGCATTCTCTCTCAAAATCTGGAATACAGTTCGAACATGTTTCACATGAGAGTCCCAGTCATTGGAAAAAATCAAGATATCATCCAAATAAACAATCAGAAATTTATCCACAAAATCCCTGAAAATGTCATTCATGAAGGACTGGAAGACGGAAGGAGCATTAGTGAGCCCAAAGGGCATCACAAGGTACTCAAAATGCCCCTCAGGGGTGTTAAATGCCGTCTTCCATTCATCCCCGTGCTTAATGCGAATAAGGTTATATGCCCCCCTGAGGTCAAGCTTGGTAAACCAAGTAGCATTTTTCACCCTGGAAAACAGGTCGGAAATCAAGGGTAACTGGTATTGATATTTCACAGTAATATTGTTCAAAAGACGATAATCAATACACGGCCTTAATGAACCATCCTTTTTGGCCACAAAGAAAAAACCGGCACCTAAGGGTGAAGAGGATGGTCTGATATGACCCTTCTCCAATGACTCCTTGATATAAGACCTCATAGCGTCATGTTCAGGTACAGACAAGTTAAAAAGGCGACCTTTAGGGAATTTACTACCAGGCACTAATTCAATAGCGCAGTCATAGCTCCTATGGGGAGGCAAGGATGCAGATTTACTTTCGCTAAACACATCAGAAAAATCAATCAAAAAGTCAGGCACATCCAGAGCCTGGGGGAGGCAGAAAAAACAGGAGTGTTGGTATTAACACATTGGCAGCCCCAACTGGTTACAGACACAGATTTCCAATCCAAAACAGGATTATGAGACTGTTACCAAGGGAAACCCAGCACGATAATGTCATGCAGATTATACAGAACCAAAAATTTGCAGCTCTCCTGATGATCAGGTTCAACCCTCATTATCACCTGAGTAGAGAACTGAGGTTTATTCTCAGCCAAAGGGGTAGAATCGATCCCCAGTAGGGGAATAGACTTCTGTAGGGGTATCAAGAGAAACCCACAACGTTTAGCAAAATCAAAATCCATCAGGTTAATAGCTGCTCCCGAATCAACGAAAGCCTGAGCAGAAAATGAGGACAGAGAGCATATCAGAGTAACAGTTAATAAAAACTTAGTCTGAACACTACCCAAGACAACTGAGCGTGCAAAACGTCTTCCCCGCTTAGGGCAGACTGAAATAGCATGAGAGGCATCACCACAGTAGAAACATAACCCATTGCGCTTTCGAAACTCATGACGCTGTGCCCCAGAAACCACTCTATCACACTGCATGGATTCAGAAGCAGGTCCACAAGGCAACACTATTCCACGCATACTTCTCCGCTCACGCAAACGTCTGTCAATTTGAATCGCTAATGACATAGAATCATTAAGACCAGAGGGGACAGGGAATCCCACCATAACATCCTTTACATTATCTGACAGACCCTTCCGAAAAAGGGCTGCCAAAGCGTCGTCATTCCATTTGGTCAGGACTGCCCACCTACGGAATCTCTGACAGTAAAACTCAGCGTCATCAAGCCCCTGATTTAATGCCAACAAGGCTTTTTCAGCTTGATCAGTGACATTAGGCTCATCGTACAATAACCCCAAGGCCTGAAAAAATGCATCAACATCACTCAAAACAGGATCCCCAGGTGTCAGGGAAAAAGCCCAATCCTGAGGATCGCCACGCAGGAGAGAGATGACAATTTGAACCTGCTGCGCTGCGTTTCCTGAGGACTTAGATTTTAAGGCAAAAAACAATTTACAATTATTTTTGAAATTCAGAAACTTGGCTCGATCCCCCAAAAACAAATCTGGCATAGGAATCCTAGGTTCCACAACAGGCAACCTAGCAAGATAGGTAGCAATACTCTGAACCTCAGTGGCAAGCTGATCCACACGGCCAGACAACTGTGCAAACTCCATTGAGAGAAAAAATCCTCCCAGCACCCAGAGATACAGAGGGAAAAAAAAAAAAAAAAAAATGCAACAAACCGAAAAATATCTCTGACAACTCTGACAACCTTTTTTCTTTCACAATATTTTTTCCCTTCTGTGAGTACCATACAATTTTCAATTTTTAGGCCGGTGATACTGTTATGTTTCGGTAGCTGAGGAGTGCAGGTAAAAAGGCAATACACCAGAGCAGTTGGAATCTATGAGATTGCAGTACCCTGACTAACCACCACAACTAGAGGCAGCCGTGGAGCGTTCCTACGTTGGTCCTAGACGCCTCGTCACAGCCTGAGAAACTAACTACACCTAAAGATAGAAAGAGGAAAGCTATCTGCCCCGGAGCAGATCCCCAAAGAACATAGAAAACCCCCAAACATGTAATGGTGGTTAGACAAGAAGAAATACTGACACAGACAGAAAATAGTATGAGCAAACGTTGGGTCCCAAACTACCTAAATAGAAAAGGATAGGAAGGGCACTTACTGCAATCCCAAAAAACCCTGAAAAGCACCAACTCTACTAATTTCAAAAACACCTGAGATCACACGACCTCTACCACCTAAATTAGTTCTCTGGTGTAACAAAATCAAAACAGCAGCCACTGAAAAAACTGGAAAAAGCAAATGTACAAACATCAGTGGCTGAACTAAACTGAGAGGGCAAAAGCCCCCGGAGGGGACCCTGAAGGCCCCCACAGAAGTGCAGGACAACATGCAAAAATCAAGCACAAAAACAAAAAGAAGAAAATGTCTTATCTGTTAGCAGGAGATGCAGACACGACACAGCAGGCTACAAAGGAAACAGGAATCAAGGATTGAGACCAGAACAATTGATCACCGGCAACCCTGATGGGAAGGCGACTCCCTTATATAAGACCAGTCAGTAACACCTGATTCCCAATCCTCACAATCTTCACTGGACAATCCAGTACCGCTTGTAACCACCAGAGGGAGCCTCTGCTCAGAACTCATTTCAAGTCCATTCACAACACCCGCCCCTGCTGGTGACATCGACTTCCTAATGAACCCTCTTGCCAGATTCTCCTGGATATATTGAGACATAGCCTCCATCTCAGGAAGAGAGAGGGGATAGACCCTTCCCCGAGGAGGTTCTGCTCCAGGCAATAGGTCAATAGGACAGTCGTAGGGACGATGGGGCGGTAGAGTCTCCGCAGCCTTTTTAGAGAACACGTCTGCATATGACCAATAGCACTTGGGAAGAGGAGTAAGATCTGCGGGTATCTCTGTAGTGGTAACCTGAATGCACTCCCTGACACATCTGCCCTTACATGTCTCACCCCAACCCAGTATCCTGCCGGAGGTTCACTCAATATGAGGGGAGTGGAAATGGAGCCAGGGTACTCCCAGTAGGACTTCGTCTATTCCCTCGGGAAGGACGAGAAGGGAAATAATTTCCTGATGGGAAGAGGGTACAAACAAAGTATGAGGGACAGTCTGATGTGTAATTTGCGAGGGCAATGTCAATCCATTCACTACCCGGACAGACACTGGTTTGTCGAGCGCTACCAAAATGTATTGCGTGGCGACGAGCAAAGGTAGATGACATGAAATTCCCCTCTGCTCCCGAGTCCACACAAAGCTCGACTATAAGACTGGAAGAGTCTACAGTGACTGTCCCTTTAAATGTCGACTTGGATGAAAATGCCGCTGTCTCTAGTGAACCTCCTCCCAGGGTCACTAGACGCTATCGCTTCCCCCATCGCTGTGGACATCTGTTAGCATAGTGTCCTGCCTGCTGGCAAAGGTTACAGACCACGGATACTCGAGTGGCCCGAGACTTAGGTCCCGCACGAAGAACCTCCGTGGCCTTTTGGGGTTCGGACGCCCGAATGGGGTATTCGAGAGGTTTGGCAAAGGTGGGAGCCAACCGAACCCTCTGCCTACACTGGGTCGGCTCTAACCTCCGCTCGTAAAAACGGAGGTCGATGCGGGTAGATATGGAGATAAGCTTCTCCAGTGTGGCGGGAATCTCACTGGTAGCCAAAGCGTCTTTAACATGGCCAGCCAGTCCTCTCCAGTAGACTGGAATGAGAACTTTATCCGACCAGTCTAGCTCTGAGGCCAGAGTCTGAAATTGGACAGAAAACTGACTGAGCAAAGACGAACCCTGTGCCAATGCCAGCAGTTGGAGCGCCATATCATGGGTGACCTGAGGTCCTAAAAATAACTTTTTAAGAGCCTCCAAGAAACGAGGAGCACTCCGCACCACACGATCGTCGCTGTAATGTATGTGGTACAGTTCATATAGCGTCTTGTGCTTGGGTGCGATGAAAATACTTGAGACACAGGTTGATAAAGAAAGTCTTGTATTGCTTCATACAAATTGGCAAAAATAAACACACAGGTTGCAAACACAGAAGCAGGAGACACAGCAGGCCAGAGTAATCTAAGCTCAGCAATAACTCTCCACAACAGATTCAGATCTTCTTCTCTGTTACCGCAAGTCCATGCAAACGTGAGGCTCTCAAGAGCAGAGTTCAGAGTCCACAAGTGCTTCAGAGTTCCTCAGTAGGAATGGCTGGAGTACAAGGTCCAAGGCTTCAGGAGTCAGAACACAGGTTCACTGCAGGCTAGATTCTGAAGCACTGATTGCTCAGCTGTGGCTGTTTAAGAAGCAAACGGAGAGAATCAGGGCGGGAACATGCAAGCTGGAAAACTCCATTTTGACTGAGGGCAAGATAGCTGCAGCAAAACAGAAAGCAAAATGGCCGACGAACAAACTGAGTTTCAGAAACAGATACACAGAACCTTACATTACTCCCCCCTTAGGGACAACCTCCGGATGACCTCAGACCAGGCTTGTGTGGGTACCTCTGATGAAA
>JARQOD010000005.1:474628365-474668080 GCA_033576555.1 Oophaga sylvatica
AAAAAAAAATTTCATTGCTTTTTTTCCATAAAAATTTGGGGTTTTAACTCAGTCTGGGTTCTAGCTTGCTATGATGATCAGGGGAAGGGGGGAAAATTTTTGGATGCCCCCTTTGCTCTGAAACAGGGGATAGTTCAGTGAAAAAGGTTTACTCCAGTACGGGAAACTGTGGATGGCCCCCTGCTGACCTTGGCCCCAGTGGATCGGGAAAAGGGACCTTTGGGGTCCTTATGGGTAAAGTCTCAAGAAAAAACTTCCTTTATGCTTATTTTTTCCCCCCTTTTTTCCCCCCTTTTATTCTAGGGCTCCCTTTGGCTGCAGGCTCAAAAACCCAAACTTTAAAGGGGGGAAAAGCCCCAAGGAATTACATTTCCAAAAAAAAAACAGTGCCCCCAAAAATTTTTCGTTTGCTCCCCCCAAAGGAAAACCATGTCAGTCCCTGAACTACCAGTGTTCCAGGACTGTTGTGTTTCGGTAGTGAGGAGTGGGGGTAAAAAAGGAAATACCCGAGTTTTTGGGAAAAATTATGAGATTGCGTACCCTGATAACCCCCCAAAAAGAGGCAGCCGTGGAGGTTCCTTTTTTGGGGTCCAGACGCCTCGTCACGGGTGAAAAACCCTAACTACACCAAAGGGGATAGAAATAGAAAGCTATTTTTCCCCCGGAGCAAAACCCCCAAAAAGAAAATAGAAACCCCCCAAAACATGTAATGGGGGTTTTAGAAAAGGGGAAAAAAGGGACACAGAAAAAAAATAGCTGACCCAACGCGGGGGCCCAAAAAATTTTTTAAAATAAAAAAAGGATAGGGGGTACTTACTGCAATCCCAAAAAACCCTAAAAACCCCCCAAAACTTAAAATTTTCCCCAAAAATCACGAGATCACACGACCTCTCCCACCTAAATTAGTTCCTGGTGAAAAAAATTTCCAAAAAACAGCAGCCAAAAAAAAAAATGGAAAAAAAAAAAAGAAAAAAACTCAGTGGCTGAACTAAACTGAGGGGGGGAGAAGCCCCCGGGGGGACCGGGAAGGCCCCAAAAAAATGCAGGCAAAATCCCCAAAAAAATAGAAAAACCCAAAAAAGAAGACAAAGTCTTTTTTTTTGCAGGGATCCCGACACAAAAACGAGGCCCCAAGGGGAAAAAAGGAATGGGATTCGCCCCGAACAATTGATCCCCGGAACCCCCGGATGGGAAAATGACCCCCCTTTTATAAGCCCCGTCGTAAAAACCTGACCCCCCTCCTCACAATCTTAAACTAGCACCCCTTGAAAACCCGGGGGGGCCCCTTCTCGAATCATCTAAAACCCCTTCACAACCCCCCCCCCTTTAGGGGGGCCCCCAACCTATTTGGCCCGGTCGGTCAGGATGAGTTCTATGATTGCCCAGATAAATTCCCAGCATGGTGTCCGAAGCAAACACCCAAAGAATTGTCTTCCTGACCTTTTAAACCCCCCCATTTAAAAAATACTGGGTTTCCGTCTAGAAAAAAAAAAAATCCAATATTTTCAAACCACATACTCCCGATTTTTTTAAACCCCAAAAAAGGGTCAGGAGGAAGCAGCAGGAACCACTGGTCAACCCAAACCCCTTTTTAAAAGGACTTGTGGGGAAAAGTTAGGGGTTTAAAAAGTCCCGGAAAAAAACAAAAAAAAAGAAAAAAGGTTTAAAAAATTTTTTCCCTGATCTTTAAGGCCCCAAAGAACCCAGGTTTAAAATTTTGGAGATGTCTTCTGGGGAAAATTTTTGAGGAAAAACCAGCCCCAAACCCCCCCCTTTAAAAGGGGGCCCATCAGCCCCATGCCCGGGTTTGCAAAAAAGCTGGGGGGCCCTTTTCCTGAGGGGGGAAAACCCCCCCCACTACCTGGTCCCAAAAAATGCGTTTTGCTCACAAAGAGTCAACCCCTGGACGACAGAAGCCCCCGTTGCCCCGAAGAAAATCGGGGTAAAAAAAGATTACAGAAAACGGAGACACAAAGGGGGAGAGCTGTCTATTATTAAGACAACTCACCCAAAAGGGGAAAAAAGAGACCCAGTCATCCGACAGAGACACAAAGCATCTTAATAAGTCCCCCAAATTTTGGGTTTTGGGTTCTCTCGGGTTTGACCTTGGTTTAGGATGTTTTTCCGAGGGGGGAAAAAAAAATTAAAAAACCCCCAGTTTAGAACAAAAACCCCCCAAAAACTGGAAACAAATGGACTCCCCTGTAGAAAATGTTTTTTGGGAAATTCCCATGAAAACAAACCACGTGTAAGGGAAACCCGGGCCCCCAATTTTCCAGGGAGGAAGGCAACGGGGGAAGGGGACAAGATGAAATCTTTTTGGGAAAAAAACCCATCAAAAAAATTTCCCCGATGGTGGTCATTCTCTAAAAAAACAGGAAGATGGAAATAAAACCCCTGAGATAGGGGGTCCTGGTCTTTGGGCACGGCAATGGCATAACAAACACTAGGCGAGAGCAAGGTTTGGAGCGAGAGCAATTTTCCCGCAGGACTGCACAAACTCCCAAAAAACAGAGCAAGGTAGGCCACCAAAAGGCCCAAAAAAACCCAAAGTCTCTGGTAAAAAAATTTCCCCGGGCCCCCCACCCAATGCGGAAAAATGAATCTCAGACATCACCTCTTTTTCCATTCCCCCGGGGGGAAAAAACAATTTTCCAACGGGCAGCGGGGGGGCCCCTTCCCCCCTGACCCCCCTCCGGGAAAGTTCAAATTGGGCGAGTGGGGGAAAAAGAACAAACCCCCTTTTAAAAAAATAAAAAAGGATCAAAAAACTCAGGAGACCCAAAAAGGGGAAAAACCCCTGGGGGCATCCGCCTTAAATTCTTAGGGGGGGGAAAAAGGGAAAAAACCCAAAAAATAAAATGTGAAAAAAAAGGGCCACCTGGCCTGTTATTTTTGGGTTGGCAGTTCCCCCGTAGCCAATTTTTTTATGGTGTAAGGCCCCCGGGTTTTTGGGGCTCCCCAGCAATTTTTTCCATCTTCAAAACCCCATTTATGGCCAATCCCCCCGTTTTACCCACGTCATAATTTCGTAAAAAAACGAAAAAAAAGGGGAAAAGGGGGTTACTTTTAGGGGTCTCGGACGGGAAAACCACCCCCCAAAATTTCAGGGCATCAAAACCCCCACTAAAAAACAGGAAACATCAGGTGGGAGAAAAAAGGAGCTTTTTAACTTTTAATTTGAAACAAACTCCCTCAGGGGGCCCCAATTTCCCCCCAAAAAAGAATTTTTTGGTCAAATAAAAATTTTGGGTTTAAAAAAAACCCGAAAAATTTTTAAATAAATTTACAAAAAAAAAATTGGAAAAACCCCAAAAATCCGAAGACCCTTTTAAATAAAAATTTGGTTCCCCCCAAAACAAATGGCGAACCTTGCCCGGGGTTTCCCCCTTTAAAAAAACAGATGGGGACAAAATGAACCCAGAAATGAGACCCCCTTTTTTACCCCCAAAAAAACACTTTGATCCCCCTTTAAAAACAGGATTTTCTCTCAAAATCTGGAATACAGTTCGAACTGTTTTACAGGGGAGTCCCAGTCATTAGAAAAAAATTAAGATATCACCCAAAAAAAAAAAAACAGAAATTTTTTTCCCCAAAATCCCCGAAAATGTCATTTATGAAGGATGGAAAAGGAAGGAGCATTTGTGAGCCCAAAGGGGGGCATAGGTACCCCAAAATGCCCTTTAGGGGTATTGAATTTTCGCTTCCATTAAACCCCCCGGGTTTAAAAAGGGAAAAAGGTTTAGCCCCCCCCGGGGCAAGCTTGGTAAACCGTAGCGTTTTTTTTCCCGGGGGAAAACAGGTCAGAAAACAAGGGTAACGGGTATTGTATTTCACAGTATTTTGTTCAAGAGACGAAATCAATACCGGGTTAATGAACCTCTTTTTTGGCCCCAAAGAAAAAACCGGCCCCCGGGTGAAGAGGTGGTTGATATGACCCCCCTTTTTTTGATTCTTTTTAAAAAACCCCATGCTATGTTCGGTACAGACAATTTTTTAAAAGGCGACCCCTTTTGGGAAAATTTTTTTTCCGGCCTATTTTAAGGCAGTCATAGTCCCCCGGGGGGGAAAAGGGTGCAGATTTACTTTCGCTAAAAAATTTTTAAAATCAAACAAAAAGTCAGGAAAAACTGAGCCTGGGGGGGCAGAAAAAAAAAGGAGTGTTTGGGGTTTTTTAAATTGGCAGCCCCCCAAAGGTTACGACAAGATTTCCAATCCAAAACGGATTTTGAGCGTAAAACCAAAAGGGGAAAACCCCCCCCCGATTTCTTTCAGATTATTAGAACCAAAAATTTTCGCATCTGGTGTCAGGTTCAACCCCCCTTATCACCCCGAGTAGAAAAATGGGGGGTTTTTTCTCAGCCAAAAAGGGGGAAAAAATCCCCCCCAGGGGAATAGACTTCTGTAGGGGTTTAAGGGAAACCCCAAAGTTTTGCAAAAACATAAACCATAAAGGGTTTTAGCTGCCCCGAATCAACGAAGCCCGGCAAAAAAAAGGACAAGAGCCCTATTGGGGGAAAAATTAAAAAAAAATTTTGTCTGAAAAAACTACCAAGACAACTGAGGGGGGCAAAACGTTTCCCCCCCTTTTTGGGGGATGAAAAGCTGGGGCATCCCCAGTGAAACAAAACCCCTTGCGTTTTTGAAATCATGAGGGTGTCCCCCCGACACCACTTATCACCTGCAGGGGTTTTAGGGGCTGGTTCACAAGGCAACACATTCCACGCATATTCCCCCCTCACGCAAACGTCTGTTAAAATTTTAATCGTAATGCATTAAAACATTGAGCCAGAGGGGACAGGGAAAAACCCACCATAAAATCCTTTTTAAAATTTTCTGAAGGGCCCCCTTTCCGGGGAAAAAGGGCCCCCCAAAACGTCTCATTCCCCTTTTGGGGGGGATGCCCCCCCACGGAATCTCTGACAGTATAAAATCAGCGTCACAAGCCCTGATTTTAAAGCCCCAAAAAAGGGTTTTTCAGGGTTTATCAGTGACATTAGGCCCCCATGTACAATAACCCCCCAAGCCTGAAAAAAAACCTTTAAAATCACTCAAAAAAGGGTCCCAGGGGTTTTTGGGGAAAAAAACCCAAAAAAGGGATCGCCCCGAGGAGAGGATGAAATTTGGAAAATTTCGCGGTGCGTTTTTGAGGTTAGATTTTAAAAAAAAACAAAATTTTCAATTTTTTTTTTTTAAAAAAATTTGCTGATCCCCAAAAAAAAGGATGGGGCCAGGTTAAAAAAGGAAAATTTGAAATTTTTGGGCCCTTAATTTTGGAAAAGGCCCCCCAAGGGGAAAAAATGCTTTTTGGGAAAAAAGATTTTGACCGGGTACGGGAAAAAAAAAAAAAAAAAAAAGAAAAAATTTGAAACCCCTTTAAATTTTTTTTTCCCCCAAATTTTTTTTCCCCGGGGGGGTTTAAAAATTTTTTTTACCCGGGTTTTTTTTGGGGGTTTTTGGGGGGGGAGGAAAAAGGAAAAAACCAACAAAAACATGAACAACCCTGTCCCCCCAAAAAAAAGGGGGCCCCGGGGGCCCACGGGGACCCGTAAAGGGCCAAAAAAAAAAACCCCAAAAAAAAAAAAAAACCCCCGGGGGAACCCAAAGATCCCCCCCCCCCCCCCCCCCCCCCCCCCCCCCCCCCCCCCCCCCCCCCCCCCCCGGGCCCCCCCCCCACCCCCAAAAAAAAAAAAAAAAAAAACCCCCCCCCCAAAAAAAACCCCCCCCCCCCCCAAAAACCCCCAGCAGGCTACAAGGGAAAACGGGGAATGAAGGATTAGACCGAACAATTGTCACCGGCACCCCTGATGGGAAAATGACTCCCTTTTTTAAGACCTTCAGTAACACCTGATTCCCAGTCCTCACTTTCACTAGCCCGTGTAACCCCAGAGGGAGCCTTGCTCGAACTCATTCAAACCCATTCACAACACAGGACTATGTGGATTTATGTGAAAGAAGAACGCTGACCAGCTTCCCCCTCACCGTCCTATGATTGTCAATTGAATTTTGCTGGAGCGAGATCCTTTTGGTGTTACCCCCTGGCGGGGCCTGAGCTAAGGCTTTAAAGGTTAATAGACGAAAACTGCCAAGGGTTCATACCCCCCTCTTTCTCCTGCAGGTGCACCCTCTTCTTTGTGAAGAAGAAAAGATGGATCTTGAGCCCGGTAGCTATAGGGAATCAATAAGGTTACTATTAGAAAACCTTATCCTTCCCTTTTAATCCCTGAGTTATTGGAGGAGAGTGCGGCATCCCAAAAAATTTTCTTAAATTGGATCTGTGGGGCCTATAACTTGGTCCTTTAGCCTGGGGATGATGGAAGACTGATTCAGGCCCGCTATGGCCTTTGAAAAAATCTAGTTATGCCTTTTGGTCTGGTACCGCCCCAGCCACTTTCCAAAACTTGGTGAATGACTTTCAGGGATCTCCTAGTACATTTGTGTGATTTTTTGGATGATATTCTATTTTTTCTAACTCCAAGAGGAAATCAGACATGTGAGAATGGTCTTGAACGTCTAAGACAAAACCATCTTTTCATCAAACTTGAAAAGTGTGAATTCCATAGGCCGAAATTCAATTTCTGGGTATGTACTGTTACACAAAGGAATTGTATGGATGGAAGTAAGACCCAAGCCACAAGGATTGGCCAAGTCTAGAAATGGAAGAGGTGCGCGCTTCATGGGTTTGCCAATTTCTTAGAGTTTCATTAGGAATTTCTTGAGGTAGTGCACCTATACCCAACTTCCCGGAAAGGTCTAGGTTTTCCTGGACTCCCAACCCAGGAGATTTCTGTCTAAAAGATAAATTTTTCACCGCACCTTTCTTGGTAATCCCAACCCCGAACTTGCCTCAAATAGAGGTGGATGTTCAGATTGTGCGTTGGAGCTTACTCTCTCAGAGACAGGTGAGAAGAATGTCTTGCATCCCTGTGCCTTCTTTTTTCCCCCCCCCCCCCGCAGTTGTCTTCGGTGGAGGAACTACGATGTGGGCAAAAGGAGGTGTTGCCTTTTGCCGCCTTCAAAGAATGGAGGACCTTCTTCGGGAGTGCACGCAAATGTCGTCCTGACAGCCAAGTAACCTTGAATTTATCAGGTCGGCTAAGGTGTGGACTCCCCGCCGGTGCTGGGAATCTTTTCTTAAACCAAATTTAATTTTGTCATTTCTTATAGACCAGGGATCGCGCATGGAAGGCTGATGCACTCTTAGGATTCATTCAGCAGAGACACGTCCACTTATCCTCCTAAGATATTTTTTCCTGACTTAGATTTGGGGGTGATTTTATAATCAAGACCTCTTTAAGGACATAAAGCATACCATGCGGATTCCTTGTTGGCAAACCCCAAGGGCGTAAGTTTGTCTTTAAGAATGGTGGGGGTGGATTCTGGGACAAGTCTGTTTTTCCTGAACGTCAATTGAGAGTATTGCAACTCATTCACGATTCCAAGTGGGGATAGGGGGGGGGTTTGAAAGGTTTTCTTTGTTTTTGGTGGCCCATTTGGCAGGAAGGTGTTTTAAATATGTCATTTTGGGAAATCTGTGCAAATGCAAAAAACTCGTCCTCCCAACTGGTCTGTTACAACCTTTCCCCACCCCGTCCGCCGTGGGGATCCATTTCTATGGACTTCATTGTGGAGTTACCACCTTCAAGGGGAAAAAACCTTCTGTGGTGGTTGATCGTTTAAAAAAGGCAGCTCATTTTTATTCCTTGTGTGGCTTACCCACTGCAAAAAGCATCAGATTTGATGATTAAAGATGTGTTTCGTTACTGGAGTACCGGTGAGGTTATTTCGGATCGAGGGGGGGAAATTCACTTCAGGTTTTGGCAAAATTTCTGGCAGCATTGGACATTAAAGTAACCTTTCTTTTGCTTTTCATCCCACGACTAATGGACAGACGAACGAACCAATCAAACTCTGGAGCAGTATCTCCGCTGCTTTATCTGCCACTACAGGATGATTGGGTGGATCTACTTCCATTGGCTGAGTTTCTTTAACAACTCTCAGAGCGCCTCCACTAAGCAGTCTCCTTTTTACTCCAATCTAGGTTATCATCCTAACATTCTTCCACGATTTCCATAGAAATGCCTTTACCAGCAGTGGCCGAAAGAATCACGTCTTTACAGAAGAATATGGATCTTCTAAAGGAGAATCTGGAATTGGCTCAGGAAAGGTACAAGAAAGCAGCAGATAAATTTTGTAAACCTGCACCAGCTTTCAAGGTAGGAGACCTGGTCTGGCTGTCAACCAGAATCTTAAGTTAAGGATTCCATCGTTAAGTTGGGACATAAGTACATTGGACCCTATAAAATCAGTAAAATTATAAGTGCCGTTGCTTGTCGTCTTCAACTGCCTAGAACTATGAGAATCCACCCTGTCTTTCATGTATCCCTACTAAAGGCTGCAACACCCAATACGTTTCCTGGACGTTCTTCTCCTTGCCCTGACCAGTGCTAGTCGATGGTCAGGAAGAATTTGTGGTGGAAAGAATTCTAGTTTCCCAGGTTATACAGAAATCAGTTACAATATTTGATTAAAGGCGGGCTAACCAGTGGAGGACAACTCATGGGAACCAGTCAATAACGTTAATGCTCCTCGTTTGCTCCGCCAGTTTCATCAGAGGTACCCAGACAAGCTGGTCTGAGGACCACCCGGAGGTTGTCCCTAAGGGGGGAGTAATGTAAGGTTCTTTGTACATGTTCTTGAAACTCAGTTTTCATCACCCATTTTGCTTTCTGTCTTGCTGCAGCTTCTTGCCTCAGTCAATATGGAGTTTTCAGCTTTCATGTTCCCGCCCTGATTCTCTCCCTCTTGCTTCTTTAAGCAGCCACAGCTGAGCAATCAGTGCTTCAGAATCTAGCTGCAGTGAACCTGTGACCTGACCCCTGGAAGCCTTGGACTATGTACTCCAGCTATTCCTACTGAGGAACTTGAACACTTGTGGACTCTGGAACCTGCTCTTTGAAAGATCCACGTTTGATGGACTTACGGTAACAGAGAAGAAGATCCTGAACCTGTTGTGGAGAGTGATTGCTGAGCTTAAGTTACTCTGGCCTGCTGTGTCTCCTGCTTCTGTATCTGCAAACTGTGTGACTATTTTTGCCACTTGTATGAAGTAATACAAGACCTTCTATATCAAACTGTGTCTCATGTATTTTCATCGCACCCAAGCACAAGACGCTATATGAACTGTACTACATACATTACACTTGTATGTGTCACAGAGGGATTCGTATTCTCCCGGGTGTCTGTCTCACTGTCTGTATCAGGTACTGTCGCTTTAAATCACATCTCGTGCGCTCTGTCAGTATCTCATTCAGAGCAGTGTGCTGGCTGCAGCAGCGAGAAAACCCCTTTGACCCCCCCCTCCTCTGCTAATCACGTTATCAGGCATTCTGTTTCTTGGCTTTGATTTTTTTTTTTTAAGCTAGTTTTTTTTTTCTACAGGTTTTAACGTGAGAATTATCAGGCATTCAGACTGAACTATATTCATTTTTTGCTATTCTGAGGAATAATAATTTTTTTTTTTTTGATACGTGATTTCAGTGCCTGTAGAGATAGCAAGCACAGATAGAAGGGAGGGGGGAAGTGCAGGCAGCAGCAGCTGACATTCCAGAGAGCGGTAGGAAAAAAGCCTACGCTACCAGACAAAGCCTTTGTTTTTTATCATTTTACAATCATTTTTTTTTCCACCTCTTTTCTGTTTTTTAATTAGCTGTTTTAGCAACGAGGGTTGTTTTTCAGAGTTTTATGAGTAATACTTTTTTTTTTTCTCTTTTCTCCCCTTTTTGGTGAATTTATTTTTGTTTCCTTTTTTAGAGGTTTTTTTTTTTACTAAATCTAACTTTTTGTTTTTTAAAATTTTTCTTTTAAGTACATTTTTAAATGATTTTGGAGAGATTTTTTCTCTAAGCAATTTATTTTAGAGCTTTATTTCTCCAGCAATTTTTTTTCTACAAGCTTGCTTTAGAACAAGGTCACATAGATAAGGAGAATTACAGGCTGAGGGAGAGAGCAGACACAAACTACGCAGTGGTCTGAGTAGCCCTCCCGTCGGGCCATTCGGCGAGAACAAACAGAACCAGAGTGCAGAAGTTTTCAGATTTTTAAATCACCTTTGTTGAATAGGTTTTTGGAATAGACACAGTACGTAAGAATCGAAGGGCTAGGCATGTGAATAGAATGTCAGAGTACGTGAGAAGCAAATAGACAGGCAGCCTTTACGCTGCATAATGAAATGTTTTTTCTTGTTTTTTGTTATTTGAAAGGTAACGGGAAAGTTTGTTAATAGATTACCATCTGCTATAAAAGAGCAGCGGTGCATCGTGTAAAAGATACAGCAAGTTAATTTGAACGGACCAGGAAGTGATTTTTTATGTGAATAAGTTTGAAAAGGTGTTAAATCATCTGTGAGAAAAAGATCATGACATGTCACAAGAGCAGAATTCAGAGTCACACACATCACATGTCCATCATGTGGAGACACGGGACAGGTGTAGGTGCTCTCATTGAGTAAGGAGCCTTGTACAGGGAAAAACGCTCCCCGCCTCTCTCACAGGGAGAAGGCATTTTTGTTTCAACCATCCCCTCTCAAGAGTCACAGGGGGGACACCCTCTCCTTTTTCTTCTCTCAGTCCCTTTCTCTTTCTTCTTCAGACTTTTCTCCTCTTTCCTAGCTGCCATCCCTTCTATTCCTTCTTTTCCCTCCATCACATCTCTGACACATCCATTTTCTTCATCTTCCTCTTCTTCTATCTCTTCCTCTCCAACTCTCAAATCTTGTTCTTCATCTTCTTCTACTTCTCCCCTCCATCTTTCTTCTCTCTCTCTCCTCCATCTTTCTTCTTTTCCCCCTTTCACTTTCTCTCCTCCCCTCCTCTTTCTCTCGCTCCTCCCTCACACCTCCTTCTCTTCTCTTTTTTCTACTTCGTCATCAACTGGGTCAACGCCCAATCCAAGCAATGTGGTGTCCCTGCATTCAGTGTCTCCAGCACAGGGCACCTTGTCTATCCAAGTACAGTACAAACATTGCCAGTCATTATATCAGGAGAAGAAAGTGCAGATCTCCCTAACAAAACGCTACATGTAGCCCCAGACACAACAGTCCACAGCTAGGGTTTTCACAGGGGGGTGGTATAGCTACAGGGCTGCTAGCATGGAAACCATGACACTGATCCACCGCAGCCTCAGCAAGGAAGTGGGAAATCCCCATGCAGCAAGACAACTTTAAAGCCCAAATCTCACCCAGTGTATGCACCAAGTACACCATGTCACTTCTTATCTGATGAAGATGAAGATGCAACGTCACACATGCTGCCCAATACTAGGGAAGAAAAAACACAAGCACCAATAGAGCAGGGACAGGTAGAGGCACCATCCTATGAGCCCTTCATCCCAAGCCAGGTGATCAGTATGCTGCCAGACCCAGGGACACACCCATGCTATTTTGCCAAAAAATGCAGCAGATCGCAAACGTTTTACAGCAGCCTGGATTGATCTCTGGACCGAAATGGAAATAAAAGCAGGTGATGCATTCTGGTCAATTATGAGAGAACACTTCAAGCTTCCAGCAGAGTTAGATGCGTATGCCTGGGAGACAGGACCAAAGCTAATTGAGCACTCAGAGAATGGGCCAAAAGCAGACTGACAGGACAAAACTCTCAGCCTACATGTCACGAGTCAAGACAAGACAGAGTCTGTGGATAAGTTCCATGGCAGAGTGATGCAAGTGTTTCAAGATTTGGGCTTCAATATTCATGATCAGATACACAGACAGATGTTGGCACAGGCCTTTGTGCATGGACTGAGAGAATCAATCAGGAAACCACTGGTAGCAGCCAGGCCTGAGTACATGTCAATAGCAATGGATACCCTGCTCACAGTAGCAAAAAGGATTGAGTCCCGTGGGACAGAAGGGATGTCAAGTGTTAAACTGTGGCGAGTTTGGTCATTTCCGGAACCGGTGCAGAACACTGACTTCACCCAGAAAAAGAAGAAACACAGAAAGCAGTGAAGAACCCGTCCATAGGACAAGAGCACACCAAGTCCACAAGGAACCCCACCAGTGGGACCAATATCCTAAGAGTGGATGGCATAGTCATATCTTTTCTTGTGCTTTCAGTGGGAGAAGCAAAATAGGAATCTTGTGAGTATGATACCTTTTAATGGCTAACAAAAATATAGTTTAAGATATTAGAGGGCGAGCTTTCGAGACTGCTTACGTCTCTTCATCAGGCTGGTATAGCAAAATATTTGAAGAAACCAGATTATATACAGTGAAAAGCAAAGGCATGGTGTGATACATGGACATTTAAATAAACAAACACTGAAATAAAACAAACACTGAGCTTAAAGAGAGAATCCTTAATTAGGTAAGATTAGATAAGTGGTTGTGAAAGTTTCATGGACCCCATTTTGTTCCAAACATCAGTGTATCGGAAACAATTGACCGTCCCACATACCTCAGATGGGACAGCTTCCATCCTAAACACATTAAAAAGTCCATTGTCTACAGCCAGGCCCTCAGATACAACCGTATCTGTTCCAGTCCTAAGGACAGGATAAACACCTAACCCAACTTAAAATGTCATTTTTAATTCAAGGTTACCATCCCACCCCCATTGAGGACCAGATCATAGGGCCACAAGGATCCCTAGAAGTCAACTACTTCAATACAGGAAAAGAGAGGAAAATCACCGTGTACCTCTGGTAGTGACCTACAACCCACAGCTTGAAATACTGAGAAAAACGGCTAAAAAATTCACCATATACTACACAAGGACGACCAGTTAAAATATTATTCAAAGACCCCCCTTGCTGTGTTACAGGCAAACCTCCAAATTTAAGAAACATCATGATCCGAAGTTCAATGCCTCAGATTCACCAAGAGGGACATATCCTTGCAATGGGAGAAGATGCAAAACTTGCAGTCATATAGAAACCAGCGACAAGATCCAAATCCCCAACACACAGCAAAACTATAAGATCCCCGGGACATTCACATGTTCCTCCTCTAATGTGATATATTTAATTCTATGCAATATATGTCCTGTGGGTGGCCTCTATGTTGGAGAAACAGGACAGAGACTGAGAGCAAGGATGAGGTCTCATCGTCATACGATTACAGACAAAAAAACCATCTACCAGTGGCTAAACATTTCTGTGGTCCAAGACACAACATAGACAATATGAAAATTTTCATTCTAAGAGGCAATTTCCAATCGCAAAACCATCGCAGAGTTTGGGAAAGCAAATTCATTAACATCTTTGATTCTATTCACACAGGACTCAATTTGTCAGGAGGTTTCATGTCGCATTACCAAATCTGAGCAACTTCCTCCAAAAACAATGGAGACACCATCAGTCCTTTGATCTCACATGCATATGGGGTCCATGAAACTTTCACACCACTTATCTAATCTTACCTAATTAAGGATTCTCTCTTTAAGCTCAGTGTTTGTTTATTTCAGTGTTTGTTTATTTAAATGTCCATGTATCACCATGCCTTTGCTTTTCACTGTATATAATCTGGTTTCTTCAAATATTTTGCTATACCAGCCTGATGAAGAGACGTAAGCAGTCTCGAAAGCTCGCCCTCTAATATCTTAAACTATATTTTGTTAGCATTAAAAGGTATCATACTCACAAGATTCTATTTTGCTTCTCCCACTGAAAGCACTCTATATGTTTTTTTCTACTGGCTACACGGTCCAAAACCAATCTTTTTTCGTTTATCTTTTTTGTGGAACTCCGCAACCTCACCTACCTATCAGAATCTTCTGCTTCCTGCATGGGAATTGATGGTCAAGTCAGATATTCCAGATTATGAAGCCCTGAGCGTGTGGACTCAGCCCGAACAAATCCATCATGTCCCAGTTTGTTGTGTAAAAAAACCTGCAGCCTCAACCTATTGGGAGTGGACCTACTGCAGAAGCTGAAGCGACCAGAGTGTTCCAGGAAGATGGGACCATGACACTTTCTTCACCCCTGACCCAAGAAGAAACAGGAACCTCAAACAACCACACTGCAGACCTATCACAGGAGGTGCTGGACATAGTACCAGAAAAGCCACTCCATCACCCAGGGTCAAGATGTCTCTGACCAACTGAAGGTCTAAGTGAGCTCGCCTAAGAAGACGGCCTGAGAACTTTGACATTGGCCAGGATATTCAACTCAAGAAGGACCCTACTCGCTTCATGGAATGGCAACACCTCATCCAGCTCTAACGCCAGAGGTTCATCTTTTGCAAGCACCAGGAGGTGCCCCTGCAATCAACCAGTTCACCCAGGCCCTAGACCGGAAAAAGGCCACTCAGCTCTTCAAACTTGTGCACAAATACTGACCTGAGACCGAGCTGGAGAAAAAGAAACTACTGATGGCCCGTGCTGAGAGAAAAGCAGCCGTTCAAGGAGACGTCCCAACAAGAAGACCCCCTGTGACCAGAGAATGTGCTAACACAGTGACTGTCTTGGTGGAGAACAAGAAAGCCAGCTGGTCGTCATCTCTCATGATGTGGATCCTAGTAGACGGTTTGTTTTCCGCCAGCTCTGCACCAGCAGATGGGAGTCCCCTGCCGCATACTGAAGGACAAGGCCAAACTGGGCTGCCTCGCCCATCGGAATCAATCCCAGTTTTCCACAGTGAAGAAAAGACTGTAAACCTCACTGAGTTCAGAATGGTGCAAGGCCTGGAGGCCGCGAAAGAGGCTACGGTATTTGAAACCCCAACAGTGCTGAACCATCACACTCTGCTCTCAAGAGTCCCAGTCACCGCAACGGTATTCACGGTGATCAACCTGGCCAGTACCTTCTTCAGTGTTTCCCCTCCACCTGGAGGCCTGCTTTCACGCACCAGTGCAGTGCATATGGACAATGTTGCCTCAAGGTGCTCAAAACAAGCCCTTTAAGTTTCACCAAGACAATGTCCTCCATCCTCGTCAACTGGATTGCAGAATATGCAAGAGTCACTCTTCTACAACACATGGATGACCTTCTATTTTGTGTGGTTGACATCAACACCTGCACAGTCTATTCCTTGTCTCTCCTACTCTACCTGGAAGAACAGCAACGCAAGGTCTGGAAGAACAAAGTCCAGTGATGCCAGAAGCAAGTTACATCCCTGGGACACTGTATTGCCCACAAGACGAAACACATGTCAAAAGACTGGAAGACCACTGTGGAGAAGATGGCTCCCCCAACAACTCCAAGAATGCTGCAGGCCTTCCCTGGTCTAGTGTCATATTGCAGAACCTGGATCCTGATGCCTCAGACCTAATGCAGCCTCTGTGCGCTTGCATCAACGCAACCCCGCTCCTTCTATCAGACGCAGCCTTCAACCCATTCAGGAGATTGGAAGAACTCCACAGTCTCAGCGCCAATACCAGGCCTACCTGACTATGAAAAGTCTTTCCGTCTACCTGATGGAAGAAAGAAGGTCATGCTATTGGAGTCCTGGCACGGATTCACGGGGGAAAACAGAGACTTTTAGGCTGCCTCTCAGCCCGCTTGGATCCAGTTGCAAGAAGAACACCCTCCTGCCTGATGGCAGTATCTGCAGCACACACCCTCCTGGACAAGGTTGCTGACATCACTCTTGGACAGCCACTGGAAACTCTCACTCCGCATGACATCTTGGCAATCTTCAATCAAGCTCAACCAACAGTAATCTCCCCGCCGCCAGGCATCTTTGTGGCGCCTCTATTGCCTTTGTTCATAATGTCACCGTCTCCAGACCTACAGTCCTCAGCCCGGCCACTCTACTCCCACTCCCAAGGGGGGATACTTGGATGGCTCCAGAAGAAGTTTTCAACACAGGAAGTGCAGTGACCAGCAATCAAGAAATCCTGTGGTCCAGAAGTCTGTCACCTAGCCTGTCAGCCCAGGAAGCAGAACGGATAGCGCTGACGAAGGCCTGCCAGATGGCAGAAGGCAAGACTGCAAACATCTACACGGACTACAGGTACTCGCATGGCATAGCACACGACTTTAGACCCATCTGGGCTACAAGGGACTTCATCACAGCAAACGGGACAACCGTGAAACATCATGGAGCCTTCAGGGACCTGCTGGGTGTACTCCAACTTCCAAAATGGTGGCAATTTGAAAAACCAAAGTGCATGGAAAACTGAAAACAGAAGAGGCGTGAGGCAATAACATGGCGGACATGGCAGCCAAAGAAGCAGCCAAAGGAAGACAACATGGAAAAGTGGGAGAGGTCGTAGAGCCGGACGGCTACTATATGACGACTGAAGACAAGAAACCTGACAAAGAAACAGTCCTGGAATCTGCTCAAGAAGTTACAAGACCAAGCTCCAAAAGTAGAAGAAGAGCTGAATGCGAAAAAAGCAACACGTGAAGAAAGAAGGCTATCAATAATAGACTTCAAACTCTGCCTACCACAAAGTATGCACCCTATGGTGGTCCAATGGGTACATGGACCCACATCCACATATCAAAGACACAGATGAATGATCTGATTGGTGCTTACTGTTTTCACTTCAGGGATCTCCACCCTAACAACCAAATTCACCAGCAGCTGTCTGACCTGCGGCAAATGCAAGCCTGGACGTATGGAAGAAAGTCCCCTCACCTCATCTGGAAAGACCACTCTACCAGCTTCAAAGGATCCAGATAGACCACATCCAGATATCGCCAAGTGAAGGATTCAAATACGCCATTGTGGTCAAAAGAAGTATTTTCAAGATGAACAGAAGCCTTCCAAGTCAGCAAAGACTACTGCAATGAAGCTACTTTCGGAAAATAGTGTGCAGATACGGGGTTCCAGAAATGATAGAAAGTGATCAGGGACCCGCATTCACAGCAAATCTGACACACAAGACCCGATTAGCAGTAGGGTCAGATTTAGGCCTACACACTCCTTACCACCCCCAGAGCAGCAGGAAGGTAGAAAAACTGAATGAAACACTTAAGAATAGAATGCTGAAAAATTGCCCAAGAGACACGCAAACCATGGCATGACACACTTTCAATTGCACTGTTTAGCGTAAGGCACACTCCCAGAGACCCAGAAAAGCTGTTTCGTGCCTGCATCTTCTGCTAACAGATAAGACATTTTCTTCTTTTAGTTTTTTGGTGCCTGCATTTTGTCCTGCACTTCTGTGGGGGTCTGCCGGGTCCCCTTCGGGGGGCTTATGCTCCTCTCAGTTTAGTTCAGCCACTGTTTGTTCATTTGCCTTTTCCAGTTTTTTCAGTGGTTGCTGTTTAGTTTTTGTTACACCAGAGAACTAATTTAGGTGGTAGAGGTCGTGTGATCTCAGGTGTTTTTGTAATTAGTAGAGTTGGTACTTTTCAGGGTTTTTTGGGGTTGCAGTAAGTGCCTTTCCTATCCTTTTCTATTTAGGAAGTTTGGGCCCCAACGTTTGCTCATACTATTTTCTGTCTGTGTCTGTATTTCCTCTTGTCTAACCGCCATTACATGTTTGGGGGCTTCCTATGTTCTTTGGGGATCTGCTCCGGGGCAGATAGCTTTCCTTTTTCTATCTTTAGGTGTAGTTAGCTTCTCAGGCTGTGACGAGGCGTCTAGGACCAACGTAGGAACGCTCCACGGCTGCCTTTAGTTGTGGTGGTTAGTCAGGGTACTGCAATCCCATAGATTCCAACCTCTCTGGTGTATTTGTTTTTTTTTTTGCCTGCTCTCCTCAGCTACCAAATCATAACACTTATGTAATTGAATTGGTCAAAAACTAATGTCCATTCTCGAGTTTTTCTCCTCACTGCCAGATTTGATGATCCTGTCCAAGAGCCCCAGATGACATCAACCTCTGTGTAACTAGAGGGAAAGCCTGTTCGAATCCATGTATCGCATTGCAAGGAAGCTCCCGTACCAGGAGAGACACCTAAGCCATGAAGGATGTCGTGGATTCTCTGACTGACCAGACAGATGACCTACCTGATGAGTTCAAGGCCAGAGACCAAGTTAAAGCAGGATTTGAGTCACTATAAACAAAAATGTTGATTGGATAAATTACATCTATTATAACCAGCAGAGATTTGTTAACTTCACCATAGATGCTGTAAAAGGTTTGGCAGCACAGTTAGGCCCCACTTCCATTATGGCATTCCAGAATAGAATGGCTTTGGATATGATTCTAGCTGAGAAAGGAGGTTTTTGCAAAATGATCAAAGACACCTGTTGCACCTACATCCCAGACAACACTGGCCCAAATGGTAAAGTCACAATGGCAATACAGAAACTTAATGAGTTATCAGAGGAACTGAAACAGAACTCAGGTGTCACTGACCCATGGGATCAATACTTTGGGTGGATGAGTGGGTGGCAGAAAATGTTGGCACAGGTTGGGACAGCCATTATGGGGGTTCTCATTTTTGCATTAATTACTGGTTGCTGTGTTATTCCTTGTATCCGCAGGATAATGGAAAAAACTGTTCAGGAGACAACCAATTTGATGCCACTCACCATCTTGGACCTCGCACCAGTCCGGATGGAACTGCCTGGCTTGACCAGATCTCCAAACTACCTCCAGACTGAGAATACACATCCTTGATGAAACATCATATCAACTATGAGATTATGATTGCAAACACATAAACCCCCGACAGGGACAGTCCTCCTGACCGCCCGTTTGCGAAAAGTCTGTATTCGGTGGGGGAGACATGCGCTAGGCATATTCTCAACCCACTGGCAGCACAAAAGAGTTGCAGCGCTTTGGGCCAGGAGCAGGTTTTTAGGGCAAGTGGTATCTAAGGGGGGACTGTCATGGAAATATATATGTATTCCATATATTCAAAGTATATTCACATATATGTATTCACAGTTCACAGTTAGATAGATTTCACTTGCTAAAAAACCTTGTGCTCACATATTTCTAGGCCAGCTATAATCAGTCGTTTTAAAGAAATCTGGCCTTCATAAAGGCCTTCGTAAAGGAACAAATGCATGAAGTACAAAAAGTCCTATTAGATATCTGTTGTTTACATTATAGTTATGCAAGACAACTAGGTCACAAGAATATAAACAATAATTCTGCAACTTCAGCTCTTTTAATCATGATTATCATAATTATCATATTTACACTAGAACAGCCAATAGTCTAGCAGCTTTTAATTGTATGTTAATTGACTAACCAGCCCCTTTTTGTAAATGTATAAAACCTTGAATGAATAATAAATGTATGTCTTTGACGAACTGTTATACTGACACTTTCGTGTGGACAGTCCTCATTTCGTTCTGAGCGCTCAAAAAGACATTATATAGAGATTTGGACATGGCAAGCAGCAAACACAGAAGGATATTTTTATACTAATTAAATTTCCATATCACCTCCTGTTGCTTCTCCTTCCTTCTCTCAGCCTCCTTGTCCTCCTGCCGCTTCTCCCTCCGTCTCTCGGCAGGAGTGGGTGGCGCCCTCACAACGCTTTGCAGCGCGGCGACTTCGCCTTCCCTCCGCTTCTTCTCCTCCTCCCGCCTCTTAACCTCCTCCTCTCTCTTCCTTTCTTCCTCCCGCCTCCGCTCCTCCTCACGTCTCTTTCTTTCCTCCTCCTCTCTAGTTGACCTCCTCGGCACACCAAACGGGCAGTCTCTATACAGGTGCTCTGAACTGCCACACCTGTCACATTCACGAGGCATCGGACACCTAGCCGCCACATGACCCTCTTGCTTGCAATTACGGCAAACCAACTCCTTGCTACACATGTTTAGCAGGTGCCCGAACTGAAAGCACCTCCTGCAGTATAGTGGCTACCCTGGGTATGACAGGAAGCCCATATGACCCGCCACTGAAAAGTTCGCTGGTGGGTGGGTGAAACCTCCCAAACAACCTGGGTCCTTCTTCAATTTCACCCGAAACACATACTTGCAGTTGAAAATGCCCAAGACATTTTTCTGCTTCTCCCCTCCCTTCACGTATTCACAGTATCGCTCCAGTAACTGCTCCAGTAGTGCTACTTCTGTATAGGGGTTGTACACAGTCACAGTCACCACTTTTTCCATGAGCCCAAACAGGGGCTCCACCCGCACTCCCTCCAGGCATGGATCACCTTCATTACTTCTGAGCCATTCAAAGACGGTCAAACAGCATCCCTCATTCACAAAGGTTACATCATATGTACCTTGACTCCGGAATTCATTGACGCTGTAGATATCCTGACGATGGGCTCCAGCCTTTCCCTCCAACAGGTCACGAACGACGTACACCAGGTTGTTTTTCTCACCACCTTCCACCACCACACGGATCGTATTCTTAATGAACATTCTCAGTCCAGACTGCCGGTACGGATACCGCAGTAGAAAATCAGCAGCATGCTGCCAGCAAAGCCCCTGGATCACTCCAGGAAAACTCGCACCCTCTGACCGCGACACACGATCGCAGCCAAAAGGCCGAGATCACACTGGCACATAGCATACAATGGTTGATATTAGCGCATGGCGGCCCAGCCATGCTACCCTTTTATAGCAACAGCTAGCTACAGGACCTTCCAGGAACAAGGACCAATGAGAAACCTGTTCCAGAAGACTAGTAGTAACAGGGCCTTCCTGGCGGGCCAATAGGAGCTGCTGCAGTACCTGAGCATGTGACCCCTGATCTCCAATGAGAGATCTCACTCTGGGCATGCTCAGAAGGGAAAATGCAGTACTTTGTCCCAAAGACGTCTGCTCCAGCATTGGCTATAATAGCAGATCCAGGAAAGGCAGCAGCAAGTCACTGCCCAGTAGTGGAGAGGGCAAGACGCCTGGACCGATGTCTCTGCTGAGCAGGCTCCACTGCGGCTGGAGATGAATGGGAAACCGCAGCGGGACGGGTTCGAGACTCCCCTTGTGCAGCAGCGGGAAATCGAACCCTAACATCCATGTTCCAAAATCAAAATTAATTTTGCATTAACCCCTCTCTGCCATCAGACGTACTATTCCGTCCATGTGACCTGGACCTAATTCCCATGGACGGAATAGTACGTCATGGGCGATCAGCTGCGCTCCCGGGGGGAGCGCAGCTGATCGCCGCCGGGTGTCAGCTGATTATCACAGCTGACACCCGTGACTGTGTGTCAGGAGCGGTCACGGACCGCTCCCGGAACATTAACTCTTAGCACACCGCGATCAAACATGATCGCGGTGTACCCGGGGCACAGGGGAGGATCGCGCAGGCAGGGGGCTCCCTGCGCGCTCCCCTGAGACCCTCAGAGCAGCGCGATGTGTCGCGCTGTTCCGAGGGTCCGTCCTCCCTCCAGGTCCCGGATCCAAGATGGCGCCGGGGTCCTGCAGGGAGGCGGCTTCCTCAGTGCCTGCTGAGAGCAGGCACTGAGAAGCCCGCAGCAGTGCCAGAGCGATCGCTGGTGTGACAGAGTGCTGTGCACACTGTCACACCAGCGATCTGCTAAAATACAGTGATGTCCCACACTGGGACAAAGTAAAAAAAGTAAAAATAAAAAGTGTAAAAAAAAATCATAAAAAAAAAAAAAAATATTCCCCAATAAATTCATTTTTTCCTGTAAATAAAAAAACAAAACAATAAAAGTACACATATTTGGTATCGCCGCGTCCTAACGACCCCCCCTATAAAACTGTCCCACTAGTTAACCCCTTTAGTGAACCCCTTAAAAAAAAAAAAAAACGAAGCAAAAAATCAATGCTTTATCATCATACCGCCGAACAAAAAGTGAAATAACACGCGATCAAAAAGACCGATATAAATAAACATGGTACCACTGAAAACGTCATCTTGTCCCGCAAAAAACGAGCCGTCACACAGCATCATGAGTGAAAAAATAAAAAAGTTATAGCTCGCAGAATAAAGCGATGCAAAAATAATGATTTTTTATATAAAATTGTTTTCATTCTATAAAAGCGCCAAAACCTAAAAAAATGATATAAATGAGGTATCGCCGTAATCGTACTGACCCAAAGAATAAAACTGCTTTATCAATTTTACCACACACGGAACGGTATAAACGCCTCCCCAAAAGAAATTCATGAATTGCTGATTTTTGTTCATTCTAACCACCCAAAAATCGAAATAAAAAGCGATCAAAAAACGTCACGTGCTCAAAAATGGTACAAATAAAAACGTCAACTCGTCCCGCAAAAAATAAGACCTCACATGACTCTGTGGGCCAAAATATGCAAAAATTATAGCTCTCAAAATGTGGTGATGCAAAAAACTATTTTTTGCAATAAAAAGCGTCTTTTAGCGTGACAGCTGCCAATCACAAAAACCCGCTATAAATAGTAAATCAAACCCCCTTTATCACCCCCTTAGTTAGGGAAAAATAATAAAATTAAAAAAATGTATTTATTTCCATTTTCCCGTTAGGGTTAGGGTTGCGGCTAAAGTTAGGGTTAGGGTTGGCGCTAACGTTAGTATTAGGGTTAGGGTTGGCGCTAACGTTAGGATTAGGGTTGGGATTAGGGTTATGGGTGTGTTAGGGTTAGGTTTGTGGTTAGGGTTGGGACTAGGGTTATTGGTGTTTGGGGTTAGGGTTGGAGTTAGAATTGGGGGGTTTCTGCTGTTTAGGCACATCAGGAGCTCTCGAAATGTGACATGGCGTCTGATCTCAATTCCAGCCAATTCTGCGTTGAAAAAGTCAAATGGTGCTCCTTCACTTCTGAGCTCTGCCATGCGCCCAAACAGTAGTTTACTCCACATATGGGGTATCAGCATACTCTGGACCCCAAGAGTTATTGTGCAATTTGGCCTATTTCTCCTGTTACCCTTGGGAAAATAAAAAACTGGGGGCGACAAAATCATTTTTGTAAAAAAAAAAATGATTTTTTTGTTTTTACGGCTGTATGTTATAAAACTTCTGTGAAGTACTTGGGGCTTCATAGCGCTCACCACACTTCTAGATAAGTTCCTTGTGGGGTCTATTTTCCAAAATGGGGTCACTTGTGGGGGGTTTCCACTGTTTAGGCGCATCAGGGGCTCTCCAAATGCGACATGACGCCCCCAGACCATTCCATCAAAGTCTGCAATCCAAAACGTCACTACTTCCCTTCCGGGCCCCGACGTGTGCCCATACAGTAGTTTTCTCCCACATATTGGGTATCAGCATACTCAGGACAAATTGGACAACAACTTTTGGGGTCCAATTTCTCCTGTTACCCTTGTGAAAATAAAATATTGGGGGCGAAAAAATCATTTTTGTAAAAAAAAAAAGGATTTTTTATTTTTACGGCTGTACGTTATAAACTTCTGTGAAGCACTTCGGGGTTCAAAGTGCTCACCACACATCTAGATAAGTTCCTTGTGGGGTCTATTTTCCAAAATGGGTCACTTGTGGGGGGTTTCCACTGTTTAGGCGCATCAGGGGCTCTCCAAATGCGACATGACTCCCCAGACCATTCCATCAAAGTCTGCAATCCAAAACGTCACTACTTCCCTTCCGAGCCCCGACGTGCGCCCATACAGTAGTTTACTCCCACATATTGGGTATCAGCGTACTCAAGACAAATTGGACAACAACTTTTGGGGTCCAATTTCTCCTGTTACCCTTGTGAAAATAAAATATTGGGGGCGAAAAAATCATTTTTGTAAAAAAAAAAAGAATTTTTTATTTTTACGGCTGTACGTTATAAACTTCTGTGAAGCACTTTGGGGTTCAAAGTGCTCACCACACATCTAGATAAGTTCCTTGAGGGGTCTAGTTTCCAAAATGGTGTCATTTGTGGGGGGTTTCCACTGTTTAGGCAGATCAGGAGCTCTCCAAACACGACATGGCATCCAGCCAATTCTGCGTTGAAAAAGTCAAACGGCGCTCCTTCCCTTCCAAACTCTGCCATGCACCCAAACAGTGGTTTACCCCCACATATGGGGTATCAGCGCACTCAGGACAAATTGCACAATAACTTTTGGAGTCTTGTTTCCCTTGGGAAAATAAAAATTGGGGTGAAAAGATCAATTTTGTGGAAAAAATATAATTTTTTAATTTTACGGCTCTACGTTATAAACTTGTGTGAAGCACTTGGGGGTTCAAATTGCTCACCAAAGATCTAGATAAGTTCCTTAGGGGGTCTAGTTTCCCAAATGGGGTCACTTGTGGGGGGTTTCCACTGTTTAGGCACATCAGGGGCTCTCCAAATGCAACATGGCGTCCAATCTCAATTCCAGCCAATTTTGGTTGGAAAAAGTCAAATAGTGCTCCTTCCATTCCGAGCTCTGCCATGCGCCCAAACAGTGGTTCCCCCCCACATATGGGGTATCAGCGTACTCAGGACAAATTGGACAACAAATTTTGTGGTCCAATTTCTCCTGTTACCTATGGGAAAATAAAAAATTAGTGACTAAGAGATAATTTTTGTGGGAAAAAAAATAGGATTTTTTATTTTCATGCCCGGGCATTATAAACTTGTGTGAAGCACTTGGGGGTTCAAAGTGCTCACCAAAGATCTAGATAAGTTCCTTAGGGGGTCTAGCTTCCAAAATGGGGTCACTTGTGGGGGGTTTCCACTGTTTAGGCTCATCTGGGGCACTACAAATGGAACATGACCCCATCAATGTTTGCATTCCAAAACGTTACTGCTTCTTTTCCAAGCCCTGCCGTGCGCCCAAACAGTTTCCCCCCCCCACATATGGGGTATCAGCGTACTCAGGACAAATTGGACAACAAGTTTTGGGGTCCAATTTCCTTGGGAAAAATCAAAAATTTGGGACTAAAAAATCATTTTTGTGGAAAATTGTTTTTTTTTTTTTTTCACACCCAGGCATTATAAACTTTTGTGAAACACTTTGGGGTTCAAAGTGCTCACAACAGATCTAGATAAGTTCCTTAGGGGGTCTAGTTTCCAAAATGGTGTCACTTGTGGGGGGTTTCCACTGTTTAGGCGTATCAGGGGCTCTCCAAACACGACATGGCGTCCAATCTCAATTCCAGCCAATTTTAGTTTGAAAAAGTCAAACGGCGCTCCTTCCCTTACGAGCTCTGCCGTGTGCCCAAACAGTGGTTTTCCCCACATATGGGGTATTGGCGTACTCAGGAGAAATTGCACAACAACTTTATCTGTCCATTTTCTCCTTTTACTCTTGTGAAAATAAAAAAAAGTTTGTAAAAGATCA
The DNA here is from genome assembly GCA_033576555.1 of Oophaga sylvatica. Taxonomy (NCBI): domain Eukaryota; kingdom Metazoa; phylum Chordata; class Amphibia; order Anura; family Dendrobatidae; genus Oophaga; species Oophaga sylvatica. The sequence goes on from JARQOD010000005.1 coordinate 474,653,384, forward strand.
TTTTTGTGGCTAAAAAGTTAAATATTAATTTTTTCCATCCACGTTGCTTCAGCTCCTGTGAAGCACCTGAAGGGTTAATAAACTTCTTGAATGTAGTTTTGAGTACCTTGAGGGGGCAGTTTTTATAATGGTGTCACTTTTGGGTATTTTCTGCCATATAGACCCCTCAAAGTGACTTCAAATGTGAGGTGGTCCCTAAAAAAATGGCTTTGTAAATTTTGTTGTAAAAATGAGAAATCACTGGTCAACTTTTAACCCTTCTAATTTCCTAACAAAGAAAAATTTTGGTTCCAAAATTGTGCTGATGTAAAGTAGACATGTGGGAAATGTTATTTATTAACTATTTTGTGTGACATATTTCTCTGTTTTAAGGGAAAAAAAATTCAAAGTTTGAAAATTGCAAAATTTTTAAAATTTTCACCATATTTGCTTTTTTTTCAAAAATAAACGCAAGTTATATCGAAGAAATTTTACCACAACGTGAAGTACAATATGTCACGAGAAAACAATCTCAGAATCGCGAAGATCCGTTGAAGCGTTCCAGAGTTATAACCTCATAAAGAGACAGTGGTCAGAATTGTAAAAATTGGCCCGGTCATTAACGTGCAAACCACCCTTGGTGGTGAAGGGGTTAAAAAGGAAATAATAGGAAAGGCTTTTGGCTAAACTGTCACACCGATAATTACATTATATTGTGTAGTGTTGAGCGAATGCACTCGGATAAGGTCTTATCCAAGCTTGCTTGGGTTCTAACCGAGCATCCTTGGTGTGCTCAACAAATATGTTGGAGTCCCTGTGGCTGCATGTCTCACGGCTGTTGGACAGCTGCAACACATGCAGGGATTGCCTGTTTGTTAGGCAATCCCTGCATGTTTTGTGGCTGTCTAAAGGTACTGTCACACTAAGCGAGATCACTAACGAGATCGCTAAAGAGTCACCGATTTATGACGCAGCAGCGATCTCGTTAGCGTTGCAGCTGTGTGTGACATGTAGCAGCGATGTGGCCCCTGCTGAGATGTCGCTGATCGCTTATGAACGTTCTGAGCCGTTTTTTGGTCGTTGGTGTCCCGCTGGTGAGCCTGAATCGCTGAGTGTGACACCCTTTATGAACGACTTTACCAGCGTCGCAGGTGGGACTGGGTTTTCCCAACGACCGCAGAGGTCGTTATACAGATCGCTGATCTCTGATGGGATCTTTGTGTTTGGAAGCTAACTAGCGACCACATAGCGATCACACCAACGATCTCGCCAGGTTGTGTCGTTGTTGTGATCGCTAGTGCGATCGCTAAGTGTGACAGTGCCTTAACAGCCGCGAGACATGCAGCCACAGGGACTCAAACATATTTGTTGAGCATGCCAAGGAACTCGGTTAGCACCTAAGCATAACACCTTATTCGAGCATGTTTGCTGTCATCACTATTAGTGAGTTTATTCCATTCATCAACTAATCCCAAATCCTGATTCTTCTTGATAACTGATTGAAGTCTAAATGAACTATTCTCTACAGGTGAAAAGAAGAAAGTTCTACTTTCATCAAATAATCAATTTCTACTGTGAAACTTGAAACTGGTAAATCTTTATCCAAAATACAATGAATAGAAACAACCTCGATTTTTCAACAGAAGTTCACATTTTTTATGATTTTGATCTGATTGATATATTTATAATTGTAGATAGAAGCAATAGTGTATAAATAAGATTCAAAAACTGAGCCTTGTGAAAGATTTAATCATTTTTTATGTAAAGTAATTCATCTTGAAAGTGATAACAGCACAACAAGCTAATTCAGCATATGATTCCATAAATCCCTTATTTAATGCCTTCATGGACCACTGGGACGTCACAGCAGCTGTTTTTCGTAATACTTTTGCAGAAAATACCAATGCAGCAACTGATCTTCCAAGCAGGTCACCGAGACAGAATTATTTATTTCATAGAGGTTTAGTGACTCCAAAGGAATACAGAGTTCCCTGAGCATATGGCCATGTGTAATTACAGTGCTGGTGTCACTGTTGTCTTAGGTTAAAAAACCATAGCTCATATGAAGAGACAGAATAAAAAATATGTTTGAATTATGTTATTTATAATGGTTTATGTTATTTTTAATGGAGAAAGCACACTCTGCAGTTTTTATTGCTATATCTATAAAATTTTGAGCTACAATATAATTTACTGCCACTCCTAAAACACAGAGCGGTGCCTGCAAAACACTGAAGTGGTGTGTCACTAACCTAAGGCCCTCAGAATAAAAATAGTACAATGACAATTAGATACATGGTATGAAATACTAAAAGCTGTATCTTGAATGAAATAGATAATCTATACATAAGAGCAGCCAAGAGGTGCTGAATTACAACTTTAGTACAAATAACTAGACATATAGAATGATTATTAGCCATCAACTAGAATTATCATCAATCAGACTCATAAAATAGGTATAATTTCTAAATTCATGAACATACTATTAAGAAACCTCTAATCTCCAGTGTCATAGAGAAAAATTAAAAATCCATATGATATCTCCAGAGATGGGCCATATCATGCTCACATAGAACATATGGAACTAATTATAATTAGGAAAAAGATAAACTAATTAAAACAGAGGATGAGAGAGAGCTGTCACATCCATTTCAACTGAAGTAGGGGCCTCCTGCAGTGACCAGGTAATTACATCAGGGATATTTGCTGGGAAAAAGACACCAAGTCTGAGATTTGCTTATGCAGAGTTGCGGAAGTACCCTTCCAGACCAAAAGCTTACTCTGATCAAAGAATCTTTCTGAGACCTTTTGGAGCCAGTGGTCAGTGATGAATACTGAGGCCTGCATCGATCCACAGTTATGGGAAATATATTTTCCTAGTGAAGGGACATACATAACACATTCACTCACATCATCGCAATTTTGGCAGAACCCCTTTAATTTAATATTGGTACAATGGGTGGTGCTATTCATGCCATGATTGATCTCTATAGACAGCTAAATTTGTGATAAGAAACATAACAATAATATTACCACTTGGGACCTAAAGGGAGGACATATCCTGAAAGCTGGGATCTCATAAAATTGTAACAGACCTAGCACATCCACAACCAGCCCCCACATTAGCTCACCAAGGGTAGGCATGAGGGTGTAACCCTCTGATAAAGCAGGATTTGTGTGTCTGCCTTTGTTCATTCTGGAAGACATAGTTCACTGTGATAATGTTCCATTGTCCTAACTGGAGTGCTTCCTTTTATAAAGATAAGATCCATTCCTACATCATCAGGATTAGTAATTCTCTTTCGTTTTTTCCTTTTTATTTTATGTCATTTTATATACGTATTGTTTTTTCCCATTTTGTATCATCTTCATATATATTTTTATAAACCTGCCTTCCTTTCTGGATTAAACACATAAAATTGAATAGCTCTGTTCCTCTTGCTCTCCAAACGCACTCCTGAAGCCATAAGCTATCTGTAATGGGTGTCCAATCGGCCTGCATAAACAATTGGTGGTGGCAGCTAGTAGTGGTTCCTTTTTTGTTGTTGTGGAGCCAACAGTGACCGTATGGTGTTAAATATACCGTATTTTTTGGATTATAAGATGCACTTTTTTCCCCAAATTTAGAGGGAAAATGGGGGTGCGTCTAATAATGTGAATATACCTTACCGGCCGCGGTGGAGCAGGGTCCCAGGGTAGCTGCTGGAGGAGGCAAGAGTGGAGCATTGCTGCAGGCTGCAGGCTGTGATGAGGGGGTGTTCGAATGTGTGATGCTGTGGGTGTTCGGTGGTGCGGGGACTCGCCGACATTTTGTGAAAGCCGGGAGCCCCCGCACTTACATGATTTACTATGCGGTGGACTCCGGGAAAATGGCTTCTTAGCCAAGATCTCAGGAGATGAGATCTCAGTGCCAAGATCTCCATCTGCACATGCACCGCCCCTGCAGCTATTTTCCCAAAGTCCACCACATAGTAAGCCATGTAAGTGCTGGGGCTGCGGGCTTTCACAAAATGTCGGCGGATCCTCCGCACCACAGAACACCCGCAGCGTCGCACATCCGAACACCTTTTTCTCCCAGTCTGGGGTCTGCAGCATCGCTCCACTCCTGCCTCCGCCAGCAGCGACCCTGCTTCACCACAGCCACCACCCCCGGTAAGCAATAAGATGCATGGATTATAAGAAGCGGCACCATTTTATTAAAAAAAGGTTTTTCCTATTTTTCTCCTCAAAATTTGGGGTGCGTCTTATAATCTGGTGCGTCTTATGAACTGCAAAATACGGTATATATATATATTCCATGCTCTGGAATCGGAGGTATATATGCCATATGATCACTGTGAGTTCCCCAATAACTCTCCTAGTAGGAGAAGCAGCTACGGCCATCCCTCGTCAGTCAGTCCCGTAATAGCACTGATGATTGGAGGCAGCGGAGTTGCCATATTGGTGACAGCAGTAGGATCTGTGTGATTCCCCAGCATCATCTGTGGCAAAGGGATAACAGTAAAAGAATCTGTGCAACCCCCCCTCCACACCCAGCTGTTATCCGTGACAACTGGTGACCGCCTTTGGCTGTTATCCGTGACATCCAGTAAAAGCAAAAGCATACCAAAGAGCAGCCAAGAGGTAAAATAGCTATATTACAACTAGAGAACAAATAAATAGACATATATTGTCTTTATAAATTGAGATGTATGCAATTGACAAAAAAGTCAAATGCTTATAAAACAGTCATTTGATTTCTTAGCCTTAACAATTCATCAAAAGAGGCAACATACAGCTGTAGGGCTTCAGTTAAACTGTTGACTAGCATACATTCTCCATTCCAAGTTATCCAGTAAACATTATTTGATCATTATGTTTTCTGCATCTTCTGGACTGCCTAAAGGAAACAGAATCAACCAGAAACAAAATGAACTACATTGATAGCAAAGACATAATTTCTGTCATGAACATGCTATTGAGAAACCTTTAGGGCCTGGAGTTCTTCAAGTCTGTCTTGATCAGGGGACGTGCTGAAGTCAGATGCTTCTGATTTGTGAAAAGGTGTGCTCCTCTTCATGAATCAGGAGCATCTGACGAGCGACGTCTGTGTGCTATACCAGAAATCTCACTCCTGTCAAGGACTGAAATTAGATTTGTGACATATGGAATGCCATAGCGCATCATGAATTAGGTGAGCTGTGGCCTCATGTCCCTAACTCTACCCATTTTGGCAGAGCTGGGAGTACCAGGTATGAAAATGCCAAATTTCAAATTTACGTGGTAATCCTGGCAAGAAAGCTTTGCTGAATTGGCCTTATGTCTCCAGTTAAGACAGGAGCTTTTTGAACATTATCCATATAGTTTTCATGCCACTGACATCATTGCAACATTTCTGGTCCAATTAGATGCTAAGAAAAGAAATCTCATTGGAATATGTGCTTTATGAATATAACATTGTATCCTAAAGTCATTTGGTGAACACAGTCTTACAGGTAATGGCCCCTATAAAATGTTTGCATACAAGTTCCCCATAAGAAGTAAGCGTTCTTCATAGTGCAAACTATAGTTAGTTACCCTGTAAGGCAAAGACTGATCCATAAGAGCATTGAAACCTGTACCTCTGGTTCCACTACCAAATCAATATAACACCGAGCTGATATGTACTTGAAATTAACATTATCCAGTTGCTATAATTGTGTCCAAGACAAAAGCAGGGTTCATCTCTGAAGAGTATAGCCCTCAAGTCAAGTCTCCATTGCTTGATTCCAGCCTCTGATCTTGGACAGAATAATAGACATAGATTGGTTTGAAGACCACATGGGCAATGTCGTGAAGAAGCTTTGATGAAGGAATGTAACACTGCTTCCATTCCCAGGATTATGATTTGAGGTGGCATAATGTACAGTATCGGGATCCCTATAGTCTTCATTATATATAAATATACATATTATGTAAGAAAGCGGGAGATAAGATCCTGGTTGGCAGATATGTGTCGCCGAGGTGGTTGGCCTTGGAAATATAAAGTTTGTACCAGTAACACTAGGTTACTGAGAGAGTTTTAATTTGAATGAATTTTGGGTCTGGAATTTAGGGGCAGTCCAAAAGAGTCTGGGTGGGAAAGGTCATTTCCATAATCCACACAGGACCTTACAGGTCTAATAACAAGCGGCTGGGTTAGCTCAGCAGAGTGGAGTTGTGCTGAACAGAACAGTGTTTGGTGAACACGTTTAAACAGCTTGAGCTTATATTGCCTGAAATACCGAAATTGGTGAGGCTGCTACGTTTACTTTGTTTCATTGTGCCTGAAGAACGGACTGTTTAGGTTATTCATTTATTCTGGAGAAAAACTGTTTTTGTTTTGGAGCTGTAAACTTTATGATGTACAATAAGGTTTATGTTGTTTTGATATAAAAACCCTGTGCTAGTGCATATCCAAGTGGCTGCCAGAGAACTGAGCCCCTACAATATATTAATTTATTAATATTATAAGTATTTTGATTTTTTTTTAAGGTCATTCTCTATGTAATAAGAGAATCATAATGGCAGTGAAGGCAGTGAACAACTCAGCACAAAAATGAATCATTATCAAGAATAAAACAAAGAGTCAGCTCACCCAATTAGAAGGCCGAGGCTCTTTATCATCTTTATTAGCTAAGTATAAAAATAAAACTGTTGTACAAACGTCACAACTGCATTGTGGGATATTCTGTAGCAAACGCGTTTCAGACTGAAAGGCTGTCATGTATGTAGTACAGTTCATATAGCGTCTTGTGCTTGGGTGCGATGAAAATACATGAGACACAGGTTTGATATAGAAAGTCTTGTATTACTTCATACAAGTTGGTAAAAATAGTCACACAGTTTGCAGACACAGAAGCAGGAGACACAGCAGGCCAGAGTAATCTAAGCTCAGCAATCACTCTCCACAACAGGTTCAGGATCTTCTTCTCTGTTACCGTAAGTCCATGCAAACGTGGGTCTTTCAAAGAGCAAGGGTTCAGAGTCCACAAGTGCTTCAGAGTTCCTCAGTAGGAATAGCTGGAGTACAAGGTCCAAGGCTTCAGGGGTCAGGTCACAGGTTCACTGCAGGCTAGATTCTGAAGCACTGATTGCTCAGCTGTGGCTGCTTAAGAAGCAAACGGAGAGAATCAGGGCGGGAACATGCAAGCTGGAAACTCCATTTTGACTGAGGGCAAGATAGCTGCAGCAAGACAGAAAGTAAATGGCTGACGAACAAACTGAGTTTCAGGAACATGTACACAGAACCTTACATTACTCCCCCCTTAGGGACAACCTCCGGATGACCTCAGACCAGGCTTGTGTGGTACCTCTGATGAAACTGACGGAGCAAGCGAGGAGCATTAACGTTATTGACTGGTTCCCATGAGTTGTCCTCCACTGGGTAGCCCTGCCATTTAATCAGATATTGTAACTGATTTCTATACAACCTGGAATCTAAAATCCTTTCCACCACAAATTCTTCCTGACCATCGACTAGCACTGGGTCAGGGCAAGGAGAAGAACGTCCAGGAAACGTATTGGGTGTCGCAGCCTTTAGTAGGGATACATGAAAGACAGGGTGGATTCTCATAGTTCTGGGCAGTTGAAGACGACAAGCAACGGCACTTATAATTTTACTGATTTTATAGGGTCCAATGTACTTATGTCCCAGCTTAGACGATGGAATCCTTAACTTAAGATTTCTGGTTGACAGCCAGACCAAGTCTCCTACCTTGAAAGCTGGTGCAGGTTTACGAAATTTATCTGCTGCTTTCTTGTACCTTTCCTGAGCCGATTCCAGATTCTCCTTTAGAAGATCCATATTCTTCTGTAAAGACGTGATTCTTTCAGCCACTGCTGGTAAAGGCGTTTCTATGGGAAATCGTGGTAGAATGTTAGGATGATAACCTAGATTAGAGTAAAAGGAGACTGCTTAGTGGAGGCACTCTGAGAGTTGTTATAAGAGAACTCAGCAGTGGAAGTAGATCCACCCAATCATCCTGTAGGTGGCAGATAAAACAGCGGAGATACTGCTCCAGGGTTTGATTGGTTCGTTCGGTCTGTCCATTAGTCTGGGGATGAAAAGCAGAAGAAAGGTTTACTTTAATGTCCAATGCTGCACAGAAATTTTGCCAAAACCTAGAAGTGAATTGCACCCTCGATCCGAAATAACCTCATCGGTACTCCATGTAAGCGAAACACATCTTTAATCATCAAATCTGATGTCTGTTTTGCAGTGGGTAAGCCGACACAAGGAATAAAATGAGCTGCCTTTGTTAGACGATCAACCACCACTAGAATGGTGTTCTTCCCTTGAGAGGTTGGTAACTCCACAATGAAGTCCATAGAAATGGATCCCCACGGGCGGGACGGGGTGGGAAGAGGTTGTAACAGACCAGTTGGTGAGGAGCGAGGTGTTTTGCATCTTGCACAGACTTCACATGAAGTGACATAGTTTAAAACATCCTTCCTGCAAGTGGGCCACCAAAAGAAACGAGAAAGAAATTCCTGTGTCTTTAGAATTCCTCTATGCCCAGCTATCTTGGAATCGTGAATGAGTTGCAATACTCTCAATCTGACTGTTTCAGGAATATACAGGCGTTGTCCCTGAATCCACACACCATTCTTAAAGACAAGACTTACGTCCCTTGGGGGTTGTGCCAAAAAGGAATCCGCATGGTATGCTTCCTTGATGTCCTTAAGTAGGTCTTGATTATGAATTACTTCTAGGAATCTAGAGTCAGGAAGAATTGTCTTAGGAGGAGTAATTGGACGTGTCTCTGCTGAGTAAATCCTAGAGAGTGCATCAGCCTTTCCATTGCGCGATCCTGGTCTATAAGAAATGATAAAATTAAATTGGTTTAAGAAAAGATTCCAGCGAGCCTGGCGAGGAGTCAGGCACTTAGCCGACCTGATAAATTCAAGGTTACGATGGTCTGTCAGGACGACTATTTGCTGTGCAGCTCCCTGAAGAAGGTGTCTCCATTCTTTGAAGGCGGCAAATAATGGGCAACAACTCTCTATTGCCCACATCGTAGTTCCTCTCAGCCGAAGACAACTGCTGGGAAAAGAAGGCACAGGGATGCAAGACATTCTTCTCACCTGTTCTCTGAGAGAGTATAGCTCCAACGGCACAGTCTGAAGCATCCACCTCTATTATGAAGGCAAGCTCGGGGTTGGGATGTACTAGGATAGGTGCAGTGGTAAATTTATCTTTTAGACGGGAAAATGCTTCCTGGGCTTGGGAAGTCCAGGAGAACCTAGACTCTTTCCGGGTAAGTTGGGTGATAGGTGACACTACCTCAGAGAAATTTCTAATGAAACGTCTATAGAAGTTGGCAAACCCGATGAAGCGCTGTACCTCCTTCACATTTCTAGGACTTGGCCAATCCTTGATGGCTTGGGTTTTGCTTCCATCCATACTAATTCCTTGTGTAGACAGTACATACCCAGAAATTGAATTTCGGTCTTATGGAATTCACACTTTTCAAGTTTGATGTAAAGATGATTTTGTCTTAGACGTTCCAAGACCATTCTCACATGTCCATGATGTTCCTCTGTGGAGTTAGAAAAATTAGAATATCATCCAAATAAATTACCACGAATGTATCTAGGAGATCCTGAAGATGTCATTCACCAAGTGTTGGAAAGTGGCTGGGGCGGTACTCAGACCAAAAGGCATAACTAGATATTCAAAGTGTCCATAGCGTGACCTGAATGCAGTCTTCCATTCATCCCCAGGTCTAATACGGACTAAGTTATAGGCCCCACGAAGATCTAGTTTAGAGAAAATTTTGGCATGTTGCACTCTCTCCAATAACTCAGGGTTAAAGGCAATGGATAACGGTTTCTAATAGTAACCTTATTGAGTTCCCTATAGTCTACGCATGGTCTCAGAGATCCATCTTTCTTCTTTACAAAGAAGATGGGTGCACCTGCAGGAGATGAAGAGGGGCGTATGAAGCCCTTGGCTAGATTTTCGTCTATGTAATCCTTTAAAGCCTTTAGCTCGGGCCCCGCCAGGGGGTAGATCTTACCAAAAGGTATCTCTGCTCCAGGCAATAATTCAATTGGACAATCATATGGACGGTGAGGAGGAAGCTGGTCAGCGTTCTTCTTGTCACATAAATCCACATAGTCCTGGTATACAGCTGGTAGTTCAGGGACTGACATGGTTCCTTTAGGAACAGAGCAAGCTGAAACTTTTGGACTCATCTGTTTCTCTGGAAAGTGTAATTCCTTGGTCTCCCAGTTAATGGTAGGATTCTGAGCCTGCAGCCATGGTAGCCCTAGAATAATGGGAAAGTGGGGAGAAGAGATAAGCATAAAGGACAGTTTCTCTTGATGATCTTTACCCAAAGAACCCTCAAAGGCTCTGTTTCCTGATCCACTGGTCCAGAGGTCAGCAGGGAGCCATCCACAGTTTCCATCTGTACTGGAGTAGCCTTCTTCACTGAACGTATCCCCTGTTTCAGAGCAAAGGAGACATCCATAAAATTTCCACTTGCCCTGAGTCGATCATAGCAGAGCTAGACACCCAAGCTGAGTCAACCCAGAGTTTGATGGAAAGAAAGCAATGAGAATTGTTTTTCTTACAACTCAGCTGGGACACCGCTGAGGAAACTTGAAAAATGGCAGCGTTTACACAGTCAACGTCCTCAGAGGTAACGGAGTTTAAGTCCGAGAAATCAAGATCTGTTGCTGCAGATCTCTCTGGAGCCTGAGGCTCGGACCTGACAGATCCCCTCTCGCAACACTCACAATGAATGAGTGCTGCAGTAGTCTTACGAGAACGGCTGGGGCAGTTTATAATGAAGTGCCCTGACTTACCACAATAGAAACATAGATTCTCCTTAAAACGATGTTCCTTGCGTGCATCACTAACCCGTCGTTGTAAAGAGTCTACCTGCATGGGTTCAGGTTCAGGTTCCCGTGTAATCCTACTCAAAGGTTCCTTAGCTGGAGAGGAAGGTAGGAAAAGGTTAGTGCGATTGCTTTCGAACCATCTCTCTTGCCTGCGTTCAGTCAGACGAGTATCAATACGGATGCAGTAGTTAATAAGTCACCTAACGCAGTGGGAGGGTCGGCACGAGCAAGTTCATCCTTAATCAGTGGAGATAACCCCTTTCGAAAAATAGATTTTTTGGCGGAACTGTCCCAGGTGGTATCAAGGGCCCATCTCCTGAAATCCAAGGCATATTCAGCTACCGAGTGCTTACCTTGGCGTAAAGCTAACATGGCTGCTTCAGCTGTTGCACCTCGATTGGGGTCATCAAACACCTGCCCCATGGCTGAAATAAAAGCATCAAGGTGATTCAAACAATCATCCTCAGTCTCAATCAGAGGGTTTGCCCACATCAAAGCCTTGTTGGTAAGCAACATAATTATAGTAAGCACCTTAGATGTTTCAGTGGGAAAATTGTGAAGCATGTGCAGAAAAAAAAAAATTGCATTGATTAATAAATCCCCTGAATTTCTCACGTTCACCGCCAAAACGCAAAAGGGGGCAAACTTGGGAATCCCAGAACTCGGGGCTACGGCAGGAGCCTGGACTCGCTCCTCTAGAACCTCAATCCTGGCTCGCAAATCTGGGCAGTCTGTCCAAACACTTGCAAATTGTGATTAGTGAGGTCCTGTAGGCTTGAAAAACGGGTCTTTATATTCTGCAAATCTGCAAGGATATTATCAGTCACTCCGCAAAGTTCCTTTATGCGGGCCTCCATTTTCCAGATCTTTTAAGACAGGAGTACTGGAAGAAGAGGAGAGGAAAAAAAAAAAAAAAAACAATAGTGTTTACTGTGGTAACACTGCAGAGAGAAAAAAAAATTAAGGGAACTGCTCACCTGGAATGGTTGTGAGAAGTCACAACCACTATCATCACAGAAAGTTCACCCGGACATCTGATATCCACAGTTACAGCAGACAAAAAAGAGAAAAGAAAAAAAAAACAATGTGTTACCTGTGGTAAACACTGCAGAAAAAAAAAACACTTAAGGGAATTGCTCACCTGGAATGGTTGTGAGAAGTCACAACACTGTCATCACAGAAAGTACAACCGGACATCCGATATCCACAGTTACAGCAGACACAGCCTTTCCAGACCCAGCAGACACTAACGTTTGGCTTCAGAATCTTGTCATGTATGTAGTACAGTTCATATAGCGTCTTGTGCTTGGGTACGATGAAAATACATGAGACACAGGTTTGATATAGAAAGTCTTGTATTACTTCATACAAGTTGGTAAAAATAGTCACACAGTTTGCAGACACAGAAGCAGGAGACACAGCAGGCCAGAGTAATCTAAGCTCAGCAATCACTCTCCACAACAGGTTCAGGATCTTCTTCTCTGTTACCGTAAGTCCATGCAAACGTGGGTCTTTCAAAGAGCAGGGTTCAGAGTCCACAGTGCTTCAGAGTTCCTCAGTAGGAATAGCTGGAGTACAAGGTCCAAGGATTCAGGGGTCAGGTCACAGGTTCACTGCAGGCTAGATTCTGAAGCACTGATTGCTCAGCTGTGGCTGCTTAAGAAGCAAAAGGAGAGAATCAGGGCGGGAACATGCAAGCTGGAAACTCCATTTTGGACTGAGGGCAAGATAGCTGCAGCAAGACAGAAAGTAAAATGGCTGACGAACAAAACTGAGTTTCAGGAACATGTACACAGAACCTTACAAAGGCCTTTAATCATTGCATAAGTGACCTTATCTCCATTTTGTTTTTAGTGCAATACATAGTGACAGATTCTCTTTAAGGTACGTCCTAATCGATTAGGACTTACCTTAAAGAGAATCTGTCATATGTATTACACTAAATAAAATGCCAGATCCACTATCTTACTTTATCATCACTATATATGTGTTGTAGCCAGGGCCGGATGGCCATATGGCAATTCTGGCAAATGCAGAAGGGCCTGTCTGGTTGTGGGCTGCCTTGTCTGCTACGTTGTTAACAGTATGGGTGTCTTGAGCAAATGGATTCTGTTGTGACGAAGCACAAAGACGCTGACTCCGTCACTTACCCCAGTAGGCCACTGGTATCATTAGACATATTGGTCTTTGTAGTAAATCTTGGTTTCCTCCATCCAGCTTAATTATTAGTAATATATCCCATTTGGTGCTTGGGGACAGTAACACCATGAGCCTCTGTGATTTCAAATACCAGGGCTGAATTTTGGTCCCAGTCCGTTACCTGGTTGTAGCTATGATGTTTATTCCTTCCTAGTACTTTCTAATGTGCCATATCACTCCATGTACAGTTTCAAGGGTTTGTCCAAATGGGGAGTTGGAAGTTTCGCCCCCGGAAGTTCGCCCCCAGCGTTCGCCCCCAGCATTTCGCCCCCAGCAGTTCGCCCCCAGGTACACGTCGCCCCCGAACATTTCGCCCCCAGCATTTCGCCCCAGGATGTTTCGTCCCCGCAAATTTCGCCCCCGAACAATTTCGCCCCGGCAGTTCGCCCCCGAACATTTCACCCCCGAACATTTCGCCCCGGCAGTTCACCGCTTTCCCCCTTCGCCCCGAACATTTCGCCCCACGGCAAGTTCGCCCCCGAACATTTCGCCCCCAGTGCCCGACATTGCCCAGGTTTGACTTGCGCCCCGGCATGATTCGCCCCCGAACATTTCGCCCCCGGCAGTTCGCCCACATTGAGTTGCCCCAGCATTTCGCCCCGAACATTGGGGCGCCCCCCCCCAGCAGTTCGCCCCCGAACATTTCGCCCCCACCCCCTGAATTTCGCCCCCAGGCCCCGGTGTTTGCGCCCCACATTACATTTCGCCCCCGGCAGTTCGCCCCAGACATTTCGCCCCCGAACATTTTCGCCCCCTCGAAGTTGCCCCCGAACATTTCGCCCATTCCCCGAACATTTCCCCGGCAGTTCGCCCCCGAACATTTCGCCCCCGGAGTTGGAACATTTCTCCCCCGGCAGTTCGCCCCCGAACATTTCGCCCAGACCCCGGCAGTTCGCCCCGAACATTTCGCCCCCTTCGCCCGAAATTTCCCCCAGAATTTCACCCAGGATGTTTCGCCTCCAAACATTTCGCCCCCGGCAGTTTTGCCCCCGAACATTTCGCCCCCAGCTTTTTGCCCCCAGATGTTTCGGCCCAAATTAGGCAGGGAATTTCGGCCTTGTGTTTTAGCCTACGACCTCTTTCACAGTAGGCACTTTCCCAAGTGCTATGCACTGGAAAATCGCTAAGAAGATTGCCACTGTTGAATAGTAAGTCAATGGCTGGCAAGCGAGGTGTTGTTTCGGCCAGCTCTTTTTATTTTATTACAGGAGCTATTTTTGAGCACTTAGCGTCCATCAATAGCCTGTATCTTATGGGTCATTACGAGAGCGCTCACAAAAGCGCTCTCAAAAATGCTAGTAAACACGTGCTTTGGAGTTCTAAAACAGTGGCAGCATAAGGGTGCTTTCACACTTCCGCTAATATGCACTACAGGCCGCCCGTTCGCTTCTGTAATGCCGCCGTTCCGCTAACCTGCAGCGGAATGAAAAGAAGAAAATGCTTTTCTTTTTGTTCTGACACTGATAGCGGAATGCGGTATTACAAAAGCGAACGGGCGACTGCAGATCGCGGAACCCAGCGTTCACTTCTATGGGCAATGCAAGCAGAATGCCAGCATTCCGCCAGCATTGCCCCGGGGTCAGCTGGATGTCAGATCCAGAGCGGATCGACTTGGCGGCCTCAAACACAAGTGTGAAAGCACTTTTAAAATTACAGTGTGAAGGGCCTAAA
>JARQOD010000005.1:474668180-474727598 GCA_033576555.1 Oophaga sylvatica
GCACTGGGTCAGGGCAAGGAGAAGAACGTCCAGGAAACGTATTGGGTGTCGCAGCCTTTAGTAGGGATACATGAAAGACAGGGTGATTCTCATAGTTCTGGGCAGTTGAAGACGACAAGCAACGGCACTTATAATTTTACTGATTTTATAGGGTCCAATGTACTTATGTCCCAGCTTAGACGATGGAATCCTTAACTTAAGATTTCTGGTTGACAGCCAGACCAAGTCTCCTACCTTGAAAGCTGGTGCAGGTTTACGAAATTTATCTGCTGCTTTCTTGTACCTTTCCTGAGCCGATTCCAGATTCTCCTTTAGAAGATCCATATTCTTCTGTAAAGACGTGATTCTTTCAGCCACTGCTGGTAAAGGCGTTTCTATGGGAAATCGTGGTAGAATGTTAGGATGATAACCTAGATTAGAGTAAAAAGGAGACTGCTTAGTGGAGGCACTCTGAGAGTCGTTATACGAGAACTCAGCTATGGAAGTAGATCCACCCAATCATCCTGTAGGTGGCAGATAAAGCAGCGGAGATACTGCTCCAGGGTTTGATTGGTTCGTTCGGTCTGTCCATTAGTCTGGGGATGAAAAGCAGAAGAAAGGTTTACTTTAATGTCCAATGCTGCACAGAAATTTTGCCAAAACCTAGAAGTGAATTGCACCCCTCGATCCGAAATAACCTCATCGGTACTCCATGTAAGCGAAACACATCTTTAATCATCAATCTGATGTCTGTTTTGCAGTGGGTAAGCCGACACAAGGAATAAAATGAGCTGCCTTTGTTAGACGATCAACCACCACTAGAATGGTGTTCTTCCCTTGAGAGGTTGGTAACTCCACAATGAAGTCCATAGAAATGGATCCCCACGGGCAGGACGGGGTGGGAAGAGGTTGTAACAGACCAGTTGGTGAGGAGCGAGGTGTTTTGCATCTTGCACAGACTTCACATGAAGTGACATAGTTTAAAACATCCTTCCTGCAAGTGGGCCACCAAAAGAAACGAGAAAGAAATTCCTGTGTCTTTAGAATTCCTCTATGCCCAACTATCTTGGAATCGTGAATGAGTTGCAATACTCTCAATCTGACTGTTTCAGGAATATACAGGCGTTGTCCCTGAATCCACACACCATTCTTAAAGACAAGACTTACGTCCCTTGGGGGTTGTGCCAAAAAGGAATCCGCATGGTATGCTTCCTTGATGTCCTTAAGTAGGTCTGATTATGAATCACTCTAGGAATCTAGAGTCAGGAAGAATAGTCTTAGGAGGAGTAATTGGACGTGTCTCTGCTGAGTAAATCCTAGAGAGTGCATCAGCCTTTCCATTGCGCGATCCTGGTCTATAAGAAATGATAAAATTAAATTGGTTTAAGAAAAGATTCCAGCGAGCCTGGCGAGGAGTCAGGCACTTAGCCGACCTGATAAATCAAGGTTACGATGGTCTGTCAGGACGACTATTTGCTGTGCAGCTCCCTGAAGAAGGTGTCTCCATTCTTTGAAGGCGGCAATAATGGGCAACAACTCTCTATTGCCCACATCGTAGTTCCTCTCAGCCGAAGACAACTGCTGGGAAAAGAAGGCACAGGGATGCAAGACATTCTTCTCACCTGTTCTCTGAGAGAGTATAGCTCCAACGGCACAGTCTGAAGCATCCACCTCTATTATGAAGGCAAGCTCGGGGTTGGGATGTACTAGGATAGGTGCAGTGGTAAATTTATCTTTTAGACGGGAAAATGCTTCCTGGGCTTGGGAAGTCCAGGAGAACCTAGACTCTTTCCGGGTAAGTTGGGTGATAGGTGACACTACCTCAGAGAAATTTCTAATGAAACGTCTATAGAAGTTGGCAAACCCGATGAAGCGCTGTACCTCCTTCACATTTCTAGGACTTGGCCAATCCTTGATGGCTTGGGTTTTGCTTCCATCCATACTAATTCCTTGTGTAGACAGTACATACCCCAGAAATTGAATTTCGGTCTTATGGAATTCACACTTTTCAAGTTTGATGTAAAGATGATTTTGTCTTAGACGTTCCAAGACCATTCTCACATGTCCATGATGTTCCTCTGTGGAGTTAGAAAAATTAGAATATCATCCAAATAAATTACCACGAATGTATCTAGGAGATCCCTGAAGATGTCATTCACCAAGTGTTGGAAAGTGGCTGGGGCGGTACTCAGACCAAAAGGCATAACTAGATATTCAAAGTGTCCATAGCGTGACCTGAATGCAGTCTTCCATTCATCCCCAGGTCTAATACGGACTAAGTTATAGGCCCCACGAAGATCTAGTTTAGAGAAAATTTTGGCATGTTGCACTCTCTCCAATAACTCAGGGATTAAAGGCAATGGATAACGGTTTCTAATAGTAACCTTATTGAGTTCCCTATAGTCTACGCATGGTCTCAGAGATCCATCTTTCTTCTTTACAAAGAAGATGGGTGCACCTGCAGGAGATGAAGAGGGGCGTATGAAGCCCTTGGCTAGATTTTCGTCTATGTAATCCTTTAAAGCCTTTAGCTCGGGCCCCGCCAGGGGGTAGATCTTACCAAAAGGTATCTCTGCTCCAGGCAATAATTCAATTGGACAATCATATGGACGGTGAGGAGGAAGCTGGTCAGCGTTCTTCTTGTCACATAAATCCACATAGTCCTGGTATACAGCTGGTACTTCAGGGACTGACATGGTTCCTTTAGGAACAGAGCAAGCTGAAACTTTTGGACTCATCTGTTTCTCTGGAAAGTGTAATTCCTTGGTCTCCCAGTTAATGGTAGGATTCTGAGCCTGCAGCCATGGTAGCCCTAGAATAATGGGAAAGTGGGGAGAAGAGATAAGCATAAAGGACAGTTTCTCTTGATGATCTTTACCCATAAGAACCCTCAAAGGCTCTGTTTCCTGATCCACTGGTCCAGAGGTCAGCAGGGAGCCATCCACAGTTTCCATCTGTACTGGAGTAGCCTTCTTCACTGAACGTATCCCCTGTTTCAGAGCAAAGGAGACATCCATAAAATTTCCACTTGCCCCTGAGTCGATCATAGCAGAGCTAGACACCCAAGCTGAGTCAACCCAGAGTTTGATGGAAAGAAAGCAATGAGAATTGTTTTTCTTACAACTCAGCTGGGACACCGCTGAGGAAACTTGAAAAATGGCAGCGTTTACACAGTCAACGTCCTCAGAGGTAACGGAGTTTAAGTCCGAGAAATCAAGATCTGTTGCTGCAGATCTCTCTGGAGCCTGAGGCTCGGACCTGACAGATCCCCTCTCGCAACACTCACAATGAATGAGTGCTGCAGTAGTCTTACGAGAACGGCTGGGGCAGTTTATAATGAAGTGCCCTGACTTACCACAATAGAAACATAGATTCTCCTTAAAACGATGTTCCTTGCGTGCATCACTAACCCGTCGTTGTAAAGAGTCTACCTGCATGGGTTCAGGTTCAGGTTCCCGTGTAATCCTACTCAAAGGTTCCTTAGCTGGAGAGGAAGGTAGGAAAAGGTTAGTGCGATTGCTTTCGAACCATCTCTCTTGCCTGCGTTCAGTCAGACGAGTATCAATACGGATGCAGTAGTTAATAAAGTCACCTAACGCAGTGGGAGGGTCGGCACGAGCAAGTTCATCCTTAATCAGTGGAGATAACCCCTTTCGAAAAATAGATTTTTTGGCGGAACTGTCCCAGGTGGTATCAAGGGCCCATCTCCTGAAATCCAAGGCATATTCAGCTACCGAGTGCTTACCTTGGCGCAAAGCTAACATGGCTGCTTCAGCTGTTGCACCTCGATTGGGGTCATCAAACACCTGCCCCATGGCTGAAATAAAAGCATCAAGGTGATTCAAACAATCATCCTCAGTCTCAATCAGAGGGTTTGCCCACATCAAAGCCTTGTTGGTAAGCAACATAATTATAGTAAGCACCTTAGATCGTTCAGTGGGAAATTGTGAAGCATGTGCAGAAAAAAAAAAATTGCATTGATTAATAAATCCCCTGAATTTCTCACGTTCACCGCCAAAACGAAAAGGGGGCAACTTGGAATCCCAGAACTCGGGGCTACGGCAGGAGCCTGGACTCGCTCCTCTAGAACCTCAATCCTGGCTCGCAAATCCTGGGCAGTCTGTCCAAACACTTGCAAATTGTGATTAGTGAGGTGTGTAGGCTTGAAAAACGGGTCTTTATATTCTGCAAATCTGCAAGGATATTATCAGTCACTCCGCAAAGTTCCTTTATGCGGGCCTCCATTTTCCAGATCTTTTAAGACAGGAGTACTGGAAGAAGAGGAGAGGAGAAAAAAAAAAAACAATAGTGTTTACCTGTGGTAACACTGCAGAGAGAAAAAAAATTAAGGGAACTGCTCACCTGGAATGGTTGTGAGAAGTCACAACCACTATCATCACAGAAAGTTCACCCGGACATCTGATATCCACAGTTACAGCAGACAAAAAAGAGAAAAGAAAAAAAAAACAATAGTGTTTACCTGTGGTAACACTGCAGAAAAAAAAAAACACTTAAGGGAATTGCTCACCTGGAATGGTTGTGAGAAGTCACAACCACTGTCATCACAGAAAGTACAACCGGACATCCGATATCCACAGTTACAGCAGACACAGCCTTTCCAGACCCAGCAGACACTAACGTTTGGCTTCAGAATCTTGTCATGTATGTAGTACAGTTCATATAGCGTCTTGTGCTTGGGTACGATGAAAATACATGAGACACAGGTTTGATATAGAAAGTCTTGTATTACTTCATACAAGTTGGTAAAAATAGTCACACAGTTTGCAGACACAGAAGCAGGAGACACAGCAGGCCAGAGTAATCTAAGCTCAGCAATCACTCTCCACAACAGGTTCAGGATCTTCTTCTCTGTTACCGTAAGTCCATGCAAACGTGGGTCTTTCAAAGAGCAGGGTTCAGAGTCCACAAGTGCTTCAGAGTTCCTCAGTAGGAATAGCTGGAGTACAAGGTCCAAGGTTCAGGGGTCAGGTCACAGGTTCACTGCAGGCTAGATTCTGAAGCACTGATTGCTCAGCTGTGGCTGCTTAAGAAGCAAAAGGAGAGAATCAGGGCGGGAACATGCAAGCTGGAAACTCCATTTTGACTGAGGGCAAGATAGCTGCAGCAAGACAGAAAGTAAAATGGCTGACGAACAAACTGAGTTTCAGGAACATGTACACAGAACCTTACAAAGGCCTTTAATCATTGCATAAGTGACCTTATCTCCATTTTGTTTTAGTGCAATACATAGTGACAGATTCTCTTTAAGGTACGTCCTAATCGATTAGGACTTACCTTAAAGAGAATCTGTCACTATGTATTACACTAAAACAAAATGCCAGATCTCACTATCTTACTTTATCATCACTATATATGTGTTGTAGCCAGGGCCGGACTGGCCATATGGCAATTCTGGCAAATGCAGAAGGGCCTGTCTGGTTGTGGGCTGCCTTGTCTGCTACGTTGTTAACAGTATGGGTGTCTTGAGCAAATGGATTCTGTTGTGACGAAGCACAAAGACGCTGACTCCGTCACTTACCCCAGTAGGCCACTGGTATCATTAGACATATTGGTCTTTGTAGTAAATCTTGTTTCCTCCATCCAGCTTAATATTAGTAATATATCCCATTTGGTGCTTGAGGACAGTAACACCATGAGCCTCTGTGATTTCAAATACCAGGGCTGAATTTTGGTCCCAGTCCGTACCTGGTTGTAGCTATGATGTTTATTCCTTCCTAGCTACTTTCTAATGTGCCATATCACTCCATGTACAGTTTCAAGGGTTTGTCCAAATGGGGAGTTGGAAGTTTCGCCCCCGGAAGTTCGCCCCCAGCAGTTCGCCCCCAGCATTTCGCCCCCAGCAGTTCGCCCCCAGGTACACGTCGCCCCGAACATTTCGCCCCCAGCATTTCGCCCCCAGGATGTTTCGTCCCCGCACATTTCGCCCCCGAACATTTCGCCCCCGGCAGTTCGCCCCCGAACATTTCACCCCCGAACATTTCGCCCCCGGCAGTTCGCCCCCGAACATTTCGCCCCGCAGTTCCGCCCCCAGAGCATGTTCGCCATGGATGTTTCGCCCCCCGCAATTCGCCTAAACATTTCGCCCTGGCAGTTCGCCTCGGGAAACATATTGCCCCCACCTGTTTCGCCCCTGAACATTTCGCCACCTCCATGACATTTCGCCTTTTCATGGTGTTGAGTTCGCCCCCGAATTTCGCCCCCAGCAGTTCGCCCCCACATTTCGCCCCCGCAGTTCGCCCCCAGACCATCGCCCCGAACATTTCGCCCCCGCATTTCGCCCCCGATTTTCGCCCCGCATTTCGCCCCCGAACATTTCGCCCCCGGCAGTTCGCCCCGAACATTTCGCCCCCGCATTTCGCCCCCGGCAGTTTCGCCCCCGAACATTTCGCCCCCAGCAGTTCGCCCCCGAACATTTCGCCCCCGGCAGTTCGCCCCAGAACATTTCGCCCCCGCAATTCCCTGAACATTTCGCCCCCCAGCAGTTCGCCCCCGAACATTTCGCCCCCAGCAGTTCGCCCCGAACATTTCACCCCGGCAGTTCGCCCCCGAACATTTCGCCCCCGGCAGTTCGCCCCCGAACATTTCTCCCCCGGCAGTTCGCCCCCGAACATTTCGCCCCCAGGATGTTTCGCCCCCGGCAGTTCGCCCCCGAACATTTCGCCCCCGGCAGTTCGCCCCCGAACATTTCGCCCCCAGAATTTCACCCCCAGGATGTTTCGCCTCCAAACATTTCGCCCCCGGCAGTTCGCCCCCGAACATTTCGCCCCCAGCTTTTTGCCCCCAGATGTTTCGGCCCAAATTAGGCAGGGAATTTCGGCCTTGTGTTTTAGCCCTACGACCTCTTTCACAGTAGGCACTTTCCCAAGTGCTATGCACTGGAAAATCGCTAAGAAGATTGCCACTGTTGAATATGTAAGTCAATGGCTGGCAAAGCGAGGTGTTGTTTTCGGCCAGCTCTTTTTATTTTATTACAGGAGCTATTTTTGAGCACTTAGCGTTCATCAATAGCCTGTATCTTATGGGTCATTACCGAGAGCGCTCACAAAAGCGCTCTCAAAAATGCTAGTAAACACGTGCTTTGGAGTTCTAAAACAGTGGCAGCATAAGGGTGCTTTCACACTTCCGCTACATATGCACTACAGGCCGCCCGTTCGCTTCTGTAATGCCGCCGTTCCGCTAACCTGCAGCGGAATGAAAAGAAGAAAATGCTTTTCTTTTTGTTCTGACACTGATAGCGGAATGCGGTATTACAAAAGCGAACGGGCGACTGCAGATCGCGGAACCCAGCGGTTCACTTCTATGGGCAATGCAAGCAGAATGCCAGCATTCCGCCAGCATTGCCCCGGGGTCAGCTGGATGTCAGATCCAGAGCGGATCGACCTCTGGCGGCCTCAAACACAAGTGTGAAAGCACTTGTAAAATTACAGTGTGCAAGAGGCCTAAAATCAAAACAATTTTGAACTTTTACCTGACCCAGCACTGACCAACATTGTTGCAAGTTTTGTTGCAGATGTAACAAGTAGCAGGTCAGATGTCCTGCAAGTTACATTACTACTTTTATTCCATCTGTACATCAGGATATAGCAGTGTCTGAAATCTCCACAAAGAGAGAAGTGTACTGCCACAAAAAATCAGTCAGCTTCCACAGCAATTCACTTTCTACAACTATGAATTCAGTTCTGTCCAAACGTGGAAGGAGGAAGCTGGTCCATGAGAATCACATTTACTTATGATGTCCATTCCATCTGGGTATGTGAAAAATGGTCGACTTGCAAGGGACGTGTTTGGACCAATGAAGAATCTGGCGAAGTTGTGAAAGTAGTCAATCTTCACAGTCACGCAGCACAATCTGCAAGACCTGAAGCAATCCGACTTGTTAATGAGGCAGTCACCAGGGCAAGGACAACACAGGAGACACCACAACAGATTCTCACAGACGTCGTTTCAGGAGCCCATTCTAATGTTGTAGCACTTCTCCCAAGGAAAGCATCACTGAAGAGAACAATACGATTAGCAAGGCAACTTGGCAATATCCCAAGGTTACCTCAAACCCTTGATCAACTTGTTATCCCCCAGGAGTTTCAGGAGATCAGTATTGATGGTGTCCAGCAGCAGTTCCTTCTGCATGACTCTGGTAAGCTACTTAACTACCGTATTTTTCAGACTATAAGACGCACTGGACTATAAGACGCACCCAGGTTTTAGAGGTGGAAAATAGGGAAAAATATATTTGAAGCAAAAAATCTGGTAAAATATTTAATAACATAAATAACATACTATTATATGTGGTGTTATTATATATAATAGTATGTTATTATGTTGGAAGCTACGGGTAGGAGATGGTGCTGCGGGACCAGTGTGGTGTCTATAAAGTACTATGTGAAGATGCTGGAGGGTGAGTATATGAATGGGGGCACGGGGCTTATATTTAAAGCACCACTCCAGCACTGAAAAATAACACTGGAGTGCTGCTTTAAGATCACATGGGAGAACTATAACTCTCAGCGATGTCCTGCAGATCCTATGGCATGCTGGGAGTTATAGTCCACCACAGGATGGCAGAGTGATTTTTTTATGTGCTGTCATTACTAACCTTTTAATTAATTCTCTGTTGTAGAGTGTGTGTGCAGGACCTGTGATGACATCATGAAGAGGCAAGGCTTTGTGTGGTCATGTGATGCTCCAGCCCGCCCTCTTCATGACCTCATCACAGGTCCTCTACAGGAGCATTCAGCATCGCATCAGCACAGCCCCTGTGCTGTCAGGTATGCGATGCCTCCTGCTGCACTCTGCTCCTTTCGCCTCCTTCTCCTTCCAACACACATCTCCCGGCTGCTGCAGGAATCAGACGCTGGGGAACCATGTAGCTCTTTCATTTGCTGCTCCCCGCTCACTGCTCAGCTGATAGGTGGACGGGGAAGCGGCTAATGAATATTCACTGCACTTAAGTATCAGGACCAGTGGTTTCCCCAGCGCTGGATTCCTGCAGCGGAGGGGATATTTTCCTGCCTCCTGCGATCTCACTCCACCGCTGAACCCTGCCCCTCTCTCCACGTTACATTCCGACCATAAGACGCACCTACACTTTCCTCCCAAATTTGGAGGAAAAAAGTGCGTCTTATGGTCCGAAAAATATGGTATTTAACATTGTATTAAAACAATTCCATTAATTTTTTAAATAAATAAATATTTTTTTTTTTTAAACAAAAATATATAATTTTCCAATGGGACAATATATGTTGTAAAAAAGTATTGGTTGGCCCTTTACACTAGATTTTGCTTCAGTTTTTTTATTATGAAATCAGAAAATCTGGAGCAAAATGTGAGTTTTTAATGTGAGATATGAACAGAGGCTTCTGATTAGGATATTTTTTTTAATTCATCCCAAAATTATCTGTCTGATGCTTGTTACACTTTTTCTGTTATTTCCTCTACTAATACTTTCATTTTAAATTAGGAAATGGACACAGCCGTATGTTGATATTTGGAACAAGAGACAATCTCCATCTACTGGCACAAAGTAAAGAGTGGTTTGCTGATGGCATGTTTTTCACTACACCAGCCTTGTTTAAGCAGCTTTCCACAATCCATGTAGTCCATAGCGGCTTTGTTGTTCCGCTAGTGTACACCTTGCTGACAGACAAGAGCCGTTCTACATACCAGAGGTTGCTGCAAGAGCTGAAGAACTTGCAGCCTGGACTGCAGCCAGACAACCTGATGTTGAATTTTGAACTACCTGCAATACAGGCATTTGAAAGTGAATTCCCCAACCTTGAGAAGACTGGTTGCTTTTTCCACCTATCACAGTCGGTTTGGCGTAAAGTTCAAAATGAAGGACTCAAGATGCAATACAAAGGTGACCATGAATTTGCCCGTTGGATACGCATGATACCTGCCCTGGCCTTTATGCCACCACAGAATGTTGTGCAATCATTTGAAGAATTGGTGGAAGATCCTGACTTTCCACAAGAAGCAATACCTATTGCCAACTATTTTGAAGACAGCTATATCGGTCGAATGAATTGCAGAGGGCGTCAAGCACCTTTGTTTCCAGTTCAACTCTGGAATGTGTATGAACGAACATTGAATGATCAACAGCGAACAAATAATGATGTCGAAGGCTGGCACCGTAGCTTTCGAGAAACATGTGGTACTCTTTTCCAAAATATATACCGGTTCATTAACTGTCTGAAACATCAGCAAGAGCTCCATAGTTTTGAAATTATTCAGATAATAGCAGGAAATCCCATCGCTGCAAGAAACAAAAAGTATGCTGCAATTTCAGCAAGGGTTAAACGTATCGTGCAAGATTTCAATAATAGAAGCTTGATGGATTATCTGAGAGGCATTGCCTACAGCTTTGAATTTTAGTTCATGGTCACATATTGTATGTTTTGAGAGCAGTGTTTTTAGCTGTAAAATCATTCAAGCATTATAACCTGTAATTTGTCTTTTCTCTTTTTCTCTAATCCTTCCCCTCTATACCTTTTTATGTTTCTTGTTACAACAGTTTTGATATATACAGTTAAAGCATAACTCTACAAAAAACATAAGTTATTTTATAGTACCCCTTGCCCATGATATTCATTTATTCATTTCCAAAGGAGACCTTCCAGCAGCTTCACTTCTGTGTGAAAAGTCTCATCCAAGTTAAAGCTCCATGTGCTGCAGGGTTTCAGTGGTTGCTAAGGAGGTTGTTTCTCCTTAGAAGCAGTACTTGTGGATGGATTCTAGAGGCCGTGGCTGCACAGGAGCATGCAACTACCGTAACAATATATTCCCTATGATGTATAAAGGGCTGCTGGTTTACAGCCTTCTGCAAAGCCCCCCCCTATGTGTTCCGTCCTGTAACAACTTTACACAGGCGGGGGGAGCCCTCCTCTTGTCCAGGACAGAGCACATGAGCGGAGAGTGAAGGGGAGCTTTGCAGAGGGCTGTGAACAAGCAGCCCTGAATGTATCACAGGGGCCAGGATCCTTTCTGCTACCAAGGGGGCACGACCTCCTTAGTAAACAATGAAATCTTATTATTTTCCTGTCTGTTTGTAAAATGACTTATCTAGAAAACAATGTTTTAGAATTAAAAAAACTAATTTGATCAGAATTGTATATTTTAGACTCATATGGTGTATTATTAGTGATAAGCGAACGTTCAGTTCAGGCAGGTCTTTAATTGCTAGAGGCAAAACATCCTGGGGGTGAAATGCTGGGGCGAAATGTTCGGGGGCGAACTGCCGGGGGCGAAATGTTTGGGGGCGAACTGCCGGGGGCGAAATGTTCGGGGGCGAAATGGTCTGGGGCGAACTGCCGGGGGCGAAATGTTCGGGGGCGAACTGCGGGGGGCGAAATGTTCGGGGGCGAAACATGCTGGGGGCGAAATGTTCGGGGGCGAAATGTTCGGGGGCGAACTGCCGGGGACGAAATGTTCGGGGGCGAACTGCCGGGGGCGAAATGTTCGGAGGCGAAACATCATGAGGGCGAAATGCTGGGGGCGAAATGTTCGGGGGCGAACTGCTGGGGGCGAAATGTTCGGGGGCGAAATGTTCGGGGGCGAACTGCCGGGGGCGAAATGATCGGGGGCGAACTGCCGGAGGCGAAATGTTCGGGGGCGAACTGCCGGGGGCGAAACATCCTGGGGCGAAATGTTCGGGGGCGAACTGCCGGGGGCGAAATGTTCGGGGGCGAACTGCCGGGGGCGAAATGTTCAGGGGCGAACTGCCGGGGGCGAAATGTTCGGGGGCGAAATGTTCGGGGGCGAACTGCCGGGGGCGAAATGTTCGGGGGCGAAATGTTCGGGGGCGAACTTCCGGGGGCGAAATGTTCGGGGGCGAAATGTGCGGGGACGAATTTGATCAGAATTGTATATTTTAGACTCATATGGTGTATTATTAGTGATAAGCGAACGTTCAGTTCAGGCAGGTCTTTAATTGCTAGAGGCAAAACATCCTGGGGGTGAAATGCTGGGGGCGAAATGTTCGGGGGCGAACTGCCGGGGGCGAAATGTTCGGGGGCGAAATGGTCTGGGGCGAACTGCCGGGGGCGAAATGTTCGGGGGCGAACTGCGGGGGGCGAAATGTTCGGGGGCGAAACATGCTGGGGGCGAAATGTTCGGGGGCGAAATGTTCGGGGGCGAACTGCCGGGGACGAAATGTTCGGGGGCGAACTGCCGGGGGCGAAATGTTCGGAGGCGAAACATCATGAGGGCGAAATGCTGGGGGCGAAATGTTCGGGGGCGAACTGCTGGGGGCGAAATGTTCGGGGGCGAAATGTTCGGGGGCGAACTGCCGGAGGCGAAATGTTCGGGGGCGAACTGCCGGGGGCGAAACATCCTGGGGCGAAATGTTCGGGGGCGAACTGCCGGGGGCGAAATGTTCGGGGGCGAACTGCCGGGGGCGAAATGTTCAGGGGCGAACTGCCGGGGGCGAAATGTTCGGGGGCGAACTGCCGGGGGCGAAATGTTCGGGGGCGAAATGTTCGGGGGCGAAACATCCTGGGGGCGAAATGCTGGGGGCGAAATGTTCGGGGGCGACGTGTACCTGGGGGCGAACTGCTGGGGGCGAAATGCTGGGGGCGAAATGCTGGGGGCGAACTGCTGGGGGCGAAACTTCCTAGAACCGTCTAAATGATATGTCTAACAAAATCTACCTTCCTCTAATGTTGTCAAACTGTCCTTGTTGACTATGATTTTCCAGAGCAAGTAAGTTTTTTTTGCTTCTCTCTAAACACTTTTCCATCCTGTAACAATTTGTAATTTGGCTTGAAATATATACCCTTAGGATAATACATTAGATCAATGCCTTTTGCTAACAAGCCAACAAATTGGTCTCTCACTTTCATTTTACAAAACAAGGATGAGATGTTGAAGAAGCCAAGACAGAAACGGTGCCAACACAATGACAATCAGAAGAACAAGGATATTCAGCTACCTGTCACTTGTAATAAGACATATTTTTTCTGATTCATAACACACTAAACTTATCCTAGTAGACAGAATATAAAAATAACAAGTAATAAATAAATAAATGACTATGTCAATAAATGTGTGTATGCATAAATTAGGAACTCTATATACAGTACTGTGCAAAAGATTTAACGCGTTCACGACATACACCATATATATACGGCGCATGTATTGTCGCCCCCTTTGATCTGGGCTCTGGCGCTCAGCCCGCATCTTTTTTGGCACTTGACAGTTGATTTGATCAGCTAACATGTAACCCTAATAGTTGCAAGTGAAATTGCTATCCACCCGCAGCTGTAAACATGTTAAATGGCACCGTCAATTTCTGACAGCAGCATTTAACATGCAAGCTCCAGAAGCGTGTCACAAACCACACCCATCGGCGCCCCTGTCACATGATCGCGAGGTGTCGATCGATTGGCATGACAACTTGAGGCCTGCTGGAGACCCCTGTAGTTGTCATAGCTTATCTGCTATGAGCAAGCACGCCACAGCACCAGACTGGATGACTGAGCTGTCAATCAACGTACTGACAGCTTCAGCACACCCCTGTACCAGATTGGATGGCTGAGCTGTCAGTAACTGCATCCCATACATACTGAGATGTGGATCTGTGACAGCTACCAGATGATTCTCTTGCTCTGCTTCATTCCTCTGGACAGCAGCCTGAGTCGCACGTACCAGGGCCTTTGGGGTACTCGGCACCGAGCCCTTTGATATCTATGGGGAATATCACGGGTAGCACAGCTCGGTCCGTGGCCCTGGGGCTCACTGAAATGGGGATATTTACAGGGGATTAAATGTTCGTGTAGTTTGTCGTGACGCCACCTGTAGTACCTGGTCAGGGTGACCAGCGCTGCTGTGCAGGTCCTCTGGAAGGGATGGTGTTGTGCAGCTAGGTGATAAGTCTTCTACAGGTAAGACGGTATCCTTCCAGGGCAGATAGATGTAAGGTAAAAGCAATGGTGCAGAGTGATGTAGCAGAGTGGAGTGTGCGACGGAGTAATAATGCAGGAAACAGTTCTTATGCAGTTTCAAGGGTTTACTCACAGTCTGTTGTACATACAGATTCCAGCCGGGGACTGTGTCCTTCCAGTGAGTAGTCCAGTAACCCTCAGGTAAATTGGTCACACTTCCAAAGACTCCCTTTATGTTCCTTTCCGGCTTCTTGGTGCTACACTCCTTATTCCTCTCTGCACCTCCCTACCACAGAGCCCTCAGATGAGGTAGTATTGGATCCTTTCAGTTTACAGGTACGACCCGATGTCCCGGTGCACTGCTCTCCTCTTCACGGAGACCGGAACACCGTCGGATGCCTGGACGTACTTGATCCTAGCTGCCTCTGGATGAGATTATGGTAGCTAGTGGCTCTTGAAGAGTCCCACTAGACGCGGTGTTACTAATGGCGATGAACTGACCCACTAGTCTGGGAACCGTCTCTCGATATGTGCCTGGTCCTTCCTTCTCCAAGGATGGGAGCACAGCTTCAATTGCTGTCTCAGCCCAGGACCCCTTCGCTCTCTTCAGCTCGGCTCCCTGAGATGAACTCAGAGGAGCTGCAGGTCAGGACAGTACCCACACACTGCCTGCCTGTCTCCAACTCAAACTCTAATCTAACACGCTGCAGCCTAATGCTGCAACTGACTCCACCCACCCAACTCTACACCCTTTGCTAACCAGCCTGAAGCTCAGCACTGGCATGATGTGTGTGGATGCGGTGATGGAGTCAATGGGGTGCTTCCTCCTTACCTGAGAGTCAGGTGTCGCACCGCTGGGTGCGATGCAACATCTCTGTGGCGACTGGACCCTCAGGGCGCCACAAGCCCTTCCGTGGAAGCAATCCAGATTCTTGTACAGGAGTTAAAGTGTGAAGGCCAGAGTTCCTCTGGTATCTGCCAGACAGCGTAGCTTGTACCAAGTCTGTCAGAGGTAATCTTTTTGAGCCTGTGTACTCTGACATGTTACAAACAGCATTTCAGCTCAAACATCTAATACCAAATGGAAAGTACAGTGGTGGAAAAATTATAATTTCAGCTTGTTTTGCAGCCTCAGGATCTTGTCACCTTGCAGTCATTGAGTTGACAATGAACTCTGTATACCAGAATATTTTAGAGTCAAATGGAAGACCATTTATCCAGAAAACTAAAGTTTTGCAAAAAGTAGGTCAAACAACAGGAAAATTACCTCAAACACACCAACCATTGATTGAAATGGTACCTGGGTTGAAGAAATTTGTATTGTGGTTGTTTAATCCTTCTTTTCCGTTTTCAGTTAATGAGATTCTCGTGCTTCGGGGAGTGCCTGTGGGTGGGTCTTTCTTTGGTGCTCTGGCCTAATCTTCATCATTGTGGCTTAAATGACAGGTCACTGATTCTTCTGTGACCTGCTGTTAGGGTTCGAGTTCCCGCTGCTGCACAAGGGGAGTCTCGAACCCGTCCCGCTCCGGTCTCCCATTCATCTCCGGCCGCAGTGGAGCCTGCTCAGACAGAGACGTCGGTCCAGGCGTCTTGCCCACTCCTCTACTGTGCAGTGACTTGCTGCTGCCTTTCCTGGATCTGCTATTATAGCCAGTGCTGGAGCAGCCGTCTTTGAGACAAAGTCCTGCGTTTTTCCATCTGAGCATGCCCAGAGTGAGATCTCTCATTGGAGATCAGGGGTCACATGTTCAGGTGCTGCAGCAGCTCCTATTGGTCCGCCAGGAAGGTCATGTAGCTACATGTGTTTGTAACAGCTTCTCAATAGTCCTTGTTCCTGGAAGGTCCTGTAGCTGTTGCTATAAAAGGGTAGCATGGCTGGGCCGCCATGCGCTAATATCAACCATTGTATGCTATGCGCCAGTGTGATCATGCGTATGTGTGGTTAGGGACCCGGCTAAAATAAGTCACTAGAATACCGACTTAATCGGTGAGGAGTTTGGTATGGTAGCTGGCCAGGGTCGGTGTCCTAGATTACCGGCGTAACCGGTGAGGAGTTTTGATTGCCGTATTCAGGGTCTGGCGTTCAGACGCCATAGATTGCGGGTGACTCCCGCGAGGACATTAGCACATGATCACGCGTTATGTACGCTTAGCACTTAACTGTGTACCTGAGAGCCTGACAGGACACAGCACTTTTCCTCAGCGGCCCTGTGACGTAACAGGGTTTGCTTTCGACGCTAGACAGCGCCCTAGCGTTTTACTTTGCGGCTCACTGAAGCTAAGTGAGTTCGCACCTATCGCCATATAGCGCTGTGGCATTTCCGTTAGCGGCTCTGGGTATTAACAGAGTTCGCACTTACTGCCACAACGCGCTACGGTGTTTATTTTAGCGACTCTGCGGGATAACAGAGTTCGCTACTTTCGCCATTTTACTAGCAGCAGGTTCCGCCTGCACGGTGGACCCCGGGCTGCGAACGCACCTCTCTACCTTATATATTTGGTGCGTTCCGCAGACCCTAACACCTTCCTAGTATTTTGAATACTGCAGTTAATATTGTGGTCTTTGAAAGATGGTACTGCGCATGCGCCACTACCAGCGCCATTTTGCTGGAGGCACTTTTTTTTTCAAAGACCACAATATTAACTGAGATATTTAAAATAGGAGGCAGGTCACTGAAGGATCAATGACCTGTCATTGAAGCCACAATAATGAAGATTTACCAGAGAACCAAAGAATTACCCGCCCACAGACCTGCCGCAAAGAACAGGAATCTTATTAACTGAATACAGTAAAAAACAATTAAACTAGAATCACAAAATAGATTTCTTCAACCCAAATTCTTCAAATAAGGGTGTAGCTTCCATTTTCTTTGAGCTGGACGTTATGTTTATATAGCTCACCACTACTGGGTGTCCATTAGTCGTGGCCTTGGTCCTTTAGACATATGTTTAAGATTTTAATACAAGAGATTAGTACTAGAGAAGTTGAGTGAATGTGTTCGGAAAATGTTTGCTAATGTCAAATTCAGCACGAACGTAGCACATTCAGATTTGAGCTTTCACAAGCATTTTTACTCAGTCAGCAAAAGTCGGTCACAGTTAGGTTAATCATCGTGTTTCCACTAATGCTTTTGTATTACTTTGCCGAAGTCACATGTCCCTGACCATATAAAAAGCAGACATCTTGTTTTGCTGGTGCCATTTGCTCAGTGTCACATTGCAGAGAGGTCGCTCCTGCACTAGATGTGGGTGGTTCTGCTGAAAGTGAACTTTCCCTGTATGAAATCGATCTTCCAGCATCAAAGTAGATTTTGCAAAAACTGTATGGCAATCTCTGGAAACCACATAAGCAACTTGTAATCATTTGCATCGTTTGCGCTAAAACTGTGCTTCAGTGGCAAATCAGAAGGCCAGATTTCCACCTAAAAATTGTTAGGTCTAATATAGTGTTCCAGGGATGAGGCCCAATTAGCTACTCCAAATCGCTTGTGCTAAAATTGTGTTTCAGTGGCAAATCAGAAGGCCAGATTTCTACGTAAAAATCGTTAGGACTAATACAGTGGTAAGAAATAGGAGAATAAGGAGTATCTGATTAGTGTAGTAAAACTATGTATCAATTTTATTCAAGTATTAAGATAAAATAACATCAGGTTAAAGTGATGAGATGCATAGACAAACACAGACAAGAGGGTCATACATCATGAAGAGTACATCATGAATCATCATAAACATCCGTGCTAAATAGAACAATAAATGTACAACATTATCAATTAGTACATCCTGGTCAGACCTGTTCTGATGCATAAAAAGTGCATAATAGCAGGTGAATATAATCAAGTAACAGATATAGGAGAGGGGCAGAGCTTACCTGGGATGGATGGGTGACCCTGAGCTGGATGGCAAGACCCCAAGTACCGTATTTTGCGGACCATAAGACGCCCTTTTTTCCCCCAAAATTTTTGGGGAAAATGGGGGTGCGTCTTATAGTCGCAACATACTTAAAAATCCGGTGGCGGCGGAGGTCCCAATTCAGCCTCCATGTGGTGCGGTGGTGGTGTCGGGGCATTAGCGGGGCTCTGTGCAGCGTGGGGGCTCCGCCGGCATTTCGTCCTAGCCGGAAAGCCCCCAGCAGCTGCGATGCGGTGGCCTCCGGTGGCGGTCTTGATCAGCCTCCGTGGTGTGGTGGTGGTGTCGGGGCAGCAGCGGGGCTCTGTGCTGCGTGGGGGGCTCCACCGGCGTTTAGTCCCAGCCGGAAAGCCCCCCGCAGCTGCGATGCGGTGCCGTCCTGATGTCCTCTGCAAAGATGGCCGCCGATTGCTGAAGTTCAAATCTCGCCAACGAGATCTCTTCCGAGATCTCGTCTCCCGAGATCTTGTCCTGAGATCTCGGGAAGAGATCTCGTTGGCGAGATTTGAACTTCAGCAAGCGGCGGCCATCTTTGCGGAGAACATCAGGATGGCACTGCGTCGCAGCTGCGGGGGGCTTTCTGGCTGGGACTAAACGCCGGCGGAGCCCCCCACGCAGCACAGAGCCCTGCTGCTGCCCCGACACCACCACCGCACCATGGAGGCTGATCGAGACCGCCACCGGAGGCCACCGCGTCGCAGCTGCGGGGGGCTTTCTGGCTGGGACTAAACGCCGGCGAAGCCCCCCACGCAGCACAGAGCCCCGCTGCTGCCCCGACACCACCACCAAACCACGGAGGCTGATCGAGACCGCCACCGGAGGCCACCATGTCGCAGCTGCGGGGGCTTTCCGGCTAGGACAAATTGCCGGCGGAGCCCCCCACGCTGCACAGAGCCCCGCTGATGCCCCGACACCACCACCGCACCACAGGGAGGCTGAATTGGGACCGCCACCGGATTTGTGAGTATATTGGCACCCCACAGAGCACAGCCACCCCACAGAACACAGCCACCCCACAGAGCACAGTCACCCCACAGAACACAGCCACCCCACAGAGCACAGCCACCCCACAGAACACAACCACCCCACAGAACACAGCCACCCCACAGCGCACCACCACCGCACCAGCCTGGACCACCAAACAACCCCAGTGACCTCTCCTCTACCTGTGCTGATCCCTTCGCTGGTAACCTGAATTCGGACTGTAAGAAAGACCCCCATTTGACACATTATTTTTTTCCCCTATTTTCCTTCTGAAAATTTGGGGTGAGTCTTATGGTCCGGTGCGTCTTATAGTCCAAAAAATACAGTACATATTTGTATATACTAATACAGTGGTGCAGCCATGAGGCGCAATTAGCTACTCCAAATCGTTTGGGCTAAAACTGTGTTTTAGTGGCAAATCAGAAGCCAGATTTGCATGTAAAAATTGTTAGGCCTAATATAGTGTTGCAGCCATGGGGCCCAATTAGCTACTCCAAATCGTTTTTGCTAAAACTGTTTCAGTGGCAAATCAGAAGGCCAGATTTCCACTTAAAAATCATTAGACCTAATATAGTGGTGAAGCCTCAAGGTCCAATTAGCTACTCCAAATCGTTTCTGCTAAAACTGTGTTTCAATGGCAAATCAGAAGGCCAAATTTCCACGTAAAAATCGTTAGGCTTACTATAGTGTTGCAGCGACAAAGACCAATTAGCTACTCTAAATCGCTTGTGCAAAAACTGTGTGTCAGTGGCAAATCAGAAGCTAGATTTCCACGTAAAAATTGTTAGGCCTTCTATAGTGTTGCAGCTATGAGACCCAACTAGCTAACCGTATTTTTCGGACTATAAGACTCACCGGACTATAAGACGCACCCAGGTTTTAGAGGTGGAAAATAGGGAAAAATATATTTGAAGGAATAAAATGTGGTAAAATATTTAATAACATAAATAACATACTATTATCTGTGGTGTTATTATATATAATAGTATGTTATTATGTTGGAAGCTACGGGTAGGAGAAGGTGCTGCGGGACCAGTGTGGTGTCTATGTGAAGACGCTGGAGGGTGAGTATATGAATGGGGGCACGGGGCTTATATTTAAAGCACCACTCCAGCACTGAAAAATAACACTGGAGTGCTGCTTTAAGATCCCATGGGAGAACTATAACTCTCAGCATGTCCTGCAGATCCTATGGCATGCTGGGAGTTATAGTCCACCACAGGATGGCAGAGTGATTTTTTTATGTGCTGTCATTACTAACCTTTTAATTAATTCTCTGTTGTAGAGTGTGTGTGCAGGACCTGTGATGACATCATGAAGAGGCAAGGCTTTGTGTGGTCATGTGATGCTCCAGCCCGCCCTCTTCATGACCTCATCACAGGTCCTCTACAGGAGCATTCAGCATCGCATCAGCACAGCCCCTGTGCTGTCAGGTATGCGATGCCTCCTGCTGCACTCTGCTCCTTTCGCCTCCTTCTCCTTCCAACACACATCTCCCGGCTGCTGCAGGAATCAGACGCTGGGGAACCATGTAGCTCTTTCATTTGCTGCTCTCTGCTCACTGCTCAGCTGATAGGTGGACGGGGAAGCGGCTAATGAATATTCACTGCACTTAAGTATCCTGACCAGTGGTTTCCCCAGCGCTGGATTCCTGCAGCGGAGGGGATATTTTCCTGCCTCCTGCGATCTCACTCCACCGCTGAACCCTGCCCCTCTCTCCACGTTATGTGCTGTCATTACTAACCTTTTAATTAATTCTCTGTTGTACAGTGTGTCTGCAGGACCTGTGATGACATCATGAAGAAGCAGGGCTTTGTGTGGTCATGTGATGCTCCAGCCCCGCCCTCTTCATGACCTCATCACAGGTCCTCCACAGGAGCATTCAGCCTGGCATCAGCACAGCCCCAGGCTGTCAGGTATGCGATGCCTCCTGATGCACTCTGCTCCTGCCGCCTCCTTCTCCTTCTACAACACACATCTCCCCAGCTGCTGCAGGAATCAGGAAATGGGGAACCATGTGGCTCTGTCATTTGCTGCTATCCGCTCACTGCTCAGCTGACAGGTGGGCGGGGAAGCGACTAATGAATATTCACTGCACTTAAGTATCGGGACCAGTGGTTTCCCCAGCGCTGGATTCCTGCAGCGGAGGGGATATTTTCCTGCCTCCTGCGATCTCACTCCACTGCTGCCCCTGCCCCCCTCCCCACGTTACATTCCAACCATAATACTCACCCACACTTTCCTCACAAATTTGGAGGAAAAAAAGTGCGTCTTAAGGTCCGAAAAATACGGTACTCCAAATAATTTCTGCTAAAACTGTGTTTCAGTGGCAAATCAGAAATCCAGATTTCCACTTAAAAATTGTTAGGCCTAATATAGTTGTGCAGCCACGAGGCCCAATTAGCTACTCCAAATCTTTTGGGCTAAAACTGTGTTTCAGAGGCAAATCAGAAGTCCATATTTCCACTTAAAAATCGTCAGGCATAACAGTGTTGTTCAGGCACACTATCTAAGAAAATAAATAATGATTGTTCATTTAGTAACAGGCAACTGACAGCTGTGGGCCTAGGGCTGTGAAACAGCAGAGTACAAAAGGGGAAGGCTATTTACAGCATGAGTGGGAAATAGCTAGTTCATGGTGGAAGTGGGAATTGGCTTGGTGTTCGACGTGTACGTGGGTTAGATATTAATATGAATGAAAGCTCTACTGAGCAAACACAGTCTTATCCTATCCATAGACCACTGACAACATCTGTTACTGGCCGGTCTACTTTACTCACTTTCTTTGGCTGACACACAGCGGTACGCCTTGTAGATGAGGCTCTAAAAGAGCATGTGCTCCAGTGGATGGCAAGTGCTGCAACAAGTGGCACACAGTACAGTCCTCAGAGGTGGCACCCCAATCACCTTTGTATCCCCCTGCGTCAAATCTTTCTAAATACCCAACTGACCGTGAGGAATCTCAGATGGGTCATTCTGAAGAGCTGTTCACACATTGTATTCCATGGATATCAAATGTCTGCTCCGAAGAAACACAGAGTCGATAGGAGGATAGGATCTGCACCGATGTCCAAAAATGTTTCATGTCGGATCCGGTGTGTCAGGGCAGGAAGAGGAGGAGGGTGACTCACAAGGTGAAGAGTGTGAAAACTGAGAGGATGACCATGAGGTTGTTGTAGATCCCATTTGGTGTGAATCCAGAGGTACGCAACTGAGTAGCTCAGCAGAGGAGATGGAGGAAGATGAGCAGATTACGTTGCGGCTTCCCACACAGACACGAAGTAATGCAATCATGACAAGCACTGCATCCTTAGCCCCAACTCTGGGTGTGGCCAGCACCAGTAGTGAGTGTGTCCCATCAAAACCATCTGCTGCTTCTTCCTTCTCCGTCCCTATTCCAAGTCTTCTCACACAGGTCTCCGGCCGCAGAAACTACAATTGTTTACCCACCTCTGTCGGGGTGAGTGAGAGACGGTCAGCTGTTACAGAAGTAGACATAACTGCTGCTTTTGTGTCACCTAGCACAGCGCATCTTTCTCAATCCACCCTAACATCTCCGCCTGCACCTTACTCAAAGTCCAGCAGTTTGTCCTGTTCTCCATACTCCACCCTCTCTCAGCACAGCAGCCAGCCCTCGGTCCCGAAGTTGTGGTCACGTAAAAGAATGTTTCATCCTACACATGGCAAAGCCAAGAGCTTGATGTGGGGAAATGGAGGATTGGCGGGTGCCCAAGTTCGCTAGCCGGAACCGCATGGACCAGGGATCATCCAGCCTAACTCCTGCATTCCCGTTATTGTTGGCATAACGCTACTCAGACAACGCAGGGTGAAGGTAAAACAGTGTGACAATGCTTTATTGAACCACAAAACAGACATATAGTAAGAAACAAAGAAAATAGCCAGCTCACCCTCATATGGCATGTTGCAGCACGGATTCCAAGGGACCACTTGAAAATAGCATAGAAAAAATGGAAAAAATCCTGCTGCTTTAAAAGGCTTATTTTTTAATCCAAATTGGTAAGAATGGACATGACATGAAAATTATCAAGACAATGTGGCAGACATCGACATTTGTTTGGGACTCTTTTAGATGTCAATTGTTTCATCAGAAATTTAACTGTAAAGTGACATTTTTTCACTGAAGATACAGAGAATGTAGATGTAGATGTGTCTCAGCACACACAAAATGAATATCGCTTATTGAATTTTTCAGAACAAATGGCAATCCTGAATTTACAAGACATGAATGAAGATAATAAATGTCTAATTGATCAAGTTCCTCTATTCAGCATTCGAAATCCAACCTTTTACCCTGTGCAATCTAGATCGGCATTAATGGATCAATTCCAGGAAGCTATGCAAAGGGAATTACGAGAATTGTATTCTATTGTAACAGCAACTAATAAAAATAAGAATGGTTATTTTACTCGTGAAAAGTTTTTGGCTTTAAAAGAACTGAGAGGTATGGAAAATATAATTGTCAGAATGTCTGATAAAGGGGGACTTGTAGTTGCCAAATGCTTTCTTTATTATCTGACGTAACTACTTAAAAAAGGATATCAAGTAATCTGCTTTCTAAGTACACAAAGGAGACTCATTTTATTATTAATTTAGGTTTTTCACTTGGTGTATTATCTAAACAGCAGAGAGACTATTTAATTGTTGAGTAACCTAAATTACCGTATATGTATGGCCTACATGAAGACGCACAAGGCAGTATTTCCACCCCCCCATGAGACCAGTCATCTCTGGAATTGGTTCCATTACAGAACGAGCAGGTGAATGGCTGGATTCCATGCTACAGTCTTTAGTTCAGCGTACCTGCGGTTTCCTTAACCCCTTAATGACCGCCGATACGCCTTTTAACGGCGGTCATTAAGGGTACTTAAACCACAGCGCCGTTAATTAACGGCGCTGTGGAAAAAGTGAATAGCGCCCCCCAGAGTCGCATTTTCTCCGGGTCTCGGCTACCGGAATCGGTCGTTTTTACCGACCCCGATGTTGCGATCGCCGTTATTAACCCTATAACGGCGATCGCAAAAAAAAAATGGTGTGTCATTTAATTTCTCTCTCCTCTGATGTATTGGACATCAGAGGAGAGAGAAAAAGGGTCCCCGATCCTCCCTTGTGGCCCCCGATCCCTCCATGTGGCCCCCGGGCCTTCCGGTGTCCCCCGGTGGGCACCGCCATCTTTGAGGCCTACTAAATGGCGGGCGCATGCTCATGCTCAGTGCGTCCGCCGCGATTTGCCGGGGGGTGGGCAATTTTCTCTGGGGTCTCGGCAGCCGACCATGATCCGGGTCGGTATTTACCAACCCCGGTGTCGCTATCGCTGTTATATTGAGTATAACGGCGACCGCAAAAAAAAAAAAAAAGATTTCTCTCCCCTCTGATATGCGCAGTGCGCCCGCCAAATCTGCCTGGTGGCAGATTCAAAAAAATTTTCATTCATTCTCCTAAAAGTACATTTTGATCACTGTGATAAACTATCACAGTGATCAAAATAAAAAACAGTACATAACCCCCCCCCCTTTATCACACCCTTAGTTAGGGACATATAATAAAATATAGAAATATATTTATTTTCATTTTTCCGTTAGGGTTAGGGCTAGGGTTAGGGCTAGGGTTAGGGTTATAATTAGGGTTAGTGTTGTGAATGGGTTTGAGATGAGTTCTGAGCAGAGGCTTCCTCTGGTGGTTACAAGCGGTGCTGGTCTGTCCAGTGAAGATTGTGAGGATTGGGAATCAGGTGTTACTGACTGGTCTTATATAAGGGAGTCACCTTCCCATCAGGGTTGCCGGTGATCAATTGTTCTGGTCTCAATCCTTGAATCCTGTTTCCCTTGTAGCCTGCTGTGTCGTGTCTGCATCTCCTGCTATCAGATAAGACATTTTCTTCTTTTTGTTTTTGTGCTAGATTTTTGCATTTTGTCCTGCACTTCTGTGGGGGCCTTCAGGGTCCCCTCCGGGGGCTTTTGCCCTCTCAGTTTAGTTCAGCCACTGATGTTTGTACTTTTGCTTTTTACAGTTTCTTCAGTGGCTGCTGTTTTGATTTTGTTACACCAGAGAACTAATTTAGGTGGTAGAGGTCGTGTGATCTCAGGTGTTTTTGAAATTAGTAGAGTTGGTGCTTTTCAGGGTTTTCTGGGATTGCAGTAAGTACCCTTCCTATCCTTTTCTATTTAGTTAGTTTGGGCCCCAGCGTTTGCTCATACTATTTTCTTTCTGTGTCAGTATTTCTTCTTGTCTAACCGCCATTACATGTTTGGGGGCTTTCTATTATCTTTGGGGTTCTGCTCCGGGGCAGATAGCTTTCCTATTTCTATCTTTAGGTGTAATTAGTTTCTCAGGCTGTGACGAGGCGTCTAGGACCAACGTAGGAACGCTCCACGGCTGCCTCTAGTTGTGGTGGTTAGTCAGGGTACTGCAATCTCATAGATTCCAACTGCTCTGGTGTATTGCCTTTTTACCTGCACTCCTCAGCTACCAAATCATAACAGTATCACCGGCCCAAAAATTTAATATTGTATGGTACTCACAGAAGGGAAAAATATTGTGAAAGAAAAAAAAAAAAAAAAAAGGTTGTCAGAGTTGTCAGAGATATTTTTCTGTTTGTTGCATTTTTTTTTTCCCTCTGTATCTCTGGGTGCTGGGGAGGATCTTTTCTCTCAATGGAGTTTGCACAGTTGTCTGGCCGTGTGGATCAGCTTGCCACTGAGGTTCAGAGTAATGCTGCATATCTTGCTAGGTTGCCTGTTGTGGAACCTAGGATCCCCATGCCAGATTTGTTTTTGGGGATCGAGCTAAGTTTCAGAATTTCAAAAATAATTGTAAATTGTTTTTTGCCTTAAAATCAAGTCCTCAGGGAACGCAGCGCAGCAGGTTCAAATTGTCATCTCTCTCCTGCGCGGCGATCCTCAGGATTGGGCTTTTTCCCTGATACCTGGGGATCCTGTTTTGAGTGATGTTGATGCATTTTTTCAGGCTTTGGGGTTATTGTATGATGAGCCTAATGTCACTGATCAAGCTGAAAAAGCCTTGTTGGCATTAAATCAGGGGCTTGATGACGCTGAGTTATACTGTCAGAGATTCCGTAGGTGGGCAGTCCTGACCAAGTGGAATGACGACGCTTTGGCGGCCCTTTTCCGGAAGGGTCTGTCAGATAATGTAAAGGATGTTATGGTGGGATTCCCTGTCCCCTCTGGTCTCAATGATTCTATGTCATTAGCGATTCAAATTGACAGACGTTTGCGTGAGCGGAAAGTATGCGTGGAATAGTGTTGCCTTGTGAACCTGCTTCTGAATCCATGCAGTGTGATAGAGTGGTGTCTGGGGCACAGCGTCATGAGTTTCGAAAGCGCAATGGGTTATGTTTCTACTGTGGTGATGCCTCTCATGCTATTTCAGTCTGCCCTAAGTGGGGAAGACGTTTTGCACGCTCAGTTGTCTTGGGTAATGTTCAGACTAAGTTTTTATTAACTGTCACTCTGATATGCTCTCTGTCCTCATTTTCTGCTCAGGCTTTCGTTGATTCTGGAGCAGCTATTAACCTGATGGATTATGATTTTGCTAAACGTTGTGGGTTTCCCTTGATACCCCTACAGAAGTCTATTCCCCTACTGGGGATCGATTCTACCCCTTTGGCTGAGAATAAACCTCAGTTCTCTACTCAGGTGATAATGAGGGTTGAACCTGATCACCAGGAGTGCTGCAAATTTTTGGTTCTGTATAATCTGCATGATATTATCGTACTGGGTTTCCCTTGGTTACAGTCTCATAATCCTGTTTTGGATTGGAAATCTGTGTCTGTAACCAGCTGGGGCTGCCAATGTGTTAATACCAACACTCCTGTTTTTTCTGCCTCCCCCCAGGCTCAGGATGTTCCTGACTTTTTGATTGATTTTTCTGATGTGTTTAGCGAAAGTAAATCTGCATCCTTGCCTCCCCATAGGAGCTATGACTGCGCTATTGAATTAGTGCCGGGTAGTAAATTCCCTAAAGGTCGCCTTTTTAACTTGTCTGTACCTGAACATGACGCTATGCGGTCTTATATCAAGGAATCATTGGAGAAGGGTCATATCAGACCATCCTCTTCACCCTTAGGTGCCGTTTTTTCTTTGTGGCCAAAAAGGATGGTTCATTAAGGCCGTGTATTGATTATCGTCTTTTGAACAATATTACTGTGAAATATCAATATCCGTTACCCTTGATTTCTGACCTGTTTTCCAGGGTGAAAAACGCTACTTGGTTTACCAAGCTTGACCTCAGGGGGGCGTATAACCTTATTCGCATTAAGCACGGGGATGAATGGAAGACGGCATTCAATACCCCTGAAGGGCATTTTGAGTACCTAGTGATGCCCTTTGGGCTCACTAATGCTCCTTCCGTCTTCCAGTCCTTCATGAATGACATTTTCAGGGATTTTGTGGATAAATTTCTGATTGTTTATTTGGATGATATCTTGATTTTTTCTAATGACTGGGACTCTCATGTGAAACATGTTCGAACTGTATTCCAGATTTTGAGAGAGAATGCTCTGTATGTGAAGGGATCAAAGTGTCTTTTTGGCGTACAGAGGATATAATTTCTGAGATTCATTTTGTCCCCATCTGTTATTGAAATGGACCCGGTCAAGGTTCAGGCCATCTGTGATTGGGTCCAACCTACTTCATTAAAGGCTCTTCAAAGATTTTTGGGTTTTGCCAATTTTTATCGTAAATTTATTGGTAATTTCTCGGTTATTGTTAAACCATTAACTGATTTGACCAAAAAGGGTTCTGATGTGGTGAATTGGCCTCCTGAGGCAGTCTCTGCATTTCAGGAACTTAAGCAAAGATTCACTTCTGCTCCTGTTCTACGGCAGCCTGATTCTCTGCCATTTCTGGTGGAGGTTGATGCCTCTGAAATTGGGGCAGGTGCCGTTTTGTCCCAAAAAGATCCAGAGACCTCTAAAAGTAACCCTTGTGCCTTTTTCTCTCGAAAATTTTCTCCTACTGAACGTAATTATGACGTGGGTAATCGGGAGTTATTGGCCATGAAGTGGGCTTTTGAAGAGTGGAGACATTGGCTGGAGGGAGCCAAACATCAGGTTGTGCAGTCCTGCGGGACTTGCTCTCGCTCCAAGTCTTGCTCTCGCTCTAGTGGTTTGTTGATGCCATTGCCTGTGCCCAAGAGACCATGGACCCATATCTCTATGGATTTCATTTCCGACCTTCCTGTTTCTCAGAGAATGACCACCATCTGGGTAATGTGTGATAGGTTTTCCAAAATGATACATCTTGTGCCATTACCTAAGTTGCCTTCCTCCTCTGAATTGGTGCCGTTGTTCCTTCAGCACGTGGTTCGTTTACACGGCATTCCTGAGAACATTGTGTCTGACAGAGGAGTCCAGTTTGTTTCCAGATTTTGGAGGACTTTTTGTTCTAAACTGGGTGTTCAATTGTCTTTCTCCTCGGCATTTCATCCTCAGACCAATGGTCAAACTGAGAGAACAAACCAGACATTGGAGACTTATCTAAGATGCTTTGTGTCTGCTGATCAGGATGACTGGGTCTCTTTTTTGCCTTTGGCTGAGTTTGCTCTTAATAATAGGGCTAGCTCTGCCACTTTGATGTCTCAGTTTTTCTGTAATTCTGGTTTTCATCCTCGATTTTCTTCAGGACAGACGGAGGCTTCTGTCTGTCCAGGTGTTGACTCTGTTGTGGAGCGTATGCAACAGATTTGGACCAGGTAGTGGAGAGGTTGTCCCTCTCTCAGGAGAAGGCCCAGCGGTTTGCTAACCGGCAAAGGACTGATGGTCCTCGGTTTAAAGTAGGGGACTTGGTCTGGTTGTCCTCAAAAAATATTCCTATGAGAGTAGCATCTCCTAAATTTAAGCCTAGGTTCATTGGACCTTATAAGATCATGGAGATTATTAATCCTGTTTCTTTTCGTTTGCTTCTTCCAGGGACATTTAAGATCCATAACGTGTTCCACAAGTCCTTGTTGAAGAGGTTTGTTGAGCCAGTGGTTCCTGCTGCTGTGCCTCCTGACCCTGTTTTGGTTGAGGGCAATCTGGAGTATGTGGTTGAGAAAATATTAGATTCTCGTTTTTCTAGACGGAAACTCCAGTATTTGGTTAAATGGAGAGTTTATGGTCAGGAAGACAATTCTTGGGTGTTTGCTTCAGACATCCATGCTAGGAGACTTATCCGTGCGTATCATAGAACTCATCCTGACCGACCTGGTTGCTCAAATGAGGGTTCGGTGACCCCTCCTCAAGGGGGGGGTACTGTTGTGAATGGGTTTGAGATGAGTTCTGAGCAGAGGCTTCCTCTGGTGGTTACAAGCGGTGCTGGTCTGTCCAGTGAAGATTGTGAGGATTGGGAATCAGGTGTTACTGACTGGTCTTATATAAGGGAGTCACCTTCCCATCAGGGTTGCCGGTGATCAATTGTTCTGGTCTCAATCCTTGAATCCTGTTTCCCTTGTAGCCTGCTGTGTCGTGTCTGCATCTCCTGCTATCAGATAAGACATTTTCTTCTTTTTGTTTTTGTGCTAGATTTTTGCATTTTGTCCTGCACTTCTGTGGGGGCCTTCAGGGTCCCCTCCGGGGGCTTTTGCCCTCTCAGTTTAGTTCAGCCACTGATGTTTGTACTTTTGCTTTTTACAGTTTCTTCAGTGGCTGCTGTTTTGATTTTGTTACACCAGAGAACTAAT
Organism: Oophaga sylvatica; assembly: GCA_033576555.1. Lineage (NCBI taxonomy): Eukaryota > Metazoa > Chordata > Amphibia > Anura > Dendrobatidae > Oophaga > Oophaga sylvatica. The sequence continues at coordinate 474,697,646 of JARQOD010000005.1, forward strand.
TTAGGTGGTAGAGGTCGTGTGATCTCAGGTGTTTTTGAAATTAGTAGAGTTGGTGCTTTTCAGGGTTTTCTGGGACTGCAGTAAGTACCTTTTCCTATCCTTTTCTATTTAGTTAGTTTGGGCCCCACGTTTGCTCATACTATTTTCTTTCTGTGTCAGTATTTCTTCTTGTCTAACCGCCATTACATGTTTGGGGGCTTTCTATTATCTTTGGGGTTCTGCTCCGGGGCAGATAGCTTTCCTATTTCTATCTTTAGGTGTAATTAGTTTCTCAGGCTGTGACGAGGCGTCTAGGACCAACGTAGGAACGCTCCACGGCTGCCTCTAGTTGTGGTGGTTAGTCAGGGTACTGCAATCTCATAGATTCCAACTGCTCTGGTGTATTGCCTTTTTACCTGCACTCCTCACTACCAAATCATAACAGGTTAGGGTTAGGCTGGGTTCATACTGCGTTATGGCAGTCCGTTAGACAGACTGCGTTACACCGCGGTATAACGCGGTGTAACGCAGTCTGTTAACGCTGCCATTCACCCCCATTTGAGGGCGCATCGCGATGCATGCCGTAAAGCGGCATGCGTTCGCGACGTGCCATCATTCAGTGATGGAGCTTCGGACGCGGGCTGCAGCATCTGGGCTCCGTCACCGCTAGCGCAGATGAATCATCTGCTGGTTCCTCTGCGCTAGCGGGTATAGCATAACGCGATCGCGTTACGCTATACCGTTACCAGCCCGTCAACGCTATGTGTTGAATGGGCTGGTAAAACGCAAAATGAACCTAGCCTTAGGGTTAGGGTTATAATTAGGGTTAGGGTTACAATTAGGATTAGGGTTACAATTAGGGTTGGAATTAGGGTTGGGATTAGGGTTAGGATTAGGGTTAGGGTTGGGATTAGGGTTAGGAGTGTGTTGGGGTTAGGGTTGGAGCTAGAATTGAGGGATTTCCACTATTTGGGCACATCAGGGGGTCTCCAAACAAGACGTGGCATTCAAAAAGTCAAATGGCGCTCCCTCCCTTCCGAGCCCTGCTGTGCACCCAAACAGTGGTTTACCCCAACATATGGGATATCAGCGTACTCAGGACAAATTGCACACCAATTTTTGGGTTCTAATTTCTCTTGTTACCCTTGGGAAAATAAAAATAGCTGGCTAAAAAAATCATTTTTGCGTTTATAAATTTCTGTGAAGCACTTTGGGGTTCAAAGTGCTCACCACACATCTAGATAAGTTCCTTAGTGGGTCTAGTTTCCAAAATGGGGTCACTTGTGGGGGTTTTCCACTGTTTAGGCACACCTGGGGCACTGCAAAAGGAACATGACCCCCATCAACTTCTGCATTCCAAAACGTTATTACTTCCTTTCCAAGCCATGCCGTGCGCCCAAACAGTTTTTTCCCCCCACATATTTTGTATCAGCGTACTCAGGACAAATTGGACAACAACTTTTGGGGTCCAATTTCCTTGTGAAAAATCAAAAATTTAGGACTAAAAAATCATTTTTGTGGAAATTTGTTTTTTTTTTTTTTTTCACACCCAGGCATTATAAACTTTTGTGAAACACTTGGGGGTTCAAAGTGCTCACCACAGATCTAGATAAGTTACTTATGGGGTCTAGTTTCCAAAATGGGGTCACTTGTGGGGGTTTTCCACTGTTTAGGCACATCTGGGGCACTGCAAACGGAACATGACCCCCATCAACGTCTGCATTCCACAACGTTATTACTTCCTTTCCAAGCCCTGCTGTGCGCCCAAACAGTTTCCACCCCCCACATATTTGGTGTCAACGTACTCAGGACAAATTGGACAACAACTTTTAGGGTCCAATTTCCTTGTAAAGAATCAAAAATTTGGGACTAAAAAATCATTTTTGTGGAAAATTGTTTTTTTTTTCACACCCAGGCATTATAAACTTTTGTGAAACACTTGTGGGTTCAAAGTGCTCACAACAGATCTAGATAAGTTCCATAGGGGGTCTAGTTTCCAAAATTGTGTTACTTGTAGGGGTTTCCACTGCTTAGGCGCATCAGGGGCTCTCCAAACACGACATGGTGTCCAATCTCAATTCCAGCCAATTTTGGTTTGAAAAAGTCAAACGGCACTGCTTCCCTTCCAAGCCCTGCCGTGCGCCCAAACAGTGGTCCTCCCCCACATATGGGGTATCAGCGTACTCAGGACAAATTGGACAACAGCTTTTGTGGTCTAATTTCTCCTGTTACTCTTGGGAAAATAAAAAATTGGGGACTAAACTATCAGGTTTGTGGAAAAAATATGATTTTTTATTTTCACGCCCGGGCGTTATAAACTTCTGTGAAGCACTTGGGGGTTCAAAGTGCTCACCACACATCTAGATAAGTTCCTTAGGGGGTCTAGTTTCCAAAATGGGGTCACTTGTGGGGGGTTTCCACTGTTTAGACACATCAGGGCCTCTACAAATGCGACATGGCGTCCAGCCAATTCTGTGATGAAAAAGTCAAACGGCGCTCCTTCCCTTGCGACCTCTGCCGTGCGCCCAAAAAGTGGTTTACCCCCACATATGGGGTATCGGCATGCTCAGGACAAATTGCACAAAAACTTTTGGGGTCTTGTTACCCTTGGGAAAATAAAAATTGGGGTGAAAAGATCATTGTTGTGGAAAAAATATGATTTTTTATTTTCACGGCTCTACGTTATAAACTTGTGTGAAGCACTTGGAGGTTCAAAGTGCTCACCACACATCTAGATAAGTTCCTTAAGGGGTCTTGTTTCCAAAATGGGGTCACTTGTGGGGGGTTTCCACTGTTTAGGCACATAAGGGGCTCTCTAAACGCGACATGGCATCCAGCTAATTCTGCGTTGAAAAAGTCAAACGGTGCTCCTTCCCTTGCGACCTCTGCCGTGCGCCCAAAAAGTGGTTTACCCCCACATATGGGGTATCAGCGTATTCAGGAGAAATTGCACAACTAATTTTGTGGTTCATTTTTTCTTTTAACACTTGTGAAAATAAAAAAAATTGTTTCTGAAGTAAAGCTTTTGCAAAAAAAGTTAAATGTCAATTTTTTCCTTCCACATTGCTTCAGCTCGATGTGGTCCCTAAAAAAATGGTGTTGTAAAACTGAGAAATCGCTGGTCAACTTTTAACCCTTATAACTTCGTAACAAAAGAAAATTTTGTACCCAAAATTGTGCTGATGTAAAGTAGACATGTGGGAAATGTTATGTATTAAGAAATTTGTGTGACATATCTCTCTGATTTAAGGGCATAAAAATTTCAAGTTTGAAAATTGCGGAATTTTCTAAATTTTCGCCATATTTCCTTTTTTTTCATAAATAAAAGCAAGTCATATAACAAATTTTTTTTACCACTAACGTGAAGTACAATATGTCACGAAAAAAACAGTCTCAGAATCAGCTGGATTCGTTAAAGCGTTTCAGAGTTATAACCTCATAAAGTGACAGTGGTCAGAATTGTAAAAATTGGCCCGGTCATTAAGCTGCAAAATGGCTCTGTCACTAAGGGGTTAAAGATTCAAGCGATGTACTAGACCAACTATCACAGGTGAGCTGGGATGACAATTGTTCATAGCTGGCCTGTGATGTAGTCTCTCTTTATACTTGTATTCTCCATGAAATAGCATCTCAAGTATTGGAGTTTCATTTAGGTCGGTTTAGTGGGTATTCAAAGGATCTGTGTAATTACATTTTAGATCTTGTTTCTTTTCTTATTACAAACAATTTTTTTCTTATTTGACAATGAGTTTTTTCTCCAATGCAAGAGAGCTTCTATGGGGGCTAAATTTTCACCCTCTGTGGTCAATTTAGCGATGTCATATTGGGAACTAAATTGTCTATATGCCTGTATTAACCCTTTTGCTTCACATTTGTTTTGGTATGGGAGATATATCGACGACCTCCTGTTCAAATGGAGGGGTGATGTTTCTCCCATTCCTGATTTTGTTACATCAATAACAATCCATATAACATCTCATTTACGTTTGTCACTCACAAATCTGTTATTTGTTTTTTTAGACCTGCAACTTGTGGGTACAGATAATGGCATTGTCACTTCTACATTCTGTAAGCCACTTGCTGGAAACAGCATTTTACATGCAGCCAGCTGTCACCCCAGACACACTATAAGGTCGATACCGGTGGGTGAGTTCACTCGGATTAAACGGAATTGCAATAATGTTTACAACCTGAATGGATAATATTTGGATTGTGAGAACAGGTTAATAAAACACTCTGGGTGGATGCTGGACAGGGCGAAAAAAATTGCAACGCGAAAAAAACGTGCTAATTTATTAAGCAATAGTTCTTGTAATAAAAGTAAGAAATGGGACTTTTTTGTGTGTTTTCTTTGCAATTTAGCCCACAATTTTCTGAAATCAAAAAAATATTTTTGAAATATCTCCCTATTCTGGAAGAAGATGAGATCTTATGAAAGATTTTGAAACCTGGGTGTGCTGTGATCGCTAAAAGAGCCCAAACTTTGGGAAATATATTGTCAAATCCAATATCTAAGAAAAAATCAGATAGACATACTTGGCTTAATTGCAGGGGATTTTATAGGTGTGGGAAAATAGATGCAGAATGTGCAAATTTGTATCACCGGTAAAAATCTTTTCTAATTCAGATGCTTCTAAACAATTTTTTATAAAACAATATTTGAATTGTAATAGTGAAAATGTAGTGTACATTATTCACTGTTCTAGTTGTGATGTGTTGGATGAACGATAAGAAATTTAAAGAAACTTATTTCTGAACATTTAACGGATATTTATAATACATCTGATTCTTTTCGTGCAATGTCACAGGCATCTAGACATTTTATACAGCATCATCAAAGAAATACGTCCTCTCTTCATTTGTATGCTATCGAAAAGGTTTATATGAACCAAAGAGGTGGTGATACTAAAAATCGTCTCCGGGACCGAGAAGCATTTTGGATGTTCGACCTCAACACATGTAGTCCACAAGAACTGAATCTCCAAAAGGATTTGTTATTCCATTATTAGCCATTTTATATTTGATTGTACATATATCTCTCTAATGCATTTTTGTATTTTTGTATTCACATGATTCCTGCATATTTTCTAGCGTCTTTATATCATGCACTTTGTCTTGCGATTTTAATGTATATGGATAGTTTTAATAACATGATTTGTTTGTGGGGGTGGCTTATCTATACCGTGGGGTATATAATGTTGGATGTTCATTTTAAGTGCAGCTCTGACAAAGAACACAGTTAGTGTTCGAAACTCGTTACTGCGATGTGTGCCACGTTGTCTTGATATTTTTCATGTCATGTCTATTCTTACCAATTTGGATTAAAAAATAAGCCTTTTAAAGCAGCTGGATTTTTTCCATTTTTTCTATTTGCTTATTATGTTTTTGTTGTCATATGCAACAGATTAGGACTTCTATAATATAAGTAAAAGGAGGACTTTATGCTGACCTGACAGTAGATGGCGATGTTGTGTAATGTTTCCTTCTTTAATGTATTGTATAAGAATTAGTCTCTTGTTTAGTTTCACTTTCGTTTTGTTCATATTTGCTGATGCAATGCTGTAATGTCTGTGCATTATTCCTTCACCTCATGTTCAGAGAAGTAAATGCTTGTTATCCCATGCAACTTGCTCTGTGAAGTTTCCTCTACAAAGGTGTGGATTCAGAAGCTGTGCAACAGGTTATGGACCCAGACACCCAGACCCAGGCACCCAGATACAGCGTACCCAGATAAAGAGAATCCAGACACCCAGAATCCAGACACCACAGATCCCAGGACTCCAGAGAATACCAGATACCCAGGACACTGGAACACTCAGCAAGACCCTGGTGAATGCAGAAGAATTCTTCAGTGCAAGTCTCCCCAAACAAGTAAGATAAGTTAAAAATGATGAATAGCACAGAGCTAAAACTCACAGTAGCTAAACTGAATGATGAGAACTATCAGCTATGGAAGTTCAAAGTAGAGATGTTATTTTCTAAAGAAAAATATTTAGACTTGAGAGTCCTCAGTGGTTGATACCTTTTAATGGCTAACTGAAAAGATGGTAACAAATTGCAAGCTTTCGAAACTACTCAGGTCTCTTCATCAGGCTAAACTAATACAAAATCTGAAGAATCACATATTTATATACACAAAAGGACACAGGAATAATGCAATAGGTAAGACAAGTGACATGAAGAGAACTGTCATTATGGCAGAGGGATGAACATAAATATTGGAACAGTTCATAGATAAGGAGAGAAAGTTTTATTGCCCTCTGATTGAAGTCTGCTATTGTGTTTTGATGACACTAAAAGGTCAGAGAAGCAGATTCCTTAATTGATATAGAAAGACATAAATCCATGTGACACGTTCATTCCAGCACTAAGAGTGTCAAAGGTCATCATAAGTTTATGTCCCATCAGGCCTCGGGCCTACTACCGCTACATTGATGACATTTTAATCATCTGGACGGAGTCTGAACAACAGCTAAAGACGTTCCATGAACAGTTCAACCAATTTCATCCCACCATCAACTTAACACTTAACTACTCCAGCACTGAAATTAACTTTTTAGACACCACCATTAAGCTAAAGAACAATGAAATAGAGACATCCCTGTATCAGAAGCCAATCGACCGTCCAACATACCTTAAATGGGATAGTTTCCATCCAAAACACATAAAAAAACTCTATTGTCTACAGCCAAGCCATCAGATACAACCGTATATGTTCCAACCCCATGGATAGAGATGAACACCTTGGTCGCCTCAGAAAGACTTTTTTGAACCAGGGCTACCATCCAAGAACAATTGAAAACCAAATTACAAGAGCCACCAGAATATCAAGGAATCACCTGCTACATTACAAAGCTAAAGAAGAAAATAACCGGGTGCCTCTAGTGGTCACCTACAATCCAAATCTGGAGGTGCTAAGGGGAGCTGCACGGAAACTACAACCTTTACTACAAAAAGATGCCCGATTACAATCCATATTTCCAGACCCCCCACTACTATGTTCTAGGCAGCCCCCAAATCTAAGAAGCATCATTGTCAGAAGCTCCCTGTCCTCCCCAACAGCTGCAGGAACCTTTCCTTGCAACAAGAAGAAATGTAAAACATGTCCATTTATAATGACCACAGACAAGATAAAGATCCCCAACTCCCATCGGGACTACAAGATACCAGGTACTTTCAGCTGCATCACATCTAATGTGGTGTACCTCATTATATGTACTAAATGTCCAACTGGGGTCTGTATGTGTGGGAGACCGGGCAAAAACTGAGAACAAGGATGAATTCTCATCGCCACACAATAAGAGAAAACAGAATGGATTTACCTGTGGCAAAACACTTTTGTATGCCCGGTCATAGCATGATGGATATGGAATTACTTATATTAAAATCTAACTTCAAATCTGAGAAAGATAGAAAGGTTTGGGAATATAAACTTATGATGACCTTTGACACTCTTAGTGCTGGAATGAACGTGTCACATGGATTTATGTCTTTCTATATCAATTAAGGAATCTGCTTCTCTGACCTTTTAGTGTCATCAAAACACAATAGCAGACTTCAATCAGAGGGCAATAAAACTTTCTCTCCTTATCTATGAACTGTTCCAATATTTATGTTCATCCCTCTGCCATAATGACAGTTCTGCTTCACGTCACTTGTCTTACCTATTGCATTATTCCTGTGTCCTTTTGTGTATATAAATATGTGATTCTTCAGATTTTGTATTAGTTTAGCCTGATGAAGAGACCTGAGTAGTCTCGAAAGCTTGCAATTTGTTACCATCTTTTCAGTTAGCCATTAAAAGGTATCAACCACTGAGGACTCTCAAGTCTAAATATTTTTCTATCTACTGGCTAACACGGTACGAAGATACACATCTTTCCTATATTTTCTAAAGATGATTTATGGGAAGTAATCACTACAGATAGACCTGATGAAAATAATCAGACATGGGATAGAAAAAATAGACAAGCAAGAGCTACCATCAGCTTATTAGTGGATGATGCTCAATTAATACATATAAGAAATGAAGAAACAGCGAAAGGAATGTGGGAAGAATTAAGAAAGCTATATGAGAGACACAGCTTAAATCACAAGTTATTTCTACTAAGAAAGCTGTACAATATGAGACTAAATGCAGACAGTGACATGCAGAAGCATATATTCTCAATGATGGAAGTGATATTACAGCTAAGATCTATTGGTGAAGATATTAAGGAAAGCCATATAGCAGCAATTTTATTGTGCAGTTTACCAGATTCATATACAGCTTTAATAAATGCACTAGAGACAAGACCAGAAACTGACATTACATTAAGGGTATGCCACACTAAACAACATCGCTAACGGGATCGCTAAAAAACGTCACTATTTAGCGATCCCGTTAGCGATGTTGTTGTGTGCGGCAGCTGCCAGCGACGAGCTTCCTGCTGTGATCTCGCTCGTCGCTGGAATCGTTCCGGACCCTATTTTATCGCCGGCGCTCCCGCTGGGTAAGTATATATCGCTAGTGTGGCACCTTTTCTTAGCGATTTAGCGGTACTTTTGTACCGCTAAAGTCGTTAAGGAGATCGTTAACCGCGATAGCGTCCTTAACGACATCGCTAAGTTAGGTAGCTACTAGCGATATAGAAACAATCCCGCTAGCGATCTCATTAGTATGCGACGCTAACGAGATCGCTAGCGGGATTGTGTAGTGTGGCAGTACCTTTAGAGTTTGTGAAGACCAGACTCATAGATGAATATCAGAGAAGGAAAGAGCAAACAAATGATTCTTCTACTGAAAAAGATAATGGAAATGCTCTTAAAGCTACAGAACTTAAAAAAACCTATAATAAAGAGACAAGAGAATGCTTCAGATGTAAGAAAAAAGGTCATTTAAAGAAAGACTGTACCATATGGAAAGCTGAACAACAGAAATTACACCATAAAGATAATATACAGAAGGTCAAAAACACAATTTCTGATTCATGTGAAAATAATTGGAATGGCACATTTAAAGTAACTGATAAGAAATCATCACTTGGTTGGTTTATTGATTCAGGAGCAACGAGTCATATGACAAGTGAGAAGAATTTCTTTACTGATCTTGATTTAAATAAGAAAGTAGCTATTTATCTTGCAGATGGAAGCAAAATAACCGCAGAATGTATCGGACAAGGTATGCTAAATTGTTCAAACAAGTTCGGACAAGATTCAAAGATACTTGTACAGGATGTGTTGTATGTTCCAAAACTGGAAGGCGGATTATTATCTGTGAAACGTTTAACAGCAAAAGGACTTACAGTAAAATTCAAAGATAATGAGTGTGCAATTATTGCAGGAAACAAGTTGATAACCAAAGTTATCAAAGTTAACAATTATATCATTTTGACAAACCAAAGGAACAGATGAAGGTATGTACACATGATCACAAAAACTGTATTCACATGTGGCATAGACGTCTAGGACATAGACACCCGAACAGTATAAGGGACCTACAGAGAAAAGAATTGACAAAAGATTTAAAGATATCAGATTGCTCAATTACCGTAAGATGTGAATGTTATATAAAATCCAAAGCCACAAGGATATCTATTCCAAAAGAAAGTGAGATGAAAAGCGAAAGACCACTTGATTTGGTGCATACTGACGTATGTGGACCCATGAAAGTGACTACATCAGGAGGCAATAGATACATCTTGACTTTTATAGACGACTACTCAAGATACACAGTCACTTACTTAATTAAGAACAAAAGTGAAGTTTTTGATAAACTTGTAGACTATGTAACAAGATCAAGTAACAAATTTCAAAGAAAGCCAATTGTCATCAGAAGTGATAATGAAGGTGAATTTACAGGTCACAGAATAGAAGACTACTTAAGACAAAATGGAATAGAACATCAGAAAACTGTTCCATACACACCTGAACAAAATGGAGTAGCAGAAAGGAAAAACAGAACTCTAACAGAAATGATGAGATGTATGCTGACAGATTCTAAACTACCATAGAAATATTGGGGTGAGGCAGCAATGACAGTGTTAGGGTCTGCGGAACACACCAAATATATGAGGTAGAGAGGTGCGTTCGCAGCCCGGGGTCCACCGTGCAGGCGGAACCTGCTGCTAGTAAAATGGCGCAAGACGCGAACTCTGTTATCCCGCAGAGTCGCCAAAATAAACACCGCAATGCGCTGTGGCAATATGTGCGAACTCTGTTATTTCACAGAGCTGCTAGAAGGAGTGCCGCAGCGCTATATGGCGATGTGTGCGAACTCACTAAACACAACTGAGTCGCAAAAATAAACACGCTAGGGCGCTGTCTTGCGTTGAAAGCGAACCCTGTTACTTCACAGGGCCGCTGAGAAAAAGTTCTGTGTCCTGTCAGGCACCCAGGTACACAGTTAAGTGCTAAGCGAACATAGAACGTGATCATGCGCTAATGTCCTCGCGGGAGTCACCCGCAATCTATGGCGTCTGAACGCCAGACCCTGAATACGGCAATCAAACTCCTCACCGGTTATGCCGGTAATCTAGGGCATCTAGGACACCGACCCTGACCAGCTAGCATACCAAACTCCTCACTGATTAAGTCGGTATTCTAGGGGCTTATTTCAGCCGGGTCCCTAACCACACACACGCATGACCACACTGGCGCATAGCATACAATGGTTGATATTAGCGCATGGCGGCCCAGCCATGCTACCCTTTTATAGTAACAGCTACAGGACCTACCAGAAACAAGGACCAATGAAACCTGTTCCAGAACAACAGCAGTCAAAGGACCTTCCTGGCAGACCGATAGGAGCTGCTGCAGTACCTGAGCATGTGACCCCTGATCTCCAATGAGAGATCTCACTCTGGGCATGCTCAGAAGGGGAAAACAAGGACTTTGTCCTAAAGACGTCTGCTCGCCGCTAACCAGTATTGTCCACAATAGCAGAGCCTGGAGGATCAGCAGTAATCCTCTGCACACTGTTAGACTGGGCGAGACGCGGGGACCGACGTCTAAGCTGAGCAGGCTCCACTGCGGACGGAGATGAATGGGGGACCGCAGCGGGACTGGTTCGAGACTCCCCCTGTGCAGGAACTCGAACCCTAACATTACCCCCCTCCTAGGGCCCCCCCTTCTTTGGGCCTCGCTGCGGTCAAAGGCAGCGATGAGCTGCGGAGCGTGAACATGCTCGGCAGGCTCCCAGGACCTATCCTCAGGCCCATAACCCCTCCAATCCACCAAATAAAATGTTTTACCTCGTACCACCTTGCACCCAACAATGGCGTTCACCTCATGATCGTCGGTAGATGAACCCGACGTCTCGGCAGATGACTCGGAAAACCGGGAAATGGCCACGGGTTTCAGGAGGGACACGTGAAAGGTGTCGGTGATACCAAGGCGAGGCGGAAGGGCTAGGCGGTAAACCACCGGGTTCACCTGCTCAAGAACTTTAAAGGGGCCCAAAAAGTGAGGTGCCAACTTGGTGGACTCTACACGTAGCCTGATGTTTCGGGCAGAAAGCCACACTAGGTCACCCGGAGCAAATGTAGGAGCGGGGCGCCGATGGGCATCGGCCGAAGACCTCATCCTCTCTTTGGAGGCCTGAATGGCATCCTGGGTGCGGTCCCAAATATCCCGTGCCTCCACAGCCCAGTCTGCCACCCTGGAATCGGCGGAAGACACGGGCATGGGCACTGGTACCCGCGGATGCTGACCGTAGTTCAGGAGGAATGGGGTCTGTCCGGTGGAGTCAGCCACAGCATTATTTAGAGTGAACTCAGCCCACGGTAGCAAGGATGCCCAGTCATCCTGCCTGGCAGAGACAAAATGTCGCAAGTAAGTGACCAAGGTCTGGTTGGCCCTCTCTACCAACCCATTCGTCTCGGGATGGTATGCAGAGGAGAGATTCAACTCAATGCTGAGTAAACGACACAGCTCTCTCCAGAACCGAGACGCAATCTGGGGACATCGATCACTGACAATTTTGTCTGGCATACCGTGTAGGCGGAAAATATGCCTAATGAACAATGCTGCCAAGGCCCGTGCAGACGGTAACCGTGGTAATGGCACTAAGTGCACCATTTTGGAGAAGTGGTCGGTTATCACCCAGATGATGGTACAGCCCCGAGACTTGGGTAAGCCCACCAGAAAATCCATCCCGACCATCTCCCAAGGCCTGTCTGCCACCGGTAAAGGGAAAAGTAGCCCAGCTGGCCGTTGTCGAGGGGACTTATTCTTGGCGCAGGAGACGCACGCCTGAACGTATTCCCTGACGTCACGGACCATATGTGGCCACCAGTATGTCCTCGCCAGCAACTCAGATGTCCTTTTTGCCCCAAAATGTCCACCCACCCTGGACGAATGTGCCCAAGAGAGTACCTCCGGTCGCAAATTGGTGGGCACAAAAGTCTTGCCCGAAGGCACAGACTCAAGCGAAACCGGGGCCACAGTTCTTAGGCTCTCTGTGGGGACAATCAACCGAGGCTCCTCCTCCACCTCCTCAGAGGACACCACGGAGCGAGAAAGCGCATCGGCCCGAATGTTCTTCTCACCGGAGAGGAAATGGAGGGTGAAATGAAACCGGGAGAAGAACAGGGACCATCTGGCCTGACGAGAATTTAGCCGCTGGGCGGTCTGTAAATAGACCAAATTTTTGTGGTCAGTGAAAACTTGAAAGGGAAAGCGAGCCCCCTCCAGGAGATGTCTCCATTCTGAAAAGGCCAACTTCATGGCTAGCAACTCCCTATCCCCAATGGAATAATTCCTCTCCGCTGGTGTGAATGTCTTGGAAAAGAAGAAACAAGGATGTTTCCGACCTTGAGCATCCTTTTGAAAAAGGACTGCTCCAGCACCAACGGACGAGGCATCGACCTCCAATAAAAAAGGCTTATCAACCTCGGGGCGATGTAAGATGGGAGCGCTAGCAAAATGGGACTTAATTGAAGTAAAGGCCTTGGAGACCTCCTCTGACCACAATTTGGGATTGGCTCCCTTCTTGGTGAGGGCTACCAAGGGAGCTACCAAAGTGGAGAAGTGGGGAATGAATTGGCGATAGTAATTAATGAACCCCATAAAGCGCTGCACCGCTTTAAGAGAATGGGGTTCTTGCCAATCCATCACAGCCTGTAGTTTGGCAGGATCCATAGCCAATCCCTGGGCGGAGATGATATAGCCCAGGAAAGGTAAAGACTCCTGCTCAAACATGCATTTCTCCAACTTTGCATAGAGGGAGTTTGCCCGTAACAGGTCGAAGACTTTGCAGACATCCCTCCGGTGAGAGTCAATATCTGGAGAAAAGATGAGAATATCATCCAGATAGACTACTACAGAGGTGGAAAGCATATCCCGGAAGATATCATTGACAAAGTCTTGGAAAACGGCTGGGGCATTACAGAGCCCGAAGGGCATCACCAGGTATTCATAATGCCCATCCATGGTATTAAAAGCCATCTTCCATTCGTCCCCTTCACGGATGCGAATCAGGTTATAAGCACCACGCAGATCTAATTTAGTAAATACCCTTGCTCCCCGGAGCCTATCAAAGAACTCAGAGATCAGGGGCAATGGGTACTTATTCTTAACGGTGATGGCGTTAAGACCTCTGTAATCTATACACGGACGTAATTCTCCACTCTTCTTCTGCACAAAGAAGAACCCCGCTCCTGCTGGTGACACCGACTTCCTAATGAACCCTCTTGCCAGATTCTCCTTGATATATTGAGACATAGCCTCCGTCTCAGGAAGAGAGAGGGGATAGACCCTTCCCCGAGGAGGTTCTGCTCCAGGCAAGAGGTCAATAGGACAGTCGTAGGGACGATGGGGCGGCAGAGTCTCCGCAGCCTTTTTAGAGAACTTGTCTGCATATGACTGATAACACTTGGGAAGAGGAGAAATATCTGCTGGTATCCCTGTAGTGGTAACCTGAATGCACTCCCTGACACATCGGTCCTTACATGACTCACTCCAACCCAGTATCCTACCGGAGGTCCACTCAATATGAGGGGAGTGGGAACGGAGCCAGGGTACTCCCAGTAGGATTTTGTCTATTCCCTCGGGAAGGACGAGAAGGGAAATAATTTCCTGATGGGAAGGAGGTACACACAAAGTAAGAGGGACAGTTTGATGTGTAATTGGCGAGGGCAATGTCAACCCATTCACTACCCGGACAGTCACTGGTTTGTCGAGCGCTACCAGATGTATTGCGTGGCGACGAGCAAAGGTGGATGACATGAAATTCCCCTCTGCTCCTGAGTCCACACAAAGCTCGACTGTAAGTGTGGAAGAGTCCACAGTGACTGTCCCTTTAAATGTCATCTTGGAGGAAAATGCCGCTGTCTCTAGTGAACCTCCTCCCAGGGCCACTAGACGCGATCGCTTCCCCGATCGCTGTGGACATTTGTTGGCATAGTGTCCTGTCTGCTGACAAAGGTTACAGACCACAGATACTCGGACGACTCGAGACTTAGGTCCTGCACGAGGAACCACTGTGGCTTTTTGGGATTCGGACGCCAGATCGGGAGATTCGAGAGGTGTGGCAAAGGTGGGAGCCAACCGAATCCTCTGCCTACACTGGTCCCGCTCCAACCTCCGCTCGTGAAAACGGAGGTCAATGCGGGTAGATATGGAGATAAGCTTCTCCAGTGTGGCGGGAATCTCCCTGGTAGCCAAAGCGTCTTTAACATGATCAGCCAGTCCTCGCCAGTAGACTGGAATGAGTACTTTATTCGACCAGTCTAGCTCTGAGGTCAGAGTCCGAAACTGGACGGAAAACTGACTGACCAAAGACGAACCCTGTGCCAATGCCAGCAGTTGTAGCGCCGTATCGTGGGTGACCTGAGGTCCTAAAAAGACCTTTTTAAGAGCCTCCAGGAAACGAGGAGCACTCCGCACCACACGATCGTCGCGCTCCCACAGCGGCGTTGCCCACTCCAACGCTCTGCCCGAGAGTAGAGACAGTACAAAACCCACTTGTGCCCGATCCGTGGGAAAACGTGCAGCCAGTAGCTCGAGCTGTATAGAGCACTGACTCACGAATCCCCGACATTGCTTGCTGTCACCAGCAAACTTGTCAGGAAGCGGGAGGTGGGATAATGTAGGGGCAGAGGTGGCAGAGGACAAACTGGCTGCAGCCACGCTAGCAGCCTGAACAGCGACTGCGGTAACATCCACAGCTGAGGTTGTGCGCTCAAGAGCCGCCAACCTACCCTCCAGCTGCTCAGATGTACTGCGGTAGACGCTGGTCATCCGCCATTTTACTAGCCAGACCCTGGCGCTAATATTATGTTAGGGTCTGCGGAACGCACCAAATATATGAGGTAGAGAGGTGCGTTCGCAGCCCGGGGTCCACCGTGCAGGCGGAACCTGCTGCTAGTAAAATGGCGCAAGACGCGAACTCTGTTATCCCGCAGAGTCGCCAAAATAAACACCGCAATGCGCTGTGGCAATATGTGCGAACTCTGTTATTTCACAGAGCCGCTAGAAGGAGTGCCGCAGCGCTATATGGCGATGTGTGCGAACTCACTAAACACAACTGAGTCGCAAAAATAAACACGCTAGGGCGCTGTCTAGCGTTGAAAGCGAACCCTGTTACTTCACAGGGCCGCTGAGAAAAAGTTCTGTGTCCTGTCAGGCACCCAGGTACACAGTTAAGTGCTAAGCGAACATAGAACGTGATCATGCGCTAATGTCCTCGCGGGAGTCACCCGCAATCTATGGCGTCTGAACGCCAGACCCTGAATACGGCAATCAAACTCCTCACCGGTTATGCCGGTAATCTAGGGCATCTAGGACACCGACCCTGACCAGCTAGCATACCAAACTCCTCACCGATTAAGTCGGTATTCTAGGGGCTTATTTCAGCCGGGTCCCTAACCACACACACGCATGACCACACTGGCGCATAGCATACAATGGTTGATATTAGCGCATGGTGGCCCAGCCATGCTACCCTTTTATAGTAACAGCTACAGGACCTACCAGAAACAAGGACCAATGAAACCTGTTCCAGAACAACAGCAGTCACAGGACCTTCCTGGCAGACCAATAGGAGCTGCTGCAGTACCTGAGCATGTGACCCCTGATCTCCAATGAGAGATCTCACTCTGGGCATGCTCAGAAGGGGAAAACAAGGACTTTGTCCTAAAGACGTCTGCTCGCCGCTAACCAGTATTGTCCACAATAGCAGAGCCTGGAGGATCAGCAGTAATCCTCTGCACACTGTTAGACTGGGCGAGACGCGGGGACCAACGTCTAAGCTGAGCAGGCTCTACTGCGGACGGAGATGAATGGGGGACCGCAGCGGGACTGGTTCGAGACTCCCCCTGTGCAGCAGCAGGAACTCGAACCCTAACAGATATCTACAGAACCGACTTTTTTCCAGAAAACTGAAGAAAACTCCATATGAACTGTGGCAAGGTATGAAACTGTTAGGGTCTGCGGAACGCACCAAATATATGAGGTAGAGAGATGCGTTCGCAGCCCAGGGTCCACCGTGCAGGCGGAACCTGCTGCTAGTAAAATGGCGCAAGACGCAAACTCTGTTATCCCGCAGAGTCGCCAAAATAAACACTGCAATGCGCTGTGGCAATATGTGCGAACTCTGTTATTTCACAGAGCCGCTAGAAGGAGTGCCGCAGCGCAATATGGCGATGTGTGCGAACTCAACTGAGTCGCAAAATAAACACGCTAGGGCGCTGTCTAGAGTTGAAAGCGAACCCTGTTACGTCACAGAGCCGCTGAGAAAAAGTTCTGTGTCTATCAGGCACCCAGGTACACAGTTAAGTGCTAAGCGAACATAGAACGTGATCATGCGCTAATGTCCTCGCGGGAGACACCCGTAATCCATGGCGTCTGAATGCCAGACCCTGAATACGGCAATCAAACTCCTCACCGGTTATGCCGGTAATCTAGGGCATCTAGGACACCGACCCTGACCAGCTAGCATACCAAACTCCTCACCGATTAAGTCGGTATTCTAGAGGCTTATTTCAGCCGGGCCCTAACCACATACACGCATGACCACACTGGCGCAAGCATATAATGGTTGATACTAGCGCATGGCGGCTCAGCATTGCCACCCTTTTATAATAACAGCTACAGGACCTGCCAGAAACAAGGACCAATGAAACTTGTTCCAGAACTCCAGTAGTCACAGGACCTTCCTGGCAGACCAATAGGAGCTACTGAAGTACCTGAGCATGTGACTCCTGATCTTCAATGAGAGATCTCACCCTGGGCATGCTCAGAAGGGGAAACGCAGGACTTCGTCCCAAAGACGTCTGCTCCAGCACTGGCTATAATAGCAGATCCAGGAGAGACAGCAGCAAGTCACTGCACAGTACCGGAATGGGCAAGATGCTGGGACCTACGTCTCTGCTGAGCAGGCTCCACTGTGGCCGGAGATGAATGGGGGACCGCAGTGGGACTGGTTCGAGACTCACCTTGTGCAGCAGCGGGAACTCGAACCCTAACAGAAACCAAGTGTCAATCATTTAAAAGCTTTTGGATGTAAAGTTTTTATATTCATTCCAACAGAAAAACGTTCCAAACTTCAAAACAGATCCATGGAAGGAATATTCCTTGGATATAGTGAAAACTGCAAAGGATATAGAATCCTAGATCCCAAAACAGACAGAGTTACAGTGAGTAACAGTGTGACATTCATTGAAGATTTAAATGAAGACATTATGATTTCAGTTGAAACAAAAAATGAGAAAAACAATAGTGACATAACTGAAGAAATATCTGATGAGAAAGAAGTAGAAATGAATGAAGAACAAAATACTGAAAGTGAAGAATCACAACTACAAACAGACACAGAACCAAGACGTTCAATAAGAGATAAAAAAGCAAAACCACCAAAACGTCTCTCATACAAGACAAGTATAAGAAAAATCTATGAACCTACCTCTTGGGAAGACATATCTAAACTTCCTGAAGAAGAAGCTAATAAATGGATAGAAGCAACAGAAACAGAAATTAAATCCATGCATGATTCAAATACATGGTCACTAACAGATTTGCCAGAAGGAAGAAAAGCCATAGGATGTAAATGGATTTTTAAAGTAAAATACCAAACAGATGGCACACCTGAAAGATATCGAGCAAGACTCGTAGCTAAAGGGTATTCTCAAAAATATGGAGAAGACTATGATGAAACATTTGCTCCAGTTGCCAAACACACTACAATAAGAACTTTACTTACAGTTGCAGCAGTAGAACAGATGGAACTAAGACATCTGGATGTAAAGACAGCTTTTTTGAATGGAGATTTAACAGAAGACATTTACATGGAACAACCTCAAAGGATTCAAAGATGAAAGAATTCCAAACAAAGTTTGTAAACTACAGAAAAGCATATATGGTTTAAAACAAGCAGCTAAATTTTGAAATCAAAGACTTGGGAAATGTAAAACAGTACCTAGGAATACAGATAGAAAGACAAGAAGTACTGTGGTTAAGACAATTGTTGACAGAATTAGGACAATCACACTTGGAACCAACAAAACTCAAAGAGGACCAAGGAGTCTTGAAGTTGGAGTATTGCCCTACTGAAGAAATGACAGCAGACATTTTCATGAAGGCGTTGAATGCTGATAAACATTAGAGACTAATAAAAAAGTTGGGTTTGATTGAATAAGTCCTTACTGTTGAGAAAGGGTGTTGTCATATGCAACAGATTAGGACTTCTATATTATAAGTAAAAGGAAGACTTTATGCTGACCTGACAGTAGATGGCGATGTTGTGTAATGTTTCCTTCTTTAATGTATTGTATAAGAATTAGTCTCTTGTTTAGTTTCACTTTCATTTTGTTCATGTTTGCTGATGCAATGCTGTAATGTCTGTGCATTATTCCTTCACCTCATGTTCAGAGAAGTAAACGCTTGTTATCCCATGCAACTTGCTCTGTGAAGTTTCCTCTACAAAGGTGTGGATTCAGAAGCTGTACAACAGTTTTAACCTTGGGTTTTGTCTGGGTTAGTGGCCAGTGTGAACCTGCACCTACACGTTGCATGCACACCAACTTTTATTAATCTCTTTAGGTTTTTAGTTTCAGTTTTTTTGCACTCTGTGCAAATAAACGTGTGGCCTCCCTTTTCTTTGAGCTTGACATTATATTTATGTAGTTCCCCATGACTGGGGGTCTATTAGCCAGGACCCAGTCCTTCTCAGCCCTTATCCACATGTACATCACTTGACAAATGGTAAGGTGACTAGAGTTTTGGACCCTCCCAAATATGGTCACTGTGACATGGTGGGATGGCTTAAAGGTTTTTTTTATCAAAATTATGTTAACTAAGCACCCTATATTATTTTAATGCACCTTTGCTATTTATTTATTTATTTACTGCAGGGTATTTGCTTTTATGTTTTTATCATGGGCTTTGTCTGTTTAGTGGCCAGTATGAACATGCGCTTACACGCTGCATGCACACCAGCTTATATTCCAATTCATGTCTTTATGTTTTTTTGTTTCAGTTTTTTTTGCACTTTGTGCAGATAAGGCCTCTTTCACACATCAGGCTTTTTGAATCAGGCGCCATCCGGCCTTTTTTTTGAACACCGTATGCGGCGAACGGACACGCCGGATCCGGTGGGTATAACATTGAAAAGATATAGCGCCGGATTGCGCCGCATGTACCTGCGTTCTGTCCGCTGTCCTCCGGATGCGGTGTCTGGTTTGTTTCCGGCGTCTAGAAAAGACGCATTTTGTAACGTTTTTTTTCTCCGGCCAAAAAGCCGGAAGCGCCGGATCCGGCGCTTCCGGCGTTTGTGTACAATGAAAGTCTATGAGCGCCGCATTGCGCCGCATCCGTCAGCAACCGGATCCGGTGGCCTGATCCTGTTTTTTTGTCTGGGAATGTTAATTGGGTCTAGACAGAAGCAAACATATATATAGACCACACCTGTGGGACACTGTGCCACATGCATTACAAGAAGCTTGAGAGCCACAGAAGCAAGAGAGCCACAGAAGCAAGCAAGAGAGCCACGTCTCCACATTTCAAACCGCATCAATATGGATTCTGGGGACCACCAAGATGTGGGAGCGGAGGAGACCGGAGAAAATGGCAGAGGGTAAATATCACCCCATGATACTATAGCGTGTATTTTATGTGTTTGCATTGGTTGTGTTCAATACAATGTGGATATTAGTCTTGTTTGTTTTGGATTATTTTTCAATACATTGTTGGCATTGCTCTTTTCTGGTTTGGTTTTTTTTTATATACATTGTTGGCATACCTCTATTCTGGTTTGGCGTACTTTAATACATTGTTGGTATTGCTGTATGATGGTTTTTAATATACTTGAATAATTTGTGAGTAGTGCAAATTTTTATTTTGCCGTACTTATGAGCTTGCTTGCACACAGTTGTATTGTTGATTTTTATTCTAGGACTTTAAAGGCAACATAGGGATTACTACCAGCAGTGCAATAAAAATTGGTCAAAAACTTGTGTGTACTTATTTCATTTAATTGCATATTTTTGTGTATATTGGTGGGTAATATTTAATGCAATGTGGGTATTGTTATATTATTATTTTCATTACTTATATGCTATGTGGCTTTTGCTTAAATAAACGTGTGTTTTTCTATTTTCTGCTTTTTTATACTTTCTGAATTTGATGGTACTGCTATGTTATTTATTTGCATACATAAATTAGCTTGCTTGTCTGCATTTTTTTTTTTCTAGTAATAAAAGTTAACATAGGGATTACTACCAGCAGTGCAATAAAAATTGGTCAAAAACTTGTGTGTGCTTATTTCATTCAATTGCATATTTTTGTGTATCTTTGTGGGTAATGTTTAATGCAATGTGGGTATTATAATGTATGTGGCTAGTACTTAAATAAATGTTAGTTTTGCAATATTGAGTTTTGGGGTACTTGTATACAATTGGGGTATTGATATATACTAGGTTGGCACAGTAGTATACAATGTGCCAAAAGATATATCCTTTTTGAATTGATGTATACTACTTGTGTTTTGGTATATACTGTTTTGACATACTTCTATATTATGGTTATTTATCTATACAGTATTGCCTATTTTCTCTATTATGTTGGTATTGCTGTATGCTATGAGGGTTGTGCTATGCAGTGAAAATATCCTAATTAATCATGCTTTGATTAGCTCAATGTATCATGTATATGATGATTGTGTCCATGTATTAAATTGAATTGTATTTTTTCCACAGCAGAGGACATCAGAGGCAGCAGGCTGCGACTGCATCTGCACAAAATAGAAGAGATGGAGGACAGCAGCGTGACCGGGCCGCATCTAGCAGACGGTAAATATAACAAACACAATAACCGCAAACAGAACTTTTGACTTTCATAGTGGTACATGGTTTTAAATTTTTTTTATTATTTTTGTTTGTTTTGGTAAAAATGCAGAGGAAAGCATCGTAGGCCACGTAGAGCCACACCATCACCACCACAACAGGAGGCTGAAGAACAGGCGCCATCAATTAGACGGTAAATATCTCAAAACAAATAACCGCAAACAGAACTTTTGTCTTTCATACCGGTCCCTGTTTTGAGCCATTTTTTTTTTCTCCTTTTTGTTACTTTTGTTACACTGCAGAGTACAGCATAGGAGGCCGCGGTCTGTGACACCACCACCACCACAACCAGAGGCAGAGGAAGAAGAGGAGCAGGCGCCATCCAGGAGACGGTAAATATCACATAACAAATAACCGCAAACAGAACTTTTGTCTTTCATACCGGTCCCTGTTTTGAGCCATTTTTTTTTCTCCTTTTTGTTACTTTTGTTACACTGCAGAGTACAGCATAGGAGGCCGCGGTCTGTGACACCACCACAACCAGAGGCAGAGGAAGAAGAGGAGCAGGCGCCATCCAGGAGACGGTAAATATCACATACCAAATAACTGAAACCAAGATTTTTTTTCTTTCAGCACGGAGCATGATTGTGGCTATTTATTATTTTGTTTTATTTTCCTCTTTAATGCACATCAGACGACCATCTCTGATAGGAATGGAGTACAGGCGGCAGGACAGTAGTTCTTCTGGGAGCCCTCTCACTCATCGGCAGCGTTTAACGGTAATTTTTAACCAAATATTTTTCCAAAATCATTTGGTGAATTTTTTTTTATTATTTTCCTTTTTTTTTTTTTCAATACAGGAATCTGAACCAGAGGAGCTCCCAGAAGAAGGACGTGGTGGACAGATACCCGGAGTGGGCTCGCAATTCGTAAGTTTCCTGCATCCATCATTACAACACAACATCTCACTACACAACACATCCTAAAAAAAAAAAAAAAAAAAAAGGAAATTAAAATTAATATTTTTTTTTTTTTTTGGCAGTCTTCCGCACCTGTGGCTTCAAGAGGTCAAACCAGTGCCTCCCAGAGTCGACATGAAGAACGCGGCGGTCTTCCATCTGTAAGTATAATTTTTTTTTTTTTTTTAGTTTTAAAAAAATGTTTTTAATAATTTTATTAATTAAAATTTTTTATTCACATTTTTTTTTAAAGGCTTCACAGCGTGCTCCCGACTCAGACGGAGAGGAGGGGATCGACATCGATCTATTGATAGATCTGATTAGAGAGCGGGAGCCGCTGTGGAACATGGGGGACCGCCGCCATTCTGATCAGATAGTGACCCGTCGGCTCTGGGATGAAGTTTGTTCCCTACTTGTTGGATACTGGGAGGACCTCGAAGCTCGGTCACAGACTAAAATGCGTAAGTATATACAGTTCAGTAGGGATGCTGGATTTAAACCTGTGTTTCCACAACTCCAGTCCTCTTGAACCACAAGAGGTCATGTTTTCTGGATTTCCTTAGGTCCAACACTATGTAAATACTGAAAACATGACCCATGGTTGACATGAGGACTGTTTTGAAAACATGTATGTATGAAATAATAACCTATTTGTGCTATCTCGTTTCAGGGGAGAATTGTGAAGCGTTGGCGGTCTATCAGGGATCGCTTCAAGAAAGAGTTCAACAAAGAAATGCGGGCCCCGAGTGGTTCTTCAGGACGCCAGAGTAAATATAAGTATGCAAGAGCTCTGGCGTTCCTGCGTGAAACAATGGTCACCAGAAGGTAAATATTAAAAATTACATGTATGTCTACATTTTTTTTTCACAGCCAGGGCCATTTAAATACAGTTTATTAATTGTATATTTTCTCTTTATTCCACAGCACGGTGAGCAGCACTCGGGCGCCCGCAGAGTTGGGCCCTTCTGAGGCGATCCCTGAGGAGACCGGCACCGAGGGACAGATTGACCGCCCCGACCCATCTGCACCCACACGTGAGCCCTCTTTCCCCTCAACCAGCGCTGCAGCAGCGTGGCCGAGTGCATTACATGAATCTGCTGGTCAACAGATAGATTTTCCTTTGCCCCACCCTTCTGCCCCTGCCACCTCTAGTACATCTGCGGCTACTGGGCGGCAACGGCAGAGGGGTCAGGAAAGTAACTATGCGCCCGAGTTATTACACATTAACGCATCTTTCCAGAACTGCCTTAAGTTGCTATCTGAGCAAGTTACCGCAGGCGTTAATCAGATAACCTCACTAGTTGGTGAGGTGAAGACACTTCTGGAAAGTGTGCGTTCTGAGGTAAGAGGATCCCCGAACCACAGTTTTTTTCGGTCGGTTGCGGAGCGCATAGATCCTCTATCTGCTGACCAGCAGATGTTTGTGATGCACACGTGCCATGCTGCTCTAGTGCAGGTTGTCTCCCATCCTACATCCACCCCAGTTGTTCCTCCACCTCCACCCCCTACAGTGAGCGTGCCTCCTCCCCCTCTTATTCATTATCAGCCACCTCCACAGTTCCAGCAACCTCCCCACTATCACCAACCTTCCCAGTACCAGCCACCTTCCCAACTTCAGCCACCTTCCCAACTTCAGCAACCTTCCCAACTTCAGCAACCTTCCCAACTTCAGCCACCTTCCCAGTACCAGCCACCTTCCCAACTTCAGCAACCTTCCCAACTTCAGCCACCTTCCCAGTACCAGCCACCTTCCCAACTTCAGCAACCTTCCCAACTTCAGCCACCTTCCCAGTACCAGCCACCTTCCCAACTTCAGCCACCTTCCCAACTTCAGCCACCTTCCCAACTTCAGCCACCTTCCCAACTTCAGCCACCTTCCCAACTTCAGCCACCTTCCCAACTTCAGCCACCTTCCCAACTTCAGCCACCTTCCCAACTTCAGCCACCTTCCAACTTCAGCCACCTCACCAACTTGAGCCACATTACCAACTCCAGTCCCCTCAACAACTCCTGTCACCTATTCAGTACCAACAACCTCCCCAGTACCAGCCACCTACCCCGTACCAACAACCTACCCCGTACCACACTCCCACCTCTTACCAATCTCCTTCCCCCTACCAATTCCCTACCATGTCAGTTGCTCCTCCAGTACCTGCCCCACCCTGCACTCCACCACCCATCACCGAATCAGTCTCCAACTTGTCTTCCCATTCTTTAACCCTTTCCACCCCTTCACCTCTTACTGTTCCTTCCCCACCAGCATCACAGTCCTCTCTACACACTCCCACAGTCGAATTGTCCCGCAGCCCCTCCAATAGTATGTCCACCACACAATACACATCGTTATAATGTTATGTACAAATGTTTTTTCTAAAAAAAAAAACAGTCTTTGAATGACAAAAATTTTTTTATCAAAGATATTTTGAAATTTAACATTTACAAACGTTTAAAAATATTGGTTTAATAAATTTTGAATTGGTTGATTCAATTTTTTGTCTCTCATTTATTTATAATGTTACAGATTATGTAAGGTTACATGTGTATTAAACATTAATAACAGTACCAATGGTAAAGACAGAAACATTACATTTAGGTACAAACATAACAATTGATCACACACGGTCATCCTGCCAGTCTACCTGTCCTTCGGCTGAAATAAAGTACTGGGCAAATCTGTCCCTCATCCTAGAAACAGCAACAGAACTTCTATTAGTATTATTATGGTAATCATGTAAACTTGTTTGTTGATGGTGGTCCTCAATGGTCAATTGTTCTTTTGAGATCACAACATTGTGGAGTACCACACAAGCTTTTATTACTTCGTCAACAGTTTCCGTTTTCAAATTGATGGCTGTCATTAGCACCCTCCACTTTGCAGTAAGTATTCCAAATGTACACTCCACCATTCTTCGGGCTCTAGTGAGCCGGTAATTGAAAATACGTTTGGTATGGTTCAGTCCTCTGCTGGCATATGGTTTCAGTAAATGTTCTGATAGCTGGAAAGCCTCATCACCAACACACACATATGGCATAGGTGGGCCTGTGGTTTGAGGCAGCGGCCTAGGGGCTGGGAAATTGAATGTGTTGCCATACAGTCGACGGCCCATTGCTGAAATTTTGAATACTTGAGAATCGTTAGATCGACCATATGACCCTATGTCAACTGCAATGAACCTATATTCGGCATCGGCGATGGCCATCAACACAACGGAGAAATATTTTTATAGTTAAAATATTGTGATCCACTTCCTGATGGCTTCACAATTCTGACATGTTTGCCATCTATCGCTCCAAGACAATTTGGAAATTGGCATATCTTTTCGAATTTATCAGCTATTTCCATCCACCGCTGTGTGGTCAGTTCAGGCATATATTCCGAGACCAAACAGTCCCAGAGTGCACGGCATGTGTGCTTTATTATGCCCGATATGGTTGAGATTCCCAAACGAAATTGGAAATGGAGTGAAGAGAGTGATTCTCCACTTGCAAGGAATCTAAAAAAAAAAAAATACACTATCAATGCTCAGATCTCAGGTATAAAAATTTTAAAAGTGAAAAGACAGAATATATCACTACCCACATAGTATAAAACAATAATGACAACATTTACAAGTATCCCTAAAAAGAACACAGCACTACCCACCAACTATTAAAAGTACGCCAAAACAGAATAGAGCAATAGCCACATTGTATTTCATTACGCAAAAAAAGAAGATGGCACTACCCACAAACTATTAAAAGTACGCAAAAACAGAACATGGCACTACCCACATAGCATAAAAGTTTGAAATAAAAAAAAAATATAACAATAACCACATTGTATTAAACATTTCCCGCAAAGATACACAAAAATATGCAATTGAATGAAATAAGCACACACAAGTTTTTGACCATTTTTTATTGCACTGGTAGTAATCCTTCTGTTGCCTTTTAGTCCTAGAATACGAAACAACAATACAACTGTGTGCAAGCAAACACATTCAAAAGTAATAGCTTACCTTATTGTCACCATGAGACGCTCCGACGGAGAAATCGAATACCGGCAATACGTGTCACATCTCCTGATCTTGTCTTCAATCCTCTCCACCAACATGTCAAAGGTTGCCTTCTTCATACGAAGATAAGAAAAAAATTTATGTGGATTCTCTCTTAACTCCATATTGAGTGTTGAATAGACTCCAGGGTTAGTCGCTGTGCCGTGATGGGGTGTATCCACATCCGACGGCGGCGCTGTCGCTGACGCTTTAGGCGCTGCTCGATCCCTCTCTCCTTCTCCATAACGATAAAACACAAGCGATTCGCCTCTGCTGTGAAATCCACAAGATTCCGGAAAATATTACCAATAATCGCCTCCATCTTCATCAGTCACTTGCTCTTCTCTCAAAAATGCTCCTCTACAACCTGTCAAAGATGTTCTGTAGGAACACTGTATATATAGGATTTACAATAGCCAATCAGATTTTGAAATGAAAGGGGCGTGATTGGAAAACGGATCCGTCAGAATCCGTCAAAAAACCGGATGAAACTGATGCGCCGGATACGGTTTTCTGCCTGATCCGATAAACTGATCAGGCATCCGGCGTATCAGGTTTTTTATTTCATTGCCGCATCCGGCGCTCCGGCGCGACGCCTGACCGCGCCTGATTCAAAAAGCCTGATGTGTGAAAGTAGCCTAAGGGTGTGTCCTCCCTTTTCTTTGAGCTGGACATTACATTCATATAGTTTCCCGTGCCTGGGTGTCCATTAGCCAAATCTCAGTTCTTCTCAGCCCTTATTCACCTGTACGTCACTTGATAAATAGTAAGGTTTTAGGTTTTAACACTGGACTATCCCAAATAGGATCACTGTGACATGGTGGGATGGCTTATACATTTTTTAATCAAAATTATGTTAACTAGGCACCCTATATTAGTTTCATGCACAATTGCTATTTATTTATTTATTTATTTATTGCAGTGTATGTGCTTATTATGTTTTTATTTTGGGCTTTATTATGCTTTGTGCCCTTTTCAGTTAAGTATGCATTGTAATGCCCTTTTAATGTTTATTATTGAGAATTATTGACTGATGCTTTGACTAAATTGCAAAAAAATGTTATGTAAAACACTGCATACAGTAGGGGATATGAATGAATAATGAAATCAGAGGTACTAAATTACTTTGGAGATGTTCCCTCAGGTCAAGAAATAACTATCACAAGGTGCCAGTCTAGAGTTACACCAACATTCAATGACACTAATCAAAGCCAAGTTAAATTGACATTTTTTCTTCATGCAGCATTTGCAATTAAAAATTCTGTTAGCTCCACAGACTTTTTTTTCCACATGAAACTTTTCTAATGGAAATAAAAGGGGTTGCAGGAATTCTATTCCCACGCAGTGGATGTGGATTTCACATAAATTCTAGCATGGAATCCATGTGAAAAAAATGCTGTGTGGACATGCCCTAAAAGGTTTGTTAAATATTTATAGCATTCACTTTTTAAACATTTTATAACATTTGCCATTGACTGTGGGTTATCCTTGGACACTGCAGACAGCTTGATTAATGATTTAAAAAAAAGAAGACAATGAAGAAAAACCTAGACAGCTGATTACTGTTTTCCTCTCTCCTTCAGCTTAGCAGCCACTGTTTTAATTGAAGCATCACTACAATGTTATTTATCTCCAAGTGTCAAGCAAATTGTACAAGTTGGAAGTATTTTATTGGTATTCCAGCTCACCTGTTTTAATGCTGAAGGGTACTTAAATCTATTTTTGCAAGGAGATTTTGTTTTATTGCTACCTTTGAGCATACTGCAGAATTTACTGCCTAAGTTGGAGGAGAGGGACAAGGAAAGCAAAATATGAACTTAATCTAAAATATTACAACAGAACCGACGGTAAAACTCTAATTTCTAAACATATTTCTTTTCAAGCAGCCTATAAAATATTATAAATGTCAATGAGTTCACGATGTTGTAAAAATAAAACTTAATCACTGTAAGAAAAAAGTCTTGAAAATTATGCGTTATAACAAAGTTAACAACTTTTTTTGAAGGACGAGGGAACAGGGAGGCAGATGCCCCCGGGCCGGTCACCCAGCAGGAGTTTCAGGCCATTGGCTCTCTGCTGCTTAAGAAACCGGGTCCTGGCACTGTACATTTAAATAATGTGTACAAGTGCCGGCAGCCGCATCCCATCACTGCAGACACCACACACTGTCTCCTGAACTCACCTCACCAACGTACCGGACTGCTGCTTCTGGCCAGAGAGGAACTGGGGAGCAAGATGGAGAAGATCAGCATGGGGCGGAGGAGAGGCATGAGTGAAGAATGAGAAGGTGACAGGATGTTGTTCATGGCACTACCTGCAGTCGCTCTGTCTGTGGCTTATTGCAACAGCCTGAACTTTCACCAGATCTGTATGGAAGTTATGTCTGCAGTAATACATCACAGTGAGGGTCAGATAGAGACTGCAGACAATGTATATAGCACCAAGCGCTGAAAGATCCGAGGCCTACAGGACATCATATAGTATATATAGGATTAGTGTTGCATAGCTTCTGAATCCACACCTTTGCAGAGGAAACTTCACAGAGCAAGTTGCATGGGATAACAAGCGTTTACTTCTCTGAACACAAGGTAAAATAATAAGGCACAGTCATTACAGCATTGCATCAGCAAAAAGGAACAAAACGAAAGTGAAACTAAACAAAAAGAGACTAATTCTTATACAATACATTAAAGAAGGAAACGTTACACAACATCGCCATCTACTGTCAGGTCAGCATAAAGTCCTCCTTTTACTTATAATATAGAAGTCCTAATCTGTTGCATATGACAACACCATTTCTCAACAGCAAGGACTTATTCAATCAAACCTAACTTTTTTATTAGTCTCTGATGTTTATCAGCATTCAACGCCTTCGTGAAAATGTCCGCTGTCATTTCTTCAGTAAGACAATACTCCAACTTCAATACTCCTTGGTCCTGATGATCTCTCAAGAAATGATATTTCACATCAATATGCATGGTTCTTGGATTGACTCTTTCCATCTGAGCAAGAACAAGACATCCTTGACTGTCCTCTTTTATTTTTGTTGGTTCCAACTGTGGTTGTCCTAATTCTGTCAACAATTGTCTTAACAGTACTTCTTGACTCGCCTGTGCTGCTGCAACATATTCTGCTTCTGTTGAAGACAGTGTCACAATTGACTGTTTCTTACTTGTCCAACTTATTGGTCCACCTGAGAGAAAAAAAATATGTCCACTGGTAGATTTTCTTTTCTTGGATCCCAGCCCAACTGCATCAAAAATCCTGTTAAAAGCAATTACCCTGTGGGGTAATTTCAGCTTAACTTTGCTAGTTCCTTCAAATAACGTATTACCCTTCACGGCTTCAATCAGCTTTATTTGGTTTTGATACCTTTTTTTCTCAGGATTCCACTGGCTGCGATGTTGGTCTTGTAATGGGCATAATAAAAGTAGTTTTCTTTGGTTTGTATTTTTCATTGTTGGTACATTTTTTTTCACTGTTCATCTCTTTTAGATAAATTGTTTCCTTTGGGGACTTTACTTTTTTGCACCTTTAGTCCAAATTTTTTGTTATGTCTTGAATCATGTGATTTTGATTTTTGGAAAATTCCATCTTTCCTTTTCTTCTGTATTCCTGGTAGTTTTACATTTCCCCAAATCTTTGATTTCAAAAATTTTTTTTTAAGGATTTTTAGAATTTTTTCTTTACCTTTCTTTATTAAAACAAATCAAAAATGTTTTTG
>JARQOD010000005.1:474727698-474864061 GCA_033576555.1 Oophaga sylvatica
GTAATGGCGGTTAGACAAGAAGAAAACACGGACACAGACAGAAAATAGAATGAGCAAACGCTGGGGCCCAATCTGTCTAGATAGAAAAGTATAGGAAAGAATTCTGACTGCAACCCAAAAAACCCTGACAAAAATACCAACACTTCTGATTAACAAAAAACCTGAGATCACACGATCTCCACCAGCTAAATCAGATCTCTGGTGTAACTCACAACAACTCAGCAAATAAAAAGTGACAAAGGAACAAAGCAAAAGTTCAAACACAAAATGAGCACAATTTCAGCGCCAGACCCAAAAGGGGACCAGGCTGTAGTCCACTGCAAGCAGCAAACCAGCAGTGAAAATCCAACAGAGGAAAAAAAACAACAAAACACTTATCTGAATGAGAGCAGGAAAGCAAGCTGTGCTCAAAACAAGACCAGGAGGAACAATTGATTACCGGCAAGGCTGATGGGAACTCAGGTCACTTATATCACACCACTCAGAGCGAGCTGAAGGCCATTCAGTAGTTAGTTCATTACCCTCAGCAACCACCGGAGGGAGCCCCAGCTCAGAAGTCGCCTCCAAAGTATTCACAACAGTACCCCCCCCTTGAGGAGGGGTCACCGAACCCTCACCTGCGCAACCAGGCCGATCAGGATGAGCTCGATGATAGGCACGGATAAGTCTCCCAGCATGGATGTCCGAAGCAAACACCCAAGAATTGTCCTCCTGACCATAACCTCTCCACTTAACCAAATACTGGAGTTTCCGACTAGAAAAACGAGAATCCAATATTTTCTCAACCACATACTCCAAACTGCCCTCAACCAAAACAGATTCGGGAGGTGCAGCCATAGTAACCACTGGCTCGACAAGCCTCTTCAATAAGGACTTGTGGAACACGTTATGGATCTTAAATGTTCCTGGAAGAAGCAAACGGAAGGAAACCGGATTAATAATTTCCATGATCTTATAAGGTCCAATGAACATTGGCTTAAATTTTGGAGATTAACCTTCATAGGGATATTCCTTGAGGAAACAAGAAACATAAAAAATCAAAAACAGCTAACATACCATGAAATCTGGCCTTCACCAACACTGTCTGATGACAAATGCACATCTAGCAGGATGCAGCAGGCCTCCACTAATAAAGGCAGAGTGCAGCACAGGTGCAAACTACTGATAAAAAAGCCACCCCAACACCTAATATGGAGGGGTTAACTGCCTAGTAGAAAAAATGCACATTGATACGGCTTGCATAGGACGCCAGTCACACAGATAAATGTGAAGCACAGTGTCTGACTTGCAACCTATTACTAACGCCCTCGTATTAAGAGGCGGGCTGCTCAGCACGATAATATGCAACACACAGGGGGACAGACACCATAACTATGCCAACCAAAAGAGGCCCAGCCACATCCTGAAATAATAAAAACATGCAAAAAATTCAATGCATATGATAAATACATTAAATGGGGTATTGGTTACTATTTTGGCCAAGATAGATAAGCTTGCAACCCACGACAAGGGTCCCCAATTTCTTGCAAGTCACTACTCTAACATCAAAATATTCCTTGAGGACAACCAAACCAAGTCCCCCACTTTAGAAAGAGGATCATCAGTCCTATGCCGGTTGGCAAACCGCTGGGCCTTCTCTTGAGAGAGAGACAATCTCTCCACTACCTGGTCCCAAATCTGCTGCATACGCTGCACAATAGAGTCAACCCCCGGACAGACAGAAGCCTCCGCCTGTCCTGAAGAAAATCGAGGGTGAAATCCAGAATTGCAGAAAAATGGAGACATCAAGGTGGCAGAGCTAGCCCTATTATTAAGAGCAAACTCAGCCAAAGGCAAAAAAGAGACCCAGTCATCTTGATCAGCAGACACAAAACATCTCAAATAAGTCTCCAAGGTCTGGTTTGTTTTCTTGGTTTGTCCATTGGTCTGAGGATGAAATGCAGAGGAGAAAGACAACAGAACACCAAGTATAGAACAAAATGTACTCCAAAATCTGGAAACAAACTGGACTCCTCTGTCAGACACAATGTTCTCCGGAATGCCATGTAACCGAACCACGTGCTGAAAGAACAAAGTCACCAATTCGGAGGAGGAAGGCAACTTAGGTAATGGCACAAGATGTATCATCTTGGAAAACCTATCACAGATTACCCAGATAACGGTCATTCTCTGAGAGACAGGGAGGTCGGAAATAAAATCCATAGAAATATGGGTCCATGGCCTCTTGAGTACAGGTAATGGCATTAACAAACCACTAGAACGAGAGCAAGGCTTGGAACGAGAGCAAGTCCCACAGGACTGCACAAAGTCCCTGATGTCACGAGACAAAGAAGGCCACCAAAAGGACCGACTCACTAAGTCTCTGGTACCAAAAATCCCGGGAAGACCAGCCAACGGGGAACAATGAATCTCAGACATCACCCTCTTCTTCCACTGGTCTTGTTTCAAACAATTTCCCAACAGAGCAGCGCTCAGGTTTATCCTCCTGACACCCCTCCAGAGCCAGTCTCAAATTGGGTGAGATGGCGGAAAAAACTACACTCTCTTTCAAAATAACAGCAGAATCAGATAACTCAGGAGAATCCGCAAAGAAACTCCTCGAGAGGGCATCCGCCTTAACATTCTTAGTGCCCGGAAGAAAAGAAACCACAAAATTAAAACGTGTGAAAAACAAGGCCCACATGGCCTGTCTAGGATTAAGTCGCTTGGCTGATTCGAGATAAACCAGGTTCTTATGGTCCGTGAGAACCACCACTGATGTTTGGCTCCTTCCAGCCAATGTCTCCACTCTTCAAAGGCCCACTTCATGGCCAATAACTCCTGGTTACCCATGTCATAATTACGTTCAGTTGGAGAAAATTTTCGAGAGAAAAAGGCACAAGGGTTACTCTTAGAGGTCTCTGGATCCCTTTGGGACAAAACAGCACCTGCCCCAATCTCAGAGGCATCAACCTCCACCTGAAACAGCAGAGAAACATCAGGCTGCCATAGAACAGGAGCAGAAATGAATCTCTGCTTAAATTCCTGAAACACAGAGACTGCCTCGAGGCCAATTCACCACATCGGAACCCTTTTTGGTCAAATCAGTCAATGGTTTAACAATTACCAATAAATTTAAGATAAAAATTGGCAAAACCGAAAAATCTCTGAAGAGCCTTCAATGAAGTAGGTTGAACCCAATCACAGATGGCCTGAACCTTGACCGGGTCCATTTCAATAACAGACAGAGACAAAATGAATCCCAGAAATGAGACCTACATGTTATGAATGTGCTAGAGATGGTTTCTGAGCAGAGGCTCCCTCTGGTGGTTACAGACAGTACTGAACCTTTCAGCGAGGAATGGCAATCTGGGTTCACTGACTGGTCTTATATAAGGGAGGTTCCTTCCCATGATGGTTGCCGGTGATCAATTGTTCTTGTCTCAATTGTGGTTCCTGGTTCATTTGGAAGTTTGCTGGAGTCTTGCCTGCATCTCCTGCTTTCAGATAAGATATTTTTTGCTTTTCTTTTTGTGCTTGCTTTTTGCATTGTTTTCTGCACTTTTGTGCGGTCAGCCAGGTCCCCTCCTGGGGCCTGAGCTCCTCACAGTTTGTCTGCAGCCACTGTTGTTTGCTCATTTGCTTTTTTCTGTTTTTTTCAGCGGCTGCAGCTTGGTTTTGTTCACACTGAGATCTGATTTAGCGGGTGGCGAGATCGTGTGATCTCAGTATTTTTGTAATCAGAATTGTTGGATTTTTGTAGGGTTTTCTGGGTTGCAGAAAGTAATCTCTCCTTTCCTATCCTATTTAGTCAGCTTGTGGCCCCAGCGTTTGCTCAATCTATTTTCTGCCTATGTTTGTGTTTTCATCTTGTCTAACCACCATTATATGTTTGGGGGCTTCCTATTTTCTTTGGGGATCTGCTCCGGGGCAGATAGCTTTCATCTTTCTGCCCTTAGGTGTAGTTATCTCTCAGGCTGAGACGAGGCGTCTAGGATCAACGTAGGAACGCTCCACGGCTACCTCTAGTTGTGTCGTTAGTTTAGGAATCTGCAACCCATGAGTTACCAACATCTCAGGTATTCTGCTGCCCTGCTGTTGTTCCTGTCCTCTTCAGCTACCGAAACACAACAGTATCAACGGCCATAACTGAAAATTATATGGTACTCACAGAAGGGAAAAATAGTGTGGAAAGAAAAATGTTGTCAGAGTTGACAGAGATTTATTTTTTTTTCTGTCTGTTGCATTTTTTCCCTCTTTTTCTCTGGGTGCTGAGGAGGATTTTTTTTCTTTCAATGGAGTTTGCACAGTTGTCTGGCCGTGTGGATCAGCTTGCCACTGAGGTTCGGAGTATTGCTACCTATCTTGCTAGGTTGCCAGTTGTGGAACCTAGGATTCCCACGCCAGATTTGTTTTTGGGGAATCGGGCTAAATTTCTGAATTTCAAAAATAACTGTAAGTTGTTTTTTGCCTTAAAGCCTAAGTCCTCAGGTAACGCAGCACAGCAGGTGCAAATTGTCATCTCTCTCCTGCGCGGCGATCCTCAGGATGGGGCTTTTTCCCTGACACCTGGGGATCCTGTTTTTAATGATATTGATGCATTTTTTCTGGCTCTGGGGTTATTGTACGATGAACCTAATGTCACTGATCAAGCTGAAAAAACCTTGTTGGCATTAAATCAGGGTCTTGAAGACGCTGAGTTGTACTGTCAGAAATTCCAAAAGTGGGCAGTCCTGACCAAATGGAATGATGATGCTTTGACAGCCCTTTTTTGGAAGGGGCTGTCAGAGAATGTAAAGGATGTTATGGTGGGATTCCCTGTTCCCTCTGGTCTCAATGATTCTATGTCATTGGCTATTCAAATTGACAGACGTTTGCATGAGTGCAGAGGTATGTGTTGTGAATGGGTTTGAGATGAGTTCTGAGCAGAGACTCCCTCTGGTGGTTACAAGCGGTACTGGTCTGTTCAGTAAGATTGTGAGGACTGGGAATCAGGTGTTACTGACTGGTCTTATATAAGGGAGTCACCTTCCCATCAGAGTTGCCGGTGATCAATTGTTCTGGTCTGAATCCTTCATTCCTGTTTCCCTTGTAGCCTGCTGTGTCGTGTCTGCATCTCCTGCTAACAGATAAGACATTTTCTTCTTTTTGTTTTTGTACTATATTTTTGCATTTTGTCCTGCACTTCTGTGGGGGCCTTCTGGGTCCCCTCTGGGGGCTTTTGCCCTCTCAGTTTAGTTCAGCCACTGATGTTTGTTCTTTTGCTTTTTCCAGTTTTTTCAGTGGCTGCTGTTTTGATTTTGTTACACCAGAGAACTAATTTAGGTGGTAGAGGTCGTGTGATCTCAGGTGAATTTGAAATTAGTAGAGTTGGTGCTTTTCAGGGTTTTCTGGGATTGCAGTAAGTACCCTTCCTATCCTTTTCTATTTAGTTAGTTTGGGCCCCAGCGTTTGCTCATACTATTTTCTTTCTGTATCAGTATTTCTTCTTGTCTAACCGCCATTACTTATTTGGGGGCTTTCTATTATCTTTGGGGTTCTGCTCCGGGGCAGATAGCTTTCCTATTTCTATCTTTAGGTGTAGTTAGTTTCTCAGGCTGTGACGAGGCGTCTAGGACCAACGTAGGAACGCTCCACGGCTGCCTCTAGTTGTGGTGGTTAGTCAGGGTACTGCAATCTCATAGATTCCAACTGATCTGGTGTATTGCCTTTTTTACCTGCACTCCTCAGCTACCGAAACATAACAGTATCACCGGCCTAAAAATTGAAAATTGTATGGTACTCACAGAAGGGAAAAAATATTGTGAAAGAAAAAAGGTTGTCAGAGTTGTCAGAGATATTTTTCTGTTTGTTGCATTTTTTTTTCCCTCTGTATCTCTGGGTGCTGGGGAGGATCTTTTCTCTCAATGGAGTTTGCACGGTTGTCTGGCCGTGTGGATCAGCTTGCCACTGAGGTTCAGAGTATTGCTGCATATCTTGCTAGGTTGCCTGTTGTGGAACCTAGGATCCCCATGCTAGATTTGTTTTTGGGGGATCGAGCTAAGTTTCAGAATTTCAAAAATAATTGTAAATTGTTTTTTGCCTTAAAATCTAAGTCCTCAGGGAACGCAGCGCAGCAGGTTCAAATTATCATCTCTCTCCTGCGCGGCGATCCTCAGGATTGGGCTTTTTCCCTGACACCTGGGGATCCTGTTTTGAGTGATGTTGATGCATTTTTTCAGGCTTTGGGGTTATTGTACGATGAGCCTAATGTCACTGATCAAGCTGAAAAAGCCTTGTTGGCATTAAATCAGGGGCCTTATGACGCTGAGTTATACTGTCAGAGATTCCGTAGGTGGGCAGTCCTGACCAAATGGAATGACGACGCTTTGGCAGCCCTTTTCCGGAAGGGTCTGTCAGATAATGTAAAGGATGTTATGGTGGGATTCCCTGTCC
Organism: Oophaga sylvatica; assembly: GCA_033576555.1. Classification (NCBI taxonomy): domain Eukaryota; kingdom Metazoa; phylum Chordata; class Amphibia; order Anura; family Dendrobatidae; genus Oophaga; species Oophaga sylvatica. Next base: position 474,734,113 of record JARQOD010000005.1, read on the forward strand.
CTCTGGTCTCAATGATTCTATGTCATTAGCGATTCAAATTGACAGACGTTTGCGTGAGCGGAGAAGTATGCGTGGAATGGTGTTGCCTTGTGAACCAGCTTCTGAACCCATGCAGTGTGATAGAGTGGTGTCTGGCGCACAGCGTCATGAGTTTCGAAAGCGCAATGGGTTATGTTTCTACTGTGGTGATGCCTCTCATGCTATTTCAGTCTGCCCTAAGCGGGGAAGACGTTTTGCACGCTCAGTTGTCTTGGGTAGTGTTCAGACTAAGTTTTTATTAACTGTCACTCTGATATGCTCTCTGTCCTCATTTTCTGCTCAGGCTTTCGTTGATTCGGGAGCAGCTATTAACCTGATGGATTATGATTTTGCTAAACGTTGTGGGTTTCCCTTGATACCCCTACAGAAGTCTATTCCCCTACTGGGGATCGATTCTACCCCTTTGGCTGAGAATAAACCCAGTTTTCTACTCAGGTGATAATGAGGGTTGAACCTGATCACCAGGAGTGCTGCAAATTTTTGGTTCTGTTTAATCTGCATGACATTATCGTGCTGGGTTTCCCTTGGTTACAGTCTCATAATCCTGTTTTGGATTGGAAATCTGTGTCTGTAACCAGTTGGGGCTGCCAATGTGTTAATACCAACACTCCTGTTTTTTCTGCCTCCCCCCAGGCTCAGGATGTTCCTGACTTTTTGATTGATTTTTCTGATGTGTTTAGCGAAAGTAAATCTGCATCCTTGCCTCCCCATAGGAGCTATGACTGCGCTATTGAATTAGTGCCGGGTAGTAAATTCCCTAAAGGTCGCCTTTTTAACTTGTCTGTACCTGAACATGACGCTATGCGGTCTTATATCAAGGAATCATTGGAGAAGGGTCATATCAGACCATCCTCTTCACCCTTAGGTGCCGGTTTTTTCTTTGTGGCCAAAAAAGATGGTTCATTAAGGCCGTGTATTGATTATCGTCTCTTGAACAATATTACTGTGAAATATCAATACCCGTTACCCTTGATTTCTGACCTGTTTTCCAGGGTGAAAAACGCTACTTGGTTTACCAAGCTTGACCTCAGGGGGGCGTATAACCTTATTCGCATTAAGCACGGGGATGAATGGAAGACGGCATTCAATACCCCTGAAGGGCATTTTGAGTACCTTGTGATGCCCTTTGGGCTCACTAATGCTCCTTCCGTCTTCCAGTCCTTCATGAATGACATTTTCAGGGATTTTGTGGACAAATTTCTGATTGTTTATTTGGATGATATCTTGATTTTTTCTAATGACTGGGACTCTCATGTGAAACATGTTCGAACTGTGTTCCAGATTTTGAGAGAGAATGCTCTGTATGTGAAGGGATCAAAGTGTCTTTTTGGCGTACAGAGGATCTCATTTCTTGGATTCATTTTGTCCCCATCTGTTATTGAAATGGACCCGGTCAAGGTTCAGGCCATCTGTGATTGGGTCCAACCTACTTCATTAAAGGCTCTTCAGAGATTTTTGGGTTTTGCCAATTTTTATCGTAAATTTATTGGTAATTTCTCGGTTATTGTTAAACCATTAACTGATTTGACCAGAAAGGGTTCTGATGTGGTGAATTGGCCTCCTGAGGCAGTCTCTGCGTTTCAGGAACTTAAGCAGAGATTCACTTCTGCTCCTGTTCTACGGCAGCCTGATGTTTCTCTGCCATTTCAGGTGGAGGTTGATGCCTCTGAAATTGGGGCAGGTGCCGTTTTGTCCCAAAAGATCCAGAGACCTCTAAAAGTAACCCTTGTGCCTTTTTCTCTCGAAAATTTTCTCCTACTGAACGTAATTATGACGTGGGTAATCGGGAGTTATGGCCATGAAGTGGGCTTTTGAAGAGTGGAGACATTGCTGGAGGAGCCAAACATCAGGTGGTGGTCCTTACGGACCATAAGAATCTGGTCTATCTGGAATCTGCCAAGCGACTCAATCCTAGACAGGCCAGGTGGGCCTTGTTTTTCACACGTTTTAATTTTGTGGTTTCCTTTCTTCCTGGCACTAAGAATGTTAAGGCGGATGCCCTCTCGAGGAGTTTCCTTGCGGACTCTCCTGAGTTATCTGATCCTTCTGTTATTTTGAAAGAGGGTGTAGTTCTTTCCGCCATCTCGCCCAATTTGAGACTTGCTCTGGAGGGGTGTCAGGAGGATAGGCCCGAGTGCTGCCCTGTTGGAAAATTGTTTGTCCCGGACCAGTGGAAAAAGAGTGTGATGTCTGAGATTCATTGTTCCGCATTGACTGGGCATCCCGGAATTTTTGGTACCAGAGACTTGGTTAGTCGGTCCTTTTGGTGGCCTACCTTGTCTCGTGATGTCAGGGAATTTGTGCAGTCCTGCGGGACTTGCTCTCGCTCCAAGCCTTGCTCTCGCTCTAGTGGTTTGTTGATGCCATTGCCTGTGCCCAAGAGACCATGGACCCATATCTCTATGGATTTCATTTCCGACCTTCCTGTTTCTCAGAGAATGACCACCATCTGGGTAATTTGTGATAGGTTTTCCAAAATGATACATCTTGTGCCATTACCTAAGTTGCCTTCCTCCTCTGAATTGGTGCCGTTGTTCCTTCAGCACGTGGTTCGTTTACACGGCATTCCTGAGAACATTGTGTCTGACAGAGGAGTCCAGTTTGTTTCCAGATTTTGGAGGACTTTTTGTTCTAAACTGGGTGTTCAATTGTCTTTCTCCTCGGCATTTCATCCTCAGACCAATGGTCAAACTGAGAGAACAAACCAGACATTGGAGACTTATCTTAGATGCTTTGTGTCTGCTGATCAGGATGACTGGGTCTCTTTTTTACCTTTGGCTGAGTTTGCTCTTAATAATAGGGCTAGCTCTGCCACTTTGATGTCTCCGTTTTTCTGTAATTCTGGGTTTCACCCTCGATTTTCTTCAGGACAGACGGAGGCTTCTGTCTGTCCAGGTGTTGACTCTGTTGTGGAGCGTATGCAACAGATTTGGGACCAGGTAGTGGAGAGGTTGTCCCTCTCTCAGGAGAAGGCCCAGCGGTTTGCTAACCGGCATAGGACTGATGGTCCTCGGTTTAAAGTGGGGGACTTGGTCTGGTTGTCCTCAAAGAATATTCCTATGAGAGTAGCATCTCCTAAATTTAAGCCTAGGTTCATTGGACCTTATAAGATCATTGAGATTCTTAATCCTGTTTCTTTTCGTTTGCTTCTTCCAGGGACATTTAAGATCCATAACGTGTTCCACAAGTCCTTGTTGAATAGGTTTGTTGAGCCAGTGGTTCCTGCTGCTGTGCCTCCTGACCCTGTTTTGGTTGAGGGCAATCTGGAGTATGTGGTTGAGAAAATATTAGATTCTCGTTTTTCTAGACGGAAACTCCAGTATTTGGTTAAGTGGAGAGGTTATGGTCAGGAAGACAATTCTTGGGTGTTTGCTTCGGACATCCATGCTAGGAGACTCATCCGTGCGTATCATAGAACTCATCCTGACCGACCTGGTTGCTCAAATGAGGGTTCGGTGACCCCTCCTCAAGGGGGGGTACTGTTGTGAATGGGTTTGAGATGAGTTCTGAGCAGAGACTCCCTCTGGTGGTTACAAGCGGTACTGGTCTGTTCAGTGAAGATTGTGAGGACTGGGAATCAGGTGTTACTGACTGGTCTTATATAAGGGAGTCACCTTCCCATCAGGGTTGCCGGTGATCAATTGTTCTGGTCTGAATCCTTCATTCCTGTTTCCCTTGTAGCCTGCTGTGTCGTGTCTGCATCTCCTGCTAACAGATAAGACATTTTCTTCTTTTTGTTTTTGTACTATATTTTTGCATTTTGTCCTGCACTTCTGTGGGGGCCTTCTGGGTCCCCTCCGGGGGCTTTTGCCCTCTCAGTTTAGTTCAGCCACTGATGTTTGTACTTTTGCTTTTTCCAGTTTTTTCAGTGGCTGCTGTTTTGATTTTGTTACACCAGAGAACTAATTTAGGTGGTAGAGGTCGTGTGATCTCAGGTGATTTTGAAATTAGTAGAGTTGGTGCTTTTCAGGGTTTTCTGGGATTGCAGTAAGTACCCTTCCTATCCTTTTCTATTTAGTTAGTTTGGGCCCCAGCGTTTGCTCATACTATTTTCTTTCTGTGTCAGTATTTCTTCTTGTCTAACCGCCATTACTTGTTTGGGGGCTTTCTATTATCTTTGGGGTTCTGCTCCGGGGCAGATAGCTTTCCTATTTCTATCTTTAGGTGTAGTTAGTTTCTCAGGCTGTGACGAGGCGTCTAGGACCAACGTAGGAACGCTCCACGGCTGCCTCTAGTTGTGGTGGTTAGTCAGGGTACTGCAATCTCATAGATTCCAACTGCTCTGGTGTATTGCCTTTTTTACCTGCACTCCTCAGCTACCGAAACATAACAGGTATGCGTGAGATAGTGTTGCATTGTGAGCCAGCTTCTGAGCCCATGCAGTGTGATAGAGTGACTTCTGGGGCACAGCGTCATGAGTTTCAAAAGCGCAATGGGTTATGTTTCTACTGTGGTGATGCCTCTCATGCTATTTCAGTCTGCCCTAAGCGGGGAAGACGTTTTGCATGCTCAGTTGTCTTGGGTAGTGTTCAGACTAAATTTCTGTTGACTGTTACCCTGATTTGCTCCCTGTCCACATTTTCTGCTCAGGCTTTTGTTGATTCAGGAGCAGCTGTTAACCTGATGGATTTTGACTTTGCCAAACGTTGTGGGTTTCCCATGATACCCCTGCGGAAGTCTATTCCCCTACTGGGCATTGATTCTACCCCTTTGGCGAAGAATAAACCCCAGTTTTCTACTCAGGTGATAATGAGGGTTGAACCAGATCATCAGGAGAGTTGCAAATTTCTGGTGCTGTATAATCTGCATGACATTATTGTAGGAAAAGAAGGAGAAAAGGATCCAGCTCCAATAAAATCTTCATCTTTATTGATTCATAAAAGACATGAATGAGAGTATGCTCCTGGACAAGCTCAGGACTGAGCTACGCGTTTCGATCACAAGGATCTTTATCACAGCTAGCATATACAGACAGTGGCATATATTTAAGACAGATAAAGACCAATCAGAAATCAGAAAAAATGTCATGTGATTTCCGAGAGGTCTTTGAAAAAATTACAAATGAACAAAGTGCAAAAAGAAAAAGAACAATTGTGCAAATAAAATCAATGAAAAAATGTGTGAAATTTAATAATGGAACATTAATTTGTTTCTTTTGTTGAGACCATGTGGATGTCTTGTATTCAAATTGAATATCCAGAAAGCTTCACGTGTTAGAAGTCGCTGACGTGCATCTCCTCCTCTAGCAGACAAATTAACACTTTCAATGCCTATGACTTGAAAAGAGGAAACATTGCGAGCATGCTGAAAAATAAAATGTTTGGCTGCAGCAGAAACGTTGCGATCTCCGAAAACATTTTTTATATCATGTAAATGTTCTGCAATCCTCACTTTCAACTTTCTGGTGGTACAACCCACATAAGACAAATTACAAGAGGTGCACACAATTTTGTATACTACACAACAAGTATTACAATTGATATATCTGTTGATGGTATAATTTACAGTATTATCATGATTTTCAAAAGTTTTTGTTACATGAACATATTTACAAAGAGCACATCTATTGTGACCACATTTATAAAAGCCTTTATGTTCTAACCATGAAGTGTTTGACTGAGAGAATTTATTGTTAAACATGCTAGGAGATACTTTATTGCCAATAGAAGGCGCTTTTCGCGAAACAACGTTGATACCAGATGATAGAATATCAGCAAGAGAGGGATCTTCATATAGAATAGGAAGTGATCTCAAAATGATTTTTTTAATGTCTCCAAATTGGGGACTATATTGAGCACAAAAATATGGTTTTAGTGCAAGATTATTTTTCTGAGATCGTATTCCATAATAAGATCCTCTCTATTTTTATTATTCACAATTTTGCGTGCTCTTTTCAAAGACCATTTGGGATAATTTCTATTTTCTAGTCTCCTGTCCACACAATTAAACTCAGTTTCCAAAGCTATAGGATCGCTGCAGTTTCTCAAAATTCTAGTATATTCACCAAGAGGAATCGATTTGATGGTATGTTTGGGGTGACTGCTTGCTGCATGTAGAATAGAATTACCAGCAAAAGGTTTATTAAATGTTTTGGTTATAATAACAGAATCATGTACCCCATGTAAATCAAGATCCAAAAAAGAAATTTTGTTCTGATGAAATTTATAAGTGAAACGTATATTGAATGAATTAAAATTAATATAATCAATAAATTTGGATATGGCAAGCACATCATCATTCCAAATGATGAGTAAATCATCGATATACCTGCCATACCAAGCAATAGAATCAATGAAAGGATTGGTGGCTGAAAAAATAAAAAAATGTTCCCAATATGACATAACCAAATTAGCTAGAGATGGTGCAAATTTCGCACCCATCGCCACACCAGATTTTTGTAAAAAAATTTACTATCAAATGAAAAAAAATTGTGAGTTAACAAAAAATAAATGACTTGTAAAACATAATCAATAAGGTCCTGTGAATAGTGACTGAATTTTATGAGAAAAAACTGCAGCGATGTCATGGCAACATCATAAGGTATACAAGTATATAAAGATGTCACATCGCAACATAACCAAGTATGTTCCTTTAGCCAAATTTTCTTTGCAAACATTTTCAGAACCTCTTTTGAGTCCTTAATATAGCCAGGAGTGATTTGTACTAAGGGTTGGAGTATTGAATCAACCCACTCTCCCAGGTGTTCATTTAAAGATCCAATTCCTGAGACAATAGGTCTCATAGGAGGATTTGCCATGTCTTTATGAATTTTCGGGAGACCATGCATGATGGGAATTATAGGATGAGAAACTATGAGATAATCAACCTGTTTTTTGGTGAAAATACCAAGGCTGAGACCTTCATTAACAATTTGGATAATTTCAATTTTGAATCTATCAGAAGGATTCGCACAGAGTTTCTCATAAATCTCAGTGTCGGACAAGAGTGACATGATTTGGAAATGATAGTCCTCTTTATTCAAGATGACTACCATGCCACCCTTGTCCGACATTTTGATAATTATGTCAGACATGCACCTGATATCATCCAAAGCAATTTTTTGGGGTCTGGTTAGATTAGAATGATATTTACCTTCCCCTGTTTTTACCTTATCATATAAGATTTTAAGGTCCCTTTCTATAATCTCCTGATATTTATTCATACAATCAGGTCTAGATTGAATGGGATAAAATTAAGGATTTTTGGTTTTAAATATCGGTGCATGGATGGTACCAAGTGCATTCTCATTAGATTGAGAGGAAAGACTTAATAAAGTATTAAGGGATACTTGTTCCTTAAAAGACAAATCAGAAAATTCATTTGCATTTATAGGCGACTCCTGTGAAGAAACTTCATCAGATTCACACAAAAAATGCTTTTTAATGGTAAGTCTCGCATAAACTTGTTAACGTCCAAAATAGTAGAAAAAAGATTAAAATTTTGATCGGGCACAAAATTTAAACCTAAGGACAAAATATCCATCTGGATTTTCGTGAAATTTCGTGTTGATAAATTTTTCTACTATTTTGGACGTTATTTTTACAGCTGTACGTTATAAACTTCTGTGAAGCACTTCGGGGTTCAAAGTGCTCACCACACACCTAGATAAGTTCCTTGTGGGGTCTATTTGCCAAAATGGGGTCACTTGTGGGGGGTTTCCACTGTATAGGTGCATCAGGGGCTCTCCAAATGTGACATGACGCCCCCAGACCATTCCATCAAAGTCTGCAATCCAAAACGTCACTACTTCCCTTCCGAGCCCTGACGTGTGCCCATACAGTAGTTTTCTCCCACATATTGGGTATCAGCGTACTCAGGAAAATTGGACAACAACTTTTGGGTTCCAATTTCTTCTGTTACCCTTGTGAAAATAAAATATTGGGGGCGAAAAAAAATCATTTTTGTAAAAAAAAAAAAAGATTTTTTATTTTACGGCTGTACGTTATAAACTTTAGTGAAACACCTGGGGGTTAAAAGTTCTCACCACACATCTAGATAAGTTCCTTGAGGGGTCTAGTTTCCAAAATGGTGTCATTTATGGGGGTTTCCACTGTTTAGGCAGATCAGGAGCTCTCCAAACACGACATGGCGTCCAGCCAATTCTGCGTTGAAAAAGTCAGACGCGCTCCTTCCCTTCCAAACTCTGCCATGCACCCAAACAGTGGTTTACCCCCACATATGGGGTATCAGCGCACTCAGGAACAAATTGACAATAACTTTTGGAGTCTTGTTACCCTTGGAAAAATAAAAATTGGGGTGAAAAGATCATTTTTGTGGAAAAAATATGATTTTTAGATTTTACGGCTCTACGTTATAAACTTGTGTGAAGCACTTGGGGGTTCAAATTGCTCACCAAAGATCTAGAAAAGTTCCTTAGGGGGTCTAGTTTCCCAAATGGGGTCATTTGTGGGGGGTTTCCACTGTTTAGGCACATCAGGGGCTCTCCAAATGCAACATGGCATCCAATCTCAATTCCAGCCAATTTTGGTTGGAAAAAGTCAAATGGTGCTCCTTTCATTCCGAGCTCTGCCGTGCGCCCAAACAGTGGTTCCCCCCACATATGGGGTATCAGCGTACTCAGGACAAATTGGACAACAACTTATGTGGTCCAATTTCTCCTGTTACCCTTGGGAAAATAAAAAATTAGTGACTAAAAGATAATTTTTGTGGGAAAAAATAGGATTTTTTATTTTCATGCCCGGGCATTATAAACTTGTGTGAAGCACTTGGGGGTTCAAAGTGCTCACCAAAGATCTAGATAAGTTCCTTAGGGGGTCTAGTTTCCAAAATGGGGTCACTTGTGGGGGGTTTCCACTGTTTAGGCTCATCTGGGGCACTGCAAACGGAACATGACCCCAATCAACGTCTGCATTCCAAAACGTTACTACTTCCTTTCCAAGCCCTGCCGTGCACCCAAACAGTTTCCCCCCCCACATATGGGGTATCAGCGTACTCAGGACAAATTGGACAACAACTTTTGGGTTCCAATTTCCTTGGGAAAATTCAAAAATTTGGGACTAAAAAATCATTTTTGTGGAAATTTTTTTTTTTTTTTCACACCCAGGCATTATAAGCTTTTGTGAAACACTTGGGGGTTCAAAGTGCTCACAACAGATCTAGATAAGTACCTTAGGGGGTCTAGTTTCCAAAATGGTGTCACTTGTGGGGGTTTCCACTGTTTAGGCGCATCAGGGGCTCTCCAAACACGACATGGCGTCCAATCTCAATTCCAGCCAATTTTAGTTTGAAAAAGTCAAACGGCGCTCCTTCCCTTACGAGCTCTGCCGTGTGCCCAAACAGTGGTTTTCCCCCACATATTGGGTATTGGCGTACTCAGGAGAAATTGCATAACAACCTTATCTGTCCATTTTCTCCTTTTACCCTTGTGAAAATAAAAAAAAAGTTTGTAAAAGATCATTTTTGTGGCTAAAAAGTTAAATATTCATTTTTTCCTTCCACGTTGCTTTAGTTCCTGTGCAGCACCTGAAGGGTTAATAGTCTTCTTGAATGTGGTTTTGAGTACCTTGAGGGGTGCAGTTTTTAGAATGGTGTCACTTTTGGGTATTTTCTGCCATATAGACCCCTCAAAGTGACTTCAAATGAGAGGTGGTCCCTAAAAAAAATGGCTTTGTAAATTTTGTTGTAAAAATGAGAAATCGCTGGTCAACTTTTAACCCTTATAACTTCCTAACAAAAAAAAATTTTGGTTCCAAAATTGTGCTGATGTAAAGTAGACATGTGGGAAATGTTATTTCTTAACTATTTTGTGTGATATATTTCTCTGTTTTAAGGGAATAAAAATTCAAAGTTTGAAAATTGCAAAATTTTAAAATTTTCGCCATATTTGCGTTTTTTTCAAAAATAAACGCAAGTTATATCGAAGAAATTTTACTTCTAACGTGAAGTACAATATGTCATGAGAAAACCATTTCAGAATCGCGAAGATCCGTTGAAGCGTTCCAGAGTTATAACCTCATAAAGAGACAGTGGTCAGAATTGTAAAAATTGGCCCGGTCATTAACGTGCAAACCACCCTTGGGGGTGAAGGGGTTAAGGACTCAAAAGAGGTTCTGAAAATGTTTGCAAAGAAAATTTGGCTAAAGGAACATACTTGGTTATGTTGCGATGTGACATCTTTATATACTTGTATACCTTATGATGTTGCCATGACAGCGCTGCAGTTTTTTCTCATAAAATTCAGTCACTATTCACAGGACCTTATTGATTATGTTTTACAAGTCATTTATTTTTTGTTAACTCACAATTTTTTTTCATTTGATAGTAAATTTTTTTTACAAAAATCTGGTGTGGCGATGGGTGCGAAATTTGCACCATCTCTAGCTAATTTGGTTATGTCATATTGGGAACATTTTTTTATTTTTTCAGCCACCAATCCTTTCATTGATTCTATTGCTTGGTATGGCTAGGTATATCGATGATTTACTCATCATTTGGAATGATGATGTGCTTGCCATATCCAAATTTATTGATTATATTAATTTTAATTCATTCAATATACGTTTCACTTATAAATTTCATCAGAACAAAATTTTTTTTTGGATCTTGATTTACATGGGGTACATGATTCTGTTATTATAACCAAAACATTTAATAAACCTTTTGCTGGTAATTCTATTCTACATGCAGCAAGCAGTCATCCCAAACATACCATCAAATCGATTCCTCTTGGTGAATATACTAGAATTTTGAGAAACTGCAGCGATCCTATAGCTTTGGAAACTGAGTTTAATTGTGTGGACAGGAGACTAGAAAATAGAAATTATCCCAAATGGTCTTTGAAAAGAGCACGCAAAATTGTGAATAATAAAAATAGAGAGGATCTTATTCATGGAATACGATCTCAGAAAAATAATCTTGCACTAAAACCATATTTTTGTGCTCAATATAGGCCCCAATTTGGAGACATTAAAAAAATCATTTTGAGATCACTTCCTATTTTATATGAAGATCCCTCTCTTGCTGATATTCTATCATCTGGTATCAACGTTGTTTCGCGAAAAGCGCCTTCTATTGGCAATAAAGTATCTCCTAGCATGTTTAACAATAAATTCTCTCAGTCAAACACTTCATGGTTAGAACATAAAGGCTTTTATAAATGTGGTCACAATAGATGTGCTCTTTGTAAATATGTTCATGTAACAAAAACTTTTGAAAATCATGATAATACTGTAAATTATACCATCAACAGATATATCAATTGTAATACTTGTTGTGTAGTATACAAAATTGTGTGCACCTCTTGTAATTTGTCTTATGTGGGTTGTACCACCAGAAAGTTGAAAGTGAGGATTGCAGAACATTTACATGATATAAAAAATGTTTTCGGAGATCGCAACGTTTCTGCTGCAGCCAAACATTTTATTTTTCAGCATGCTCGCAATGTTTCCTCTTTTCAAGTCATAGGCATTGAAAGTGTTAATTTGTCTGCTCGAGGAGGAGATGCATGTCAGCGACTTCTAACACGTGAAGCTTTCTGGATATTCAATTTGAATACAAGACATCCACATGGTCTCAACAAAAGAAACAAATTAATGTTCCATTATTAAATTTCACACATGTTTTTTCATTGATTTTATTTGCACAATTGTTCTTTTTCTTTTTGCACTTTGTTCATTTGTAATTTTTTCAAAGACCTCTCGGAAATCACATGACATTTTTTCTGATTTCTGATTGGTCTTTATCTGTCTTAAATATATGCCAATGTCTGTATATGCTAGCTGTGATAAAGATCCTTGTGATCGAAACGCGTAACTCAGTCCTGAGCTTGTCCAGGAGCATACTCTCATTCATGTCTTTTATGAATCAATAAAGATGAAGATTTTATTGGAGCTGGATCCTTTTCTCCTTCTTTTCCTGCATTTATACGCTTGATCAAGCTGAGGTTCCGTGCACCTGATTGACCGGTGAGCTGGTTTGCGTTCTTTCTCATGACATTATTGTACTAGGTTTCCCTTGGTTACAGTCTCATAATCCTGTTTTGGATTGGAAATCTGTGTCTGTGACCAGTTGGGGCTACCAATGTGTTAATGCCGACACTCCTGTTTCTTCTGCCTCTCCCAAGTCTAAGGATGTTCCTGACTTTTCGACTGATTTTTCGGATGTATTTAGTGAAAGTAAATCTGCATCTTTGCCCCCTCACAGGAGCTACGATTGCGCTATTGAATTAGTGCCTGGTGGTAAATTTCCTAAAGGTCACCTTTTTAACTTGTCTGTACCTGAACACGATGCTATGCGATCTTATATCAAGGAGTCATTGGAGAAGGGTCATATCAGACAATCCTCTTCACCCATGGGTGCCGGTTTTTTCTTTGTGGACAAAAAGGATGGTTCATTGAGGCCGTGTATTGATTATCGTCTCTTGAATAAGATCACTGTGAAGTATCAATATCCGTTACCCTTGATTTCTGACCTGTTTTCCAGGGTGAAAAGTGCTAGTTGGTTTACCAAGCTTGACCTCAGGGGGCGTATAACCTTATTCGCATTAAGCACGGGGATGAATGGAAGACGGAGTTTAGTACCCCAGAGGGGCATTTTGAGTACCTAGTGATGCCCTTTGGGCTCACTAATGCTCCTTCCATCTTCCAATCCTTCATGTATGATATTTTCAGGGATTTTGTGGATAAATTTCTGATTGTTTATTTGGATGATATCTTGATTTTTTCCAATGACTGGGACTCTCATGTGAAACATGTTCGGACTGTGTTCCAGATTTTGAGAGAGAATGCACTGTATGTGAAGGGATCAAAGTGTCTTTTTGGCGTACAGAAGGTCTCATTTCTGGATTCATTTTGTCTCCGTCTGTTATTGAAATGGACCCTGTCAAGGTTCAGTCCATCTGTGATTGGGTCCAACCTACTTCATTAAAGGCTCTTCAGAGATTTTTGGGTTTTGCCAATTTTTATCGTAAATTTATTGGTAATTTCTCCGGTATTGTTAAACCATTGACTGATTTGACCAAAAAGGTTCTGATGTGGTGAATTGGCCTCCTGAGGCAGTCTCTGCATTTCAGGAACTTAAGCAGAGATTCACTTCTGCTCCTGTTCTACGGCAGCCTGATGTTTCTCTACCGTTTCAGGTGGAGGTTGATGCCTCTGAAATTGGGGCAGGTGCCGTTTTGTCCCAAAGAGATCCAGAGACCTCTAAGAGTAACCCTTATGCCTTTTTCTCTCGAAAATTTTCTCCAACTGAACATAATTATGACGTGGGTAATCGGGAGTTATTGGCCATGAAGTGGGCCTTTGAAGAGTGGAGACATTGGCTGGAAGGAGCCAAACATCAGGTGGTGGTCCTCACGGACCATAAGAATCTGGTTTATCTCGAATCAGCCAAGCGACTTAACTCCTCTCTGACATTAGACGTACTATCCCGTCCATAAAACCCGTGCCATTCTGCCCATGGACGGGATAGTACGTCATAGGCGATCAGCTGCGCTCCTGAGGGGAGCGCAGCTAATCGCCGCTGGGTGTCAGCTGATTATCACAGCTGACACCCGTGACTGTGTGTCAGGAGTGGTCACGGACCGCTCCCAGCACATTAACCCCTAGCACACCGCGATCAAACATGATCGCGGTGTACTGGGGCACAGAGGAGGATCGCGCAGGGTGGGGGCTCCCTGCGCGCCCCCCTGAGACCCTCAGACCAGCGGATGTGATCGCGCTGTTCTGAGGGCTTCCTCCCTCCCAGGACCCGGATCCAAGATGGCGCCGGGGTCCTGGAGGGAGGCGGCTTCCTCAGTGCCTGCTGAGAGCAGGCACTGAGAAGCCTGCAGCTATGCCTGAGCAATCGCTGGTGTGACAGAGTGCTGTGCACACTGTCACACCAGCGATTTGATAAAATACAGTGATGTCCCACCCTGGGACAAAGTAAAAAAGTTAAAAAAATAAAAATAAACATGTTATAAAAAAAAAAAAAAAAATTCCCCAATAAATTCATTTCTTCCTGTAAATAAAAAAAACAAAACAATAAAAGTACACATATTTGGTATCGCCGCGTCCGTTACGACCCCCCCTATAAAACTGTCCCACTAGTTAACCCCTTTAGTGAACCCCTTAAAAAAAAAAAAAAAAAAAACGAAGCAAAAAATCAATGCTTTATCATCATACCGCCGAACAAAAAGTGGAATAACGCGCTATCAAAAAGACCGATATAAATAAACATGGTACCGCTGAAAACGTCATCTTGTCCCGCAAAAAACGAGCCACTAAACAGCATCATCAGCGAAAAAATAAAAAAGTTATAGCTCGCAGAATAAAGCGATGCAAAAATAATTATTTTTTATATAAAATTGTTTTTATTCTATAAAAGCGCCAAAACATAAAAAAATGATATAAATGAGGTATCGCCATAATCGTACTGACCCGAAGAATAAAACTGCTTTATCAATTTTACCACACGCGGAACAATAAAAACGCCTCCCCCAAAAGAAATTCATGAATTGCTGATTTTTGTTCATTCTAACCTCCCAAAAATCGAAATAAAAAGCGATCAAAAAATGTCACCTGCTCAAAAATGGTACAAATAAAAACGTCAACTTGTACCGCAAAAAATAAGACCTCACATGACTCTGTGGGCCAAAATATGCAAAAATTATAGCTCTCAAAATGTGGCGATGCAAAAAACTATTTTTGCAATAAAAAGCGTCTTTTAGCGTGACAGCTGCCAATCATAAAAACCCGCTATAAATAGTAAATCAAACCCCCCTTTATCACCCCCTTAGTTAGGGAAAAATAATAAAATTAAAAAAATGTATTTATTTCCATTTTCCCATTAGGGTTAGGGTTAGGGTTGCGGCTAAAGTTAGGGTTAGGGTTGGCGCTAAAGTTAGGATTAGGGTTAGGGTTGGGATTAGGGGTGTGTTAGGGTTAGGTTTGTGGTTAGGGTTGGGACTAGGGTTAGGGGTGTGCTGGGGTTAGGGTTGGAGTTAGAATTGGGGGGTTTCCGCTGTTTAGGCACATCAGGGCTCTCCAAATGTGACATGGCCTCTGATCTCAATTCCAGCCAATTCTGCGTTGAAAAAGTCAAACGGTGCTCCTTCACTTCTGAGCTCTGCCATGCGTCCAAACAGTAGTTTATCCCCACATATGGGGTATCAGCGTACTCTGGACCCCAAGAGTTATTGTGCAATTTGTCCTATTTCTTCTGTTACCCTTGGGAAAATAAAAAACTGGGGGCGAAAATATCATTTTTGTACCAAAAAAAATATTTTTTTGTTTTTACGGCTGTACATTATAAACTTCTGTGAAGCACTTGGGGCTTCATAGCGCTCACCACACACCTAGATAAGTTCCTTGTGGGGTCTATTTTCCAAAATGGGGTCACTTGTTGGGGATTTCCACTGTTTAGGCGCATCAGGGGCTCTCCAAATGCGACATGACGCCCCCAGACTAGTGTTGAGCATTCCGATACCGCAAGTATCGGGTATCGGCCGATATTCGCTGAATCGGAATTCCGATACTTAGTTCCGATATTTTCCATATATCGTATACCGGAATCGGAAGTTCCCATAATTCTTTGAGAGACAATGTGATTTTAGTCAGCCAATGAGGAATCCTAAGAAGTGTGGGCACATCCTGTACTGCTGCGGTCATGTTAACTAATGGCATGGCTGTGATTGGATGCTGAAATGATGTCAGAATGCACTATAAAAGGCGCCGCCGCCATTTTAGCGTCACTGTGCTGTGAACTCAGTTAGGGAAAGAACGCTGCTCTGCTGACTCTGAGGGACAGTTAGAGATTGCGATTTAGTGTACTGTGCTTTAGGCAGGCTAGTTTACCACCGGCTGTGTAAAGCTTCCTTTTGCCTGCAGTGTTGTTTTAACAGCTCTGCAAGGTGTGTGTGAGTGCAGGTGACGCTGCAGTTTGCTCTGCATGCAACGCTGTCTGTAGGCATCTGCACGTGTCACTCACAGACTCTTTTTTTTTTTTCTTCAGTGTATAAAAGGCGCCGCCGCCATTTTAGCGTCACTGTGCTGTGAATTCAGTAAGGGACAGAACGCTGCTGTGCTGACTCTGAGGACAGTTAGAGATTGCGATTTAGTGTACTGTGCTGTAGGCAGGCTAGCACCAACCGCTGTGTAAAGCTTCCTTTTGCCTGCAGTGTTGTTTTAACAGCTCAGCAAGGTGTGTGTGAGTGCAGGTGACGCTGCAGTTTGCTCTGTATGCAACGCTGTCTGTAGGCATCTGCACGTGTCACTCACAGACTCTTTTTTTTTTCTTCAGTGTAATTCTTGCTGCTCCATGTAATTGAAATAATAGTGTGACGCGCTTCCATCCGTATACAATACCTTGGTTGCAAACACTATAGAAGTCCACAATGGAGCCTTTCACAGCAAGTGAACAGTTGTGTTTCAGTGTTCACTGCAGTCTGTAATTTTATTTTTTTTTTTTGAGTGCAGATCCCGCTCCAGTTACTTCAACTAATGCTGCGTGTACTCTGCTGAGTGTCTGTCACTGGCTCATCCTTGTAATTTTTCAAAAATTGCTGCTGCTTTATTCTATTTTAAATTTACAAAAATATATTAGTGTGACGCTCTTCCATCAAAATACAATACATTGCTTGCAAACTTAATAGAAGTCCACAAAAAGGCCTTTCACAGCAAGTGAACAGTTGTGTTTCAGTGTTCACTGTAGTCTGAGGTTTCATTTTTTTGTAGGAGTGTAGATCCCGCTCCACTTCAACCACCGCAGCGTGTACTCTGCTGAGTGTCTGTCACTGGCTCATCCTTGTAATTTTTCAAAAATTGCTGCTTCTTTATTCTATTTTAAATTTACAAAAATATATTAGTGTGACGCTCTTCCATCAAAATACAATACATTGCTTGCAAACTTAATAGAAGTCCACAAAAAGGCCTTTCACAGCAAGTGAACAGTTGTGTTTCAGTGTTCACTGTAGTCTGAGGTTTCATTTTTTTGTAGGAGTGTAGATCCCGCTCCACTTCAACCACCGCAGCGTGTACTCTGCTGAGTGTCTGTCACTGGCTCATCCTTGTAATTTTTCAAAAATTGCTGCTGCTTTATTCTATTTTAAATTTACAAAAATATATTAGTGTGACGCTCTTCCATCAAAATACAATACATTGCTTGCAAACTTAATAGAAGTCCACAAAAAGGCCTTTCACAGCAAGTGAACAGTTGTGTTTCAGTGTTCACTGTAGTCTGAGGTTTCATTTTTTTGTAGGAGTGTAGATCCTGCTCCACTTCAACCACCGCAGCGTGTACTCTGCTGAGTGTCTGTCACTGGCTCATCCTTGTAATTTTTCAAAAATTGCTGCTGCTTTATTCTATTTTAAATTTACAAAAATATTTTAGTGTGACGCTCTTCCATCAAAATACAATACATTGCTTGCAAACTTAATAGAAGTCCACAAAAAGGCCTTTCACAGCAAGTGAACAGTTGTGTTTCAGTGTTCACTGTAGTCTAAAGTTTCATTTTTTTGTAGGAGTGTAGATCCCGCTCCACTTCAACCACTGCAGCGTGTACTCTGCTGAGTGTCTGTCACTGGCTCATCCTTGTAATTTTTCAAAAATTGCTGCTCCTTTATTCTATTTTAAATTTACAAAAATATATTAGTGTGACGCTCTTCCATCAAAATACAATACATTGCTTGCAAACTTAATAGAAGTCCACAAAAAGGCCTTTCACAGCAAGTGAACAGTTGTGTTTCAGTGTTCACTGTAGTCTGAGGTTTCATTTTTTTGTAGGAGTGTAGATCCCGCTCCACTTCAACCATCGCAGCGTGTACTCTGCTGAGTGTCTGTCACTGGCTCATCCTTGTAATTTTTCAAAAATTGCTGCTGCTTTATTCTATTTTAAATTTACAAAAATATATTAGTGTGACGCTCTTCCATCAAAATACAATACATTGCTTGCAAACTTAATAGAAGTCCACAAAAAGGCCTTTCACAGCAAGTGAACAGTTGTGTTTCAGTGTTCACTGTAGTCTGGGGTTTCATTTTTTTGTAGGAGTGTAGATCCCGCTCCACTTCAACCACCGCAGCGTGTACTCTGCTGAGTGTCTGTCACTGGCTCATCCTTGTAATTTTTCAAAAATTGCTGCTGCTTTATTCTATTTTAAATTTACAAAAATATATTAGTGTGACGCTCTTCCATCAAAATACAATACATTGCTTGCAAACTTAATAGAAGTCCACAAAAAGGCCTTTCACAGCAAGTGAACAGTTGTGTTTCAGTGTTCACTGTAGTCTGAGGTTTCATTTTTTTGTAGGAGTGTAGATCCCGCTCCACTTCAACCACCGCAGCGTGTACTCTGCTGAGTGTCTGTCACTGGCTCATCCTTGTAATTTTTCAAAAATTGCTGCTTCTTTATTCTATTTTAAATTTACAAAAATATATTAGTGTGACGCTCTTCCAGAGGACAGCGTTTGTTGGCCATTTGTGAGTCTGCAGCACATGGTTGATTTCATGCTGCACTGTCTGAGAAACGACCGCTGCATTGGCCACATTCTCACCACGTCAGATTATTGGGTGTACACCCTCCTAGACCCTCGCTACTGGGACAACTTACAAAGCCTCATCACACCGTTGAACCGGGACCGTAAAATGTTGGAGGACCAAGACACACTGTTGAAATCCATAATGTTCTCCATTCCAGCCGAGAGCGCTGCTGCTGCTACTGCTTTACAAAGCAGCTCTGTGCGTCGAGGCATTGTAGACACCTCTGCAACAAGAGAGAGCACAAGCAGCGCCTCTGCACAGGGCAAGAGCTGTATGTTACAAATGTGGCGAAGTTTTGTGACAGCGCCACCAAGGTGTACACCATAGTGATGGGAAATCTAGTTAATTTTGGTGATTAGTTCACCATGAACTAGTTCACTGAAAAGATTAGTTCAAAAGATTAGTTCATTTAGTTCAGTTTTTCTCCACCCTATCCTGTGAGGAGCTGATAGGAAATGCATCATGTGACCTCTGAACTAAATGAACTAGATGAACTGCTGAACAAAATGTTCTATTGAGAATGACTCAGGACAGTCTAGTTCAATCTGATGCCTCTGACTGAGCCCAGCAGTGCCACATAATGATTGTGTATGAGGGGGCTGAGAAGCAGTTCAGCATCCACCATTTTAAGAACAGAACAGGGGTCAGTGTTAAAGATTTTAGCAAGAGTGATCTTCTAGGCTAGAGGCATGAACTACACACAGAAACACTCTCTCATACACACATATGAGCTGTGTCTGTGTACTGTGTGTGCAATTTCATTTTTTATTGATAATATTATTATTACTGTTATATTTGTATTTGATGTGTGGTATGCTTTGGAGGTGCTGGCTTGCCCTGCTGCCAGTGTATTATCTGAGCGCGTCTTTAGTGCTGCAGGTGGTGTACTAACAGACCGTCGCATGCGACTATCCTCAGACAATGTAGACCGGCTTATTTTTCTGAAAATGAACAAGGCATGGATCTCACCTGAATTTGCCTGTCCGTTTTCAGATTAAATAACTGTTTGCCAACGTTTTCCAAGTCTCCTGTTATGTTCATCTTTCTACCACCTGAACTCTACTCCCTGGGCTACAACACTGGCAGTCACAGGGGAATGATCATTTACAAAACAAAATGTTATCCCCAATAAATAGTAGCGCAACGACTCCAGTGCCCACTTTATCGCCAGGCACTCTCTCTCTACAATGCTGTCTCTGTTTTTTGATGGAGTAAGTTTTCGACTCAGGAAACTAATGGGATGCTCCTTCCCGTTAAGCTCCAGTCCTGAGACAACACGGCACCCAGACCTACCTCTGACGCATCAGTCTGGACAATGAATTCTCTTTTGAACTCGGGTGTGCTCAAAACTGGTGACCCACACAGTGCCCCTTTTATTGCCCCTGTTGATGACCCCTTGCTGATTTATTAACCGGCTCCACCAGATCCATGGGTATTCTCTCAAACTGGACCTCTAAAATTTTTAATGGCACCAAGGGACTTACTAAATGAGGCTGAGGACTGTGTATCTGGCGCATGCGACAAGAGTTACAATACCGTTTAACTTCTTGATAGACCCCCAGCCAGTAAAACCGTTGTATAATTCTGTGTAGGGTTTTCTTTTGGCACAAATGTCACCCTAGTACATGCGCATGCGCTAAGTCCATTACCAACCTCCGATATGACTGCGGTAGCAGCAATTGCTAAAAAATTTCAACATGTATTTTATAAACCTGATACAGCAAATCTTGGTTCAGCTCTAATTGTTTAAATACTGTAGCTGCCCCGGGGTGTTGGGGTTCCCCATTGACAACCAGTAAATTTTCACGGGCTAGACTCAACGTAGGGGCCGCGTAGTTGCGCCTTAACAAATTTGTCACCTGTCACATTTAAGTATTACAATTCAGGTCCCGGTGTCAAATCTTCCATCTCCCCAACTAACACTTCGATAGGAGAGGGGTTTTCCTACTCCACCGAAGGCAAAGGTAATACTGCCCACTGCACACATGTGTTATGCATAGTGAGACTGATAGTAGCCAACAAAGTAGCTAACAAAGGCCACTTGTGATCGCCCTATCAGCGTAGGAACAATGCTACTCAAAAGATCTTCCATGATCCTGGACAAAATCTTGATATAATGGTCAATGAGTGAGAATGTACGATAGGATCCAGGCAGATGTGAAGGTTTGTTTGGTTTTAGTAGCAACTTCATGTGTGACATGTTTGAATGGCTGGGCAACCCTCCTGTCTCCAATATATGATTGAAGGTGCGTACCAATGTGGACGGGATATCCTCACTCAATAATTTTAATAATTTGGCTGTAAACCCGTCAGATCCTGGAGCTTTCCCGTATTTAAAGTAACTTATCGCCGCTGTCACTTCCGTCACCTCAATTTGTTTTTTTAAAAGGAGAAGCTGATAGTTTGTGATGGATGGTAACCGTATTCCATCTACAAAGGTGTTACCCTCCTCACTATCCGTATGTTCCACCTTATATAAGTCTGAGTAGTATTCTTGTAGAATGGTGTTTATGGTTCGAGGGTCTGTGTTCATGATCCCATGTTTATTCGTTAACGCTGTAATATGTTGATGACGAATGTGATTTCCTTTCGCTAGTCGTGCTAATAGTCTCCCTCATTTGCTACCATAGCGATATACATCGGCTCTATAATTGTTATTACTGCTTCTCTCTCGTCGATATACCCATACGTGTAAGTCAACCTTAGCCTGCTTACATCTATTTTTAACCTGTGTTGATGAACTTGTCTTGTTTGCCGTGTACCTATCGCGTAATATCCTGCTAGCCTGCGAGTAGTTTGTCGCCATCTTCTTTTTTAGCGTTGTCTGATAACCTATTAGTTTCCCGCGCATTACTCCCTTCCCTGCTGCCCATAAAAGTTCCGGCCTATCCCTAGTATCTCCATTATCCCTTACATATTAAAAACACCATTGCTTCACATGATGTCGAAACTTCTCATCCATTAACAAATAGGTCGGGAAGCGCCAAGTTTGGTTTGGCCCCATCTGCACCATATCTGGCAGGGTCACTGATATGGGCGCGTGGTCATATATAGCTACGCTGTGCACATCTGCCTCTTCCACTCCCCTTAATAGCTCCTGTGCTAGCAATATATAATCTATTCTGGACCAAGAGTCATGTGGCGCCGAATAGAATGAATATTCACTGCCATCTGGGTTCAGGTGTGTCCAAATGTCTACAAAGTTACTCGTGTCTAGCAAGGGTTATTATAAACGTGTGTCATGTGATCGCACATTCATTCGCATCGACCTACAGTTCTTCACTGGTTCGATTCACCATATTTAAGTCACCACCGTGGGTGGTTTTAATGCTCTCCTATCGGCCTGATATGCTTGGATACCTGGGATAAATTCAGGAACGTCTCCAAACTCCCTACTCACATGTCAGCGCAGGAACCGTAAGAGGGAACGTGCTTGTTTTGTTGCGCATAGGTGGAGTTTTATACAGTAAATGATTACTGCTGTCTTATTTTTGCGTCCCAAGGGCAGAATAAGTCTGCGTAACGTTACATTTTACAGACACTCATATAATAGACACACGCTACCCTAACCGTGACACAAGGAAGGTATTGTTGTGGGATAAAGCCGCCATTTTAGCGTCACTGTGCTGTTAATTCAGTTTGGGACAGAACGCTGCTCTGCTGACTCTGAGGGACAGTTAGAGATTGCGATTTTGTGTACTGTGCTTTAGGCAGGCTACTTTACCAACCGCTGTGTACATCTTCCTTTTGCCTTGCAGTGTTTTTTTCACAGTTCTGCAAGGTGTGTGTGTGAGTGCAGGTGACGCGCTGCAGTTTGCTCGGCATACAACGCTGTATGTAGGCATCTGCACATGTCACTCTCACACTCTTTTTTTTTTTTTTCTCTTTAGTGTAATTCTTGCTGCTCCATTCAATTGAAATTATAGTGTGACGTGCTTCCATCCGTATCCAATACATTGGTTGAAAACACTGTAGAAGGACACAAAAAGCCCTTTCACAGCTAAGAGTTGTGTTCACTGTAGTCTGAGATTTTAATTTATTCAATTTTGATCACGCTCAAGTTACTTCTTCAAGCAATGCTGCTTGTACTCTGCTGAGCGTGTCTTACTGCCTCATCCTTGTCATTTTTCTCGAATTGGTGTACATGTACATCAAAGTAGTCTTCATTTTGATCGAAATCCAAGCAGGTACCCGACACTCTATGGCTGCTTTTGTACGGTGGACTGGCTCCAACATTCAATAAGACTTAAGATGCAATCGGGCACCTTGTCAAGGCCCAATCCTCTTCTCCCTCTGATATAATAATAATAATAATCTTTATTTATATAGCGCCAACATATTCCGCAGCGCTTTACACTTTAACAGTTTCAAAACACAAGTCATAGGTAACAACGTTAACAATACAATAATTAAAGCAAAATAAGCCGACCCTGCTCGTGAGAGCTTACAATCTACAATGAGGTGGGGGAGATACAAAGTACAGGTGTGTATATATAATGGTGCATTTCCAATGATGGTCCAGCCATCTTGAGGGAGTGAGGCATGGATGGAGGTAGTGAATAGGCTCCACATACACACTTAAACATAGAACGACTTTGGTTATTGAATGTGATAGGCCACTCTGAACAAATGTGTTTTGAGGGAGCGCCTGAAACCAGGCAAATTGTGGATAGTCCTAATTTCTTGTGGTAGAGCATTCCAGAGGATTTGCGCAGCGCGGGAGAAGTCTTGGAGTCGGGAGTGGGAGGTACGGATTACTGCAGAGGTTAGTCGAAAGTCATTTGCAGAGCGCAGCAGTCGGTTAGGCCGATAGATAGAAATGAGGGAGGAGATGTAGGGGGTCCTGCACTGTGGAGAGCTTTGTGGGTGAGAACCAGTACTTTGAATGGATCCTATAATGAATGGGCAGCCAGTGTAAGGACTGGCGAAGAGCGGACGCGTCCGAGTACCGATTAGCCAGATGGATGACCCTGGCTGCTGCATTAAGGATGGACTGGAGAGGGGATAGTCGAGTAATGGGGAGGCCAAGTAATAGAGCATTGCAGTAGTCCAGGCGGGAGTGGATCAATGCTACAGTGAGGTTTTTGTTGTTTCCATGGTGAGAAAAGGGCGGATTCTAGAGATGTTCTTTAGGTGTAGACGGCAAATATCTAACAAACAGGTCATGCTGGAGAGACTTGCACCTACTGCCACTCAGGGTCTTCAGCTCCTTTGTGAGAAACTAATGTTTGGCCAGCCAGTATATCAAATAAAGTTCATGAGAAATGGGAACTGTGGTTGGCTTCACTTTTGGTACTGGGTGCTAATACCAAACCATGGTGTGCCATTCAATGGATATTCCTGGCTGGTTGGAGACAAGCTCATTCCCACAGAAAAGTACCAGAAAGCTAAGGAGATGGTGGCCTCTCTCAACATGAAGGAGTTTGCTCGTTGTCTAGGAGACCGACCACCCCTGCTGTGTACCTTGTTAACGTTGTGTTGAAGCTTGCAAGGATTAAGAGGTTTACAGTGGTAAGTCTGGTTTTTACTAAAGATCCTGCTGTGTAATTATAGTTTTTTATGTTTAAAAAAAAAATTTTATCTTAGGAATGTTAAATAAATTTTCTTTTTTTTTTTTTTTAAATACAATGTATCTTATGAATGTTAAATATTTAATTTTTTTTTTATAAAATAAAATGTATCTTATGAATGTTAAATAACCATTTTTTTTTTTTTTTTCAGGTATTTGATCTACCGTAGCTAGTTGCTGATCATTGACTCTACACCCCTCTCCCCAGAATGTTACTCGGGTTATGGGGAGAAAATCACCGCTATTCCAGACTGATTTCATGTTAATGTGTCTGGCTCTTACACAGCACACAGCACTTGATGTTAGTTTATCTTTTTCCTAAATTATTTGTTACACTGCCCTTCTCACATTTAATTTGCACTTTTTTTTTTAAGCACAAGTTTTTTTACACTTCCTTGTTCTGTAAGTAGGCTTAATGGTTAAATGTTTTATACTAGATGTAAATATGTAACATGTAAATTTTATATTAAGATTTTGAAAATTATTAGGTACACACCATCAGGCTCTTTCGTCCCCTCTCCCTTAGAGTAGCGGTAATATATCGGACCCCAGGCTCGCCCACACAGTTCCTTGACCACTTCTCTGCCTGGCTGCCGCACTTTCATGTCCTCAGAAGTACCAACCCTTATCCTTGGAGACTTCAACATCCCATTAACAGCCCTACTTCCACACTCAAAACACATTTGTTCAGAGCGGCCTATCACATTCACTAATCAAAGTCATTCTACGTGTAACTGTGTGTGTGTGTAGCCCATTCACTATCTCCATCCATCCCTCACTCCCTGAAAATGGCTGGACCATCATTGTAAATAAACCATTGTATATAAACAACTGTACTTTGTAGCTCCCCCTCCTCATTGTAGATTGTAAGGTCTCACGAGCAGGGCGGCTTATATTGCTTTAATTATTGTATTGTTAACGTTGTTACCTATGACTTGTGTTTTGAAACTGTTAAAGTGTAAAGCGCTGCGGAATCTGTTGGCGCTATATAAATAAAGATTATTATTATAGAGCCCACTCAGTAGTGGTGAAGTGAACGGCGCAAATTGCGAGTTGATTGCAACTGATGCAGCTGATACTCCATTACTGCTGGCTGCTGCTCACACAACCGCTCCAACATATGTAACTGGAATTCCACCTGGGGGGTACGTCACATATATGCGATGTTCAGGAAGGCAAAATCTGCGTTGCAGAGCTGCAAATGCGCGATCTGGCCATGGTGGAACGTCGCAAGTTAGCGCACTGTAGGCGGACCTTGTGCAGCAGTGCATCAAGATCCGGATAGTCCCTCAAAAAACTCTGGACGACCAAGTTTAGCACATGTGCCAGACATGGTATGTGAGTGACGTTGCCTAGGCCCAGACCTGCCACCAGATTTCAGCCATTGTCACACACTACCAAGCCTGGCTGGAGATTCGCTGACAAAATACACATGTCGCTCTCTTGCTTTATGGCATTCCAGAGCTCCAGCGCTGTGTGGCTTTGATTCCCCATGGAAATTAATTTCAGGACGGCCTGTTGACGTTTGGCCACGTCTGTGCTCATATCGGTCAACAGGCTCGCTGTCTGGGTGTTATGTTTGACACCAATCTCTCCTTCACCTCCCATATACAATCTGTTGCCCGCTATTGCCACCTACACCTAAAGAACATCTCTCCCGAATCCAAGACTTCTCCCGCGCTGCGCCAATACTGTGGAATGCTGTACCCCAAGAAATTAGAACTATCCACAATTTGCATGTTTTGGGGCGCTCCTCACTAAACACATTTCTTCATAGCGGCCTATCACATTCACTAATCAAAGTCATTCTATGTGTAAGTGTGTGTGTGTAGCCCATTCACTATCTCCATCCATCCCTCCCTCACCCCTCAAAATGGCTGGCCATCATTCTAAATACACCATTGTATATAAACACCGTACTTTGTATCTCCCCCACATATTTGTAAATTGTAAGCTCTCACGAGCATGTGCGGATTATATTGCTTTCATTATTGTATTGGTAACGTTGTTACTTATGACTTGTGTTCTGAAACTGTTAAACTGTAAAGCGCTGCGTAATCTGTTGGCGCTATATAACTAAAGATTCTTATTAAGCGTTCACGGGTCCATGTGGAGGTAGACCGTGACGGCTCCTGCAACGATGTTTCTGAGGAAATGGAGAAGGAGGAGTCAATGTGTACAGACTTGATTCCCGCAATCCTTGTAGTTGCCTGAACACGTACAGCGCCACTCGCAAGATCTGTACCCGGCTCCACAACATTGACCCAATGGGCAGTAAGGGAAAGGTATCGTCCCTGGCCATGGATACTGGTCCACGCAGCGGTGGTCAGGTGGACATTGCTACTGACGGAGTTTAGTAGCGCATGTTTAATTTAACCTCAACAACATGCTTTTACAGACCAGGGACGGCTTGCCTGCTGAAATAAAATCAGCTTGGCACATTGTATTGTGGGACTGCCAATGCCATTAAGTTCCGTAAACTGTCAGTCTCCACCAGCCTGAATGACAGCATTTCAAGGGACAGGAGTTTTGCAATGCCAGCATTCAAGCCTGTGCTCGTGGATGGTTTGCCGAGATTGGGCCTACACCCGATACGCCACAACCTGACACCCACAGATAAACAAGCCAGAAAATCTCTGAAAGATAACCCCAACATTATTATTAAACCAGCAGATAAGG
The DNA here is from genome assembly GCA_033576555.1 of Oophaga sylvatica. Classification (NCBI taxonomy): domain Eukaryota; kingdom Metazoa; phylum Chordata; class Amphibia; order Anura; family Dendrobatidae; genus Oophaga; species Oophaga sylvatica. Next base: position 474,760,875 of record JARQOD010000005.1, read on the forward strand.
GGGGTGCTATCGTTATTATGAATAAGACCCAATCTATTGCCGAAATTCATAGACAACTGTCAGTTAACCTAACCTACAGACAACTCAATTGTGACCCTACATTTTACATCTGTCAAAAAATTGATCGTATCCTGACAAAACATCTTTAATTGATCACCATAGACTGTAAGACTATGACATTCCTTAATATTCAATACCCAATCACCCCTGTTTTCTACACACTCCCAAAAATCAACAAAAAACTACATTATCCACCCGCATACCCTAGAGGGATAATTCTCCGTGTTCTACAGTATCACCCAAATGTTTAACATGTTGCCTAATTCCTATGTATATATATTCTTCACCCTATGTATTTATTGTATATATTGTATATATTATACATTGTCATTGACTGTAAATTTTTCTATCTCTTCCAGCGACTATTTGATAAAGGCCACTGCGTTGCCCAAAACGTCAGTCAGTAGTCTCATAGCTATTTTCTTTTTTCACATCAAGTGTGCAATAAAAATTTCAAATTTAACCATGACATATGCAGTTAAACTTGTGCAGTGATTCTCTATAGACTGTACATCTTCAGTTGTCTTTGTAACTCAACTACGTGTTTTTCTCCGCACAATGTTTACACATATTTGTGGTATTGAGGTTACTGACACTTTACCTCTTTTAACTTTTTGATTACACAGCTTGCATTTGACATAGCAAATATCATCTGCAAGTGTGTAAAAAAAGGACCACGCAGTGCAAGTCCTGGGAGCGTCCGTTTAGACTTTTGGAAGAGAAATCCGAACAGTGCCAAAATGGAGGCTACAGGCAACAGAGTATGCAGCCTAACTCTCCCTCCTGTTTGTACCGTTGGGGCAATCGCTTCCTCAGAGCTGCTACCACCACCTTCCTGTTCCTCACGCCATGTTGGGTCTTGGACCTCATCATCTCCACTAACCTCTTCCAACACCTGCTGCTGTTGGGTGGTCTGGCCACCACCATGCTCAACAGAAACTGGCACCTGAGTCTCATCATCATCAGATGCGTTCTGCGGTGTGCTGACCATCGGCACTGTCTCACCCGCCTCTTCAGATTCAGAGAGACACAGCTGTTGCGCATCACTGCATACTCCCTCTTCTTCACATTCCAGAATGCTGCTTGGCTGTGCCCCTGTTTGCAAACCAACAGATTCTGAGAACAGAAGCAGAGACTCAGCTGGCTCCTGTACAGAACTCTCTGACTGACGGGCAATTTGGCAGGCGTGAAGAGACAGATGGTTGATCAACAGTGCTGTGTTCCTGAGAGGAGGTGGAAACAATTGAAGTCGATGCATTGGACCCTGGGCTCCAACACCGCCAGTTGTTGCCTGTAAGTGCTGTTAGCACAGTCAACACTTGCTCCTGTGTTACTGGGGTTGAGTAATGGCAGCTGTTCCCCTGCTGTGTGTACGACAAAAAGTCATGCTGCCTCCACCCTGTCCTCCTCTCATCCCTGGGCTCCAACACCGCCAGTTGTTGCTCGAAGTAATTGGCACGGGTACTGACTCATGCCCACCCTGGTTACAGCACCACAGCTGTTTCCTGGCAGTGTCAACGTAAATTAGCCTCAAATAAGTGTCCTGTCATGTTGCATTCCGGTTATCCGACTCTATGGTGCCTGCATTTAGGTGATTCCTATGTGTGCTGTGGGATATGTAAATAAAGGCTCTTTCCGTTGTGAAAATAGGACAAGCACCCACTGTAGACTGTGGATTTGGTAACTGCAGACGGCTTGCGGCCTGTAACTTACATTTTCATGGGTGCCTTATGGAACCCGTCCGAGTTCCAGTACCGTCAGCTGGTTCTCCACAGTGCCTTTGGCCTAGTGCCTCCATCTCGGTATCCGAGTTCCTGCAATGTCAGCTTGTCCTTGGTAGTGCTTTGGAGCACAGGTACCTCCTGCTTAGTAACCGTGTCCCAGTAACGTCAGCTGGTCCTCGGTTGTGCCATTGGCTCTTTTCCTTCTGCTGCCCCTCCGGGTTCCAGCACAGTCAGCTGGTCCTCGTACTTGCATTGGCTCTTGTACCTTCTGCTACCCGTCCGGGTTCCAGTACCGTCAACTGGTTCTCCGCAGTGCCTTTGGCCTAGGTGCCTCCATCTCGGTATCCGAGTTCCAGCAACGTCTGCTGGTCCTTGGTAGTGCTTTGGAGCACAGGTACCTCCTGCTTAGTAACCGTGTCCCAGTAACGTCAGCTGGTCCTCGGTTGTGCCATTGGCTCTTTTCCCTTCTGCTGCCCCTCCGGGTTCCAGCACAGTCAGCTGGTCCTCGTTACTTGCATTGGCTCTTGTACCTTCTGCTACCCATCCGGGTTCCAGTACCGTCAACTGGTTCTCCGCAGTGCCTTTGGCCTAGGTGCCTCCATCTCGGTATCCGAGTTCCAGCAACGTCTGCTGGTCCTTGGTAGTGCTTTGGAGCACAGGTACCTCCTGCTTAGTAACCGTGTCCCAGTAACATCAGCTGGTACAAGGTTGTGCTACAAATACAAGATACAGAACAAGAGACACAAGAACAATAAGCAGAAGATCTAAAGGCAGAAGAACATGAAGTATAAGACCAAAATGAAGAGCAAAATATATGCTCTAAATTATAAGCAGAAGAAGACTAAGCAGTGTATGGGGGTGAGTCCGTTCCTCCTCGTGGTGCCCCTGGTAAATGCCTGATGCTGCAGGCTAAACTGAACACGGACAAATACTGTTGTAATTTAAATCTTTTGTGGCAGCAAGAACGGAACGATGAAAAAATCATACTTTTACAGATTACAAGTACAGGAATCTATGTCACAAATAAGAATATGATGAAGAAGATGAAGGACTATAATATGAAGAAGAATAATAGTTTAAAAAGAACAATATGAGTAATGTTAACAAAAACATGAAAAGCAAGAAGTTTTAGAAGAAGATAAAGAAGGTGAAAATGAAGAATAATTTGATGACAAAGATGATGCTGCTGAAAATTATGAAGGAGAAAGTGTGTCAAAAGTTAAAAAGGTGAAGAGCATGGAAGTTGTGAAACATACATATTTGCCAAAATAGAAAAAAGGTTAACAACATTGTCAGTTTCTTCGTCAATCCGAACGTATTTCCTATAAAAAAAAAAATTAATGCTATTCCATTGGATTGGGTTAAACATCTATGCCTTTAATGTCTCCTCAACCTCCCCCAATACATTGTACATTACTCTTTGTTGTTTTCCTTCATGTACAATTAACCTACAAGGCTAGAATGGGTTTTTTTAATTTCGATATTTTGTTCCCATAGACTTACATTGGACTTCCGGTATCGTATCGGGTATCGCCGATATTTTTTGGGTATCGGCGATACCATTCCGATTCCGATACTTTTGGATATCGAAAGTATCGCTCAACTCTACCCCAGACCATTCCATCAAAGTCTGCAATCCAAAACGTCACTACTTCCCTTCCGAGCCCCAACGTTGTACCCATACAGTAGTTTTCTCCCACATATTGGGTATCAGCGTACTCAGGACAAATTGGGCAACAACTTTTGGGGTCCAATTTCTCCTGTTACCCTTGTAAAAATAAAATATTGGGGCGAAAAAATCATTTTTGCAAAAAAAAAAAAAAAATATTTTTATTTTTACGGCTGTGCGTTATAAACTTCTGTGAAGCACTTGGGGGTTCAAAGTGCTCACCACACATCTAGATAAGTTCCTTGTGGGGTCTATTTTCCAAAATGGGGTCACTTGTGGGGGTTTCCACTGTTTAGGCGCATCAGGGGCTCTCCAAATGCGACATGACGCCCCCAGACCATTCCATCAAAGTCTGCAATCCAAAACGTCACTACTTCCCTTCCGAGCCCTGACGTGCGCCCATACAGTAGTTTTCTCCCACATATTGGGTATCAGCGTACTCAGGACAAATTGGACAACAACTTTTGGGGTCCAATTTCCCCTGTTACCCTTGTGAAAATAAAATATTGGGGGCGAAAAAAATCATTTTTGTAAAAAAAAAAAAGATTTTTATTTTTACGGCTGTGCGTTATAATTTTCTGTGAAGCACTTCGGGGTTCAAAGTGCTCACCACACACCTAGATCAGTTCCTTGTGGGGTCTATTTGCCAAATGGGGTCACTTGTGGGGGTTTCCACTGTTTAGGTGCATCAGGGCTCTCCAAATGTGACATGACGCCCCCAGACCATTCCATCAAAGTCTGCAATCCAAAACGTCACTACTTTCCCTTCCGAGCCCCGACGTGTGCCCAAACAGTAGTTTTTGCCGACATATTGGGTATCAGTGTACTCAGGACAAATTGGACAACAACTTTTGCGTTCCAATTTCTTCTGTTACCCTTGTGAAAATAAAATATTGGGGGCGAAAAAATCATTTTTGTAAAAAAAAAAAAAGATTTTTTATTTTAACGGCTGTACGTTATAAACTTTAGTGAAACACCTGGGGTTCAAAGTTCTCACCACACATCTAGATAAGTTCCTTGAGGGGTCTAGTTTCCAAAATGGTGTCATTTATGGGGGTTTCCACTGTTTAGGCAGATCAGGAGCTCTCCAAACACGACATGGCGTCCAGCCAATTCTGCGTTGAAAAAGTCAGACGGCGCTCCTTCCCTTCCAAACTCTGCCATGCACCCAAACAGTGGTTTAATCCCACATATGGGGTATCAGCGCACTCAGGACAAATTGCACAATAACTTTTGGAGTCTTGTTACCCTTGGAAAAATAAAAATTGGGTGAAAAGATCATTTTTGTGAAAAAATAATGATTTTTAAATTTTACGGCTCTACATTATAAACTTGTGTGGAAGCACTTGGGGGTTCAAATTGCTCATCAAAAATCTAGATAAGTTCCTTAGGGGTCTAGTTTCCCAAATGTGGTCATTTGTGAGGGGTTTCCACTGTTTAGGCACATCAGGGGCTCTCCAAATGCAACATGGCATCCAAACTCAATTCCAGCCAATTTTGGTTGGAAAAAGTCAAATGGTGCCCTTCCATTCCGAGCTCTGCCGTGCGCCCAAACAGTGGTTCCCCCCCACATATGGGTATCAGCGTACTCAGGACAAATTGTACAACAACTTATGTGGTCCAATTTCTCTGTTACCCTTGGGAAAATAAAAATTAGTGACTAAAAGATAATTTTTGTGGGAAAAAAATAGGATTTTTTATTTTCATGCCCGGGCTTATAAACTTGTGTGAAGCACTTGGGGGTTCAAAGTGCTCACCAAAGATCTAGATAAGTTCCTTAGGGGGTCTAGTTTCCAAAATGGGGTCACTTGTGGGGGTTTCCACTGTTTAGGCTCATCTGGGGCACTGCAAACGGAACATGACCCCCATTAACGTCTGCATTCCAAAACGTTACTACTTCCTTTCCAAGCCCTGCCGTGCGCCCAAACAGTTTCCCCCCCCCACATATGGGGTATCAGCGTACTCAGGACAAATTGGACAACAACTTTTGGGGTCCAATTTTCTTGGGAAAATTCAAAAATTTGGGACTAAAAAATCATTTTTGTGGAAAATTTATTATTTTTTTTCACACCCAGGCTTTATAAACTTTTGTGAAACACTGAGGGTTCAAAGTGCTCACAACAGATCTAGATAAGTACCTTAGGGGGTCTAGTTTCCAAAATGGTGTCACTTGTGGGGGGTTTCCACTGTTTAGGCGCATCAGGGGCTCTCCAAACGCGACATGGCATCCAATCTAAATTCCAGCCAATTTTAGTTTGAAAAAGGAAACGTCGCTCCTTCCCTTACGAGCTCTGCCGTGTGCCCAAACAGTGGTTTTCCCCCACATATGGGGTATTGGCGTACTCAGGAGAAATTGCATAACAACCTTATCTGTCCATTTTCTCCTTTTACCCTTGTGAAATAAAAAAAAGTTTGTAAAAGATCATTTTTGTGGCTAAAAAGTAAAAATATTCATTTTTCCTTCCACGTTGCTTTAGTTACTGTGAAGCACCTGAAGGGTTAATAAACTTCTTGAATGTGGTTTGAGTACCTTGAGGGGTGCAGTTTTAGAATGGTGTCACTTTTGGGTATTTTTCTGCCATATAGACCCCTCAAAGTGACTTCAAATGTGAGGTGGTCCCTAAAAAAAATGGCTTTGTAAATTTTGTTGTAAAAATGAGAAATCGCTGGTCAACTTTTAACCCTTATAACTTCCTAACAAAAAAAAAATTTTGGTTCCAAAATTGTGCTGATGTAAAGTAGACATGTGGGAAATGTTATTTCTTAACTATTTTGTGTGATATATTTCTCTGTTTTAAGGGAATAAAAATTCAAAGTTTGAAAATTGCAAAATTTTAAAAATTTTCGCCATATTTGCTTTTTTTTTCAAAATAAACGCAAGTTATATCGAAGAAATTTTACCACTAACATGAAGTACAATATGTCACGATGCGAGAAAACAATCTCAGAATCGCGAAGATCCGTTGAAGCGTTCCAGAGTTATAACCTCATAAAGAGACAGTGGTCAGAATTGTAAAAATTGGCCCGGTCATTAACGTGCAAACCACCCTTGGGGGTGAAGGGGTTAATCTAGACAGGCCAGTTGGGCCTTGTTTTTCACACGTTTTTAATTTTGTGGTTTCTTTTCTTCCTAGCACTAAGAATGTTAAGGCGGATGCCCTCTCGAGGAGTTTCTTTGCGGACTCTCCTGAGTTTTCTGATCCTACTGTTATTTTGAAAGAGGGTGTAGTTCTTTTTGCCATCTCGCCCAATTTGAGACTGGCTCTGGAAGGGTGTTCAGGAGGATAAGTCTGAGCGCTACCCTATTGGGAAATTGTTTGTCCCAAACCAGTGGAAGAAGAGTGTGATGTCTGAGATTCATTGTTCCGCATTGGCTGGTCATCCGGGATTTTTGGTACCAGAGACTTGGTGAGTGGGTCCTTTTGGTGGCCTACTTTGTCTCGTGACGTCAGGGAATTTATGCAGTCCTGTGGGACTTGCTCTCGCTCCAAGCCTTGCTCTCGCTCTAGTGGTTTGTTAATGCCATTACCTGTGCCCAAGAGCAATGGACCCATATCTCTATGGATTTTTTTTCCGACCTCCCTGTTTCTCAGAGATGACCGTTATCTGGGTAATCTGTGATAGGTTTTCCAAGATGATACATCTTGTGCCATTACCTAAGTTACCTTCCTCCTCCGAATTGGTGCCTTTGTTCCTTCAGCACGTGGTTCGGTTACATGGCATTTCCGAGAACATGGTGTCTAACAGAGGAGTCCAGTTTGTTTCCAGATTTTGGAGGACATTTTGTTCTAAACTTGGTGTTCAATTATCTTTCTCCTCTCTTTTCATCCTCAGACCAATGGACAAACCGAGAGAACAAACCAGACCTTGGAGAATAATTTGAGATGTTTTGTGTCTGCTGATCAAGATGACTGGGTCTCTTTTTTGCCTTTGGCTGAGTTTGCTCTTAATAATAGGGCTAGCTCTGCCACCTTGATGTCTCCATTTTCTGCAATTTTGGGTTTCACCCTCGGTTTTCTTCGGGACAGGCGGAGGCTTCTGTCTGTCTGGGTGTTGACTCTGTTGTGGAGCGAATGCAGCAGATTTGGGACCAGTAGTGGAGAGGTTGCCAACCGGCATAGGACTGATGGTCCTCGGTTTAAAGTGGGGGACTTGGTTTGGTTGTTATCAAGAAATATCCCTATGAGGGTTGCATCTCCAAAGTTTAAGCCTAGGTTCATTGGACCTTATAAGATCATGGAGATTCTTAATCCTGTTTCCTTCCGTTTGCTTCTTCCAGGGACATTTAAGATCCATAACGTGTTCCACAAGTCCTTATTGTATAGGTTTGTCGAGCCAGTGGTTCCTATGGCTGCGCCTCCTGACCCTGTTTTGGTTGAGGGCAATCTGGAATATGTGGTTGAGAAAATATTGGATTCTCTTTTTTCTAGACAGAAACTCCAGTATTTGGTTAAGTGGAGAGGTTATGGTCAGGAGGACAATTCTTGTGTGTTTGCTTCAGACATCCATGCTAGGAGACTGATCCGTGCCTATCACCGAGCTCATCCTGATCGACCTGGTTGCACAAGTGAGGGTTCAGTGACCCCTCCTCAAGGGGGGGTACTGTTTATGAATGTGCTAGAGATGGTTTCTGAGCAGAGGCTCCCTCTGGTGGTTACAGACAGTACTGAACCTTTCAGAGAGGAATGGCAATCTGGGATCACGGACTGGTCTGATATAAGGAGGTTCCCTCCAATGATGGTTGCCGGTGATCAATTGTTCTTGTCTCAATTGTGGTTCCTGGTTCATTTGGAAGTTTGCTGAGTCTTGCCTGCATCTTCTGCTATCAGATAAGATATTTTCTGCTTTTATTTTTGTGCTTGCTATTTGCATTGTTTTCTGCACATTTGTGGAGGACAGCCGGGTCCCCTCCTGGGCCTGAGCTCCTCACAGTTTGTCTGTAGCCTCTGTTGTTTTTTAATTTGCTTTTTCCTGCTTTTTCAGCGGCTGCAGCTTGGTTTTGTTCACACTGAGATCTGATTTAGTGGGTGGCGAGATCGTGTGATCTCAGTATTTTTGTAATCAGAATTGTTGGATTTTTGTAGGGTTTTCTGGGTTGCAGAAAGTAATGTCTCCTGTCCTTTCCTATTTAGTCAGCTTGTGGCCCCAGCGTTTGCTCAATCTGTTTTCTGCCTGCGTTTGTGTTTTCATCTTGTCTAACTGCCATTATATGTTTGGGGGCTGCCTATTCCTTTGGAGCTCTACTCCGGGGCAGTTAGCTTTCCTGTTTCTATCTTGAGGTATAGCTAGCTCTCAGGCTGTGACGAGGCGTCTAGGATCAACGTAGGAACGCTCCACGGCTACCTCTAGTTGTGTGGTTAGTTCAGGTTTCTGCAACCCATTAGTTACCAACATCTCAGGTGTTCGGCTGGCCTTCTGTTGTTCCTGTCCTCCTCAGCTACCATACATAACAATTGCCCTCGCAGTCTACTGAGCCAGAATCTGACCCTGATGAAACTCAGGTGCGACTTCCCGCATACTATACCACCTTAAACGGTGACACAGAGGAAGGTCTAGATGAAATTGAAGAGGAGGTGATGGATGACCCAGTTGTTGACCCGGATTGGCATCCATTGGGGGAAGAGGGTGCCGCTGGCAATAGCTCAGAAGGGGAGGAGGATCCACAGCAGGCATTGACATCGCAGCTGCGGTTATCTGGCAGGCCCGTAGCAGTCCAAAAATGTGTTAAAAAACAAAAAGAGTTGCAGGACAGCTTGGCCAGACGGTCAAATTAGCACAGCGTGCAAGCCCTGAAAATTTACCCCATAGTAGGAAGAGTGCAGTGTAGCACTTTTTTGACCAAAATCCTATTGATGAGGCAAAGTTTATCAGTAAGAAGTGCTGAAGGACCTTTGGCCGAGGGAAAAAATCTCCGAAATTTGAATACCAGTTGCATGCTTAGACATTTAAACACCATGCACCTGCAAGCGTGGACGGACTACAAAACCTCAGGTAGCACATGTGCACCTGCTCCGACTGAAGGTAGCCAGCAACGCTACATTGCTTCCCCCACTGTAAGCCCACCAGTTAGCACACCACCAGCAAGTAATGTTGAGGTGTCGTCACAAGGCCAAAGCAGTCAGGGAATCACAATGTTTTTGCAACCAAAAGACTGAATCTAGGCCATCAGCACCACCACCACCACCATCACCAACCCCCTCTCAGTCCGCCATGTCCACCACTAGTTCCCCCATATGCAGTTCTCAAGTCCAGTTCACCCTAGCAGACACTCTGAGTAGGGCAAGAAAGTACTCATCCTCTCATCCGCATACACTGGCTTTGAACGCCTACATTGCCAAACTGATCTCATTAGAGATGATTCCATTCTGTTTGGTTGAAAGCGCAGCGTTCCGAGAGCTCATGGCCTACGCTGTCCCACGCTATGACCTACCCAGTGGGCACTTCTTTCTAGAAAAGCCATCCCTGCCCTCCACCTGCATGTGAAAGACCACGTTGTCCATGCACTCAAACAATCAGTGAGTGGAAAGGTGCACCTCACAACAGATGCATGGGCCAGTAGGCATGGCCAGAGCCGTTATGTGTCCATCACTGCGCACTGGGTTAATGTTGTGGATGCAGGGTCCACAGGGGACAGTGGCGGTGGGACAGTGCTGCCTAGCCCACGGTATAGGCAACAGTTGGCTGCAGGCATTCGACCCTCCTCCTCCTCCTCCAGAAGCGAAAGCTCTTCGACTGAGCACTCCATCCGCAGCTGCCAGTGTTGCACACGAGGTGTCACACTATGGAACAGCTAGTGGTAAGCGTCAGCAGGCTCTAATAAAGATTATATCTTTGAGCGACAACGGCCGTAATTTTGTGGAGGCCATAGCCCTGGCAAAAATCAGACATACCATGCCTGGCTCACACCTTGAACCTGGTGGTGCAGTGCTTCATAAATAATTATCCGGAGTTACCAGCCCTGCTCCATAAGGTGCAAAGACTGTGCTCGCACATCCATTGCTCACCCGTAGACTCCAGTCGTATGCATAGGCTGCAGCAATCGCTCCACCTCCCCAAGCACCGCCTAATCATAGACGTTGCAGCAAGGTGGAACTCCACCACGCACATGGTTGAGAGGCTGTGCGAACAGAGGCAGGCTGTAATGCATTTGTGGGAGGATACACAGGCAGGCAGTTTAAAGGCAGACATCGAGTTGTCGGGTGTGCAGTGGTCAAAGCTGAAAGACCTCTGTAAAGTCCTTCAGTGTTTTGAGGAATGCACACGGCTGGTAAGAGCAGATGACGCCATCATAAGCATGAGCACCCCACTTATGCGTCTGCTCATGCAAACTTTGACGCACATTAAGGATCAGGCATCTGCAGAGGAGGAGGAAGAGGAGGAGGAGGAGAGAAGCTTTGATGACAGTCAGCCATTGTCTGCTCAGGTTACTGTCCTGGACGAGGTGGAGGAAGAAGAGGAGGATGAGGGGGTTGATTATTTTGGGGAGGAGGATGCTTCTAAGGGGGCAAGAGAAAATGTTGGCTTGCCAAGATCAGGTACAGGGTTTGTGCGTGACTGGAGAGATGTGGATTTGGCAGAAAGTGCTCCTCCACCCACCACTGGCAGTGCACCATTGACACCTGGAACATTGGCCCACATGTGTGATTATGTCTTGCGGATCCTAAAAAGGGAACCCCGCATTGCCAAAATTATGAAGGATGACATCTACTGGTTGGCCAGCATCCTCGATCCATGCTATAAAAGCAAATTACAGAACATCATGCCACAGGAGAACCTAGAGATAATTTTGGCAAACAAACAAGCAACTCTGGTAAACCGTTTGTTGAAGGCATTCCCAGCACACAGCAGCAGTGCAGGTTCTACCACGAGCTGTACTGGGCCAAATGGAAGAGGTGTTCGTGGTGCACACAGCCGAAGTGGCGTTGGAGACAGGGGTTTCATGACCATGTTGTGGACTGATTTCTCGAGTACCGCTCACACGACTATTAATACTGAATCGATTGCAACAGACAGGAGGCAGCAGTTGTCAACTGTGGTTGAAAATTACCTCTCCCCTATCGATGTTCTCCCTCACAGTTCATCCCCCTTTGACTACTGGGCCTGTGTTACGCTTCCCACGCTGCGGGGCGTCGGGACATGGCATAGCTTGCCTAACTAGCCAATGCTCCCACGCCGCCAGTCCACGACGACGTGAGGCATGCATCCCAGATGGTAAGAGAATGTGGACCCACTGGACCACGGAGGGAGACCCGGGGTCTGCCCGGACTAGGGAAGGGCAGCGACCGGGATCCGTGGCAGCTGAGCATGTGGGCAAGATGGCGACCTGCAGGACTAGACAACACCGCACAACTTCAGGTATGAAGAAACATAAAGTTTACTTAAAGAAACACAGTACATAAACAGAACATAAGACCAGGCTCCCGATTCCGCACATCAGAGAAGGGTACACGACTCAGGATCACAGACGAGTGCAGGAGGACATCACAGGTAGATGCAGTCCAGGGTTATCTGGCACGGGCATACTTGGGCGGCCTCTCTCTCAGGCCTCAGGCGTAGCACAGGCTCAGCAGGAGAACATCAGACACCGACCTCAGACAGACTTCAGACGATGGCGGGGTCATCACAGGTAGACCAAGGAGGAACCGGCAGGGCATCGGAACATCAGGAACACGGATTGGATCTCAGGGAGTCAGGAACACGGACTGGACATCAGGAACACGGATTGGATCTCAGGAACACGGACAGGACATCAGAAACATGGATTGGATCCCAGGAACACGGACAGGACATCGACATCGGACTCCGGACATCTGACAACGATCGGCAGGCTCCGGACATCTGGCAACGATCGGCAGGCTCCGGACATCAGGCAGGGAGGATAGGATCCGGACATCTGGAAGTGGTCGTCGGACATCGGACATCAGGCCATGGTCATCAGGCATAGGATCCGGACATCTGGCAGCGACCTGAAAAGGAACCCCAGCGGTCTGGTGCAAGCCCCGTCAGGCTCAACGGGAGCTGGCCGGGAATTGCACAGAAGCTGAGCACAGAGTAACAGAAACTCAACACACACCGGACTCCTTCCAAGATGAACTCAGGTTATATAGCAAGGATTCACAGTCACTGGCACAGGGTTCAGGACACAGCAGGATTTCAGGAACATAACACAGAGGACACAGTTCAGACAGTCAGGTACAGGATGCGATCCAGGATCAGGGGTTCAGGTAATTAGACACAGCAGGAAGAGGCCTGGATATACAGCCTCCAGGAACGGCGATCTGGGTAATCAGCCCCCAGCATAGGCGGAAACACAAGACACAGTTCAGACATTCAGGTACCGGGTTAGGTCTAGGATCAGGGATTCAGGAAACAAGACACAGCAGGAACAGGCCTGGATATACAGCCTCCAGGAACGGCAAACTGGGTAATCAGCCCCCAGCATAGGCGGAAACACAAGACACAATTCAGACATTCAGGTACCGGGTTAGATCCAGGATCAGGGATTCAGGAAACAAGATACAACGGGAACAGGCCTGGATATGCAGCCTCCAGGAACGGCGATCTGGGTACTCAGCCCCAGGCAAAAAACACAAGACAGGACAAGGGAATCAGCTCTCCAGAGCTGATTGAACTCAGAGCAGGAGATGAACACACAACCACATACGGCTAGGTTCAGGAACTCAATGCAGATTCAATGTGAAGCTCTGGCAACGCCCCTCAGGGCTGGGGAACTTTATATATGAGCTGCTTCACAGCGATAGGCTGGAGCAGTAATTCTAGTACACACCCAATCCTCATAAAAGTAGGACAGGTGTGGGCCGCACCCTCTATGCAGAGCCAGACAACTCATCACAGAGGAACACTTTTACAGTGGCTGCTGCCACACATGTAGTAAGTCATGCACAGTGCAGAGGACTTTGCAACCTACGGATGGTCTTCACAGCAGGCCAGACGCCTGACAGTAGCTGCTGCCACACACGTAGTAAGTCATGCACCACTGCAGAGGACTTTGTAAGGTACGGATGGCTTTTACAGCAGGTCAGGGACCGCACATGCGGGTGGTCATGCAACGCAGCGGAGACACTCACGCAAGTACGGCTACGCAGCAGAGCTGGGAACTGAGCAGCATCCATACAGGTAACAGACAACAGTATCCCAGCTGGTTAGGGGGAAAGGAGCAAAAGGGTTAAAGCAGAGACATGCTGAGTAACGCTGGAAAACAAAGTACAGACAATACCAGCGTTACAGCCTGTAAACTGGACACCTGGCCTGAATTGGCACAATATGCCTTACAGGAGCTCACTTGCCCTGCTGGTAGTGTGCTATCAGAAAGAGTCTTCAGTGCTGCAGGATCAACCCTGACAGAAAGAAGGACCTGGCTGTCGACCAAAAATATTGGTGATCTCACCTTCATTAAAATGAACCATGCCTGGGATTCAAAGGATTTTGTACAACCTTCCCCTGATGACACATAGGTTGTCAGCAAAATGGCTCGCTTTGTCTTCCTCTTCCTCCGACTTCTCCAATTCCTCCATTTGCAGCTGCTGAACGTCCAGCCTCCACCTCAACATATGCCAGTTTTTCCACATCTTTAAATGGGCTGTACCCCCCCCCAGGGCCGGCGTCATCACCTGGCGCACCCGGGCAAGTGCCAGGGCCCTGAGCAGGTGGGGGGCCCAGTTGCAATCAGAGACACTGGCGTACTATGAGGGGCCCTGTGCCAGTGCCGTCGCCCATGAGTGGGCCCCCCCTGCTTGCTCAGGGCCCCATCACTTGCAATACTTACCTCTCCCTGCTCCACCGCTGTTAAGTCTTCCGCGTTTCCTGACAGTGACATTCAGGTCAGAGAGCGCGATGTTAGTAGAAAATGAACTCGGCACTCAACTTTAGTATAGTGAGAATAAGATTTTTATTCACAGTAGTAACACGAAACGTTTCGGTCCTATATCATGGACCTTCATCAGTCACTACATTTATAAAAAACAGAAGAAAAAATTATATTAACAAAATAAAGTATGTACAATCAAAATTTGGTCAATAGTAAAGGTAGAGAGTAGTTGTATACAATGCTTCAGGAGATTTAGGGAGCAATCATAGGTCAGAGTTGTATCAGAGGTATCACAAAGGCAGAAAGAATATATATAGTGAGGACATACCAGATACTACTGGGAAGGGGGTTGATCCACATAGGGAAGAAAGAAAGGGCTGGATATAGCTGTAGGTGAAAATAAGATAAACGTAAGTGCCGATATACTTTTATGTATAAGTAGATTTTGTGCCTATGCCTGTAGATGTGACATACCCTGTGTTGGTGGGGTGAGATGAGGAAGAGGACAATGCCTCTATTGCACTAGTAACCTGTAGAAACAGCGCAAAACATAGATACCATAAATATCACAACTATCAATGTGATGGTGAAGCCGTGGAGCCGCTATACTTGTCTGTGACTGACCTGTTGTGAAGGAGTCCGGCAGTGAGGATAGGTCTCTGCATTGGACGCGGTGTCCACCGCTAGTCTGAGCGCAGAGAAAGCTAGAAAGCAGCATGTATATGAGAGGAAGAGGCGGGACTATAGTGTCAGTCTAACAGAGCATTAGACAGGAAGTGAGGTGGCAGGAAGTTAATGGACATGCGTTCCAAGTGAATACTAGGTAACCAGAGGCCGTCCTACAGGTGGGAGGAGTAAAGGAGCAGCGTGCTGATGGAGATGTGCCCAACAGGATGACGTGGCAGCATTATAGTATTTAATACAAGCGGCTCTAAAGTGAATGAAAGAGAGGCATGTTAGTACAAGCATAAAGGAGTTTACAGCAATAAATATTGCGATCTTGTACATTAGCTTAAAGCGATAGGAATACATAACAGGCTTGCAGCATCAGTATGCGTCAAAAGGGGCATAACAGTAATATGAGTACTGATTTAGTACATTATCATAAGACAGTATGGAAGACAAATCTGCAGGCAACAAGGAATAATTAATAAACACCTAACAGAGATCAAAGCAGCATGTGGTAAATGACAGGTGATGTGTAAACATCTGTATGCATCATTTATAAAGTAAAAGGGTGTCACAGCAAAATTCATATTGGTATAGTGCGTTATCAGAAGACAGTATGGGAAAATGGCAGCACGGATTATTAAATAAATAAACACCTGGCTGAGATCAACATATCATGTGGTATATGGCAAGTGATGTATAAAAAGGGGGGGTGGGGGAATTATAGCCTCAGTGGTCATATGCAGAATTACATGAAGGAGAGTAAATCGTATTCACGATTAAGACCCTTAGGTGATAGAGTGTCTAGGGTGTGTATCCAATACGCCTCTCTCCTTTTCAATTGACGTATGCGGTCGCCTCCTCGTCGTGAATGTGGTATTTGTTCCAAAACTTGGTATTTTAATTGGGCTATGGTATGTCCCATTGTGATGAAGTGGTGTGGGATGGGGAGTAAGGTATTCTTACATCTTATGGTTGATTTGTGTTTTGAAATGCGTTGTTTTACAGGTTGACTAGTTTCCCCAACATATAATAACCCACAAGGACACTTAATCACGTATATCACAAAGGTCGTGTCGCAAGTAAAGAAACCACGGACTCTAAATGTTTTTCCCGTATATGGGTGATGGATGGTTTCTCCTCTGAGTACGTTATTACATTGAGTGCATCCCAGACATGGGAAAGTGCCCGTTCTTGGTTTTTTCAGGAATTGTTGTGTAGTTCCTGATTTTTTAGGGCCTAAGTCAGCTCTGATCAATGCATCCCTTAGGTTGGGTGCACGGCGGAAGCATGGGAGAAAAGGTCTAGAGAATTCTTTAATGTCCGGGTGCGCAGTCTGGAGGAGCGGCCAATGTTGGCGAATGGATTTGTGTAATATATACGCATAGGGGTGGTAATGGTGTACGAAAGCAATTCTGCCCCCCATATCTTGTTTATTGCGAGTGACCGTAGTTCTGGAACGATCCAGGACCCCTTGTGGATAGCCCCTCTCTCTAAATTTTGAATTCATTTCTGAGAGGCGGGTTTCCTGAGTGGTATGATCGGAGACGATCTTTTTGACCCGATAGAATTGGGATGTCGGAATGGATTTCTTCATGGCGACTGGATGGAAGCTATTAAAATGAAGTAAGCTGTTACGATCTGTCGGTTTGACATATAGATCAGTGGATAAACAGCCACTGGAATCCTTTATAATCACAGTGTCTAGGAAATTGATCCTGGAGTGGTCGTGTGAGATGGTAAAGCTGAGTCCGGGCCAAGAGCAATTCAGAAATTGATGAAAGAGTGCTAAGGACTCGAACGTGCCCCCCCATATGCAGAAGACATCGTCTATGTAATGTTTCCAGACAATGGCGTTGTTCTTGAATAGAGGGTTTGTGTAGATCAATGTCTCCTCAAAATGGGCCATGTAGCAATTTGCATATGGGGGTGCTACGTTCGAGCCCATCGCGGTCCCGCGTATCTGCAGGTAGAAATCATCCTGGAACATAAAGTAGTTGTGTTTAAGTACGATGGTTAACAGATCCAGACAGAGAGCGATCTCTGCTGGATTAAAGTCCGATTTTTCAAGTAAGCGTTGGACAGACCGTATACCGTTCTCATGAGGTATGGAAGTGTAGAGGTCTTTTACGTCAAATGTGACTAATAGGGAATTAGCTGGAACTTGATTGATGGAGCGGATCATGTCCAGAAACGCTCCAGTGTCCAAAATGAATGATTTGCTAGTTTTGATTAGAGGAGTGAAGATTTTTTCTAGATAAATTGCCAATGGTGAGAAAATGGAGTCCGAGGCGGCCACGATTGGCCTGCCAGGGGGTTGCTGGAGGTTCTTATGGATTTTGGGGAGTATGTAGAATACAGGGATGATCGGATTATGAGAGATTAGAAACTCATGAGTTTTACTGTCCAGGATGCCTGCATCACAATGTTGTCTTAGTGTGTCGCTAATGTGGGTCCGTATATCATTGGTGGGATCACGCGGTAATTTCTGATAAATAGTGATGTTGTCGAGTTGCCGGAGTGCCTCAGAGATGTAATATGAGCGGTCCATCACGACAATTGCACCCCCTTTATCCGCAGGTTTTATGATGATATTTTTATCATCTTGTAAGGATTTAAGGGCATGATGATCAGTAGCCGTGAGGTTATGTGGGTAGTGTAATTTGCCTTTTTCCATGTCAGATTTAAGACCATGGAAAGAGGAATAAATGAAATCAATAAAGGTCTCAAGAGCGTTCGATCCAGGGGGAGGTCTGAAGAGGCTCTTTGTTCTCAGGCCCAGAGTAGTGGCTGAGAGTCGTCCCGGTTCTCCCGGAGACTGTATAGGTCTAGGTGCGGGAGGTTGAGAAAAATACACCCGTAGTCGTAGGGAACGAAAAAACCTTTGAAGGTCCATTTCAAGTTCAAATGTCCTATATTTGTAAGAGGGGCAGAAGGAAAGTCCTTTTTGGAGGACATAATATTCTGCGATACTCAAAGTCCTGGATGAGATGTTAATGACGAGTGGGCACATACCTGGGAACGAGTTGTCCGTATTTGATTCAGATTGTCCCTTCGGTCTGTGCCCCCGTCTGGTCCTCTTCGTCTTGTTTGGCGTCTGCGTGGGCCTAAAAAAGGAATAGGAGCAGAAGAAAGGCCACCTCTGTCCTGTTCTGAGCCGGAGGTAAAGGCATCGGTTGAAGATCTTTGACCTGGACAATAGGAAGGTCGCCATGAAGAGGGTCTCTCTCGCCACTTGTAGACACGATTTAGGTTATAGTCCTCTAGATCTCGGGCAAATTTCTGGCGCTTGCGATCCTCTATGTCCTTTCTGTGTTGAATTATGTTGTTATTTATCTGTGATTTTAAGGAGGAGATTTCCTCTGGTGTCCCCGTGGAAGACAGTTGTGCCTCGATGGAGCCAACTTGCTCGGTGCTGGTAGCTATGGCCTTCTGCAAGTTCTCTACGGTTAAAAGCATGAGGTCGAAAGAGCACTTGTTAAGTATTTGTTCATATTTTTGACAATATTCAGTGGAGTCAGAGAAGAGGGTGGGACGAAGGGGTACTCGTAGGCCCCGTGGAATTCTCTGAACTCTAATATATTCAGTGAGAGTGGCACAGTGCAATTCTAGGTTTGTGCGGTGGCGTAATTCTCTCTCTAAATCGCGTCCACGGGTCTCCCGAGGGGGAGCCTTGAGGAAATCACTTGAAAGGGTGGTCTGAGCTAGGATGCTCGATGTCTCATCAGCATTATACGAAAAAGTGAGAGAGGATAGTGACATGACCAAAGATGGCGTGCTACACGTATGGGTACATCATATGAAAAAATAACCGTGTGCACAACCAAGAAGGTGCCAGAGTAGGTTCCCACACCGTATCTAATAGAAAATGAACTCGGCACTCAACTTTAGTATAGTGAGAATAAAGATTTTTATTCACAGTAGTAACACGAAACGTTTCGGTCCTATATCATGGACCTTCATCAGTCACTACATTTATAAAAAACAGAAGAAAAAATTATATTAACAAAATAAAGTATGTACAATCAAAATTTGGTCAATAGTAAAGGTAGAGAGTAGTTGTATACAATGCTTCAGGAGATTTAGGGAGCAATCATAGGTCAGAGTTGTATCAGAGGTATCACAAAGGCAGAAAGAATATATATGGTGAGGACATACCAGATACTACTGGGAAGGGGGTTGATCCACATAGGGAAGAAAGAAAGGGCTGGATATAGCTGTAGGTGAAAATAAGATAAACGTAAGTGCCGATATTCTTTTATGTATAAGTAGATTTTGTGCCTATGCCTGTAGATGTGACATACCCTGTATTGGTGGGGTGAGATGAGGAAGAGGACAATGCCTCTATTGCACTAGTAACCTGTAGAAACAGCGCAAAACATAGATACCATAAATATCACAACTATCAATGTGATGGTGAAGCCGTGGAGCCGCTATACTTGTCTGTGACTGACCTGTTGTGAAGGAGTCCGGCAGTGAGGATAGGTCTCTGCATTGGACGCGGTGTCCACCGCTAGTCTGAGCGCAGAGAAAGCTAGAAAGCAGCATGTATATGAGAGGAAGAGGCGGGACTATAGTGTCAGTCTAACAGAGCATTAGACAGGAAGTGAGGTGGCAGGAAGTTAATGGACATGCGTTCCAAGTGAATACTAGGTAACCAGAGGCCGTCCTACAGGTGGGAGGAGTAAAGGAGCAGCGTGCTGATGGAGATGTGCCCAACAGGATGACGTGGCAGCATTATAGTATTTAATACAAGCGGCTCTAAAGTGAATGAAAGAGAGGCATGTTAGTACAAGCATAAAGGAGTTTACAGCAATAAATATTGCGATCTTGTACATTAGCTTAAAGCGATAGGAATACATAACAGGCTTGCAGCATCAGTATGCGTCAAAAGGGGCATAACAGTAATATGAGTACTGATTTAGTACATTATCATAAGACAGTATGGAAGACAAATCTGCAGGCAACAAGGACTAATTAATAAACACCTAACAGAGATCAAAGCAGCATGTGGTAAATGACAGGTGATGTGTAAACATCTGTATGCATCATTTATAAAGTAAAAGGGTGTCACAGCAAAATTCATATTGGTATAGTGCGTTATCAGAAGACAGTATGGGAAAATGGCAGCACGGATTATTAAATAAATAAACACCTGGCTGAGATCAACATATCATGTGGTATATGGCAAGTGATGTATAAAAAAGGGGGGGTGGGGGAATTATAGCCTCAGTGGTCATATGCAGAATTACATGAAGGAGAGTAAATCGTATTCACGATTAAGACCCTTAGGTGATAGAGTGTCTAGGGTGTGTATCCAATACGCCTCTCTCCTTTTCAATTGACGTATGCGGTCGCCTCCTCGTCGTGAATGTGGTATTTGTTCCAAAACTTGGTATTTTAATTGGGCTATGGTATGTCCCATTGTGATGAAGTGGTGTGGGATGGGGAGTAAGGTATTCTTACATCTTATGGTTGATTTGTGTTTTGAAATGCGTTGTTTTACAGGTTGACTAGTTTCCCCAACATATAATAACCCACAAGGACACTTAATCACGTATATCACAAAGGTCGTGTCGCAAGTAAAGAAACCACGGACTCTAAATGTTTTTCCCGTATATGGGTGATGGATGGTTTCTCCTCTGAGTACGTTATTACATTGAGTGCATCCCAGACATGGATACCTTACCCCCCATCCCACACCACTTCATCACAATGGGACATACCATAGCCCAATTAAAATACCAAGTTTTGGAACAAATACCACATTCACGACGAGGAGGCGACCGCATACGTCAATTGAAAAGGAGAGAGGCGTATTGGATACACACCCTAGACACTCTATCACCTAAGGGTCTTAATCGTGAATACGATTTACTCTCCTTCATGTAATTCTGCATATGACCACTGAGGCTATAATTCCCCCACCCCCCCTTTTTTATACATCACTTGCCATATACCACATGATATGTTGATCTCAGCCAGGTGTTTATTTATTTAATAATCCGTGCTGCCATTTTCCCATACTGTCTTCTGATAACGCACTATACCAATATGAATTTTGCTGTGACACCCTTTTACTTTATAAATGATGCATACAGATGTTTACACATCACCTGTCATTTACCACATGCTGCTTTGATCTCTGTTAGGTGTTTATTAATTAGTCCTTGTTGCCTGCAGATTTGTCTTCCATACTGTCTTATGATAATGTACTAAATCAGTACTCATATTACTGTTATGCCCCTTTTGACGCATACTGATGCTGCAAGCCTGTTATGTATTCCTATCGCTTTAAGCTAATGTACAAGATCGCAATGTTTATTGCTGTAAACTCCTTTATGCTTGTACTAACATGCCTCTCTTTCATTCACTTTAGAGCCGCTTGTATTAAATACTATAATGCTGCCACGTCATCCTGTTGGGCACATCTCCATCAGCACGCTGCTCCTTTACTCCTCCCACCTGTAGGACGGCCTCTGGTTACCTAGTATTCACTTGGAACACATGTCCATTAACTTCCTGCCACCTCACTTCCTGTCTAATGCTCTGTTAGACTGACACTATAGTCCCGCCTCTTCCTCTCATATACATGCTGCTTTCTAGCTTTCTCTGCGCTCAGACTAGCGGTGGACACCGCGTCCAATGCAGAGACCTATCCTCACTACCGGACTCCTTCACAACAGGTCAGTCACAGACAAGTATAGCGGCTCCACCGCTTCACCATCACATTGATAGTTGTGATATTTATGGTATCTATGTTTTGCGCTGTTTCTACAGGTTACTAGTGCAATAGAGGCATTGTCCTCTTCCTCATCTCACCCCACCAACACAGGGTATGTCACATCTACAGGCATAGGCACAAAATCTACTTATACATAAAAGTATATCGGCACTTACGTTTATCTTATTTTCACCTACAGCTATATCCAGCCCTTTCTTTCTTCCCTATGTGGATCAACCCCCTTCCCAGTAGTATCTGGTATGTCCTCACCATATATATTCTTTCTGCCTTTGTGATACCTCTGATACAACTCTGACCTATGATTGCTCCCTAAATCTCCTGAAGCATTGTATACAACTACTCTCTACCTTTACTATTGACCAAAATTTTGATTGTACATACTTTATTTTGTTAATATAATTTTTTCTTCTGTTTTTATAAATGTAGTGACTGATGAAGGTCCATGATATAGGACCGAAACGTTTCGTGTTACTACTGTGAATAAAAATCTTTATTCTCACTATACTAAAGTTGAGTGCCGAGTTCATTTTCTATTAGATACGGTGTGGGAACCTACTCTGGCACCTTCTTGGTTGTGCACACGGTTATTTTTTCAGAGAGCGCGATGTTGTCACGTCTGTATGCCCTCTGCCTGAACAGTCACAGTGCAGAAAGCTGGTAGATGGCGACGCTGAGGAGTCCAGAGTAGAGCAGTGCCCAGCGAGGGGAGGTATTTTATTTTTTTTAATGTTTGGAGCAATATATGGGGAGCATTATACCCTGGAGAATTATATATGGGGCCAATCATACACTTGAGCATCATAGATTGGGCCCACTATACACTGGAGCATTATAAATGGGCCCATTATATATGGAGCATTATATAGTCCCATCATACACTGGAGCATCATCCATGGGGCCCATTATACACTGGAGCATTATAAATGGGGCCCATCATACACTGGAGCAACATCCATGGGGCCCATAATATACTGGAGCATTATAAATGGGGCCCATTATATATGGAGCATTATATAATCCCATCATACACTAGAGCATCATCCATGGGGCTCATCATACACTGGAGCATTATAAATGGGGCCCATCATACAGTGGAGCAACATCCATGGGGTCCATAATATACTGGAGCATCATATGGGGCCCATTATATATGGAGCATTATATAGGCCCATCATACACTGGAGCATCATCCATGGGGCCCATCATAAACTGGAGCATTATAAATGGGGCCCATCATACACTGGAGCATCATATATGGGGCCCATTACACACTGGAGCATTATAAATGGGGTCCATTATATATGGAGCATTATATTGGCCCATCATACACTGGAGCATCATCCATGGGGCCCATCATACACTGGAGCATTATAATTTGGGGTCCATCATACTCTGGAGCATCATATACGGGGCCCATTATACACTGGAGCATTATAAATGGGGCCCATTATATAGGCCCATCATACACTGGAGCATCATCCATGGGGCCCATCATACACTGAAGCATTATAAATGGGGCCCATCATACACTGGAGCATCATATACGGGGCACATAATACACTGGAGCATCATATGGGGCCCATTATATATGGAGAATTATATGGGCCCATCATACACTGTAACATCATCCATGTGGCCCATCATATACTGGAGCATCATATGGGGCCCATTATATTTGGAGCATTACATAGGCCCATCATATACTGAAGCAGCATCCATGGGGCCCATAGTATACTGGAGCATCATATACGGGGCCCATTATATATGGAGCATTATATAGGCCCATCATACACTGGAGCATCATCCATGGGGCCCATCATACACTGGAGCAGTATAAATGGGGCCCATCATACACTGGAGCATCATATACGGGGCCCATTATACACTGGAGCATCATATGGGTCCCATTATATATGGAGCATTATATAGGCCCATCATACACTGGAGCATCATCCATGGGGCCCATCATACACTGGAGCATTATGGGGGTCCATCATATACTGGAGCATCATATGGGGTTCATTATTTATGGGGCATCATATAGGGTATGGAGCATCATTTGGAGCACATATGGGGCCTATTCTGTATGGAGCATTATATGGAGACCATTCTGTATGGAGCAATATATGGGGCCCATCATATACTGTATGGAGCTTTATATGTGACTCATTATACTGTACTATGGAGCAATATGTGGGGCTCATTCTACTCTATGGGGACTATCCTATACTGTATGGCACAATATATGGGGATCATCATATACTGTAGCATTATGTGGAGCTCATCATATACTGTATGGAACATTATATGGGACAAATTATTTATGGAGCAATATATGGGGCTCATTATTCTGTATGGCGCACTATGTGGTGGCCATAATACTGTATTGAAGAAATATACTGTCCAGTTTTTGAGCTATTGTAGAATTTACAATATATATTACTCATGTAATGTAAGAAGTGATGTATTTGTCATTGTACTATACCTATATTTCTATACCGTATCGGAGCATCATGAATTGAGGTATGTGGTAAAGGGGCCCACTGACACTCTTTCGCCCGGGGCCCACGAAAACTTGGAGCCAGCCCTGCTCCCCCCCCACAAACTTTAGCCAAATAACCCCCAGTTTTCAATGTGTAACTATTATTATAAAATAAATTAAGGTTGATAAGCTTAATTAATAAGAATTTATGTCGTTGGCATTGAAATGGGCACTGTAGTTGTGTTTACTGTCCTCCAGTTCCTGCCGATTTTGCTTCCCCATTGACTTGCAATGGGTTTCGTGTTTTAGTCGGACCTTCGACTTTTGCCGATAGTCGGCCGATTTCGTTCGACTCGACTTTTGTGAAAGTAGGGTGGTCCGAAACTCGACTCGACCCTCCCGGAGGCAAAGTCGCTCATCTCTAATTGTCATTTTTCATTGTCATGTGGTCTTCCCCATGATGCCCTGCAGCTATGACATCTAGCCAATTATCATACCTTGTATAGGGGGAACAACACTCTCACAGATTAGCTGTTCCCAGTACAATTCATATTGCAGAGTCATTTTCCATCTCCAGAAACACTGAGTATGTCTCTCTCTTCTGCAGTGTGCTACTTTTATGATCAATAGGGTCCTCTTTCTCCTGTAAAGTGTTTGCATTTGTGTTCAATGGGGTTTCTCAACTGTAAAGTGTAAACTCTTATCGTCAGCAGAGCCCTTTCTCACCTGTGAAATGTAAGCTATTATAATAAGCGAGGTTCTCTTTTTCTCTTTTCCCAAAAATGTATTTTACGAGCAATTACAACCTGCCCAGTATTCAAATTGCACAAATTTATTTGCCGCAAATCAAATTGTAGCGGAAAAATTAAGAGCAGCCAAAAAATTCTAAATTCTAAATAATTGCTTATCTCTAATTCTCATATGATGAGAGAATGGAAAAGTTGGGCTTGTTTAGCTTAGAAAAAAGACATCTCAGAGGAGATTTCATTTACATGTCTAAATATACGTGTGGTCAGCACAAAGGACTGGCACGTGACTTATTCCTTTCAAAAACTATACTAAGGACAAGGAGACACTCATTACTGGTGGAAGAAATGTGATTCTGGTAGCAAAAAATAAAGGGTTCTTTACAGTTAGAGCGGTCAGAATGTGGAATGTCCGACCACAAGAGGTAGTAATGGCCGACTCTGTAACAGCTTTTAAAAATGTCTGGATGATTTCCTTAGCAAAAATAGCGTTGTGGGATATAGATAATTTAGGATAAAGAATGTATAATTGATGGAGAAATGTTTAATTTGATGGACCCAAGTCTTTTTTTAACCATGTAACTATTTAATTTGTACTATACGTAAAGGGTATGCCACACTAAGCGAGATCGCTAACGAGATCGCTACTGCGTCACCATTTATGACGCAGTAGCAATCTCGTTAGCGACTTAGCTGTTAGATTCCAAACACATCTCATCAGTAATCTGTGATTCCAAACACATCTCATCAGCGATCTGTATAAAGACCTCTGCGGTCATTGGGAAAACCTAGTCCCACCTGCGACGCTGGTGAAGTCGTTCATAAAGGGTGTCACACTCAGCGATTCAGGCTCACCAGCGGGACACCAACGACCAAAAAACGGCTCAGAACGTTCATAAGCGATCAGCGACATCTCAGCAGGGGCCACATCGCTGCTACATGTCACACAAAGCTAAGTCGCTAACGAGATCGCTACTGCGTCATAAATGGTGACGCAGTAGTGATCTCGTTAGCGATCTCGTTAGCGATCTCGCTTAGTGTGGCATACCCTTTAGTCATAAATACCACAAAACATAATGTACCTGTGTTCACTTATCAACAAAGTATAATCGCATTTACATAAACCCTATTTGCAGATATTTTACTACAGTAATGAATGTTATCTCCTCTTTTGTTATAACTACTTTTTTAATTTACTTCAAAAGATACCCTCAATTAAAGTAAAGATGATGCCTTATTAGCATAATAAAGGCATAATAAGAGATCAAACGATAAACTGGCTACATTAATTAGTTTTGATTCTGCTGTAGTTTGCTAGCAGATTTATAGATAATACCTGTAAATGCTTTCACACTAGGATTTCATATATTAAATTATTTACTTTTAATCTCAGATTTTCTTAATTACATACAGACTTTATTCTTGAACTTAATGGGACTTAATTTGTTTTCCTTAAAAGAGCCAACATATGGAGTTAACCATGTTTTCTCCATATGTTGCCAACATTTTTATATTCAAAAAACGCAATTTGAAAAAATAAAAAGATGCTGTTATGGCTCTTGAGAGGGAGGAGGAAAAAATAAAACTAAAAAATGAAAAATGTTCTGTCGTATAATATAATATTAGGTAACGTTAATGCAGGTAATCTCAAAATGCTGTTATTATGACAATCTAATAGTTTTTCTAATATGCTGTAATTAATTATTCCTTACCAGAACCTCTCTAATCTAACTGTTTGTTTTTTTACTTGTTGTAGAGAAAAATTAAAAATCAATAAAGAATTTTTTGGAGAAGCGGAATATCACACCTTCATTGAACATATGGGATTAATTATAACTGGTGAAGTAAGAAAGAACTTACACTTCATGCTCCGTAGAAGCAAGACTTCACATTGAACATATGAGATTAATTATAACTTGGGAAGAGAGAAACTAATTTATAACTGAGGAAGTGAGAGAGCTGACACTTCAAACTCCATTAACCCCTTCCCGACATGCATCATATGGGGGAGCTGCGTTCCCGCAAACAACAGTAGATATACGGCGTCACGATCATGCAGCCTTGCGCTAAGCGGCGCAGCGATCGGGTGCATATGTCAGCTCTATGTGAGAGCTGACACCCTGCAACAATGCTAATTATCAGCTCTAGTACTGATCACGGATGTTTAACACCTCTTTTGCCGCTGTCAATAGTGACAGCGACATCAAGGCACATCGAGCAGGGAGGGGGCTCCCTGCGTGCTTCCATCAGGACAATGCGATGCTGTCACATTGTTCTGATGGTCTCCATGGAGACCCCCTGCCCCAGGATGGACGCGGGGTCCTGCAGGAAAGGTGACTCCTTCCCTGCCTGTCAGACGCTGATCTGATGCTCTGCAGTGCAGTAGCATTGCAAAGTATCAGATCAGCGATCTGATACTGTACAGTGATGTCCCATCCTGGGACAATGTAAAAAAGTTAAAAAAAAAGAGTAAAAATATTTTTTTAAAAATCACCACATAAAGAACAAAAAAAGAATTAAATATTATTCCAATAAATACTTTTATTTATGTAAATAAAAAAATAAACAAAAAAGTAAACATATTTGATATCGTCGTGTCTGAAATGACCTGCTCTATAAAACTGTTCCACTAGTTAACGCCTTCAGTGAACACCGCAAAAAAAAAATGAGGCAAAAAACAATGCTTTATCATCATACTGCTGAATAAAAAGTGGAATAAAATGCAATAAAAAAGAAGAATGTAAATAAAAATGGTATCACTGAAAACGTCATCTTTTCCCACAAAAAAACAAGCTGCCATACAACTCCATCAGCAGAAAAATAAAAATGTTATAGCTCTTAGAATAAAGAAATGCAAAAATAACTATTTTTTCTATTAAATAGCTTTTATTGTGTAAAAGTGCCAAAACATAAAAAAAATATAAATGGGGTATCGCTGTAATCGTACTGGACTAAAGAATAAAGCTGCCTTATCAATTTTACCACACTCAGAACAGTATAAAAAAAAAGCAATATACAAGTCCTCAATTGCTGGTTTTTGTTCAATTTACCTCCCAAAAATCGGAATAGAAAGAGATAAAAAAATGTCATTTGTCTGAAAATGGTACCAATAAAAACAACTCGTCTCGCAAAAAAACAAGCCATTACATGACTGTCGGCTGAAATATAGAAAAATTATAGCTCTCAAAAAATGGGGATGCAAAAACTGCTTTTATTGTGTGACAACAGTCAATCATAAAAACCCAATATAAATCTGGTATCACTGCAATCGCACCGACCCGAAGAATAAAGTCATCGAATCAGGAACTGTGTAAAAAATAAATAAAACCCTTTTTTCACCTGCTGTTGATTTTTGGAGTCTGCCTTCCAGAAATCACAGTAAGGCTTGGCACACATTTTTCCTGCGCTCTGCGCTGATCCCTTACCCCAGGCCTTCCATGCAAATCTCTAAAACACGTGATTCAGTCGTAACCTCTGGCAGACGATTCCCTATAATGAGGCCGATAGAGGCACTGTGGATGCCGTCTGACCTGTGATCCGGCAGTGTCCGTCTTTTTAGGCGAGCATTAAAGTGTGGTCGACTACAGTTTTGTGCACTTCTGAAAAGAAGGAGACCACTGAACAGAGGCCAGATGGAGTCCACAGTAACTCTGCTGCCTCATTATCTTGAGTGGATGTCTCATGGGGTTTCATCTGAATCATGTCACTAGGAGATTTAGATGGAAACCCCAAAGTAAGTGCTCAGGGTAGAGTGCAGGATAAATGTGATCATAAACGTTATGTAAAATGTTCCCAATAAAAGCTTCAATTCAATCCAAAAAAAAGTGAGTCCCTGCTCAGGTCCATCATGTGTTAACGGAAATATAGGGGGCTTCCACGTTACTGGTAGCACAAAGGCTCTGGAAAAGCAAAATGGCTCTTTGCCCCATTCAGCAAATTCATCAAATTCACAAATCCAAATGTCCCCATCCCTTAAGAGCCCCAGTGTGTCTAAATAACATATAGAGTTCACATATTTGCCATTTCTGTACTAATGAGAGCCCGCCTAATTTACGGGTGTGTGTCTCCATAAGCATGAGTTGGGCATAGTGTACTGGTCACTATAACAGACAGGCAATCACATTTTGAGGTTTGTTTGGAGTTGTGAGTTTATAGTAATTCATATCTGTCATGATGGTTGTGCTTCTTTGATGTACTGATCAAACTGTTGTATGACTACTGCTCCTTTATCAGCTGACCTGATTACGGTATTCAGGTTTGTACTGAGTGATTGGGCAGCTTCCCTCTCTGTCTTGTTTAAGTTATGGGGAGTTTTTCTTGTAATGTAGGTTTTTCAGTTATGGATTTAAAATTGTGTTGCACTAGATCACGAAAAGAGATTTCCTTTCTTTTCGATAGGATAAAAATTGGATTTTTTTAAAATCCTGTTTAAAAGTGAATCCATGAGATCTAGTCCTTCATGTACACTAATGTTTTTACACTCCACTATAATTTTTTTAAATTAAATAAACCATCACAATACAGAAACACACATTGATATCTTTATTTTTCCAATTTCAATGCATTTTACTTTATGATTATTGTGCAATGATACATGTTTTAACCCTCTATTATCATTATTTCTTCTTTAATCTTTTTTGTAATACCAAAATGCTCGAGAAAACTTTGACACATCAGGTGACTTTCTTTTGGAGCCACATTTTTTAAAAATCTCACAAGCATATATATGGCTGTAAACTACCAATTGTCATATTGTTTTTTGTCCTGAAGAAGAAGTATTATACTTAGAAATGTGTAGATAAAAAAGCACATTATTCTAGTGTGTACCTGGATTTATTACCATCCATAAGCAACACATATTTTTCCACTTTTTCCTTTAAAATTCCTTGAAGCATCTTGTGGGTTAAAGATGGTTTCCACACTTATAAATAAATTCCATGAATGGTGTATTTTCCAAAATGTGGTGACTTATGATGGGTTTCTACTGTTAAGGCACATCTGGGGCTCTGCAAACAAGACATCGTGTCTGCCATTCCAGGCAATTTTGAGCTCCAAAAATAAAAGTAAAACAAAAAAAAAACACATACTCACCTTGCTCCTGTCCCCCTGGTGCTCTGCTCCTGTCTCTGGTGCTCTCCACACAGCAGAAGCATTGAAGTGACACATGGGCGTACCCAGGATCAAAACTAGGGGGGGGCAACACATGGTGGTCGTTCAGGTTGTAAAATTTTAGAACGAAAAATGGAATGAAAATGCTCTATACAGTATAATGAGCCCCATACCTGTATATACATCATCACCAGTCCCCACCCACTGAGCCCAGCACCTGTATATACATCATCCCCATCCCACAGAGCCCAACACCTGTATATACATCACCAGCCCACTAAGCCCAGCACCTGTATATACATCCTCACCAGCACCAGCCCACTGAGCCCAGCACCACCTGTATATATCATCACCAGCCCACTAAGCCCAACACCTGTATATACATCTTCACCAGCACCAGCCCACTAAGACCAGCACCTGTATATACATCCTCACCAGCACCAGCCCACTAAGCCCAGCACCTGTATATACATCATCACCAGCCCCATCCCACTGAGCCCAGCACCACCTGTATATATCATTACCAGCCCACTGAGCCCAGCACCTGTATATACATCACCAGCCCACTAAGCCCAGCACCTGTATATACATCAACCCAGCCAGCCCCTGTATATACATCAACCCAGCCAGCCCCCAGCCCCTGCATATACATCAGCCACAGCCAGACACTGTATACTTCAGCCCAGCCAGACCTGTATACTTCAGCCCAGCCAGAATCTGTATACTTCAGCCCAGCCAGCCCCTGTATACTTCAGCTCAGCCAGCCTCTGTATACTTCAGCCCAGCCAGAACCTGTATACTTCAGCCCAGCCAGACCCTGTATACATCAGCAGAGCGAGTGCATTGCTTTCCTGGCGGAGGGCTTCAGGAAGATTAATGCCATAGGCGGCGCATGAGCAGACTTAGATCTTTGCTGGACCAAAATCCAAATCTTCGGTGGCCCACGGCTTCAGGAACATGGCCGCCAGGAAAGCAATGCACTCCGCTTTGCTCACCGCCATCACCAGACCCACAGCATTGCACCGCTGGGATACCTCCTCATCCCTCTCACGCCCGCAGCATTGCCCCACTTCTGCCGCTGCAGACTTCCTGAGGAAGGGACCCGGCCTCCTGTGATCTCGCTTACAAGACTGTTATTACAGGACAGGAGGCAATTATTACAGGACAGGGGATGTTATTACAGGAAGGGGAATGTAATTACAGGATGAGGGATGTTATTACAGGACAAGGGATATTATTACAAGACGAGGAATGTTATTGCAGGAAAAGGGATGTTCTTATACTGTAGGGATGTTATTATAGGATGAGGGATGTTATTACAGGATGGAAGACTATTATTACAGGATGGGGGACTTATTACGTGACAGGGGAAGTTATTACAGGTCAGGGGACGTTATTACAGGACTGGGTACGTTATTACAGGACGGGGGATGTTATAACAGGTTTGAGGACATTATTACAAGATGGGGATGTTATTACAGGTTTGAGGACGTTATTACAGGACTGGGGACGTTATTACAGGACAGGTGATTTTATAACAGGTTTGAGGACGTTATTACAGGACTGGGACATTATTACAGGACGGGGGATGTTATTACAGGATGGGGATGTTATTACAGGTTTGAGGACGTTATTACAGGACTGGGGACGTTATTACAGGACGGGGGATTTTATAACAGGTTTGAGGACGTTATTACAGGACTGGGACGTTATTACAGGATGGGGGATGTTATTACAGGTTTGAGGACGTTATTACAGTACTGGGGACGTTATTACAGATCCGTGGACGATATTACAGGACAAGGCACGTTATTGCAGAACAGGAGACGTTATTCCGGGACGGGGTTATTTTGTTACGGGACGGGGGATGTTATTACAGGATGGGGGACGTTATTACAGGGCCCATAGTTCTAACCAACATACTAGTAGGGGCATTGGTCAAAATTTTGCACCTGGGCCCATAGGATTCTAGTTATGTCACTTTTCATCTGACGTCTGTGCACAAAGTACAGCACAGACAGTATACAGATTAGTATATAATATACTGGGCTACAGATATCAGATGATATATAACAATATTGGGTGTTATACTGTGTACAGATATGCATTATAATATGCACTGACTGATCCTCAGCCTACAGAACCTCACATGCTATAATATATGGTCCTATAAATACTATATGATGTCCTGTAGGCCTAGGATCAGTCAGAGCAGGGTGCTGTATACAGGGCCTGCAGTCTCTATCTGACCCCCTCAGTGATTTATTACTGCAGACTGAACTTCTATAAAGATGGGGTGAAAGTTCAGGCTGCTGCAATAAATCAGCCACAGACAGCGGGACTGCAGATAGACATCCTCCTGTCACCTCCTCATTCTTCTCTCTGAGTCCTGCTTCTCCTCCGCCTCATGATCTCCATCCTGCTCCTCACTCCTGTCCAGCCAGAAGCAGCCCGGGAGCTGGTGAGGTGAGTTCAGCAGGCAGATGCTGACTGCACAGCACACAGTGTGGGCGTGTCTGCGGTGCTGGGATGGGGCTGCCGGCACTTATACACATTATTTAAAAGAACAGTGCTGGCACCCGACTTCTGAGACAGCGGTCTGACACTGCTTCTAGAGGGGGGCAGCTGCCCCCCCTGCCCCACGGTGGGTACGCCCATGAAGTGACATCATCAAATCTGCTGACTCAGTCACATAAGCTGATTGGTGGAAGAAGGAGCCAGCGGATAGCAGTGGCAGAGGGTGGTGACGTACAGATAGCTTGTGAGGTTAAAGTGTAGCCCATGGGCCACTGTTTCAGCCCTTCGGCTATCTCAGTCTGCGGGCCGGACTAATAAGCCAAAGGGACGGATATTTGCCCCAGCTCTGAGTTAAGGCTACTGGAAGATGGTCCATTTCTTTGGAAGACTGTATGTATGTAATGTATGTAAGCTCTATTGAAGAGGTGAGCTGCAAACATGAGAATTATCGTTCGTGTATATTTTTTAAGTATGTCTACAAATATTAATTATTATGAGTAACTGCGTTATGATCATAAATTCTAAATTGAAATATTAAACTACAGCATTATCGCCAATGTTCAGCTTATGCTGGAGAGCCAGAGTCATTTCCCAGTCGATATGTGCTCTGTGTGGCTACAGTAAACACAAGATAACACCGACAATGAAATTTACAAGAATTTAGTTAATCAAGAAAAACTGTAAATGGACACAAGAACGTCTTATCCACTGCCATTTCTGTTTCTGTTGCTCCGTGATTTTAAGTAGGCCCATTAATCATTTGTGTACAATTTTCAAAGCTGGTAAGGAGGAGATAAGTGATTACTTTGTTCTTCTCTTCATTCTGTAACTTATTACATATATTCAGTACCATAATTCTGCTGTTAACTGGTTATTTAAAAAAAAAAACCTTAAATTTGCATTTTTTTCAATAAAAACACAAATTTGAACATACAGTTAAGTTTGATAATTCCCGTATGTTGTTTTTCTTATAGAGATATTACTACTTCTTTGTACTGTTGCATAAAACGTTTTGTAAAAGTGTCAATAAGAAGTAAAATATTTTAAATCTATCAATAATTCACTGTCTGCACTAGCCTCATAGCTTTCATTTTTGTAGGAACTGTATGACAGAGCCACTTTTTATGGATCCCTATGGATCCTGATGAATCCCTTTGGTTTTTTTTTAGACTGTATAAACTGTCAGCTCTGCACTGACAGAGGAACCTGCTGATCATGCTCTGCGTATGATCAGCAAGTATCCTAGCTCTGATGTCCCGAATGTCGTCATGACAACATTGGGTCACCATGGCAATGTTCGGGACCCCACGTCATGCCACGGGGTCTCCGATGCAAAGGCAGAGGGGCTGTCAGCCCTCTGACGGCTCCAGGAATGCTCCGATTGCATTTGATCGCAGCATTTAGGGGGTCTAAGTGCCGGGAGCTGTCATAATCAGCTGCCACCCGGTGGTGATTGCCTGCACCTATGTGCGCGGGCAATCGATATGACATAATAATCCATCCCTGTTCAAATAGGCCCAAAGCGCAAGGATGTATTATTACGACAAATGTCAGAAAGCGGTTAAAGAATTAAATAGAAATGCATACCAAATAAGTGTAAAAAAAATAAAAAAAAACATTTGAGTGGAAATAATTATAATAAGTACTAGCCAGGGGTTTGCATGCCCAATTACTTGCTGTGTAGCTTCCACCTCACACACCAATGCATGTTTCGCTAATGCTTCCTCAGGGAGTGGTCAGGTGGAAGAAGGAAGTCCACTTTTTAAGGAGGCAGGAAAGTGATGCAGGTGAAAGCCATTAACTAGTAAGCCACTGTGTTCCCATGCATGCATCACGCTACAATTTAATGATATTCCTACTGCCTGTTAATCAGAAACAAGGCAGAGGTTGGCGCAGGTAGTTTGATGTTTGCAGTCCTATGGTCCAGTAGCCACAGACATCAGATGTGACCGCTGGATCAGAGTCTTGAGAATCTTTTTCTCAACTGTAGTGGAGCGTGATATTCTTTTTTGCTGTAAGAAGCCATGTGAACTGCCTCAGTAACTATTGTTGCAAAGATTTTTCCAAATAGACTTTACATAAAAACTTCCTACCAGCTAGATCTTCTGCTGAGTACAATTTTTAATAATTTGAAGAGAGTAATTTTTCTTTATGAGCAGTTTTCCAATTAGGTTGAAAGGCTTTTTAATCAATGTTGGTTGTTATTGGCAGAATGTGAACTACATTCACATTATATATGGTCACATCTGTATATAAATTCTATCAGCCAACATAAAATTTGTATTTTCCTAATGGTTTGTTTTGTCAGTTTATTAATAAATCATTAGCTGCTTATAAGAAAAGGTTATAGGTAAAGATCCTAGTGTTTTTTCAGCAAAGTGTTCCCGAAACATTCTTTTTGAATTCTGCTCTGAAAAATAAGGTGTTTCCTGTAGTATTGGTTTCCATTAATAATAATATTTAATGTATGTTGTGTTTCTCTTTTCACCTTGCAGCATCCGTAGTAGACACATTTCTGCCTTCACAATGCTTAAGTCTGATAAATTGTATATGAAGGTAATGAAAACGTACAGTATGTGAAACTACTAAACCAAAAATCTGCACATTATTTAAATACTTTATTGTATACAGATGGAAAAAACTGCAGTAGCAAATGTGTCATATACCCAAATCTGCCATATACCCATTGACCAAATAGTCATATACCACTTTAAACACAATTGTCAGATCTTCCTAGGTCCCTTCTTCACTTTATGTAGGGACTTTTGAAAACTTCAATAATTCCTTTCTGATATGAGTTTCAAAACCTCTCTTTAAATGGGTTTCCACACTGATTTATTAAAAAGAAACAAAAAAACAAAAAACCCATGGAGAGGTTTATGAAAAAATTAAAATGCATATGGTTTTCCAATGCACTACCACTACCATTCTGGCACTTACCATGGCCACTGCAGCTCTCTGTAGTACCTTTCTGGCATGGACGGACATATGACTGCAGAAGCCAATCAGCAGCGTCCAATATCTGTACAGCTGTATGAGATGTCAATAAGTAATCCCGATGCTGTAAAGCACAGTGCTAAAAAGAAGACTGTTTGATTTAATTTACATACTCATGCTGTCCTTATGGTTTCTGCTTTTGGATCAGTTGATTCTGTTTTCAATATTATATGATGTTTTTTCTCTAATTTGAGCATTTCTCAAAGATAGTACCCTGACATTTCTGCTCATCGCTTGATGTCAAAAGAGCTTTCAAGGTAAGTAGATTGACACGGTCAATAGATGCAGGTCAATTAAGGGAGTTTATTGTGTCACCACCATTATTCTGATTATTTTCTATTTTTGGTGCCACTTTCAGTAGTCCAGAGCATGTCTCAGAGCATAGATAGTCATCCATAAACAGTCTGTTGGATCTCAGGGTCTCTGTTAATCTAAACAAGCCCAACTCTAATCTCCAAACTTCTCCTGGCTCCAACCCAGACAGATGCGCAGTATTTGCCACGCAAGCACTAATTGGCTTCTCCAACTAACCAATAGTTATGATAACTGCCTCCTTAAATACTTTGGTCTTAGCTTGAACAGAAACTGTGAAGCATAACGCTCTGGCAACCACATGTAACCTGTGACCTCAGCCAGCCTGACTACCAGCAGATCAGATAATATATCATAGTGCACAGTGCTTGCATCATGCATCATTGCTTGCAATAAAAAAGTTTAGCAGCGCATTAGACATTGCATGTCTAGCCGTAGTTGTGATAAAACACATCAGAGATGGAGGATGAGGAAGAGCAGGTGGGGCTGGAGGAACTGATGCAGGAAGTGGAGGAAACCCTGATAGAAGTAAGAGCAGCAATCCACAGCATCGTGAGCACATGTGACACGTGCTGGTACCAGGCGGGGACACCACACTAGAAGGCAGGTACTGAATACTGAGGGACGGCACCTGTCATGAGTCAACAGAAATCTTTCATGTCAACAAGCCTAAAGGCACTGTCACACTTAGCGATCGCACTAGCGATCACGACAACGACACGACCTGGTGAGATCGCTAGTGCGATCGCTATGTGGTCGCTACTTAGCTTCCAAACACAAAGATCTCATCAGAGATCAGCGATCTGTATAACGACCTCTGCGGTCGTTGGGAAAACCTAGTCCCACCTGCGACGCTGGTAAAGTCATTCATAAAGGGTGTCACACTCAGCGATTCAGGCTCACCAGCGGGACACCAACGACCAAAAAATGGCTCAGAACGTTCATAAGCGATCAGCGACATCACAGCAGGGGCCACATCGCTGCTACATGTCACACACAGCTGCGTCGCTAACGAGATCGCTACTGTGTCATAAAATCGGTGACTCTTTAGCGATCTCGTTAGCGATCTCGTTTAGTGTGACAGTACCTTAAGTGGCAACATTTCCATGGCAAGCAGCCTGAAAATGTGCCTGTTTAGCATTTTTTTCTGGAAACTTTCTCTTTGATTCCAAGGCCCTGTTGTAGCGACAGCTGAATGCTGTGCTGGAACAAGGATTTGGAAGTGCCTGATGATGGTACTTCAGAATGTGCAAGGACAGGTTCAGAAAAGGAAGCATCTGCACCACTGTCATGGACAGGTAATTGGGAAGAACCTAGCATAGGGGAAGAGGCATTGGTGTCACCTGCTGGCACCAATCATGGACCCCGATGTTCTGCCCACCAAATCGGGTGCTTAGAAGACATGTGCCTGATCATGTTGGTGGTGGTTAGGCTCTTAATGGTCAGGCCCTGCTGATCTTGTATGGCAAAGGTTCCAAATTACCATTTTTTGTGTCTAAGAACTCTCTTTAAAAAAGTCTCAGACTGGGGAACACCAAACTCTTTGACAGAGAAATTCACGATTATCGGTGCCCTGGGGAACAGTTGCCTGCCTTCTCCCTCTGGTCACCCCACTGCCTCTTCTGACTGTTTCACTGCTGTCAATCCCTCCCCCTCAACACTGCTGGCCCTGTTTTGCATACTAGCCTCCCAGTATGGGTCGTTGACTTCATCATCCACCACCTCATCTTCAACCACAGTTCCCACCATCATCTTTTTGTGGCCATGGCTGCTCTAAGTTTTGTATATCATTAAAAAGCATGTTCTCTTGTCCCTTTTGGAGCATGGAGGTTGAGAGGCCACAATCAAGAAAAGATGTTGTAAAAAGCTCCTCGGCGTGTCCCACTGTGGGGTGTCTTGTCTGCTGGGACTTAACATGGTGGAACGAAGTAGGATAAGGGTGAGAATTAAGTGATCTAAATTGTAGGCTGGTGAGATTGAACTGTGTGAAAGACTGGGTGGTGCTTAAAAACATTCTGGAAACATTAAATGGAACTTGTCACCCCCCCCGGCCGTTTTGAAATAAAAGAGCCACCTTCAGCAGCACTAAGGCAGCAGTCTGTGAAGGTGGCTCTTTTTTTTCTGTGCCCCTGGAATGCTGAAATATTCAGTTTTAAAAATCGGTCCCCATACCTTAGATATGTCACTGTGGTAAGATGTGTCACTGCCAGGGAACTGTCTGAAGATTATAGCGCCTTCGTCATTGCCTTTCCCCTGATCCCTCCCCGCAGTGTGTTATCATGTATTCACACTGTGGGGCAGGAAATCTGGCACCTGCGCAGTCTACATTTCCAGGAAGGTCCTGTGGGCATCAATGCCTCGTGTTCTGGCGGCAACAGTCAGTCTCTGGTACCTTCCGCTCAGCCCTAGTCCATATACTACAGTGGCTGAAAAGGCCACAGTCCAGTAAGAGCACAATGTGGCTCTGCAAATATACACTGGTGAAGTCAGGGCACAAGTGTCTGGGCAAATATTCGCTTGCAACGTCAGGGTGCAAGTGTCAGTCCCGTATGCGGTCCTGTTATGTTTTGGTAGCTGAGGAGAGCAGGCAAAAACGGCAATACACCAAAGAGGTTGGAATCTACTGGATTGCAGTACCCTGACTAACCACCACAACTAAAGGCAGCCGTGGAGCGTTCCTACGTTGGTCCTAGACGCCTCGTCACAGCCTGAGAGGCTAACTACACCTAAAGATAGAAAGAGGAAAGCTATCTGCCCCGGAGCAGATCCCCAAAGAACATAGGAAGCCCCCAAACATGTAATGGCGGTTAGACAAGAGGAAACACAGACACAGACAGAAAATAGTATGAGCAAATGCTGGGGCCCAATCTGCCCAGACAGAAAAGGATAGGAAGGATACTTACTGCAATTCCAAAAAACCCTAAAAAAAGCCAACGCTACTAATTGCAAAAACACCTGAGATCACACGACCTCTACCACCTAAATTAGTTCTCTGGTGTAACAAAACTAAGCCGCAGCCACAGAAAAAAATGGAAAAGGCAAATGAACAAACAACAGTGGCTCCAGAGGAACTGAGAGGAGACCAAGCCCCCGGGGAGGGGAACCTGGCCAACCTCACAGAAATGCAGAGAAAAATGCAAATGGCAAGCACAAAAACAAAAAACAGAAAATATCTTATCTGAGAGCAGGAGAAGAGGCAAGACTCAGCAAACTTCCAAATGAACCAGGAAACAACGTTGAGACAAGAACAATTGATCACCGGCAACCATGATGGGGGGAAACCTCCCTTATATCCAGCCAGTCTGTAATTCCTGATTGCCAATCCTCATTGAATGGTTCAGTACTGTTTGTAACCACCATAGGAGCTTCTGCTCAGAATTCATTTCTAAAACATTCATAACAGTACCCCCCCCTTGAGGAGAGGTCACCAAACCCTCATTTGTGCAACCAGGTCGGTCAGGATGAGCTCTGTGATACGCACAGATTAGTCTCCTAGGATGGATGTCCGAAGCAAACACCCAAGAATTGTCCTCCTGACCATAACCTCTCCACTTAACCAAATACTGGAGTTTCCGTCTAGAAAAACGAGAATCCAATATTTTCTCAATCACATACTCCAGATTGCCCTCAACCAAAACAGGGTCAGGGGGCGCAGCCATAGGAACCACTGGCTCGACAAACCTCTTCAATAAGGACTTGTGGAACACGTTATGGATCTTAAATGTTCCTGGAAGAAGTAAACAAAAGGAAACAGGATTAAGAATCTCCATGATC
Organism: Oophaga sylvatica; assembly: GCA_033576555.1. Classification (NCBI taxonomy): domain Eukaryota; kingdom Metazoa; phylum Chordata; class Amphibia; order Anura; family Dendrobatidae; genus Oophaga; species Oophaga sylvatica. The sequence continues at coordinate 474,800,507 of JARQOD010000005.1, forward strand.
TTATAAGGTCCAATGAACCTAGGCTTAACCCCTTAACGACCGCCGATACGCCTTTTAACGGCGGTCATTAAGGGTACTTAAACCACAGCGCCGTTAATTAACGGCGCTGTGGAAAAAGTGAATAGCGCCCCCCAGAGGCGCATTTTCTCCGGGGTCTCGGCTACCGGGGGTAGCCGAGACCCCAGAGAACATGAATCGGGTCGGTTTTTACCGACACCGATGTTGCGATTACCGTTATTAACCCTATAACGGCGACCGCAACAAAAAAAAAAAAAAAGTTGTGCCATTTAATTTCTCTGTCCTCTGATGTCATCGGACATCAGAGGACAGAGAAAAAGGGTCCCCAGGACCCCCATGTGGCCCCCTATAAGATCCATGTGGCCCCCGGGCCCTCCGGTGTCCCCCGGTGCCGGCGCCGTTAAGACAATGGCGGGCGCATGCCCAGTGCGCCCGCCGCTATGTGCCGCTGTGCTGGTGGGGGATGGGCAAATATTCTCTGGGGTCTCGGCTACCGGGGGTAGCCGAGACCCCAGAGAACATGATCCGGGTCGGTATTCACCGATCCCGGTGTTGCGATCGCGGCTATGCAAGCATAGCCGCGATCGCAAAAAAAAAAAAAAAAAAAAAAAAGATTTCTCTCCCCTCTGATGTGATCGCACATCAGAGGGGAGAAAATGAGGGTCCCCCGGTCCCCCGATCGCCCCCCCATATACTTACCGGTGTCCTCCGTCCTCCCGCAGGCCCCAGGATCCCGGCTTCTTCTCCCTGCAAAAAAAAAATGGCGGGCGCATGCGCAGTGCGCCCGCCGATCTGCTTGGCGGCAGATTCAAATTTTTTTTCATTCATTCTCATAAAAGTACATTTTGATCACTGTGATAAACTATCACAGTGATCAAAATAAAAAAAACAGCACATAACCCCCCCATTTATCACCCCCTTAGTTAGGGACATATAATAAAAAGTAGAAATTATATTTATTTTCATTTTTCTGTTAGGGTTAGGGTTATAATTAGGGTTAGGGTTATAATTAGGGTTAAGGTTATAATTAGGGTTAGGGTTAGCATTAGGCTGGTTTCACACATCCGGTGTGCGCCTGACGGCGCCCCCGGCATTTAGCCGCAGCGCCGCATCAGAAAATCTGATGTGCCGCATGCGTTTTTTTTTGCATTGACTTGCATTAGCGCCGGATGGCGCCGCATGTCAATGCGTTGCATGCGGTTTTGTCCGGATGCGGCGCAAATGTGCATTGCGGCGGCCGGACAAAACGCTGCATGTAACGTTTTTTGTTTTTGCCGGATGGTTTCTGATGTCTCCGGGCATCAGAAACCATCCGGCAAAAAACCGCATGCGACCGCCGGCGGCGCATCAGGTATTCTGATGCGGCGCTGCGGCAAAATGCCGGGGGCGCCGACAGGCGCCCGCCGGAAGTGTGAAAGCAGCCTTAGGGTAAGGGTTATAATTAGCGTTAGGGTTAGGCTGGGTTCATACTGCATTATGGCAGTCCGTTAGACGGACTGCGTTACACAGCGGTATAACGCGGTGTAACGCAGTCCGTTAACGCTGCCATTCACCCCCATTTGAGGGCGCATCGCGACGCATGCCGTAAAGCGGCATGCGTTTGCGACGTGCCATCATTCAGTGACGGAGCCTCGGACGCGGGCTGCAGCGTTTGGGCTCCGTCACCGCTAGCGCAGATGAATCATCTGCTGATTCCTCTGCGCTAGCGGGTATAGCATAATGCGATCGCGTTATGCTATACCATTACCAGCCCGTCAACGCTATGTGTTGAACGGGCTGGTAAAACGCAAAATGAACCTAGCCTTAGGGTTAGGGTTATAATTAGGGTTATAATTAGGGTTAGGGTTACAATTAGGGTTGGAATTAGGGTTGGGATTTAGGTTAGGATTAGGGTTGGGATTAGGGTTAGGGGTGTGTTGGGATTAGGGTTGGAGCTAGAATTGAGGGATTTCCACTATTTAGGCACATCAGGGGGTCTCCAAACACGATGTGGCGTTCAAAAAGTCAAATGGCGCTCCCTCCCTTCCGAGCCCTGCCGTGCGCCCAAACAGTGGTTTACCCCAACATATGGGGTATCAGCATACTCAGGACAAATTGCACACCAATTTTGGGGTTCTAATTTCTCCGATTACCCTTGGGAAAATAAAAAATAGCTGGCTAAAAAAATCATTTTTGAGAAAAAAAAATGATTTTTTATTTTCACGGCTCTGCGTTTATAAATTTCTGTGAAGCACTAGGGGGTTCAAAGTGCTCACCACACATCTAGATAAGCTCCTTAAGGGTCTAGTTTCCAAAATGGGGTCACTTGTGGGGGGTTTCCACTGTTTAGGCTCATCTGGGGCACTGCAAACGGAACATGACCCCCACCAACGTCTGCATTCCAAAACGTTATTACTTCCTTTCCAAGCCCTGCTGTGCGCCAAAACAGTTCCCCCCCCCACATATTTGGTATCAGCGTACTCAGGACAAATTGGACAACAACTTTTGGGGTCCAATTTCCTTGTGAAAAATCAAAAATTTGGGACTAAAAAATCATTTTTGTGGAAAATTGATTTTTTTTTTTCACACCCAGGCATTATAAACTTTTGTGAAACACTTGGAGGTTCAAAGTGCTCACCACAGATCTAGATAAGTTCCTTATGGGGTCTAGTTTCCAAAATGGGGTCACTTGTGGGGGTTTTCCACTGTTTAGGCTCATCTGGGGCACTGCAAACGGAACATGACCCCCACCAACGTCTGCATTCCAAAACGTTATTACTTCCTTTCCAAGCCCTGCTGTGCGCCAAAACAGTTTCCCCCCCCCACATATTTGGTATCAGCGTACTCAGGACAAATTGGACAACAACTTTTGGGGTCCAATTTCCTTGTGAAAAATCAAAAATTTGGGACTAAAAAATCATTTTTGTGGAAAATTGTTTGTTTTTTTTTTTCACACCCAGGCATTATAAACTTTTGTGAAACACTTGGGGGTTCAAAGTGCTCACCACAGATCTAGATAAGTTCCTTATGGGGTCTAGTTTCCAAAATGGGGTCACTTGTGGGGGTTTTCCACTGTTTAGGCTCATCTGGGGGCACTGCAAACGGAACATGACCCCCACCAACGTCTGCATTCCAAAACGTTATTACTTCCTTTCCAAGCCCTGCTGTGCGCCAAAACAGTTTCCCCCCCCACATATTTGGTATCAGCGTACTCAGGACAAATTGGAAAACAACTTTTGGGGTCCAATTTCCTTGTGAAAAATCAAAAATTTGGGACTAAAAAATCATTTTTGTGGAAAATTGTTTTTTTTTTTTTTTTCACACCCAGGCATTATAAACTTTTGTGAAACACTTGGGGGTTCAAAGTGCTCACAGCGGATCTAGATAAGTTCCATAGGTGGTCTAGTTTCCAAAATGGTGTTACTTGTGGGGGGTTTCCACTGTTTAGGCGCATCAGGGGCTCTCCAAACGCGACATGGTGTCCAATCTCAATTCCAGCCAATTTTGGTTTGAAAAAGTCAAACGGTGCTGCTTCCATTCCAAGCCCTGCCGTGCGCCCAAACAGTGGTCCCCCCCCATATATGGGGTATCAGCATACTCAGGACAAATTGTACAACAACTTTTGTTGTCCAATTTCTCCTGTTACCCTTGTGAAAATAAAAAATTGGGGACTAAACGATCAGGTTTGTGGAAAAAATATGATTTTTTATTTTCACGCCCGGGCGTTATAAACTTCTGTGAAGCACTTGGGGCTTCAAAGTGCTCACCACACATCTAGATAAGTTCCTTAGGGGGTCTAGTTTCCAAAATGGGGTCACTTGTGGGGGGTTTCCACTGTTTAGACACATCAGGGCCTCTACAAATGCGACATGGCGTCCAGCCAATTCCGCGTTGAAAAAGTCAAACGGAGCTCCTTCCCTTGCGACCTCTGCCGTGCGCCCAAAAAGTGGTTTACCCCAACATATGGGGTATCGGCATGCTCAGGACAAATTGCACAAAAACTTTTGGGGTCTTGTTACCCTTGGGAAAATAAAAATTGGGGTGAAAAGATCATTTTTGTGGAAAAAATATGATTTTTTATTTTCACGGCTCTACGTTATAAACTTGTGTGAATCACTTGGAGGTTCAAAGTGCTCACCACACATCTAGATAAGTTCCTTAGGGGGTCTAGTTTCCAAAATGGGGTCACTTGTGGGGGGTTTCCACTGTTTAGACACATCAGGGCCTCTACAAATGCGACATGGCGTCCAGCCAATTCTGCATTGAAAAAGTCAAACAGCGCTCCTTCCCTTGCGACCTCTGCCGTGCGCCCAAAAAGTGGTTTACCCCCACATATGGGGTATCAGCATGCTCAGGACAAATTGCACAAAAACTTTTGCGGTCTTATTACCCTTGGGAAATTAAAAATTGGGGTGAAAAGATCATTTTTGTGGAAAATTTTTTTTTTTTTTTTTCACGGCTCTAGGTTATAAACTTGTGTGAAGCACTTGGAGGTTCAAAGTTCTCACCACACATCTAGATAAGTTCCTTAAGGGGTCTTGTATCCAAAATGGGGTCACTTGTGGGGTGTTTCCACTGTTTAGGCACATCAGGGGCTATCTAAACGCGACATGGCATTCAGCCAATTCTGCGTTGAAAAAGTCAAACGGCGCTCCTTCCCTTGCGACCTCTGCCACGCGCCCAAAAAGTGGTTTACCCCCACATATGGGGTATCGAAGTATTCAGAAGAAATTGTACAACAAATTTTGTGGTTCATTTTTTCTTTTAACACTTGTGAAAATAAAAAAACTTGGTTCCGAAGTAAAGCTTTTGCAAAAAAAGTTAAATGTCAATTTTTTCCTTCCACATTGCTTCAGCTCCTGTGAAGCACTTGAAGGGTTAATAAACTTCTTGAATGTGGTTTTGAGCACCTTGAGGGGTGCAGTTTTTAGAATGGTGTCACTTTTGGGTATTTTCTATCATATAGACCCCTCAAAGTGACTTCAAATGTGATGTGGTCCCTAAAAAAAAAAATGGTGTTGTAAAAATGAGAAATCGCTGGTCAACTTTTAACCCTTATAACTTCGTAACAAAAAAAAATTTTGGTCCCAAAATTGTGCTGATGTAAAGTAGACATGTGGGAAATGTTATTTATTAAGAAATTTGTGTGACATATCTCTCTGATTTAAGGGCATAAAAATTTAAAGTTTGAAAATTGTTAAATTTTCAAAATTTTCGCCATATTTCCGTTTTTTTCATAAATAAACACAAGTCATATCAAAGAAATTTTACCACTAACGTGAAGTACAATATGTCACGAAAAAACAATCTCAGAATCAGCGGGATTCGTTAAAGCGTTCCAGAGTTATAACCTCATAAAGTGACAGTGGTCAGAATTGTAAAAATTGGCCCGGTCATTAAGCTGCAAAATGGCTCTGTCCTTAAGGGGTTAAACTTAGGAGATGCAACTCTCATAGGGATATTTCTTGAGGACAACCAGACCAAGTCCCCCACTTTAAACAGAGGACCATCAGTCCTATGCTGGTTGGCAAACCGCTGGGCCTTCTCCTGAGAGGTGGACAATCTCTCCACTACCTGGTCCCAAATCTGCTGCATACGCTCCACAACAGAGTCAACACCCGGACAGACAGAAGCCTCCGTCTGTCCTGAAGAAAATCGAGGGTGAAACCCAAAATTGCAGAAAAATGGAGACATCAAAGTGGCAGAGCTTGCCCTATTATTAAGAGCAAACTCAGCCAAAGGCAAAAAAGAGACCCAGTCATCTTGATCAGCAGACACAAAGCATCTCAGATAAGTCTCCAATGTCTGGTTTGTTCTCTCAGTTTGTCCATTGGTCTGAGGATGAAAAGCAGAGGAGAAAGACAACTGAACACCAAGTTTAGAACAAAAAGTCCTCCAAAATCTGGAAACAAACTGGACTCCTCTGTCAGACACAATGTTCTCAGGAATGCCATGTAACCGAACCACGTGCTGAAGGAACAAAGGCACCAATTCGGAGGAGGAAGGCAACTTAGGTAATGGCACAAGATGTATCATCTTGGAAAACCTATCACAAATCACCCAGATAACGGTCATTCTCTGAGAAACAGGGAGGTCGGAAATAAAATCCATAGAGATATGGGTCCATGGTCTCTTGGGCACAGGCAATGGCATCAACAAACCACTAGAACGAGAGCAAGGCTTGGAGCGAGAGCAAGTCCCACAGGACTGCACAAACTCCCTGACGTCACGAGACAAAGTAGGCCACCAAAAGGACCGACTCACCAAGTCTCTGGTACCAAAAATTCCGGGATGACCGGCCAACACGGAACAATGAATCTCAGACATCACACTCTTCTTCCACTGGTCTGGGACAAACAATTTACCAACAGGGTAGCGCTCAGGTTTATCCTCCTGACACCCCTCCAGAGCCAGTCTCAAATTGGGCGAGATGGCGGAAAGAACTACACCCTCTTTCAAAATAACAGCAGGATCAGATAACTCAGGAGAGTCCGCAAGGAAACTCCTCGAGAGGGCATTCGCCTTAACATTCTTAGTGCCAGGGAGTACAATAATAAATTATATTGTGGTACCGTGTTAGCCAGAAAAATCGATGTGAATACTTTTCCGTCCAATTATGACAAGAGCATTCTTAAGGTGATACCTTTATTGGCTAACCAGAAAATTATATGTTCGCTAGCTTTCAGAGCTCAAAGGCTCCTTCTTCAGACAAGATTACATTTAGTGCCAGGGAGAAAGGAAACCACAAAATTAAGCCGCGCCCACCATCTCTCTTAAAGGGGCAGCGTGCATTTTTTGAAAAAGTCAATTAACCAATGGCAGCGCACTCATTACTATATCTGGTCACTCCACCATAAGGGGAGTGCCGGAGCAACGTGTTCTATCATTGCTACATCCGGGTCTGTCCTTGATCTGTCTGCGCTGCGTCTGCAGTCTCTGTGCTTCGCTTACTCTATTTGTCTCCACAGATCATTGGTAACCCGTATCCAGCTAACTTGGTCAATCTCGGTTATTACTGGCGCAAGTGTCATCCCGTTCCGCCATCAGCCATCCGTATCTGTGGACTGTGACAAGGTCACTGGAGCCAGCCTACTACCATCCACTCTGGACCAGGACCTTCCTCATCTCCGTCAAAACATCCACGGTTTCTGTTATATACCAGTTAGCCTTTTGGTCCCTCTGGGACAGCTGCCACATGTTCGGGGTCTAACTGGAGGTAGCACCTGTGTCCTCTGGGTATTCCATTCTGGTCCTGTTCGAGGGGCCTTACTACGGGTACCCGGGGCTCACTAGTCACGCCCCCTTCGGAGCCCCCCGGATCTCGGTCTCGAGGTTCCACATTAAAAAATAAAGACGAATGTGAACTTCACCATCTCTGCCTCCGCTTCCATTCGTTACATCCACGTTATAATTACGTTCAGTTGGAGAAAATTTTCGAGAGAAAAAAGCACAAGGGTTACTTTTAGAGGTCTCAGGATCTCTTTGGGACAAAACGGCACCTGCCCCAATTTCAGAGGCATCAACCTCCACCTGAAATGGCAGAGAAACATCAGGCTGCCGTAGAACAGGAGCAGAAGTGAATCACTGTTTAAGTTCCTGAAACGCAGAGACTGCCTCAGGAGGCCAATTCACCACATCAGAACCCTTTTTGGTCAAATCAGTCAATGGTTTAACAATAACAGAGAAATTACCAATAAATTTACGATAAAAATTGGCAAAACCCAAGAATCTCTGAAGAGCCTTTAATGAAGTAGGTTGGACCCAATCACAGATGGCCTGAACCTTGACCGGGTCCATTTCAATAACAGATGGAGACAAAATGAATCCCAAAAATGAGATCCTCTGTATGCCAAAAAGACACTTTGATCCCTTCACATACAGAGCATTCTCTTTCAAAATCTGGAACACAGTCCGAACATGTTTCACATGAGAGTCCCAGTCATTGGAAAAAATCAAGATATCATCCAAATAAACAATCAGAAATGTATCCACAAAATCCCTGAAAATGTCATTCATGAAGGACTGGAAGACGGAAGGAGCATTAGTGAGCCCAAAGGGCATAGCGTCATGTTCAGGTACAGACAAGTTAAAAAGGCGACCTTTAGGGAATTTACTACCAGGCACTAATTCAATAGCGCAGTCATAGCTCCTATGGGGGGGCAAGGATGCAGATTTACTTGCGCTAAACACATCAGAAAAATCAGTCAAAAAGTCAGGCACATCTTGAGCCTGGGGAGAGGCAGAAAAAACAGGAGTGTTGGCATTAACACATTGACAGCCCCAACTGGTTACAGACACAGATTTCCAATCCAAAACAGGATTTTGAGACTCCAACCAAGGGAAACCTAGTACAATAATGTCATGCAGATTATACAGCACCAAAAATTTGCAACTCTCCTGATGATCAGGTTCAACCCTCATTATCACCTGAGTAGAGAACTGGGGTTTATTCTCAGCCAAAGGGGTAGAATCAATCCCCAGTAGGGGAATAGACTTCCGTAGGGGTATCAAGGGGAGCAGGGAAACCCACCATAACATCTTTTACATTCTCTGACAGACCCTTCCGAAAAAGGGCTGCCAAAGCATCATCATTCCATTTGGTCAGAACTGCCCACTTTCGGAATTTCTGACAGTACAACTCAGCGTCCTCAAGCCCCTGATTTAATGCCAACAAGGTTTTTTCAGCTTGATCAGTGACATTAGGTTCATCGTACAATAACCCCAGAGCCAGAAAAAATGCATCATCATTACTCAAAACAGGGTCCCCAGGTGTCAGGGAAAAAGCCCAATCCTGAGGATCGCCGCGCAGGAGAGAGATGACAATTTGAACCTGCTGTGCTGCGTTCCCTGAGGACTTAGGTTTTAAGGCAAAAAACAACTTACAGTTATTTTTGAAATTCAGAAATTTAGCTCGATCCCCCCAAAACAAATCTGGCATGGGGATCCTAGGTTCCACAACCGGCAACCCTGCAAGATAGGTAGCAATACTCCGAACTTCAGTGGCAAGCTGATCCACATGGCCAGACAACTGTGCAAACTCCATTGAGAGAAAAAAAAATCCTCCTCAGCACCCAGAGAAAAAGAGGGAAAAAAAATGCAGAAAAAAAAAAAAATCTCTGACAACGCTGACAACTTTTTTCTTTCCACACCACTTTTCCCTTCTGTGAGTACCATATAATTTTCAGTTTGGGCCGGTGACACTGTTATGTTTTGGTAGCTGAGGAGAGCAGGCAAAAACGGCAATACACCAGAGAGGTTGGAATCTACTGGATTGCAGTACCCTGACTAACCACCACAACTAAAGGCAGCCGTGGAGCGTTCCTACATTGGTCCTAGATGCCTCGTCACAGCCTGAGAGGCTAACTACACCTAAAGATAGAAAGAGGAAAGCTATCTGCCCCAGAGCAGATCCCCAAAGAACATAGGAAGCCCCCAAACATGTAATGGTGGTTAGACAAGAGGAAACACAGACACAGACAGAAAATAGTATGAGCAAACGCTGGGGCCCAATCTGCCTAGACAGAAAAGGATAGGAAGGATACTTACTGCAATTCCAAAAAACCCTAAAAAAAGCCAACGCTACTAATTGCAAAAACACCTGAGATCACACGACCTCTACCACCTAAATTAGTTCTCTGGTGTAACAAAACTAAGCCGCAGCCACAGAAAAAACTGGAAAAGGCAAATGAACAAACAACAGTGGCTCCAGAGGAACCGAGAGGAGACCAAGCCCCCCGGGGAGCGGAACCTGGCCAACCTCACAGAAATGCAGAGAAAAATGCAAATGGCAAGCACAAAAACAAAAAGCAGAAAATATCTTATCTGAGAGCAGGAGAAGAGGCAAGACTCAGCAAACTTCCAAATGAACCAGGAAACAACGTTGAGACAAGAACAATTGATCACCGGCAACCATGATGGGGGGAAACCTCCCTTATATCCAGCCAGTCTGTAATTCCTGATTGCCAATCCTCATTGAATGGTTCAGTACTGTTTGTAACCACCAGAGGGAGCTTCTGCTCAGAATTCATTTCTAAAACATTCATAACACAGTCCCTCTTATGTGGCGCGTGTGCAATACTCATGGACACTGAGCGTACAGTGCCTTTCTCTCTGGTAGTCACCGGCACACTGCACCTTTTCTCTGTAGTCACCAGGCACACTGCACTTCTCTCTGTCTGTTCCCTGCTGCTGGCAGCTGGAGACGGCAGACACTGGCCTGCACGCTGCTAATGCTCCCAGGACAGAGCACTCCTCTGTCTGGCTGCTGCTGCTGGATGCACGGCTTCCCCTAGCACCTTGTTCCCTCTGCAGATGTTGGGGGACCCTGTTAGTGCTGCCTGTCACGGCGCTTGTGCTCTCTGAGGGGACAGGAAGCAGAGCGCACCGCTCACCTGGCTGCGTGCTGCTCTCTGTTCGCGCCAAACCGCCATGCTGTGCACGCTTTACTCTCTTATATCCCCGCTCTCCTCGGTCAGCAAGAAGGTCCTCCTTGCTAGAGCTTCCCCCAGGCAACAGGTGAAGGTCAGCCTCGTTAAAGCTTTCCCCAGGGAACAGGGGATGCAGCCTTTTCAGATCCGGACCCGGAGCGCAGGTACCCGAGGTCCGGTCGTCTCCCTTACACAGCGATGAGCTCAAAGCGTTCACCTCAGTTGATTGTGAGAAATTTCTGACAGTGAACTGTGGTGAACTCTCTGAGCTCAGCAGTTGTAACGGTTCGACCGAACCCGCTGGACCCGAACATCCTGGTTTCCGCCCATCTCTAGTCAGAAACTCTCATTGTAAGTCTATTAAAGCCTTGTACTGGCTTCATTCTGACTCTCATGGACTTTCAATGAGTTGTGACATCCGGATCGCCCAGCAATCACTGGAGCAATCTCGCAGATCACAACCTGCAGAAGACAACTGTAGCAGCGCCAATAACAGATGAAGACCATGGCTGGGAAGTTAGATTATATGCACAACTCCAGCGTTACATTTCAAAAAACTACCTGGATTTGTGTTTAAAATTCATGTATACTCAGTTACTGTAGTTGTAAAAATGTTTGTTTAATTGCATCTTGTATTTTTTTTAATAATAGAAAAAATAAGTATTTGGAAAGCTCAGCAAGTTTTCATTTTATTTCATATGCCTCATATCCTGGTTTAGCTTGCACAGACACATGTTGGCACGATAAATAAAATGTCTTACAGTTAACAATAGATACATTTTACTGTTGGGGTCAGACAGGACAGCTTTCTAGCTTTTCTACAATGAGTTATGGTGTGCCGTGTTTATGACTTTTCTCAGGTGCACAGAGTTTCAGAGGAACCATTTTCTTATTTATTACCAAGGGTAAACAGCTTTACACTGTATGCAGTTAAATAAAACGTGAATTCTGGGAAAACTAGACTAGCATAAAAAAGATTTATAAAATATGTATCCTTTAAAATAAAATACATTGACATATCAGGCTTTTTTGTCATCCATATGTTTTAAATCTATTAATCTATGTACTGAAGTTTATTAGGTTTTTCATTTGTTCCTACAAAGGTAACAATTATTAAAGAAGACCAGACAGTTGCAGTTTTGCATAGATTTAGAATGATGTGTTTAATATGATTAAAATAAAATAAGCACAGAAAATGCACAGACTGAAATAAAAAAATATAGCAACATATAAAAATATAGCAGCAGTTCCTTCCTTAATCTTCTTTTCATTGATTTTATTTTCTCTCATATTATAATTAAGACTGAGAAATGTGTGAAGAAATGATCCTCCTCCTCACTGTCTGTAAGACAACTGGTTGGAGCAGGAATCTCCCTGCTGTGTCCTATGTGTACAGTCATGGCCAAAAGTTTTGAGAATGACACAAATATTATATTTTCACATGATCTGCTGCTCTCTGGTTTTTATGTGTGTTTGACAGATGTTTTTATCACAGACAGAAATATAATAATTGCAAACATATGAGTAACAAAAGCTTATATTGACAGTTAGAATGAGTTAATGCAGCAAGTTAATATTTGCAGTGTTGACCCTTCCTCTTCAGGACCTCTGCAATTCTCCCTGGCATGCTCTCAATCAACTTCTGGACCAAATCCTGACTGATAGCAGTCCATTCTTGCACAATCAATGCTTTCATTTTGTCAGAATTTTTAGGTTTTTGTTTGTCCACCCGTCTCTTGATGATTGACCACAAGTTCTCAATGGGATTAAGATCTGGGGGTTTCCAGGCCATGGACCCAAAATCTCTATGTTTTGTTCCCTGAGCCATTTAGTTATCACCTTTGCTTTATGGCAAGGTGCTCCATCATGCTGGAAAAGGCATTGTTGATCGCCAAACTGCTCTTGGAGGGTTGGGAGAAGTTGCTCTTGGAGGACATTCTGGTACCATTCTTTATTCATGGCTATGTTTTTAGGCAAGATTGTGAGAGAGCCGATTCCCTTGGCTGAGAAGCAACCCCACACATGTATGGTTTCAGGATGCTTAACAGTTGGCATGAGACAAGACTGGTGGTAGCGCTCACCTTGTCTTCTCCGAATGAGGCGTTTTCCTGATGTCCCAAACAATTGAAAAGGGGATTCATCAGAGAAAATAACTTTACCCCAGTCCTCAGCAGTCCACTGCCTGTACCTTTTGCAGAATATCAGTCTGTCCATGATGTTTTTTCTGGAGAGAAGTGGCTTCTTTGCTGCCCTCCTTGAGACCAGGCCTTGCTCCAAGAGTCTCCGCCTCACAGTGCGTGCAGATGCACTCACACCTGCCTGCTGCCATTCCTGAGCAAGCTCTGCACTGCTGGTGGCCCGATCCAGCAGCAGAAACACTTTTAAGAGACGGTCCTGGCGCTTGCTGGTCTTTCTTGGGCACCCTGAAGCCTTTTTTGGCAACAATGGAACCTCTCTCCTTGAAGTTCTTGATAATGTGATAGATTGTTGACTGAGGTGCAATCTTTCTAGCTGTGATACTCTTCCCTGTTAGGCCATTTTTGTGCATTGCAATGATGACTGCACGTGTTTCTTTAGAGATAACCATGGTTAACAGAAGAGAAACAATGATGCCAAGCACCAGCCTCCTTTTAAAGTGTCCAGTGGTGTCATTCTTACTTAATCATGATAGATTGATCTCCAGCCATGTCTTCATCAACACCCACACCTGTGTTAATGGAGCAATCACTGAAAAGAGGTTAGCTGGTCCTTTTAAGGCAGGGCTGCAATGATGTTGAAATGTGTTTTGGGGATAAAGTTCATTTTCTAGCCAAATATTGACTTTGCAAGTAATTGCTGTTAAGCTGATCACTCTTTATAACATTCTGGAGTATATGCAAATTGCCATTAGAAAAAGTGAAGCAGTAGACTTTGTAAAAATTAATATTTGTGTCATTCTCAAAACTTTTGGCCATGACTGTAGTAGGACAAAAGTTTGCTAAGCATGGGTGGAGCTTCAGTAGGCCCAAGGTTGAGATGGAACTGACCAAGAGGAAGTTAATCTACGGTATTTGTTCTATGTAGAATTTCTGCAAAATTTACTATTCAGGGATTGTTGAGAAATAGTCTAGATTAAAAAAAACTTGGGAATGCATTTTTTCTTGTTTAAATGAAACATTAATTTATAGGTTTAATGTTTATTTTACATTGTTAACCCCTTACCGACATATGTCATACTGATACGACATTCAAGGAATTCAAAAATAGCCCTGGTGCCCTGGCCTAATCTACAGACCCAGTGGAAATCACACCTTCTGAGACCGTGATTGTTATTTATCTCAAGGACCCACCAAGGGATTCCCCGATCCACTGGTGTACCAGTCCAAACCTGTCTAGTGTTAATATAAAAAAAAAATTACCCTGCGCTTCACAATAAATGATGATACACATAAAGTAAATAAATGACCAGTACCTTACTGAATAGAGGCCTTCCGATGTTGAAGTGACATCACGGAAGGTCCTGCAGCCAAGCTGCACCTTCACGGCTCCATTCTCTCAGACACAATATCGCAAGGTGTGCTGCCACCGGCCGGGACGGTACCCTTGTGGTCTGATCAATTAACCCTTTGGATTGTTATCTGGACTTATGTTAAAAGACTCTTATATTTTACAATCTGAACCAAAAGGATTAACAAGGAAGAACAGAGAAATACGACAGACATCATCTTTTCTACAGCCACAGGACCTTTCAACATCGGAAGGCCTCTATTCAGTAAGGTACTGGTCATTTATTTACTTTATGTGTATCATCATTTATTGTGAAGCGCAGGGTAATTTTTTTTTTTTTTTATTTTTTTTTTATATTAACACTTTGCAACCAGGGCAAATTGGAGGTTAATTTTGCCAAACCATTGCTGCTCCACATTCCTAGTTTCTTGCAAAGCGCCCGGGTTTTTCTTTTGTATATGATCAAACCTGTCTATATGCCTATATAAAATGGAACTACCTAAAGCTACATTACTTAAAGGGAATCTGTAACATTGTACATGCAGTTTAATCTAGCATAAATAACTCCATGGAAAATATGGCATATCTATGATATAAAATAAAACCTAAATGATGGAGATTGCATGCACTCTATATGGCCGGACTAATTAAATATATCAATACAAATCATAGAAAATACATTGCAAGACCAAACAGACAAAAAAAATGATTAAGTGTCCTGGGTAATAGTAAAAATGACAAGTTTATTCAAAGGATCAAATAACAGAGGGGGGAGAGGGAAAATATATGCACGCATGTAAAATGGGGGAACATGAAATGCAGGTACTTGCCAAAATTATTATCAGTATGTCTAAATCCTGGATCCCAGACATGAGTCTTGCCTCCTTAGTACTATTTAATTGTAGGTAACTATATATTCCATCTTAGGTTTATATACTTGTATGTATTACTTCAATTATACGATTATGCCTTAGATATTGTACTGTAGGCCTTATGAGGATGTGCAATTTTCGCTTATGAGACCCATGTTTGGGATCCAGGATTTAGACATACTGAACCACTTGGCAAGTACCTGTATTTGATGTGCCCTCATTTTGCATGTGCGCATATATTTTCCCTTCCCATCTCCTGTTATCTGACCCTTTAAACTTTTCACTGATTTTGTTAGTCCCCTTATAGGACTTTAACCTGTGATCACCAAGAAAAAAAAGGAAAATAGTCAGCTTACCAGAGCCTCTGTTGATTTCATGTGTCCAGACAAACTCCCCGCATGGATCCAGGCAGAGCAACCAGAAAAGTGTAAAAGAAAAAGGCAAAAATCCAGCGTGGGAATGACTAAAAAAATAGCTTTATTCAGTGGTTACTTTAAAAAGGGAAAACAATCCCACATAATGATACGAGATATAGCTCCATGAAGACAGATCAACGCGTTTCGACGTGAGTCTTTGTCAAGATCTGACTCGATGTCAGAACAATGATCTAAGAATAGCATGCCTCCTTGTGGTATACATCACCTGACTGTGATTAAATTAACATACACACATATACACCTGATAAAAACAAAGAAAAAACGTCTACAGGATGATGCAAACTGAATATCATCCTGTAAATGATTATGACAAATATAATGAATGAAATGAAACAAAAAATAAAAAATAAGAAATTTTGCACAAGAACATTAAAATATTGTTTGATCAAGTCACATCTAGCATTCATGCCAAGGGGGTACGAGTGTCCAAAGTGAAAATCCAATAGGATTCTCTATTCAATAATTTACGTTTATGGTTGCCTCCTCTTGGAGGTTTAAAGACCTTTTCAATACCACTAAACTTAAAAGAATCCAAATTGCCATTGTGGACGTGTAGAAAATGTCTGGACACTGCAGAAGCCGATGTGACTTTAGGGTTAACCGCGTTTGAAAGATGCCGTCTAATGCGTAACTTTAGAGGACAGGTTGTACACCCCATATATTGTAAACTACACTTAGTACATTCAATCATATAAACAACATTAGATGTATTACAATTTATATACCGTAATTTTTTATGGGGAAGACCATTGCGTTATGTATAGATGAAAAACTCTGCGTTTTCACAGCATATTGACATGCTTTACATTTATTAGCTCCGCATTGATAACAACCCTTGGTGTGTAACCAATTAGAAGTATTACAATTACCATTTGGATTACAGGAAAAAAATCTGGAAGATAAGAGATCAGATTACTTAAAGTTGGTGCTTTTTGGCTGAAAAACATATGTTATTATTTATCACTGTTTTTAGATTGTTGTCTAAATTTAACATATTTCTTAATAATAAATACAATATTAGTAATTTGGGACTATATTTGTGTGTAAAAATGACTGAACTTCTAGAAGCATTATTATCTTTAGGGTATGTTTCCACGGTCAGGAAACACTCAGTATTAGCTGCGGATTGAAGGCAAATAACACAGTCCTATGTAGGGGTGTGGCGATTCCGGATATGTTCAATGAACACATCCAGAATCACCGCGCATTCAGAAGAGGGTGGGGCTCTGGGTGGAGTGGGGTTTCCACTTCGTCCAAAGCGCATTGATTCCGGTACGTTGACACGTACCCTTAGAATTTTTTTGTGTCAAAAGTTCATTTCCGAGACCTTTTTTATATCTTTATTCAAATTATAGTTGGAGTAGCCACGTTGTAATAATTTATTACGTGCTTTTACCACATGGTCTGCATAAATTTCCATATTAGAGTAATCGCGTTTCAGTCTGATAAATTCACCGTAAGGTAAATTATTGATTACATGAGGAGGATGGCATGATTTAGTGGTTAAAATAGAATTACATGCTGTTGATTAAATAAAAGTGTAGATGGTTATAGAATCATCAGTTCTATTACCACAAAGGGTTAGATCTAAAAAATTGATTTTGCTTTCATCAAAATGATGGGTAAATTTTATGTTAAACTCATTGATATTAAAGTAATTGACCAAATCAATAGCTTCATCGTGGGTACCACCCCAGATAAGCAGAAGGTCGTCAATATAGCGACCATACCAAACAATTTTGCCGCTAAATTGATTGTCTTCATTGTAAAGAAATAATTCTTCCCAACGAGATATCACTAAATTTGCCAGCCAGGGGGAAAATTTAGCCCCCATACTCACACCACTGGTTTGCAAAAAAAACCTGCTATCAAAAGTAAAATAATTGTGGTTGAGTAAGAAATCTACTGCCAAAATAAGAAAATCTGTTGTCTCTGTATTGTACAGACTGTATGTGTCCAGATGATATGAAAAACATTTAAGTGCCACATTGTGAGGAATTGAAGAAACTGACTACATCGCATGATAACCAAGTATAATTTTCTTTCCAAAAAAATGTATCAAAAATCGTAGTCATATATTTGGTGTCTCTGATGAAGCTTGGAATCTCTTGTAACAGAGGCTGTAAATTAGAATCAACCCATGCTCCCAAGTGTTCTCCTATTGATCCGATTCCAGATACTATGGGTCTCATGGGAGATGGAGACAGTCCCTTATGTATCTTGGGAAAAGACTGATATAATGGTGTTACTGGATATTGATTATATAGGTAATTCGCAATTTTTTGGTTGAAAACCTTCATATGGAGACCTTCTTGAATGATACTATACAGTTCCAGATTATATCCAGTTGTTGGATTAAACAGGATTTCTTTATAAACATTTTCATTTTCCAGGTCTGATAGAATTAGTTTTTTGTATAGTCCAGCATTCATAAGGACAACGGTACCGCCCTTATCAGACTTTCTTATGATTAGCTCTTTGTTATTTTTTAATTCGTCCAAAACTAATTTTTCTTGCAGTGTCAAATTATTTTTATAGTTTTTATTGTCTTTTATTTCTTTTTTTAATACAACCAAGTCTCTTTCTACCAGGTCCTGGAATTGATCCAGTACAGATGGTCTTAACTGTAAAGGATAAAAAAGCGAATTGCTAGTAACAAAATCATCATTCACAGAGATAAAGTCAGTAGCAGAATCTTTTCTTAATGCATTGAGATGTAGCAGTGTTTTTTGTTCCTCAAAAAATTTCATAGTATCAGTAGGATATTTTTCTTGTTGCATATTAGATTGAACATGCACAACTAGATCTGATGCAGAAAAGTGGCATTTGACAGTAAGATTGTGAGCAAACCTGTTCACATGCAGTAACCTATTGAAAAGGTTAAATTCATTAGTGGGGGAGAAGCCTAGACCTTTACTCAATAAGGAAATCTGTTCCTCAGAGACAATATAGCTGGATAAATTCCAGACTGGTGTTTCCATTAATACCGATAACGTCTTTTTCCTGTGCTTTCTCCCCGCACGTTTTCTGCTTGTTTTGAAGTTTCATTGACCGTTTTATATGGAGCTTTTTTAAGTGAAAAAATTTTTTTTGCACTACTGGTTGATGCCACAGAAGAGTCGGAATGATCATCCAAAGAAAAAACAGATATCAGGTAATTTGTCTGAATCTTTAAAGCTGATTTTGCTTGCCTTATTTCTACATTTGTAAAAATGGGGGGCAGCACAGTGGCTCAGTGGTTAGCACTGTAGCCTAGCAGCGCTGGGGTCCTCCTGGGTTCAAATCTCACCAAGGACAACATCTGTATGTTCTACTCGTGTTTGCATGGGTTTCCTCCGGGTTCTCCGGTTTCCTCCCACATTCCAAAGACATACAGATAGGGAATTTAGATTGTGAGCCCCATCGGGAACAGCGATGGTAATGTGTGCAAACTGTAAAGCGCTGCGGAATATGCTAGCGCTATATAAAAATAAAGATTATTATTATTAAATGTTTTTTCAAAATGGAGTGCGGTTTGGTGTGCCAATTATACACCCTATCAAGGGTATAGTCTTCCATGTCTCGTACAAATATTTTCTTCTTCATGTCCATGATGTTATTTTCCAACTTAAAGTAGACGAAAAATCATATACATATATGGGAAATGAGATCAAAATGTGAAACATAAATTCCCTCTAAAACTAGATTTTATTGATAATAGTAAAAAACACCAACCCAGTGAAAAAAAGGCATATATTAAATATACCTCATGATAAAAATCTAACCTATTGCGTGTCCTGCGCTAATCCTAGATGTTCCTACCTGACCGTGGAGGTTGGCACCACTAGAGATTCGACTTGGCGCCCCCACTCAGCGTAGGCTAACCCTAACTGCCCTGTTACACCCTACAATGTAGTAGGAAAACAATAAATCAATAGGCAGGAGTGAAGAGAGTCTTTAAGCTAGGCACACACAATTGAAAAAAAGAAGATAACAATAGTATCCCTTAATATAACTCCAATTAGCTAGATAACCAGCGATATATATTTTTGGAGGGATTACCATGATCAATTAGGCAGAGCATATATACTCCTTAGTGTCTCCATACCACTTCATGGATACGTCCCATTAGATAATATTGGACCAATAATCCAGACAATGGCTCACAGACCACAAGAATACAGGAGTATCAGCATGAGAATTGGGCTAGTATTCCAATAAACAGCCCATGAGACATAACACAGTATTGCAGGTCCATGGGTGTAGTTTATAAAGCCACCTGTACTTGCCCCTTGGACTATGTTGGGAAAACTAAAAGGGAATTGAGAGTAAGAGTGGGTGAGCATTGCAATGACATTAAGAACAAAAGGGATGCACCAATATCCCGTCATTTGAATAGTGTACATTCGGGCTGTCTATCAGACATCACCTTTACAATGGTTGAATTGATAAAACCTAAAACAAGAGAGGGAGATCATGATAAAATGATCTTAAAACGTGAGGCCGAATGGACCTTCAGGCTGCAATCTCTGTCTCCAAAGGGTCTAAATGAATATATATCGTATACATGCTTTATTTGAAATAAGTCTACTTGATAAACATTCTATGGTCCATTTTTTAATGGTTGTGAGAGGATCTATGACATCCATACTATTGACATGTGTTACATGTCTAAACCCATTGTGGCTATTAATATTGTTATCATTTATCTATGGATATTCATGTCTTTATTATTTAATATTAAACCTTGGTCACAGCTTTCCATATTAATTGAATTTGATGTATTGTCTCTGACTACTAGTCCGGCGGTTATTATCGATACATTGAGTTAATTCTGCCTGCATTACATACTAACGTCACACTAATGGACGGCAGTAATGCGTTCCAGCAGGTGGAACGCAAGACACGGCTGGACGGGGCGGAAATGACGTCGGCGCTCCTAGGCTGGACTGGGCGGAAGTGACTTCTGCGCTCCGAGAGCTGAGACGCAAGCCGCTCCCGGAAGCATCTGTAATATCCATACCACGCTGCCGCACCGTGAGTAGGGATGGCGTCTGACATCTAAGGGGTAAGCTTATTGTGACCTATAGGATGACCCGGTTTATACACTCATGATTAGGTGGGTGGACCAATTCTGGCATTAATGAGGGGTGGTTATTTAAATCCACCTGAGGCTATGTGGGGGCGCAATATCATCTATTATGGCAGCCGGTCCGCATCATTCTATGAACTCCTGATGAACCGTTCAATTAACGGGGAAACGCGTCGGGGTGTACTGAAGATACGATAAGTTACCCTTCTTGGGAGCAAGCATATAGGGCAATATGGCAATACTGTGTTATGTCTCATGGGCTGTTTATTAGAATACTAGCCCAATTCTCATGCTGATACTCCTGTATTCTTGTGGTCTGTGAGCCATTATCTGGATTATTGGTCCAATATTATCTAATGGGACGTATCCATGAAGTGGTATGGAGACACTAAGGAGTATATATGCTCTGCCTAATTGATCATGGTAATCCCTCCAAAAATATATATCGCTGGTTATCTAGCTAATTGGAGTTATATTAAGGGATACTATTGTTATCTTCTTTTATTCAATTGTGTGTGCCTAGCTTAAAGACTCTCTTCACTCCTGCCTATTGATTTATTGTTTTCCTACCTACATTGTAGGGTGTAACAGGGCAGTGAGGGCTAGCCTACGCTGAGTGGGGGCGCCAAGTCGAATCTCTAGTGGCGCCGACCTCCACGGTCAGGTAGGAACATCTAGGATTAGCGCAGGACACGCAATAGGTTAGATTTTTATCATGAGGTATATTTAATATATGCCTTTTTTTCACTGGGTTGGTGTTTTTTACTATTGTCAATAAAATCTAGTTTTAGAGGGAATTTATGTTTCATAATTTCCAACTTAGCAATATTTTCTTTCATTCTGACATGATAAGATTGAAATTCTTTCGACATGGTATTTTCCTTAAAGGAAGATTGTATATTTAGTATCTCTGTTTTAAGGGAGTTTAATTCTATGTGCTCATATTTGATAATGAGCACAATCGACTTTAGTGAACACTGGCTTAAAATCCGGTTCCATTCATTATGAAAGCCATCATCAAAGATTGTGGTAGGATTTTTCTTTAGGCGTAGTCCTCTACGGATCATGTTTTTGCCTTCATATGTTTGCAACGTGTTAAGATCCCACCATATTTGGGTTTCTTTAACCATCTTTCTTTCAAGCTGCAACGTCAAATCTTTGATTTTTTCTGATTCCACAGTATTAGTAGATGTGTCATTATTAAAGACCGAAGCCAATTTGCTAAGTCTTGCAGAATGGTCATTTATATCTTTAAAACCGCTAGATTGCGGATCCATAATACTCCTTGAAGGAATTTGATGAAATCTTGCACAGAAAATATGTTCAAAAAAGTAACTGATGCTGCAAGTATGGTAGTATAGAAATCAGGAGGTAGGTATGAGCACGACTAGAGAGCTCCGTATGCATAAACACCAAGAAAAAAAAGGAAAATAGTCAGCTTACCAGAACCTCTGTTGATTAACCTGTGATCGTCTGATTGTGTGCTATATACAGCAATGCCACAGTATTGTTTATATAGTAAAAATCAAGGACTCCTTTGAAGCCCCATCACAGGGTGTGACAAAAGTAGAGACTGCAAATGTACAAAAATCACCAACTGACCTACAATCTAGATGGAAATAGAAGGAAAAGGATCCCTCTTCAACCCTGTAAGGCCCTTGAGACTGCGATTGTAGGTCCATGGTGACCTGAGGCCAAGTAATGGCTGGGGGATATGGTGGCCTATTAAACCCTGTTTATGGCAAGGTCTAACAGGTTGTGCCAGTCTGAAACTGACAGGTCTCATGCACCGCAGCACAAAAGTATTACAGTGTATGAGGCCAGAGATCAAAATATAACATATTCACTTCCTATAGTGGGATTAAGTTAAACAACAACATTCCACAAAATTTCTAAAAATTAAAAATAAAAAAACCTCAAAAAAGTACAAAATATAGCGAAATACTGTTTTGCCACTAAAAACACAGCTTTTGTGTAAAAGGACGAATAAAAAAAACACACGAACACATAATTGGCATGGCAAACCTACAAAGAAGTCACAGAGATATATTGGTCCTTATTGAATATGACCAATAAGAACAAGTAAAAACACAGATAAGAATGAGACAATCAGCAAATGACAGCACAAAAATACACACCCAAAGATAAAAAAATATAGAATAGTCAAGGCTAGTAGTGATACATGAACGTTAAAAAATCAATGATATATATTATACAAATCAAACTTTTATTGGTTTAACCAAATACAGTAATCCTGGCTAATGGGTCACATAAATATATGTGGGTTAATGCAGAAACATATGCAGTCAATAAAGACTAGAAGCTTGTAGATTACAATTCCAGCATTGAACATAATGAGAGTGAATAAAGTTGGAAAATAAAAAAGTGATCCTACATATTCATTACCTCCTGCTGATGTGGTGCTAAGCCCCAACATGTGTTTTGGCTATGAACCTCTATATGGGGGATTCACCACATCAAGAATGACCCAAACCTTAAAACTGTCATATTTATCACATACAGTGAACACCATAAAAATAGATAAAATCATACCAAAAACATCACCTTTCATCATACTGACAAGCAAAAAATGGAATAAAAGTTATCAAAAAGTCTTATGCAAAATAAAAAGGTATCACTTCAAACGTCAAGTCGTCCTACAAAAACCAAACCTTCCATACATCACCATTTTTCATTGTGCAGAAAAATATTAAAGTTACAGCTCTCAAAATAAATATGGTAATGCAAAAACAAAATATATTTTGTAAAAGACTGTTTTTCATGCGCAAAAGTAGCAAAGCATAAAAAACCTTATATAAATCTGGTATCTTTGTATTCATACTGACCCAAAGAACAAGGTTGTGTTATCCCTTTTACTGCATGGTGAACAGCATAACAAAAATAAATTACAATTTTTGAATTGCTACTTTTCACCCATTATGGGTTTGAAAAATCTAAATAAAAGTGATTAAAAAAGTTACATACACCAATTTGGAAACAATAAGAACTTTAACTCATCCCACGAGACCTCACATCACCTTAAGGCTGGGCCTCACATAGCGATACACCAGCGATCCCGACAACGATCTGGATCGCTGGTGTATCGCTATATTATCGCTGCTGAGCTGCCAAACAGGTAGCGATCAGGACAGCGACACTGCGGGTAACATCGCTAGTTACCTGCAGTGTACCTTGGATACCAGCGCCCTGATGCAGGGAGCTGGTAACCAAGGTACACATCGGGTTTCCAGGCGCTGCGCAGTGCCTGGAAACCCGCTGTGTACCTTGGTTACCAGCTCCCTGCATCAGGGCGCTGGTATCCAAGGTACACAGCGGGTTTCTAGGCTCAGCCCCGCGCCTGGAAACCCGCTGTGTACCTTGGTTACCAGCGGATCGCTGGTCTCCTGCCTGTCACACGCAGCGATGCGTGCCTGTCAGGGGGAGACCAGCGATCAAAAAAATATCCAGACATTTCAGCGACGATCAGCGATACCCGGCAGGGGGGCTGATCGTCGCTGAATGTCACACACAGCGATATCGCTGGTGAGCTCGGTGCTGCGTCACAAAACTAGTGACTCAGCACCGATCTCGCTAGCGAGATCGTTGTGTGAGACGGGCCCTTTAGACATTGTCTGGAAAATGATGTGGTGGTATCTGCCTTTTTAGGCTTCCATAAAATTGTAGTCCACCACAGTTTTGTGCACTTCTGAAAAGGATGACACCACTGAACAGAGACAAGTTGGAGTCCAGATTAACTCTGCTGCCTCATTATAGTGAATGGACCGGTTGGGAAAGTAATCTGAATTACGTCAGTCAAAGATTTAGATGGAAACCCCGATGTAAGTGCTCAGCCTAGTGCGCAGGATAAATGTGAGCCCAAACGTTATGTAAAGTGTTCCCAATAAAAGCTTCAGCTCAATCCACAAAAAAAACAAGTTCTCACTCAGGTCCGTCATCTGTTAGCGGAAATAAAGGAGGCTTTCAATATTACTGGTAGCACATTGAAAAGCACCATGGCTTCTCGCTCCCCAAAAGAAATTTAGCAAATTCTGCACTCCCAAATCCAAATGCCCCACTCCCTTCTGAGCCCCATAGTGTGCCTAAACCACATTTAGCATTCACATGTTTAGCATTTCTGTAGTGACAGGAGCCAACTTAATTTACGGGTGCATGCCTCCAGAATAACGACCTGGGCACGACAACGTACTTGTCACTACAACGTACTGGGCACTACAATAGCAGTTTGCAATTTTCACTCAGCAACATCCACCATTAGGTTTCTAATCATAGACAGAGAATTCCTTACTACCATGAAAACTATAGAAAAGAATGCTGGGTTTACTTTTTCCAAAAATTATAACCGTTTAGTTCAATACTTGTTGATTGCTTTTCAAAGACTGGCAGCAAACATGAGTGTCAAATTTATTTTCTTCATAGCCGCCTGAGCTACTTCCCCTCCAAACTTGGACCTATGAATGAAGAACAAGGAGAATGCTTTCACCAAGACATCAGGACCATGTAAAACAGATACCAAGGTATATGGAACCCAAACATGATGGCAGCCTACTGCTGGTGTTTACCACGTGACCACCCTGATCATAACTACTCCAGTGCATTTAAAAAAGAGAAAATTTCTTCCTAACAATTAAAATTTACATAACTGCTCTCTTGTTTAAACAATAGACTTGTTTTTTTGCATGAAACAAGTATTTAGTGCTATCGCTTCTTCAAAAATCTTTTTTATTACCCCTCATATTCAACTTTAAAACCAATAATCAAACATTTCTCATGTGTGAAAAAGTTTGATGTAGTGCATATCTTTTACTTAATATCTGGAATCAGTATATTTCATTTGGGTAAAATCAGAAAAACTCAGATCAGCAGAATTTTTTATTTCTAAAATAAGATTGTGGTCATGGAAGCGATGGATACATAGTAGTTACATAATCTATGTTTGAATCAGTGTTTTCCTTTCTAAATTAACTAGGTAATAGATAACAGTTGATTATCATTCACTCACTACAATGCAAATAAAATGTACATTTCATCAATTTGTTCACTTGTAAAACGATTGTATAACATATGGCAAAGACTGAAAAAAAGCAATTTGTATCAAACATTACAATATAAGAGTCACATCAGTCAGATCAGTTGTCCACAAGGGAGAATTCTATTGCCTTATGATCCATTAAACATAGATTTCTTAGGGAAATGAAGTACTGAACGTATAGGTACATTGACTGAAGTCTCACATCTATTGGGAGTAGAAATGCTATTTGGTGCTAGTTGACAACATTGACAGAGACTCTGAAGCATGAGCTTAGCACTGCACAATAGGGAAATCAATGAATAGCCGCAGTAGAACACAGTAGGAACAAGAGAAAAATTATTTTATTTTCCCTAAGAAAATGTAACAAGATATTATATGTAAATGATTAAAAATACTAAAAAATTGAAAATTTGAAGAAAATAAAAATAACCACTTTACTAGAATGTAAAACTAATGTGTGAAAACAGTATGAATAAGAAGCTATTAAAACATCTTTATCTCTATAGATTTTTCATTGTAGACTAAATTGAAGATGATTTCATTACATGAAAAAAGATGTAAGAGTGCAATAATTGCTACATTAAACATTTGCAATTGCCAATGGCTGTTTTACTGTACTTAGCCAATTGTATCATGGTTGGGACTGTATAATTACATTCACATTGTGCTTCAACTGCTTAGAAAAAAAGTAACTTTTTGACTTTAAATATTTTCTGTGCTTCAATATATTCCACATTAAGTTCAATGGGAGAGAAATAATGAGTGCTGAGGTTAATTACCTTGGAATTGTTCCTATTATTGTCTGGTGAGTACCTGAAATTATGTTTGTTAGGAGGAAGCCGCAATTTATGCTTCCGTTTGGGGATAGAAATAACGGAAACAGAGACGGAAGATGAGGCACCAGATATGTCACTCGCTGGTGGATTGGAGGAGATAGATGGGGTGTGATCCCTGGTTGTGCCCCTAGTTGGATGCCTCTTCCATTTGTATACGTTACCAAGTATCAAATCCCTTTGATATCTAATGAATTTAGTAGATTGATTATCTTGAATGTCTTTGACCCATGAATCAATTTCTTTATTTATTTGGGTATTGATTGACTGAATATGTTCGGGAGATAGATCTGGTTTGGCATCTTGTTTATAATCCCACACACATATTCCCCCCTTTAGTTTCGCACCCCTATCATCACCACCTCATCCTTTCATTGTGGTCATCTGAATATTCCACTCTTCATCCATGATGCATTTAATATTATAGTCCTTTTTATTTTTCATTTCTATCCATTCTTTACTTTTCATTTCTTATCATTCATCATTCATCACCTTCATACACATCCCATGCTTCTCAGGAAATGTAGGTCTTTTGGCCATTTTCTTCCATTTTTGCCCCTGATAGGACGCCTCCACTATACCAGACAGACACTACCCATTTTCCATCAATGGCAGTACACATTGTGCAGCTTTTAAAATGTTGACGTATCTCCACTCTAGACATTACTCACCATACTGAATTCACTACGTTGACAGGAGCAGACTGGAGCTGTACACATGCACTGCCTGCACCCCGGGTGGTCTCTGTCTCCTTCGTCTCCATGCCTCCGGGATGCCAAGTCGCGATCATGTGACTCGGCATCAGCGGTCACATGACAGGGGTGTCGGTGACTTTTGGGGCCTCCTGGCACACATGCATCAGCGCTGAGATCTCATCTCCCGAGATCTTGGTGCCAAGATCTCCATCTGCGCATGCGCCACCACAGGCAGCCATTTTTCCAGAGTCCACCACATAGGAAACCATGGAACTGCGGGGCTCTGGCCTTTCACAAATTGTCAGCAGAGCCCCTGCAGCACCGGACCCTCCCACAGCGGCGCGCCACACATCGGCACACCCCCCTTATCCCAGCCTGTGGGCTGAAGCAATGCTCCACTCTTGCCTCCTTAAGCAGTGACCCTGGGACCCCGCTTCACCGCGGCCACCACCCCCAGCAAGCAATAAGACACATGGATTATAAGAAGCACCACCATTTTATTAAAAAAAAGTTTTTTTTCCTATTTTTCTCCTCAAAATTTAGGGTGTGCCTCATAATTTGGAGTGTCTTATACTCCGAAAAATAAGGTATATCACTCACTCCACAGGCGATTATATACTCCATCTCGTATAGTTGGATATTTATCTATTGCTGCATCCAGTACGTGTTTTACATTAGGTACCTACCATGCAGGGTGCCCAATCTTTTGCGTTGTCCCATTTTCCTTATCGTAATTTTTAAAATGTAAAAGATGAAGTTATACATATATTTTTTTGCCTAAAATTCACAGAAAATGTGCCATCTTTACCTTTCACCCTTTTAGAGATTATTTTATCTTCAACTTGCGCAACAGTTCACAATAACAGTAATTTTGACCAGGGTTGCCCAAACTTTTACATGCCACTGTAAACAGCTCCTTCAACAGAAAAATAAAAGTTTTACATCTCAGAAAAATGGTCCCAAACCAGTGGTTTTATATATTTTTTTATACATTTCTGATTTTTTAGTTGCCAAATAATAATAATACTAATCTAGAAAAGTTTGATATTTCCATAAGCATGCAAATTTGAAAAATCATGTTACAAAGTTATTTCTACCACTCAATGAACACCATTCATACAAAACTCTAAAAAACAATAGTGGAATTGTGTTTTATAATCACACTTGGATTTTTTCTTTACATTTTTCAATACATTATGTTTTAAAATGAATGTTGTCAATCAAAATTACAGTTTGACTCATAAAATCATGCTTTCATATGACTATATTGACCAAAAATAAAAAAAAGTAATAGCACTTGGTAGAAACAGAAAAAACGGCAAAATGAAAATTGGCCATGGCAGCAACAGGTTAAAGAAGTACTACCACAATTTTTTTTATTTCCTAACTATGATGTAAGACTTTGGAGCGTCAGTCAGAACGAGTCTTCATAGGCTTTCACTATATATGCATCTTCGGGCTTACATATAAACACCAGTGTGATCTGCCAAGTCAGAATTTTAGTCATGTAAGTTAGAAGAGGAGTGGAGTGATGCTGGAAACCAAGGAAGACAACAATTACTGAGTATATTAAATCACTTTTTCTACATTACATATACATTTAGACAAGCCTAGGGAATAAAATATTTTGCTGCACATTGTTGGATGGTAGTAAGAAGTGGGACAGGATGCAGGGTCGGACTGGCCCTCCGGAGAACCAGAGGATTTTCCGGTGGGCCCTGGCATCTGGGGGGCCCTGGCACCTGCTGGCATACAGAGGCCAGTTGCCTAGGGCCCCCGCTGCTCCAGGGGCCCCCAGCCGGTGGCGTGTCGCTAATAGCGGCACACCACGCAGCTGCCATGGGGGCCCCGTGCCAGCGGAGCAGCAGCGGGTGACAGGAGGCAGGAGCCCCCGTCCCCGCTGCTGAAGAGAAATGAATATTCACTGCTTCCCACGCCCACATGGGCGTGGGAAGAAGTGAATATCATTACTTACCTGTCCCGTTCCACCGCCGTGTCCTCGGGTCCTCTTGCTGCGATGTTCAGGCAGAGGGCGCGATGACGTCATTAGTGAGTGCCGCGCCCTCTGCCTGATCATTCACTGCCGGAGGACCCGAAGACAGCGGCGCGCAGCGGTGGAGCGGGTGACAGGTAAATCTCTCAGGTGTCGGGGCCCTGAGCCAGCAGTGACACCGGCACCTGTCCCCCATAGCGCGCCGGTGTCCCCGCCTGCTCAGGACACCGGCACCTGGCCCCCAGCAACGAGAGGTGAGTATGTCTTTTTTTTTTTTTTGCACAGCAGCAGCTGTGGCAGCATAAAGGGGCCTATAAAATGCAGCATCTATAGGGGCACAGTCTGTGGAGCATCTATGGGGGCATAATCTATGGGGCATAATCTGTGGAGCATCTATGGGGGCATAATCTATGGGGGCATAATCTATGGGGGCACAGTCTGTGGAGCATCTGTGGGGGCATAATCTATGGGTGCATAATCTGTGGAGCATCTATGGGGGCATAATCTATGGGGCATAATCTGTGGAGCATCTATGGGGGCATAATCTATGGAGCATCTATGGGGGTATAATCTATGGGGGCATAATCTATGGGGGCATAATATATGGAGCATCTATGGGGGCATAATCTATGGAGCATCTATGGGGACATAATCTATGGAGCTTCTATGGGGGCATAATCTAAGGAGCATCTATGGGGGCATAATCTATGGAGCATATATGGGGGCATAATCTATGGAGCATCTATGGGGGCATAATCTAAGGAGCATTTATGGGGGCATAATCTATGGAGCATCTATGGGGCATAATCTATGGAGCATCTATGGGGGCACAATCTATGGAGCATCTATGGGGGCATAATACATGGGCAGAATATGGGGCACAATCTATGGAGCATCTTGTGGGGCATAATACATGGGGCAGCATATGGGGCATAATCTAATTTTCCACCCTAGGCTTATACTCGAGTCGATACGTTTTCCCAGTTTTTTGTGGCAAAATTAGGGGGGTCGGCTTATACTCGAGTATATATGGTATCTATCTATTATCTATCTATATCTATATATATATATATATATATATATAGCATTATACCCTATGAGGGGGGGCAGCATTATCCTTTCTGAGGGGGCAGCATTATCCCCTATGGGGGGCAGCATTATCCCCTATGAGGGGGCTGCTTTATAATCTATGAGGGAGGCTACCCCAACTCCTGCTACATAATTAAGACATGTACTACCTTATATTATACCCTGATATTAGTGTGTTTTACTGCACAATTGGTGGTCTTGTATTTATTTCTATGTAGCTACATAGTGGGCCCCAAGAATGATTTTCTCTGGTGGGCCCAAGGTGTTCAAGTCCGACGCTGACAAGATGTAAGGACATTCAGTAAATGAACACCTCAATATCAGTTTAACTTTTAGGGCCTTTAATAAAACATTTCCTGGGGGCTTTGAACTTTTGACAATGTTTGACAGGGAATACAGTTTTTAAAGTTCCAAAGAACAACAGTTTGGAGAACTAAGTATATTGAAATATTCCAAATCCTCGTAGATATCTACATACTGGCTCAATCCAAATGCTAAAAACAGTAGAATGAGCCAGAGAATATTTATGGCTTGGCCTGAATCCATATTGAACATAGCTTGCTAAGCTATTACAAATTTCACGTGGCTCTATGCTTTCACCAGTACACTGCCCTCTTCTTTTTAAATTCCCTCATTTATTCATGGAAGAATATTGATCTTTAGTATTGAATGTCTTTAGAATAACAAGAACACATTGCTCATACTTGAAAAACATTGAATTTCCAGTAAGTTATGCCGGATCTCAAAACTTTGGATAGAAGAGAGTTTTCATTTTCAGAAAATGACTGCTATTGTACATTATGAGGAAGATTAAAAATGGTAATATGTCAAATTCAAGAGACTTCTGTCATATTGAGCCCATCTATAGACGTCACCAGTAGACATTGCAGGAAATATGAAGCAAGATGCTTTTCAACGTTTTACTGTTTGCACAATTTACCCACCAACCACATTTGTAAATGTACAAGGGCATTAAGTATATGGAGTTGTTATCAGAAAATGTACTGCTCTTTGCCTCTTAGATCCTGGATATGCATAGAAAGTGAATATTTTTACATAAAAGATATTTTCTTCTTAGGCATTGTATCTTTAGAGGTCTGTTTTATTTATTGGACGAATGCACAATAAGGTCGTGTTCAGATGACGCATTTGCAATATGTTTGTAAGCCATAAATTTAAGAAAACACTGTAAAATCAATAAGATTTCTAAAATCAAAGCAAAAACACATTGTAAATGCATCGTGTGAACATGGTCTAAATAGAAAAAGAAGCAACTATCAATTTAGTTAAAAATTATTCCATTCTGTGTGTATTGTTTCTGTACAGGGGTAATGCTATCCATGGTAACAGTCAAGTGACAAACTCCATAATATTTTGAGTTTAAATTACCTAAATTTGATGATGCAAATGTTTGTAAGCTTGCATACATTTGATGTTCAAGACGCAAGGGACAAATCAAAAGCAATATGACTGAGGGATCAGACTACAGAGTTTGCTTGTTGTCTGTTACAATGGAAATACAGTCTTTATAGAAGCTGAAGGCAGAAAGAAATAGAACATTTGTAATTAAATCTCAATTAAATTTGCTTCATATTTCATCTTAGATTTGGCAGCAAAAGTGGCATAGCCTTTAAAGTGGTTCTGTAAATTGTATAGTAGGTAAACAGATTTTAAAGGCAAAATAATGGAAATTACTCATACATAGCTTGATTTGCTTTTTTTTCTTTCTTTTCCTCTTGATCTTCCAATTTAAGCAGCAATATTCTGCTTGCTTTGAAATTCCCAATGTAGTAAAATGACTCCTTCCAGTCAAAAGACTGCTCTGCTCCTCTGACAGTGGCTTATGTCTGTAATTGGGGCTATCAGTCGAAGGCTGGCAGCTCTGAAAAGGGATTTCAGTGCCAGGCTTTGCACAAACCACTCCATCTATTCAGTGGCGTAGCAACTTTTGTGGCGCCCTGGGCGGCAAATTTTAGGCCACACCCCTAGCCACACCCATTTCACTGGTCACACCCATATCCACGCCATGACCACACCCACTTAGCATTGCTGATCACACTGTTTCATAAACAATAATTATAAACACATACCTCTCAACCGTCCCGGTTTCAGAGGGACAGTCCCGATTTCGGGACCCTGTCCGCTGTCCCGGCCAGGCGGTTTACTTTCCGCATTAGAATTGTACATACGGAAACCCCGGGGACCTCCCACACATTCTGGCAGCCACAAGTCACGTTCCATCGCTGACCTCATTTCCCCAGGATGTGGGGATCTCACCAGCTATGAGGCGCTCCATTCAATACCCGGCTCTCACTGAGCGAGACAGGCAGGATCTGGGGATCTCTTCATCTGTTGAACAGATCCCATGTTGAGATCCCCACATCCTGCTTGTCTCGCTCAGTGAGAGTCGGGTACTGTATGCAGCGGTCCGTACAATACCCGGCTCTCACTCCAACAGATCCAGCGGCTTGATGCGTCGCCGTTCTGAAGACTCTCCCGAGAACGAGTTACAGTACGGAAATGAGGTCAGCGGTCATTTCCAGCGTTCAGCTGACTTACAGCACGTCACCTCTGGTGGAACGTGACATGTGGCTGCCAGAACGTGTGGGAGGTCCCCGGGTTTCCGCATGTACGATTCTAATGCGGGAAAGTAAACCTCCCGGCCAGGACAGCGGGACAGGGACCCAACCCTACACAGATAACAGCATTCTCTCCGTCCCCACGCAGACCAATGCACATAATGGCACCCCTCCTTCCCCCCTGCAGCCCCCAAGCACACAGATCCCGCAAGTAACAGGACCCTTGTACATGCGCGGCTCCGCTCTTTGTGGCCCTGTACACACACGGCTCCGCTCCACACACCTCACACGCACAAGGCTCCGCTCCGTACACCTCTACACACACGGCTTTGCTCCGTACACCTCGTACACACACGCTTGTCGACACTCGTACACAAGCTTTGCTCCGTACACCTCGTACACACACGGCTTTGCTCCGTACACCTCGTACACACACGGCTCCGCTCCGTACACCTCCGCTCCGTACACCTCGTACACACACGGCTCTGCTCCGTACACCTCGTACACACACGGCTCTGCTCCGTACACCTCGTACACACACGGCTCTGCTCCGTACACCTCGTACACACACGGCTCCGCTCCGTACACCTCGTACACACACGGCTCCGCTCCGTACACCTCGTACACACACGGCTCCGCTCCGTACACCTCGTACACACACGGCTCCGCTCCGTACACCTCGTACATACACGGCTCCGCTCCGTACACCTCCGCTACGTACACCTCGTACACACGGCTTTGCTCCGTACACCTCGTACACACACGGCTCCGCTCCGTACACCTCCGCTACGTACACCTCGTACACACACGGCTCCGCTCCGCACACCTCGTACACACACGGCTTTGCTCCGTACACCTCGTACACACACGGCTCCGCTCCGTACACCTCGTACACACACGGCTCCGCTCCGTACACCTCGTACACACACGGCTCCGCTCCGTACACCTCGTACACACACGGCTCCGCTCCGTACACCTCGTACACACACGGCTCCGCTCCGTACACCTCCGCTACGTACACCTCGTACACACACGGCTTTGCTCCGTACACCTCGTACACACACGGCTCCGCTCCGTACACCTCCGCTATGTACACCTCGTACACACACGGCTCCGCTCCGCACACCTCGTACACACACGGTTTTGCTCCGTACACCTCGTACACACACGGCTCCGCTCCGTACACCTCGTACACACACGGCTCCGCTCCGTACACCTCGTACACACACGGCTCCGCTCCGTACACCTTATACACACGGCTCCGCTCCGTACACCTCATACACACGGCTCTGCTACATCCACACTGTAAACCCGAGTCCCGACCCCCACACACACACACAAACTTACCCTAATCCAGCACCATGACAACATCACAGCAGAGTCTTGCACACAAGGAGGACACTGATCATCTGACCCCTGACTCCTCCCCTCCTGTGACCTCATCACAGGTCCTGTGGGCACAGAAAACTACAGCAATAGCACTGGAGGACACTGATCATCTGACCCCTGACTCCTCCCCTCCTGTGACCTCATCACAGGTCCTGTGGGCACAGAAGACTACAGCAATAGCAGCGTCATTGCTAGCTGCTGTGAGGCTAATGCTGTAGAGACGGAGGGCAAGGAAAGGGTGCCGCCCCCACACACACGTGCCGCCTGGGGCGGACCGCCCCCCCGCCCCCCCCACGCTACGCCACTGATCTATTAGATTCCAGAGAGACCCTGGCCTTCAACCTTTAACACCTGCACATTGATCTGTACTTACACAGGGCCATCTAGATGACATCCTCAGAGTAGCTGCTGTTCCTTGACATAATCTGTTGTGAGAGGTTAACCCCTTCACCCCCAAGGGTGGTTTGCACGTTAATGACCGGGCCAATTTTTACAATTCTGACCACTGTCTCTTTATCAGGTTATAACTCTGGAATGCTTCAACGGATCTTCGCGATTCTGAGATTGTTTTCTCGTGACATATTGTACTTCATGATAGTGGTAAAATTTCTTCGATATAACTTGTGTTTATTTATGAAAACGCAAATATGGCGAAAATTTTGAAAATTTCGCAATTTTCAAATTTTGAATTTTTATTCCCTTAAAACAGAGAAATATGTCACACAAAATAGTTAACAAATAACATTTCCCACATGTCTACTTTACATCAGCACAATTTTGGAAACAAAATTTTTTTTGTTAGGAAATTTTAAGGGTTAAAAGTTGACCAGCGATTTCTCATTTTTACAACAAAATTTACAAAGCCATTTTTTTTAGGGACCACCTCATATTTGAAGTCACTTTGAGGGGTCTATATAGCAGAAAATACCCAAAAGTGACACCATTCTAAAAACTACACCCCTCAAGGTACTCAAAACCACATTCAAGAAGTTTATTAACCCATCAGGTGCTTCACAGGAGCTGAAGCAACATGGAAGGAAAAAATGAACATTTTACTTTTTAGTCACAAAAATGATTTTTACAAACATTTTTTTTATTTTCACAAGGGAAAAAGGAGATAAAGGACCGATAAAGTTGTTGTGCAATTTCTTCTGAGTACGCCGATACCCCATATGTGAGGGAAAACCACTGTTTGGGCACACGGCAGGGCTCGGAATGGAAGGAGCGCAGTTTGACTTTTCCAAACCAAAATTGGCTGGAATTGAGAATGGACGCCATGTCGCGTTTGGAGAGGCCCTGATATGCCTAAACAGTGGAAACCCCCCACATGTGACCCCATTTTGGAAACTAGACCCCCTAAGGAACTTATCTAGATGTGTGGTGAGTAGTTTGAACCCTCAAGTGCTTCACGAAAGTTTGTAATGTAGAGCCGTGAAGAAAAAAAATCATATTTTTTCCACAAGCATGATGTTTTAGTCCCCAAATTTTTATTTTCCCAAGAGTAAGAGGAGAAATTGAACCACAAAAGTTGTTTTCCAACTTGTCCTGAGTACGCTGATACCCCATATGTGGGTGGGAATCACTGTTTGGGCGCACGGCAGGGCTCGAAAGGGAAGGAGCGCCGTTTGACTTTTCCAAACCAAAATTGGCTGGAATTGCGAACGGACAGCATGTCTCGTTTGGAGGGCCCCTGATGTGCCTAAACAGTGGAAACCCCCACATGTGACCCCATTTTGGAAACTAGACCCCCTAAGGAACTTATCTAGATGTGTGTTGAGTAGTTTGATACCCTCAAGTGCTTCACGAAAGTTGTAATGTAGAGCCGTGAAGAAAAAAAAAATCATATTTTTTCCACAAGCATGATGTTTTAGTCCCCAAAATTTTTATTTTCCCAAGGGTAAGAGGAGAAATTGAACCACAAAAGTTATTGTCCAACTTGTCCTGAGTACGCTGATACCCCATATGTGGGGGGGAACCACTGTTTGGGCACACGGCAGGGCTTGAGAGGAAGGAGTGACGTTTGACTTTTCCAAACCAAAATTGGCTGGAATTGCGAACGGACGCCATGTCGCGTTTGGAGGGCCCCTGATGTGCCTAAACAGTGGAAACCCCCCACATGTGACCCCATTTTGGAAACTAGACCCCCTAAGGAACTTATCTAGATGTGTGGTGAGTAGTTTGAACCCTCAAGTGCTTCACGCAAGTTTGTAATGTAGAGCCGTGAAGAAAAAAAAATAATTTTTTCCACAAGCATGATGTTTTAGTCCCCAATTTTTATTTTCCCAAGGGTAAGAGGAGAAATTGGACCACAAAAGTTGTTGTCCAACATGTCCTGAGTATGCTGATACCCCATATGTGGGGGGACCACTGTTTGGGCGCACGCAGGGCTTGAAAGGGAAGTGCACGTTTGACTTTTCCAAACCAAAATTGGCTGGAATTGCGAACGGACGCCATGTCGCGTTTGGAGGGCCCCTGATGTGCCTAAACAGTGGAAACCCCCACATGTGACCCCATTTTGGAAACTAGACCCCCTAAGGAACTTATCTAGATGTGTGGTGAGTAGTTTGAACCCTCAAGTGCTTCACGAAAGTTTGTAATGTAGAGCGTGAAGAAAAAAAATCATATTTTTTCCACAAGCATGATGTTTTAGTCCCCAAATTTTTATTTTCCTAAGGGTAAGAGGAGAAATTGAACCACAAAAGTTGTTGTCCAACTTGTCCTGATATGCTGATACCCATATGTGGGGGGGAACCACTGTTTGGGCACACGGCAGGGCTCGAAAGGGAAGGAGTGCCGTTTGACTTTTCCAAACCAAAATTGGCTGGAATTTCGAACGGACGCCATGTCGCGTTTGGAGGGCCCCTGATGTGCCTAAACAGTGGAAACCCCCCACATGTGACCCCATTTTGGAAACTAGACCCCCTAAGGAACTTATTAGATGTGTGGTGAGTAGTTTGAACCCTCAAGTGCTTCACGCAAGTTTGTAATGTAGAGCCGTGAAGAAAAAAAATCATATTTTTTCCACAAGCATGATGTTTTAGTCCCCAAATTTTTATTTTCCAAGGGTAAGAGGAGAAATTGAACCACAAAAGTTGTTGTCCAACTTGTCCTGAGTATGCTGATACCCCATAATGGGGGGGAATCACTGTTTGGGCGCACGGCAAGGGCTCGAAAGGGAAGGAGCGCCGTTTGACTTTTCCAAACCAAAATTGGCTGGAATTGCGAACGGACAGCATGTCTCGTTTGGAGGGCCCCTGATGTGCCTAAACAGTGGAAACCCCCCACATGTGACCCCATTTTGGAAACTAGACCCCCTAAGAACTTATCTAGATGTGTGTTGAGTAGTTTGATCCCTCAAGTGCTTCACGAAAGTTTGTAATGTAGAGCCGTGAAGAAAAAAAAATCATATTTTTTCCACCAGCATGATGTTTTAGTCCCCAAATTTTTATTTTTCCAAGGGTAAGAGGAGAAATTGAACCACAAAAGTTGTTGTCCAACTTGTCCTGATATTCTGATACCCCATATGTGGGGGGGAACCACTGTTTGGGCACACGGTAGGGCTCGAAAGGGAAGGAGTGCCGTTTGACTTTTCCAAACCAAAATTGGCTGGAATTGCGAACGGACGCCATGTCGCGTTTGGAGGGCCCCTGATGTGCCTAAACAGTGGAAACCCCCCACATGTGACCCCATTTTGGAAACTAGACCCCCTAAGAAACTTATCTAGATGTGTGGTGAGTAGTTTGAACCCTCAAGTGCTTCACGCAAGTTTGTAATGTAGAGCCGTGAAGAAAAAAAAATCATATTTTTTCCACAAGCATGATGTTTTAGTCCCCAATTTTTTATTTTCCAAGGGTAAGAGGAGAAATTGGACCACAAAAGTTGTTGTCCAACATGTCCTGAGTACGCTGATACCCCATATGTGGGGGGAACCACTGTTTGGGCGCACGGTAGGGCTTGAAAGGGAAGGAGTACCGTTTGACTTTTCCAAACCAAAATTGGCTGGAATTGCGAACGGACGCCATGTCGCGTTTGGAGGGCCCTGATGTGCCTAAACAGTGGAAACCCCCACATGTGACCCCATTTTGGAAACTAGACCCCCTAAGGAACTTATCTAGATGTGTGTGAGTAGTTTGAACCCTCAAGTGCTTCACGCAAGTTTGTAATGTAGAGCCGTGAAGAAAAAAAATCATATTTTTTCCACAAGCGTGATGTTTTAGTCCCAATTTTTATTTTCCCAAGGGTAAGAGGAGAAATTGGACCACAAAATTGTTGTCCAACATGTCCTGAGTACGCTGATACCCCATATGTGGGGGGGAACCACTGTTTGGGCGCACGGCAGGGCTTGAAAGGGAAGGAGTCCGTTTGACTTTTCCAAACCAAAATTGGCTGGAATTGCGAACGGACGCCATGTCGCGTTTGGAGGGCCCCTGATGTGCCTAAACAGTGGAAACCCCCACATGTGACCCCATTTTGGAAACTAGACCCCCTAAGGAACTTATCTAGATGTGTGGTGAGCATTTTGAACCCTCAAGTGCTTCACGCATGTTTGTAATGTAGAGCCGTGAAGAAAAAAAATCATATTTTTTCCACAAGCATGATGTTTTAGTCCCCAATTTTTTATTTTCCCAAGGGTAAGAGGAGAAATTGGACCACAAAAGTTGTTGTCCAACATGTCCTGAGTACGCTGATACCCCATATGTGGGGGGAACCACTGTTTGGGCGCACGGCAGGGTTTGAAAGGGAAGGAGCGCCGTTTGACTTTTCCAAACCAAATTGGCTGGAATTGCGAATGGACGCCATGTCGCGTTTGGAGGGCCCCTGATGTGCCTAAACAGTGGAAACCCCCACATGTGACCCCATTTTGGAAACTAGACCCCTAAGGAACTTATCTAGGTGTGTGGTGAGCACTTTGAACCCCCAAGTGTTTCACTAACGTTTATAATGCCCTGGCGTGAAAAAAAAAAATATTTTTTTTTTCCACAAAAGTGATGTTTTAGTCCCCAATTTTTTATTTTCCCAAGGGTAAGAGGAGAAATTGGACCCCAAAATTGGTTGTCCAATTTGTCCTGAGTACGCTGATACCCCATATGTTGGGGGATCTACTGTTTGGGCGCACGACAGGGCTCGGAAGGGAATCAGTGACGTTTTGGAATGCAGACTTTGATGGAATGGTCTGCGGGCGTCATGTTCCGTTAGCAGAGCCCCTGATGTACCTAAACAGTGGAAACCCCCCACATGTGACCCCATTTCGTAAACTAGACCCCCTAAGGTACTTATCTAGGTGTGTGGTGAGCACTTTGAACCCCAAAGTGTTTCACTAACGTTTATAATGCCCTGGCGTGAAAAAAAAAATATTTTTTTTTTCCACAAAAGAGATGTTTTAGTCCCCAATTTTTTATTTTCCCAAGAGTAAAAGGAGAAATTGGACCCCAAAAGTGGTTGTCCAATTTGTCCTGAGTACGCTTATACCCCATATGTTGGGGGGA
Source organism: Oophaga sylvatica (assembly GCA_033576555.1). Lineage (NCBI taxonomy): Eukaryota > Metazoa > Chordata > Amphibia > Anura > Dendrobatidae > Oophaga > Oophaga sylvatica. The sequence goes on from JARQOD010000005.1 coordinate 474,839,911, forward strand.
TCCACTGTTTGGGCTCACGGCAGGGCTCGGAAGGGAAGTAGTGACGTTTTGGAATGCAGACTTTGATGGAATGGTCTGCGGGCGTCATGTTCCGTTAGCAGAGCCCCTGATGTACCTAAACAGTGGAAACCCCCACATGTGACCCCATTTCGTAAACTAGACCCCCTAAGGTACTTATCTAGGTGTGTGGTGAGCACTTTGAACCCCCAAGTGTTTCACTAACGTTTATAATGCCCTGGCGTGAAAAAAAAAATATTTTTTTTTTTCCACAAAAGAGATGTTTTAGTCCCCAATTTTTTATTTTCCCAAGAGTAAAAGGAGAAATTGGACCCCAAAAGTGGTTGTCCAATTTGTCCTGAGTACGCTGATACCCCATATGTTGGGGGGATCCACTGTTTGGGCTCACGGCAGGGCTCGGAAGGGAAGTAGTGACGTTTTGGAATGCAGACTTTGATGGAATGGTCTGCTGGCATCATGTTCCGTTAGCAGAGCCCCTGATGTGCCTAAACAGTGGAAACCCCCCACATGTGACCCCATTTTGGAAACTAGACCCCCTAACGAACTCATCTAGGTGTGTGGTGAGAACTTTGAACCCCCAAGTGTTTCACTAAAGTTTATAATGCCCAGGTGTGAAAAAAAAAATCCTACTTTTTACCTCACAAAAATGATGTTTTAGTCCCCAATTTTTTATTTTCCCAAGGTTAAGAGGAGAAATTGGACACCAAAAGTTGTTGTCCAATTTGTCCTGAGTACACTGGTACCCCATATGTGGGAAAAAAACTGTTTGGGCACAAGTTGGGGCTCAGAAGGGAAATTATGACGTTTTGGAAGCAGACTTTGATGGAATGGTCTGCGGGCATCATGTTCCGTTTGCAGAGCCCCTGATGTGCCTAAACAGTAAAAAAAAACACAAGTGACATAATTTTGGAAAGTAGACTCCCAAGGAACTTTTCTAAATGTGCCCCCCTTCTGGAACTAATCTTTCCTGTAAAGTAAATTAGTAGTGCATGGAGGTGTGGTACAATTTGAAACAATCCTTCATACACAGGCCAGGTTTTTCGGGGCAGGTGTCGCATTGGTAAGTGGTGTCCTTGCGTATTCCCCTTTTGTAACACACTCGGCACCTTTTTTGCGGCTTACCTTTTTTTCCAGTTGGCGGGACCACCCCGGGAAATGCTGACCTGGTATGATACGAGCACCTTCAGTTCCGGAAGTACAGGGGCCCGCTCTTTCCTGAGCGCCAAACATCAGGGCCTTAACCACTACCTCCTGAAACTGAAGGTACGTCGTATCGCTGTTGCGTGCACATCGTGACAGCAGGAAAGCGTTGAGCATTGCCATTTGGACGATGTGCACGGACAGCTTCTTGTACCACACCTTGGCCTTTCTCAAAGCACTGTACGGTTGGAGGAGTTGATCAGAGAGATCAACACCCCCATGTATTTATTGTACCCCAGTACACAGTCCGGTTTGCGGACCTGTGTAGAGGTACCCCGTACAGTGCTGAGGGCGCTGCCATCACCATGTATGGTGGTCAAGAGAAGGACATCCCTCTTGTCCTTGTACTTGACCACCAACAGGTGGTCGCTACATTGGGCTCTGCTCTCACCCTTTCTGAGCATCAGCCCAAGTAGCGTCTTTGAGAGGCCTCTCTGATTTTTGCGGACGGTACCGCAGGCTGCGGTACCTCGCGCAGAGAGGGATTTGTAGAGTGGGATGCTGGAATAAAAGTTATCAGTGTAAAGGTGATAACCTTTATCCAGCAGTGGGTGCACCAAATCCCACACAATTTTCCCACTCACTCCCAGGACGGGGGGACACTCAGGGGGTTCAATCATGGTGTCCTTTCCTTCGTAAACTCTAAAACTGTGGGTGTACCCTGAGGTACTCTCACACAGCTTATAGAGTTTGATTCCGTACCTTGCCCTCTTGCTGGGCAGGTACTGGGGAATGCGAGCCGTCCCTTAAAATGAACCAAGGACTCATCCACGCAGATGTCCCTTTGGGGCACGTACACTTCAGCAAACTTTTTGTTGAAGTGTTCGATGACCGGCTGAACTTTGAACAGGCTGTCAAAGTTGGGGTCATCTCGTGGGGGACACTGTGCATTATCATTATAATGCAGGAATTTGTGGATGGCCTCAAAACGAGTCCGAGCCATGACCATTCGGAACAGTGGAGTGTTGTATAAAATATCAACACTCCAATATTGCCGAATTTCTGGCTTCTTCAGGATCCCCATATGGAGGACCAGGCCCCAAAACTGCATCATTTCAACTGCGTCTACAGGAGACCAGTTGTAAAATGATGAATGGGGGTTTTGCGCCAAAAATTGCCGAGCGTACAAATTTGTTTGCTCCACCATGAGGTTAATTAAATCCTCAGAGAAAAAGACTTTGAAAAAGTCTATTTCTGTGAAGCCGGTGGAGTCAAACCTGATTCCTGATTCTGCCACAAAATCAGGAATCAGTGGCTCGTAATTTTCGGGGGCCGGGGTCCATACGGGGTCCTGGTGTGTCTGCGTGGCGCTTCCGCAGGACCCGAGGAGGAAGATGAGGAGGAGGAGGAAGAAGAAGAAGAAGAATCATCTGAAAAATAAAGAAATGTGGGATCCTCTCCCTCGCTATCAGTGTCGGAGGCAAGGAAAGCGTATGCCTCCTCCACTGAATAGCGCTGTTGGGATGAGCGTGACGAGCGTGACATTTTTTTTGTGAAAGTGGTGCTTTGTGTGAACTTTATTTATAACCATGTGTGTGTGTGTGGGGGGGGGGGATAGTGATTGGTGTAAACTAAGCTGAAAAGAAAAAGCTAAAAGAAAAGAAAGCGAATAGGGAAAAAAAAGGCCTGTGAAAAAAAGTCTAAACCAGCAGGCACGAGCTCTGATAAGTGACCGGTGTCACTTATCAAAGTTCCGCGGCTGCTGGATGTGCGCACAGGAGTGGCGGAAAGGGGGGGTGAAAAAAAAAACTGGCAGGCACGAGCTCTGATAAGTGACCGGTGTCACTTATCAAACTTCCGCGGCTGCTGGATGTGCGCACGGGAGTGGCGGAAAGGGGGGTGAAAAAAAAAAAAAACCGCAGGAACGAGCTCTGATAAGTGACCGGTGTCACTTATCAAAGTTCCGCAGCTGCTAGATGTGGGCACGGGAGTGGCGGAAAAGTTGGTGAAAAAAAAAAACGGCAGGAACGAGCTCTGATAAGTGACTGGTGTCACTTATCAAAGTTCCGCGGCTGCTGGATGTGCGCACGGGAGTGGCGGAAAAGTTGGTGGAAAAAAAAAAAAAACAGCAGGAACGAGCTCTGATAAGTGACTGGTGTCACTTATCAAAGTTCCGCGGCTGCTGGATGTGCGCACGTGAGTGGCGGAAAAGGTGGTGAAAAAAAAACAAAAACGGCAGGAACGAGCTCTGATAAGTGACTGGTGTCACTTATCAAAGTTCCACGGCTGCTGGATGTGCGCACGGGTGTGGCGGAAAGGGGGGGGTGAAAAAAAAAACGGCAGGCACGAGCTCTGATAAGTGACCGCTGTCACTTATCAAAGTTCCGCGGCTGCCGGATGTGCGCACGGAGGGGGGTGCGAAAGTGTTGATCGATGAACTGCGTCACCAATCAACGCTCGGCGGCGCAGAGGGGGGGTAAAAAAAGGGGGAAAGGGAAGGGGGGAGGGGGGAATGGGGAGATTGGGATGGATCGGGGCTCAAAAACTCACGTTTGTAGTCTCTTCTTTCTTCTCTCTTCTTTCTTCTCTTTTTTCTTCTCTCTTCTTTCTTCTCTTCTTTCTTCTTTCTTCAGCAGGAGTTGTGGTGTCACAGGCTACTGTGGCACCACAAGGCCCAGCACAGGAGGAGATCTGGCAGTGTGACCGCACAGCAGGAATCCTCAGCAAGTGTGAGGACCCCTGCAATGCGGTCAGACAGGTCAGATCTAGTTTGCAGACAGGTCACAGAGTGGTCACATCGCTGCTGTGACCTGTCATTGGTGGGATCGATGATCACATCAATCCCACCAATCAAAGGAGACCCCTGTATTGCCGGTTGCTAGGCACCGGCCTAGTAATCGGAGCTCACAGCTCCGATTCCTAGGCAGGTCACCGGCAGGTCAGCAAGCAGGGCACAGAGTGGTCACACCGCTGCTGTGCCCTGTGATTGGCACGATCGTCGATGACATCGATCGCGCCAATCAGCTCCTGCATGCCCTACAGGTCCTGGCCTAGGATCGGTGCTATTACTGCACCGATCCAGGCAGGTACAGGCAGGGCACAGCGCGGATATACCGCGGCTGTGCCCTGCGATTGGCGCGATCGATGTGATCGGCGATCGCGCCAATCCGGGGGGGGTCTGGACCTTCCTAGGCCCAGGCCTAGGATCGAGTACATCGGTACTCGATCCTAGCCTGCAATCTCACTGTTTCAGCCGCTCTGATTGGCTGAAACAGTGAGAAAGGCTGTGATTGGCTGTTCAGAATTGAACAGCCAATCACAGCGATCGGGAGGCCTGAGGGGGGAGGACGCAGCCCGGGATGCCGACGCCAACTTCCAAGAGGTAAGCTGGCGTCGGAATTTTAATGCGATCACCGCTACTTAAGTCGCGATGTCGCATTAAAGGGCATGACGTACTATCCCGTCCATGGTCAGATTGGCACGGGTTTCATGGACGGGATAGTACGTCGGATGTCAGAGAGGGGTTAAGGACCCCCAATACAAATTAGGCCACCTGCCAATTGCGACAATAATAGCGGGTTCGGTCACCTTCAGTCTAATGGGAATTTGTGCCTTAAGGGTTATATTTATTTTGCTTCTGGATTTTATAAAAGAAAAACATTTACAAGTGATACAATGAAAGAAGCACTCCACCCATCAAAGTTTGTATCCTCTTAATATGTTGCAATCATCACATTATATTGCTCTGTGTACTTACAATTGCTTATTTTGCCTTTCTACCCAGCTAATTCTTCTGTTTTTCATTAAGTCTATGACATTATGTGGTTAAAAACTGACTAGCTGAATCCTTCTAAGCTCCATGTAGAAATAGGAAGTCAATTTTCCCTGCATGACTCATGAGTCACAACAAAAGTCCCTGACAGTAAGGTGGAGAGGAGAAGCTGGATGGGGAGTTGAAGAGGAAATTACTTTTGTAGGGAAAAGAAACTTCCTGTTTCTATGTAGAGCAAAGGACACAAAAAGAATTAACTGGGTAAAGGGGCAATAAGAGCAATTGTAAGTACAGAGTGTCATATAATTTGATGATTGCACTATGCTAAAAGGAAAATAAAACTTTGATGGGAGTGCTTCTTTAATAAGCAAAAATATTAAGGCTAAGTTCACACGTTGCGGAATTGCCACGGTAATTTCTGCGGCAATCCCGCACTTCTCTGCTGCAGGAAATACGCATTTTTATTGGTATGTGTATTCCCGCCAGAAACTAGCGTTTTGCAAGCGTAATTAGCTTGCAGAATGCTAGCGTTTTCCAAGCGAAATGTAGCATCGCTTGGAAAACTGATTGACAGGTTGGTCACACGAGTCAAACATAGTGTTTGACACGTGTGACCAACTTTTTACTATTGATGCCGCCTATGCCGCATCAATAGTAAAAAGATCTAATGTAAAAACAATAAAAAAAATAATAAATCGTGCTATTTTCACCTTCCGGCGGCCCCCGCAGCTTTCTCGCCTCTCAGCGACGCTCCCGGCCAATCCCGTTCCCAGGCGTCCTTTGCGACAATGACCCCGATGACATAGCATCACGCGAGACAGCTACGTCATCTGGGGTGTTCTCGCAATGCATTACTGGGAACGGGATTTTCCGGGAGCGTCGTTAAGAGGGGAGAAGGCTGCGGGGGCCGCCGGAAGGTGAGAATATCATTATTTTTTATTTTAATTATTGTTTTACCAGGGATATGGTACCCAGGGCCTGGAGGAGAGTCTCCTCTCCTCCAGACCCTGGGTACCATCCGCACATGAACCGCTTACATTGCGCATGGTGGGCACAGCCACATGTGGAAAGTAAGCGGTTCAATGCATTCCTATGGCAGCGGTATCGCCGCGATTACGCAAATTAATGAACATGTTGCTTTCTTTTCCGCGAAGCGTTTTTTTCGCGGAAAAAAACGTTGCATGTGCACAAAAATTGCAGAATCCATTTAAATGAATAGGATGCTTAATGCTTGCGTTTTTTTCGCATTTTTGCAGCGGGAAAAAACGCGAAAAAAACGCGAATATTCCTGACGTGTGCACTTAGCCTAAAACTAATGCAAATAATGAAATATCTGATTCAATGTAGGATATTTTTAACCTTAAAAATAACAAAATATTTTTTTAACTTAGAAGGTGGGAAGGAGGGTGGGGAGGAGAAGCCTGGTCAGTAGTTGAAGAGGGGAATGATTTCTGTAGGGAAAAGACACTTCCTGTTTCTATGTAGAGCAAAGAAAATGAGAAGAATTAACTGGGTAGAAGGGCAAAAAGAGCAATTGTAAGTACAGAGTGTTATAAAATATGATGATTGCAAAATACTAAACGAATAAAAACTTTGATGAGAGCAGTGCTTCTTTATCCCCTTAGTGACAGAGGCAATTTGCAGCTTAATGACCGGGCCAATTTTTACAATTCTGACCACTGTCACTTTATGAGGTTATAACTCTGGAACGCTTTAACGGATCCTGCTGATTCTGAGATTGTTTTTTCATGACACATTGTACTTCACGTTAGTGGTAAAAAAAATTGTTATATGACTTGCGTTTATTTATGAAAAAAACGGAAATATGGCAAAGATGTTGAAAATGTAGAAATAATCAAACTTTAAATTTTTATGCCCTTAAATCAGAGAGATACAGTACAGACCAAAAGTTTGGACACACCTTCTCATTCAAAGATTTTTCTGTATTTTCATGACTATGAAAATTGTAGAATCACACTGAAGGCATCAAAACTATGAATTAACACATGTGGAATTAAACATTACACTTTACAAAAAAGTGTGAAACAACTGAAAATATGTCTTATATTCTAGGTTCTTCAAAGTAGCCACCTTTTGTTTGATTACTGCTTTGCATGCAGAAAAGGTGAACGGATGGACTCTACATGCCTGGTTCCCACAGTGAAGCATGGAGGAGGTGGTGTGATGGTGTTGGGGTGCTTTGCTGGTGACACTGTTGTTCTGTACTGTATGTCACACAAATTTCTTAATAAATAACATTTCCCACATGTCTACTTTACATCAGCACAATTTTGGAAACAAATTCTAAGTTATAAGGGTTAAAAGTTGACCAACGATTTCTCATGTTTACAACACCATTTTTTTTTTGGGACCACATAATATTTGTAGTCGTTTTGAGGGGTCTATATGATAGAAAATACCCAAAAGGGACACCATTCTAAAAACTGCACCCCTCAAGGTGCTCAAAACCACATTCAATAAGTTTATTAACCCTTTACTTGCTTCACAGGAACTGAAGCATTGTGGAAGGAAAAAATTAACATTTAATTGTTTTTGAAAAAAATTAATTCAGAACCAATTTTTTTTATTTTCACAAGTGTTAAAAGAGAAAATGAACCACAAAATTTGTTGTCCAATTTCTCCTGAATACGCCGGATACCCCATATGTGGGGGCAAACCACTTTTTGGGCGCACGGAAGAGGTCACAAGGGAAGGAGCGCCGTTTGACTTTTTCAACACAGAATTGGCTGGACACCATGTCGCGTTTGGAGAGCCCATGATGTGCCTAAACAGTGGAAACCCCAACAAGTGACCACATTTTGGAAACTAGACCCCCTATGGAACTTATCTAGATGTGTGGTGAGCACTTTGAACCTCCAAGTGCTTCACAGAAGTTTATAATGTAGAGCCGTGAAAATAAAAAATCATTTTTTCCTCAAAAATGATTTTTTAGCCAGGTATTTTTATTTTCCCGAGGGTGACAGGAGAAATTAGAATGCCAAAATTGGTGTGCAATTTGTCCTGAGTACGCTGATACCCCATATGTTGGGGTAAACCACTGTTTGGGTGCATGGCAGGGCTCAGAAGAGATTTGACTTTTTGAACGCCATTTCGTGTTTAGAGACCCCCTGATGAGCCTAAACAGTGGAAACCCCTCAATTCTAGCTCCAACTATAACCCCAACAAACCCCTAACCCTAATCCCAACCATAAACCTAATCTTAACCCTAATCCCAACCCTAATTTTAACCCTAACCCTAATTGTAATCCTAACCCTAATTCTAACCCTAACCCTAATCCTAACCCTAATGGAAAAATGAAAATAAATATATTTTCTATAATTTATTATATGTCCCTAACAATGGGTGTGATGAAGGGGGGGTTTATTTACTATTTTTTTTATTTTGATCACTGTGATAGCGTTTATCACAGTGATCAAAATGTTCCTGCAGAGAATGAATGAATCTGCCGGCTGGCAGATTCGACAGGCGCACTGCGCATGCGCCCATCATTTTCTTTCCAGGGATAAGACCGGGAATTGTAGGAGCCCATGGGAGGACGGGGGGACATCGGGAGGTACCGGGGGGATCGGGGGTCCCGGGGACCCTATTTCTCTCCCCTCTGATGTGTGATCACATCAGAGGGGAGAGAAATTACATGCAGAATCGCTATCGCCGTTATAGGGTTAATAACGGTGATCGCAAAAGTGGGGGACTGTGGGGAACCCAAATTATGTTCTCTGGGGTCCCCGGAGAAAATCCGACTTGTCGGGCGCACTGCGCATGCGCCCTCCATTTTCTTTTACAGCAAGAAGACGCGAGGAGCTCGGGTAGACATAGGGGGACACTGGGAGGCACGGGGGACTAATCGGGGACCCATTTCTCTCCCCTCTGATGTGCGATCACATCAGGGAGAGAGAAATTTAATGGATAATCGCGGCTATAATCGCCGTTATACTGTTAATAAAGGCGATCGCAAAAGCGGGGTCGGTTAAAAACGACCCAAATCATGCTCTCTGGGATCTCGGCTACCCCCGGAGAAAATCTGACTCTGGGGGGCGCTATATACTTTTTCCACAGCGCCGTTAATTAACGGCGCTGTGGTTTAAGTACCCTTAACTACCACCATTAAAAGGCGTATCGGCGGTCGTTAAGGGGTTAATAAGCAAAAATATTAAAAATAATGTAAACAATGAGATATCTGATTCAATGTAGGATTTTTTAACCTTAAAAATAACTAAATATCTTTTTAACTTAGAAACTTAGATGAGTCGTATGTGTTTACATCATACAGAGGGGTAAATTATTATTTCAAAGAACTTGTCCCACTAAAGAAGAGGCACAACTTCTCTCAAGCCATATGTTCCAGTCTGAACTCATCCTGGAAAGGGGTATCCGGAACTTTATAAAAAACAAACAAAACAAACCAAAAAAGGGACCTAAACACTGAAAGACAGGTAATTGCAACTTACCCGCCTGTTGTGTCCGGCACTGTTCTTCCCCTCCACAGAGCGGTAACAAACCACTCCCATTGGGGATTCAAAGCCTCTGCTTACATCACATCTACAGAGCGGAGGCTTCTTTTCTGCTCTGCTCTCTCAACAGGGTGGGAGTTACGAGGTCATTCTGATTGACAGCCGGATCCCCGCTGCCTAACTGAGGTAGCCGGCTCTCAATTAGAATGACCTCGCAAGTCCCACTCTGTCGCATCTGCAGAAGTAGCTGAATCCCTGGCAGAAGCAGTCTATGACCGCTCTGTGTCGGGAAGAATGGCACCGTGCACAACAGGCAGGTAAATTGCAATTACCTGCCTGTTAGTGCTTAGATACATTTTTGTTTTTTTATTACCGTATACACTCATGTATAAGCCGACCCGTGTATAAGCCGACCCCCCTAATTTTGCCACAAAAAACTGGGAAAATTTATTGACTCGCGTATAAGCCTAGGGTGAAAAATGATTATGCCCCCATATGATGCTCCACAGATTATGCCCCCATATGATGCTCCACAGATTATGCCCCATATGTTCCACAGATTATGCCCCCATATGCTCCAGATTATGCCCCATATGTTCCACAGATTATGCCCCCATATGATCCACAGATTATGCCCCCATATGCTCCATATTATGTCCCCATATGCTCCAGATTAAGCCCCCATATGCTCCATATTATGCCCCCATATGTTCCACAGTTTATGCCCCCATATGCTCCAGATTATGCCCCCATATGCTCCAGATTATGCCCCCATATGTTCCACAGCTTATGACCCCATATGCTCCAGATTATGCCCCATATGTTCCAGATTATGCCCATATGCTCCATATTATGCCCCCAAATGTTCCACAGCTTATGCCCCCATATGCTCCATATTATGCCCCCATATGTTCCACAGCTTATGCCCCCATATGCTCCATATTATGCCCCCATATGTTCCACAGCTTATGCCCCCATATGCTCCAGATTATGCCCCCATATGTTCCACAGTTTATGCCCCCATATGCTCCAGATTATGCCCCCATATGCTCCAGATTATGCCCCATATGTTCCATATTATGCCCCCATATGCTCCATATTATGCCCCCATATGCTCCATATTATGCCCCCATATGCTCCAGATTATGCCCCATATGTTCCATATTATGCCCCCATATGCTCCATATTATGCCCCATATGCTCCATATTATGCCCCCTGTGAGGAACTAAGCCGACCGCCACATGGTAGCCTGGGTATCACAGCTTCTGATCCCACCGCTGCCACCAATTGTGAGGAACTAAGCCGACCGCCACACGGTAGCCCGGGTATCACAGCTTCTGATCCCACCGCTGCCACCAATTGTGAGGAACTAAGCCGACCGCCACATGGTAGCCTGGGTATCACAGCTTCTGATCCCACTGCTGCCACCAATTGTGAGGACGATCCCCTTTCCTCCCACGTCACCAATGGGACGTAACTCCACAGGTACAGCTCTCCGGCGCCCCCTTTGTCTCTCAGGTCAGTAAGGGAACTGCACCTAGCACAAATGGCCGCCGGGGAGGGTGTCCTGTTACCCAATGGGTATTCTAAGATTCGTGATCAGAGTAAAAGCATCAGCCCAAGATTAATTTTATGGTTTAATCGCCTTAAGGGCGCACTAGATAATTACAGAAATATACAGTAAAGCTATACAATGTAATTACAATGGAATTGCAGTCAGAGAAAAAAATACAACGATAATGTACAAGGCTTAAAGGTATAAGCTATAGATCAATATTACCGGGTAGTATGGTCATGGGAAGGCAGGGGGCTCTGCCATCCCCAGGTAACAGTCTTCAGTTGCTGGATAGTCCCCAAAGCATGTGTTGCTGCACCCTTGGCAAGGTCTGTCCCTTGTGCTTCTTGCTGCTGTGTGAAAATGGATTGCCCCCAGCCTGTTCATGGCTACAGTTCTTAAACCTGCTAGGCCCTTCCCCTTTGCTTTGAAGCACGCATATTAACTGGCCTGCAATTCATATGGAGCAGGAAATACTGGCTTGAGTTTGAGCTATTTAGCATACGACTGACCATCTTATTCAGACACTGGCCTAAACTAATTAGCATGTTAAAGCCCTATTGATTCATAGTGGACATCAAAACCGGTCGTACTGGATATGCTAATAGGCCCTGTGTAGTTAGCAATCTGTGGCTCTGTGAACTGACAAAATGGAGGCTGGTACAGGCCCTATCTAAGATGGTGGCGGTCCCGACCTCACACCTCCCTGCTTTTGAGGGCGCTAGGGGGTATCACATTCCTGTGTTCCCCAGTGCGCCCTACCGCACCCTCTCCTTGCCGGGACAACCCATCAGCGTTACCATGGTCCCTGCCTCTTTTGTGGCGAATGGTGAAGTGGTACTGTTGGAGAGCGAGGCTCCAGTGTAGCAACCTCCCATTCGTCCCAGAGACCGTGTGTAACCAGCTGAGGGGGTTGTGGTCTGTTTCCACATGGGCGTCCGTACAAGTATGGCTGCAGACGCTGCAGGGCCCACACAATTGCCAGACATTCCTTCTCCATCGTGGAATAGGCCACTTCCCTCGGCAGGAGCTTCCTGCTCAGGTACAAAACGGGGTGTTCATGGCCCATAGTGTCAACCTGGCTGAGCACGGCACCGAGGCCGAAGTCGCTGGCGTCGGTCTGCACTAAGAACGGCCGCGTGAAGTCGGCCGCCTGTAGTATAGGAGTACTAGAAAGGGCGGTCTTGAGCGCCTGGAAAGCTGTCTCGCAGGCGACTGTCCAGTCGACTGCAACGGGCAGCCTTTTTTGGTGAGGTCCGTCAGGGGCTTGGCCAGGGCACTATAGTGTGGAACAAACCTCCTATAGTATCCAGCAGTACCCAAAAAGGACATCACCTGCTTCTTGGTCCTGGGGGTGGGCCAGGATGCGATGGCATCCACCTTCCCGGGCTCTGGCTTCAGAGCTCCCCCACCTACCCGGTGTCCCAGGTAGTGGACCTCACTCATACCCAGCTGGCATTTTTCCGGCTTAATGGTCAAGCCTGCTCGCTGGATCCGCCCGAGCACCTGCGCCAGGTGCTCTACGTGATCCTCCCAGGTGAGACTGAAGATGGCAATGTCATCCAGGTACGCGGTCGCATACCCTTCCAGTCCCTCGAGCAGCGTGTTGACCATCCGCTGAAAAGTGGCAGGGGCATTCTTCATGCCGAAGGGCATCACAGTAGACTCGTACAGTCCGAATGGGGTGATAAAGGCCGAGCGTTCCCATGCCCTAGGGGTCAGGGGAATCTGCCAATACCCCCTGCTCAAATCCATGATGGTCAGGTACTTGGCTCCGGCCAGCTAGTCGAGCAGGTCATCGATGCGCGGTATTGGGTACGCATCGGTGACCGACACAGCGTTGAGCCCCCTGTAGTCCACGCGCTGTTGGACGCTTGGATCACCCCCAGCCTCAGCATCTCGTCTATCTCTTGGCGCATCTGCTGCTGCACCTCAAGAGAGACCCGATATGCTGAACGCCGGATTGGGGGGTGGTTGCCAGCGTCCACGTCATGGACTGCTGCCTCAGTCCTTCCGGGCAGGCCGCTGAACAGCTCCCGAAAGGGGTGCAGGGTGGCCCCCAGCTGGGAACGTTGGTCCTCCGAGAGCTGGTGGCCAACCCCCACATCCTCGATGGATCCACCCGCCTTGGCTTGGGTGAGCAGATCGAGGAGGGTTTCTGGGTGAGCATAAGCCTCCCGCTCATGATGGGCCTTCATCATGTTCACATGGAAGGCCTTCCTCCTTCCACGGGCGTGGTCCAGGGTGACCAGGTAGGTGACGGCGTTGAGCTGCTCGTGCACGAGGTATGGACCCTCCCAGGCCGCCTGAAGCTTGTTGGGGTACGGGGACCAGTACCCACACCTTTTGACCCACCTGGTAGGTCCGCTCACAAGCATTCTGGTCGTACCATCGCTTCTGGTCAGCCTGAGCTTGGGCCATATTGTCATGCACCAGCCGCGTCAAGGCCATCATTCGGTCCCGGAAGCGCACGACATACTCAATGACCGACACTCCAGGGGTGGCTAAATCCCCTTCCCATGCTTCCTTCACCAGAGCAAGGGGCCCCCGTACACGTCGCCCGTACAGGAGCTCAAAGGGGGAGAACCCCGTTGAGGCCTGTGGGACCTCCCGGTAGGCAAACAGCAGGTGTGGGAGATACCGCTCCCAGTCTCTCCCGTGGGAGTCGACCAACATCTTCAGCATCTGCTTTAAGGTGCCATTGAACCGCTCACACAAGCCATTGGTCTGTGGGTGATACAGGCTGGCCACCAGATGTTGCACCTGTACCTGCTTACAGAGAGACTCCATCAGCTGCGACATGAACTGGGTCCCTCGGTCGGTGAGCATTTCCTTGGGAAACCCCACTCTGGAGAAAATCTCCAGTAAGGCAGTGGCCACTTTGTCGGCCCGAATGGACGACAAAGCTACCGCCTCCGGGTACCGGGTGGCATAGTCCAGTACCGTTAGTATGAAGCATTTCCCGGAGCGGCTGGGAGTGGACAGAGGTCCAATGAGATCCACAGCCACCCTCGAGAAAGGCTCTTCGATGATGGGCAGAGTTACCAGTGGGGCTTTGGGGCGCGGCCCCGCCTTCCCCACCCTCTGACAGGTGTCACACGAACGGCAGTAGGCTATCACCTCGGTCCTCATTCCAGGCCAGTAGAAATGCTGAGCTAGCCTGGCCCTGGTTTTAGTGATCCCTAGGTGTCCGGCCATTGGAATCTCGTGTGCGATCCGCAACAATTCCGCCCTGAACGGATGGGGTACCACTAACTGTCGGTCCCTGGGCCACGCCTCCGGTGAACCCTGCTGGACCGTTACCCGGTACAGCCGTCCCTGGTCCCAGACCACTCGCTCGCGGTCAGACTCCAGGGGAGGCTGTGCCGCCTGTTCCTTGAGAGTCTTCAGGCTAGGGTCAGCTTCCAACGCTGCCTGAAATCCTGACTTGATGTGGCAAGAATTGATGAAACTGCCATGTCCTCTGTCAGTTCCCTGGGATCTGTCTCCTGGCTACTGTCTGACTCGGCAGCCACTTGGTCGGAGAGGGGGAACCCGTCGGACCTCCGCGAGGCTCCTTGGGCTTCAGCGCTCCCACTCCTGGTAACAGCGGCCACGACCGCTGAGACCACGGGTAGCGCCTGCTTTCCCTCGTCCCCTGACCAAGTCGCCGGGTCAGGCAGACTTCCCTGACTTCCTGACATCCCAGATGTGGGGAACTCCTGCCCTGGGGTCTTACCTGGTGGCTCCTCTCCCGGGACGCCCCCTCCCCCCATGGCCTGTTCCTCTTCCTGCAGGGGCCCTAGACTCAGCAGGCTGGTTTCACTTAGGGGCCCTACACTGCCCATAGCAGCCCCTCCCCCCACCTCTGAGCTCTCCCGTGCAGCCTCCTCACCTGTCCTCACTGTGAGCCCTGTGTGTGTAGTGTCAGTGCATGGCTTACCATCAGGTTTCACTCCCTCCTCCACTGTTGGAGGCACATTCAATACATTAACATTAGCATTCACAGTAGAGTCATGACATTCTTGGGGAGCCGAACTTGGGGGTTCAGTGGCCACATACTGGGACACTAGCCGCCCCAAATCGGTCCCAAGCAACACATTTGCAGGAATATTTGGCGTTACTCCCACCTCCTGCATCCCCCTCCCGGCGCCCCAGTCCAAATACACCTTGGCAACGGGCAGCGCCGGTTCAACGCCTCCAATTCCGGAGACGGAAAGAGTTTTCCCAGGTACCAAGTCTTGAGGGGATACCACCTCAGGGTGTACCAGGGTTCGTTCAGCGCCTGTGTCCCGCAGCCCCATGACCACTGAGCGGCCGATGGTGACGGGTTGGTAATTGTCTAGGGACCTCCCACCACCCCCTCCCACACACAAAACAGTGGTCGGTTTCTGGGACAGGGATGGGGCCTTCTGGCGCTGGGGACACGCAGCCTTAAAGTGTCCTGGCTGATTGCAATTATGACAACGTCTGGGTTCTGTTCCTGGCCTGGAGAGGGCAGCCGGGGGGTACACCCCTTGCACTCTGGGGGCTGGATATGGGGCTGGGGCAGGATTGGGCTTACCCCCTCTCCAGGTGCTGCTGACAGGCTTCTTTGGCTCCGGCGCCCTGTTGTTGGCATACTCGTCTGCCAGGGCGGCTGTAGCAGAAGCCCCCTTTGGTTTCCGGTCACGGAGAACTGCTGGAGGTCCTCTGGGCAGTTCCACAAGAATTGCTCCATGACAAACAGTTCTTGGACCTCCTGGCGGGTAGTGAGCTCTAGACACGAGGTCCAGTGCTCCGCAGCTCTCAGCAGGGCCCGCATGTGGTCGGTCCAGGTGTCCTTTGAACCCCGCTGCAGGCTCCTGAACTTCCTGCGGTACGACTCCGGGGTGAGGTTGTAGTGCTGGATCAGGGCCCGCTTGATGCTGTTGTAGTCCTGCTCCTCCCCGGCAGGTAAGTCCCCCAAAACTTCCAGGGACTTACCCCTCAAACGGGGGGTCAGGTACCTTGCCCACTGATCCGGGGCCAGATGATGTTGGAGGCAGGTCCTCTCAAAAGCCAGCAGAAAGGAATCCAGGTCTCCATCCTTTTCAAGTAAGGGAAAGTCCTCCGCCCGGACCTTGGAAGCCCTTGTCTCCGGTGGGCCTGGTGCGTCCAGCGGGGGCCCGTGCTGAGCCATCTCCAGCTTCATGGCGTTCTGTAGCCCGCAACACACGTTCTGTATGCTCACGCTCTGCTGCTCTCTCTGCCGCTGCTTGCTCCCGCTCCGCAGCTTCACGGCGTTCTGCTTGCTCACGCTCTGCTGCTTTCTCTGCCGCCACCAGGAGTCTGTCATAGGCGGTGTCATTACCAGCCTCGAGCTGTGCCATAGCCGCTTGGAAGAGGGCCTCCGATCTGGACAGGCTGGGACGGGCAGGGGGTGGACAGTCCACTGTGAGACTGAGCACGGGGGTCGCGCTCCTTGGGGAGCCCTGGCTGAGCTCCCCCTCATCGGTATCGAACCCCTCATAGGCCACAGCATTGGCCTCCCCCTTTGCCCTACTCCTGGTGCCTTCCGCCATCTTGGGAACCTTTGGTTACTGAAACAGCTGCAACCCTGACCTTGCACACAACTTATTATATTTACACTCTGACCGTCTAGTGCTGGCTGACCTTAAGACCCCAGCAGTGAAAGTACCGCTGGTAGTCTCTAGTGTCTGGGAGTAGGGGTCCCATGCACACTATTACTCTGATCCCACCGCTGCCACCAATTGTGAGGAACTAAGCCGACCGCCACATGGTAGCCTGGGTATCACAGCTTCTGATCCCACCGCTGCCACCAATTGTGAGGAACTAAGCCGACCGCCACATGGTAGCCTGGGTATCACAGCTTCTGATCCCACTGCTGCCACCAATTGTGAGGAACTAAGCCGACCGCCACACGGTAGCCCGGGTATCACAGCTTCTGATCCCACTGCTGCCACCAATTGTGAGGAACTAAGCCGACCGCCACATGGTAGCCTGGGTATCACAGCTTCTGATCCCACTGCTGCCACCAATTGTGAGGACGATCCCCTTTCCTCCCACGTCACCAATGGGACGTAACTCCACAGGTACAGCTCTCCGGCGCCCCCTTTGTCTCTCAGGTCAGTAAGGGAACTGCACCTAGAGCAAATGGCCGCCGGGAGGGTGTCCTGTTACCCAATGGGTATTCTAAGATTCGTGATCAGAGTAAAAGCATCAGCCCAAGATTAATTTTATGGTTTAATCGCCTTAAGGGCGCACTAGATAATTACAGAAATATACAGTAAAGCTATACAACGTAATTACAATGGAATTGCAGTCAGAGAAAAAATACAACGATAATGTACAAGGCTTAAAGGTATAAGCTATAGATCAATATTACCGGGTAGTATGGTCATGGGAAGGCAGAGGGCTCAGCCATCCCCAGGTAACAGTCTTCAGTTGCTGGATAGTCCCCAAAGCATGTGTTGCTGCACCCTTGGCAAGGTCTGTCCCTTGTGCTTCTTGCTGCTGTGTGAAAATGGATTGCCCCCAGCCTGTTCATGGCTACAGTTCTTAAACCTGCTAGGCCCTTCCCCTTTGCTTTGAAGCACGCATATTAACTGGCCTGCAATTCATATGGAGCAGGAAATACTGGCTTGAGTTTGAGCTATTTAGCATACGACTGACCATCTTATTCAGACACTGGCCTAAACTAATTAGCATGTTAAAGCCCTATTGATTCATAGTGGACATCAAAACCGGTCGTACTGGATATGCTAATAGGCCCTGTGTAGTTAGCAATCTGTGGCTCTGTGAACTGACAAAATGGAGGCTGGTACAGGCCCTATCTAAGATGGTGGCGGTCCCGACCTCACACCCCCATATGCTCCATATTATGCCCCCATAAGCTCCATATTATGCCCCATATGCTGCACAATTATGCCCCATAGTATAGGCCTCATATGCTGCTGCAAAAAAAAATGACATACTCACCTCTCGTCGCTTGGGGCCAGGTGCCGGTGTCCTGAGCAGGTGGTGACAGCGGCGCGCTATGGGGGACAGGTGCCGGTGTCACCGCTCGCTCAGGATCCCGGCACCTGAGATATTTACCTGTCCTCTCTGCACCGCTGCGCTGCGTCCTCGGTCTGACTCCTCTGGCTGTAAATGAGCTGGCGGGGGGCGGGGCGCGCACTAACGATGTCATCGCGCCCTCTGCCTGAACATTCACAGCCAGGACCGAGGGAGCAGCGCACAACGGTGGCACGGGGACAGGTAAATATAGCTATACTCACCCCTACGCCGCGCGTCCCTGCAGCCTCTCCTCTTCTCCCGGCGCTCTCCGCAGCGCTTCAGTCCTGCAGCGGTCACGTGCTACCGCTCATTAAAGTCATGAATATGCGCATATTCATGACTTTAATGAGCGGTGCCATGTGACCGCTGCAGGAAGGAGCCAGAGATCGTGGGAGAAGCAGGGGGGCTGCAGAGACCGCGCCAGCGGAGGGGTGAGTATGATCCGACACCCCCGCTCCCCCTCCCCCGCCGACCCCCGTATATGACCTGCGTATAAGCTGAGAGGGGGACTTTCAGCCCTAAAAAATGGGCTGAAAATCTCTGCTTATACATGGGTATATACGGTAAGTCCTGACTCTACACTTTAAAAAGAATCAGTCCCCACATTTGACCTATCTAAACTATTAATTTGGGCATAAAGGTCATAGAATGCTGGAAAAAGTCCTCCCTGTGTGTCTCGTATCAGATGGCTTGTTGTGGAGAAATCATCACTGTATATAAATGACATCTCCCAGGCTCTGGGGCAGACGCTGCCTGGAAGATAACTCTGCTTACAGACCTTGTGTTACATGAAGGGGGGGTTACCAGAGTTAGACATGTAACTAACACAGAACAGGAGAAACTAAATTTGTATTCTTGCAAACACATTTTTGCTTCTCTCAGCTCTGCTGCATTGCCGTAATATGAAACACAAGAAAGGAATTGGAGAAAAATTGCCAAAACTGATATATAAATATTTATTAATACAAAATGAACATACAACATGTACTAGCAATACATAGATAGCAAAACAAGTGATTTGAAATGGTGTTGCGTGATGTAATAAGATGTAATATACATCTGAGCCACTAGTATCACAAGGGTGAAAGAGGCACCTAATGATAGGTATATAGTCTGAAATAGCAGTTAAAAAAGGAATGCCTCAATTATAACAAGGAGCAGCAAAAATATAATGTCTCAAAGAAGCATGCAATATACTAATCGCAAGTGCAAGATTAGAAAGGGGATCCGGATTCCCAGCTTCAAGATAAGAGGTAACAATAAAATATTACTGCATGAACCTATGGTATAACTCACCCATAGTGACACCTGTGACACAGAGACGCGCCCCGACGCGCGTTTCGCATCGGCTTCTTCGGGGGGCTGTGGGTACTAAAACGCTCATCTCCGCTTGCTATATCCCGTGCCTCTCAATCTGATGTTGGAACATACTGCTAAACAAATAGTATCGCCTATCAGAGAGAAAGGTAGCATCAATAGCAGTAAATATAATTGTGGGAAAAGCCAAATGTAATTCAACGGTGGAATGCAAGAGAGGCACAGAAAAAAACACATTGTGCAGAAGTATAACAGTTTCATCATAGTGAGATCAATAGATATTTTATGCAAATAATAACTATGATAAAATGCAATGCAGATCAACCAAGACATAGGGATTCGGGTAAGGTTTTCAATGACTATGTTGTCCAATTTCTCCAAGAAGAGGAAAAAACGGCAAGCGGTCAAGATCAAACACATTTCATTCCAAGGACGTAAAAACTAAAAGAGAAAAACAGAGTAAATATATGATAAAAACAAAATAAAAAGAGTCACGGATGTGGAGACATTTAGAGATATGGTGCAAAGCTCAGTTGTTCGTTAAGGCCCATGGGAATCATTGTGTTTAATGTCACAATCCAACGGCATTCCCTTTGTGCCAGGACACGACCACTGTCACCACCTCAGATACCAAGGCTGACATGATCAATGCCTTTAATTTTGAGATCGTCCGACCTGCAGTTGTGTTTCAATCGAAAATGCCGTGGGATTGTTTTGAGTGACTCAACGTCTTCCACGTCACGAGCGGCCTCTATATCTCTGACATGTTCACGTGTTCTAATGCGCAACTCTCTAGTAGTCAGGCCAATATATATGAGGTTGCATGTGCAGCTGGCGTAATATACCACATGTGTTGTAGAACATGTGATATAATTCCTAATTTCAAAATCTTTGAGGCCGTCTGATGACGTGAAAGACGTAGCCCTCACATGATTGCGACAAGCCCGGCATCTCCCGCAAGGATAGAATCCAACAGTCTTATCCTTTACATTGAATAAGGTTTGAGTCTTTGCTACATAGTGGCTTGATACTAACGTATCTTTAAGATTTCGACTCCTTCTAGCTGTCATTTGTGGGAAAACTGGAAGGCGTTTTTGAAGTTGAGGATCGGTCATATGTATTGGCCAATGTTTAACATCAGATTGAGAGGCACTGTAATGTATACATTAATTAATAGTGCTTATATACATGGTGATCCAGCCTAGTAATGCACTATACATCTGATCTTTTAATGTATTTTAACAACAGCCTCGGCCTTCAATGTGGTTTGAGGGCAGATTTTGCCCTCCTCAGTCATGTCCTCTCTTACATCCAAACTTCATTGCGCATGTCCATCTTTGACTCCGCCTCCGTTCGCTCCTGCGGCGTCTCTGGGTCTGTCCGCACTCCACTACGTCATCAGGGTGCACCCGTGGAGCGCGTCGGCCTGGTTACGTCGCCGGAAGCTTATGGACACGTTGTCCACATGTGCTGGTCCTTTCCTCATTAGTGTAAGGGGATATAGCAAGCGGAGATGAGCGTTTTAGTACCCACAAGCCCCCCGAAGAAGCCGATGCGAAACGCGCGTCGGGGCGCGTCTCTGTGTCACAGGTGTCACTATGGGTGAGTTATACCATAGGTTCATGCAGTAATATTTTATTGTTACCTCTTATCTTGAAGCTGGGAGTCCGGATCCCCTTTCTAATCTTGCACTTGCGATTAGTATATTGCATGCTTCTTTGAGACATTATATTTTTGCTGCTCCTTGTTATAATTGAGGCATTCCTTTTTTAACTGCTATTTCAGACTATATACCTATCATTAGGTGCCTCTTTCACCCTTGTGATACTAGTGGCTCAGATGTATATTACATCTTATTACATCACGCAACACCATTTCAAATCACTTGTTTTGCTATCTATGTATTGCTAGTACATGTTGTATGTTCTTTTTGTATTAATAAATATTTATATATCAGTTTTGGCAATTTTTCTCCAATTCCTTTCTTGTGTTTCTATAATAAATGGAGTGCCATGGGGCATTTGCCTACATTTTGTAGTACCTGATTGGACTACAATTTTTGCCATGTATATGTGATTGTTTTGGCAGGGATTATGTTTTCTATTGCCGTAATATTGCAGCCCTGTCTACCTGTTGGATGGAAGCTGAAGCTGAGAGGAACATGCAGATGTGTCCGGTATAATCCTACACAGCTCTGCAGTGAGATCAGGAGATCAGAGAATGGCCATTACACATCATATTGGTAACTCCCTCTTTATGTACAATAATCTCTGGGGGCAGAGTTATCCTCTAGGCACCATCCTCCGCAGAGCCTGGAAGAGGTTATTTATAAAGTGCTAAAAGATGATTTATCAGCCACAACACATCTGATATTAGACATACAGTTAGGACTTTTTTCAGCAGTCTATATCCTGTATGCCCATATTAATAGTTTTGATAGGTCACAGATTCTCTTTAACTTAAAGGTCAGAAGCACTCAGCTGATTCCACAGTCCAAACAAAGCATGACACGGATTGATAAAAAGCCTATTTGAATTCTGTCACTTCCTTACATTATTTAAAAATACTCAGGAAACAGCGGACAAAGGTACATGACATATATGCAGAAATGCATGAATGGCATACGGTACTTGTTTATTTATTCCCCGGAATTCTCTTGTTGCACCAGCTCCATCATAAGAAAGCAGGCATTACTGCTATTTTAATAGAAAATTCATGACAAACTTAACAAGGATGCTTAGTTTTTTTTCTTGCACATTTATGGTCTTGACTTGAGTGCATTTGGTTTACCAGTGACAGAACTATCTCATTTCAACCTGAAATAATGCCTCCAAGCCTTTGACATCTTCGTAATGCCTTTAGTTTCTTTGCAGGGATGTCTAGAAATTACTGTACATGCATCCAATTTTAGAAGAAAGAAAACTACAAAATCTCTTTGCACATAGCATCTTGTAAGTCTAGACTTTGCAAAGTGTATCATTAAGGTGACTTGAGGGGACTTCTCTTATGCTCTACTACAGTGTTTCCCGTAATCCAGTCCTCGCGGCCCCACGGGTCATGTTTTCAGGATTTCCTTTGTATTGCACAGATGGTGGAAGTATCATCAAGGCAAGGATGGTGGAAGTATCACCTGTGCAACACTATGAAAATCCTGAAAACATGACCCGTGGGGGCCGTGAGGACTGGAGTTTGGGAAACACTGCTCTACTACAACAAGAGAAGAAATGTGTTTCATGCTAAATGGTGAAAAATTGTGATTTGTGACCAATCATGACACTGGTGTAATCTCCAAGGCTAATGTTACATTTTTATTTTCTCATCTAAATAGACTAGTTTGTATAGCATTTCATTTGTAATGCGAAGTAGCATTGTAGGACATAATTATTAGGGATCGCTCACATGAACGTTTAACGCCAGTGAGTGTACTCGGACCAAAGTTATTCAATGAGGCAGTGCTGATTAGTGATGAGCGAGTATACTCGTTGCTCGGGTTTTCCCGAGTATGCTCGGGTGATCTCCAAGTATTTTGCCATGCATAGAGATTTAGTGTTTGTCGACTCAGCTGCATGATTTGCGGCTGCTAGACAGTCTAAATACATGTGTGGAAATCTTAACAAACAGGCATTCCTCACATGTATTCAGACTGTCCAGCAGCCGCAAATCATGCAGCTGCATCGACAAACACTAAATCTCTGTGCATGCCAAAATACTTGGAGAACACCCGAGCATGCTCGGGAAAACCCGAGCAATGAATATCTAGTAGTGATCTTTTTTTCAGCTTTATTCAGCATGAAAAAAAATAGCAGCATGCTGGATTTCACTCTGAAATTGGAAGGGTGCGAGAAAAAAAATAAATTTTTACGGATACATTGAAATTCTGTAACATCAGAATCTGTAAATGGTTCTGTACATGATTTATTATGGCTGCTTAAAAAATGGATTGTACATGTTTGACAAGTGCGAAAAAATTGCCCCACTTTTCCAGATGAAAATCGGAACAGTTTTTTATACGCTTGTGTGACCCCAGCCACGAGTTAAAGCTTTGTCATAATAACACCATCCAAGCAAATCAAAGTTTTATTAAAGGGGTTGTCCATCACTCCCACCGATCAGCTGTTCCTGGTGCCAATGGTAGTCTGACATAATATGTTGCAGGGCTGCATAGTACAGCTCCATCATCTGCATAGTAGCCGTGGTCGAGTACTGCACATCCACCTGGAAAGGATGTACCTTTACATATTTCCCTGCAAAATCCATTTTGGTTTCGTTTTGGTATGTTTTTGGTGCACCGGTAAAAATGGCATGAAACTCTGACAACATTGTTTAAAGCTGTGAACTAGGAGTCAGAAATGCTTCCAGGGGCGATCCCCATGATGTCCCCCTGTCATTTGAGTAGTGTTTCCATAATTTTCAGACGTTTTTAGACCTTAAAAATCCGGGTGGGATCACTGTAAAAATGCTTGGTTTTCCCATAGACTTACATTGGGCTCGTTGTTCGGGTCGAGTTCTCGAGTATTCCAATTTGCTCGACTCGAGCAACGAGCACTCGAGGATTTTAGTGTGATATTTTCATCTGGTTGCTGAATAATCCAAGTGTCAAGAAACTTTAACTTGTTGTTACCATATTGAATGGTGATTAATACATCTCGAACTGCTGATCTCATGTCATTAAAGAATATGAGTAAAGTTTCAATGGTGCCTTGCTATAAAGAAAATATTGTCAATGTACCTTTTCCATAGTATTGTATGCTGGATGTATAAGGCATGTTCATTTTCAAATGAGGTCATATACATATTTGTATATGGAAACACTGCTTTTGAACACATTTTGGTGCCAGTATTTTGGGTATAAACTTGA
>JARQOD010000005.1:474864161-474884251 GCA_033576555.1 Oophaga sylvatica
CAAACATATACATTTTTATTAAATACTGAAAATGTATTTTACATATATAGACTAAGCTGTTGTGAATGGACTTGAAATGAGTTCTGAGCAGAGGCTCCCTCTGGTGGTTACAAGCGGTACTGGACTGTCCAGTGAAGATTGTGAGGATTGGGAATCAGGTGTTACTGACTGGTCTTATATAAGGGAGTCGCCTTCCCATCAGGGTTGCCGGTGATCAATTGTTCTGGTCTAAATCCTTGATTCCTGTTTCCTTTGTAGCCTGCTGTGTCGTGTCTGCATCTCCTGCTAACAGATAAGACATTTTCTTCTTTTTGTTTTTGTGCTTGATTTTTGCATTTTGTCCTGCACTTCTGTGGGGGCCTTCAGGGTCCCCTCCGGGGCTTTTGCCCTCTCAGTTTAGTTCAGCCACTGATGTTTGTACATTTGCTTTTTCCAGTTTTTTCAGTGGCTGCTGTTTTGATTTTGTTACACCAGAGACCTAATTTAGGTGGTAGAGGTCGTGTGATCTCAGGTGTTTTTGAAATTAGTAGAGTTGGTGCTTTTCAGGGTTTTTTGGGATTGCAGTAAGTGCCCTTCCTATCCTTTTCTATTTAGGTAGTTTGGGCCCCAACGTTTTGCTCATACTATTTTCTGTCTGTGTCAGTATTTCTTCTTGTCTAACCGCCATTACATGTTTGGGGGCTTTCTATGTTCTTTGGGGATCTGCTCCGGGGCAGATAGCTTTCCTCTTTCTATCTTTAGGTGTAGTTAGTTTCTCAGGCTGTGACGAGCGTCTAGGACCAACGTAGGAACGCTCCACGGCTGCCTCTAGTTGTGGTGGTTAGTCAGGGTACTGCAATCTCATAGATTCCAACTGCTCTGGTGTATTGCCTTTTTTACCTGCACTCCTCAGCTACCGAAACATAACAGTATTACCGGCCTAAAAATTGAAAATTGTATGGTACTCACAGAAGGGAAAAAATATTGTGAAAGAAAAAAGGTTGTCAGAGTTGTCAGAGATATTTTTCGGTTTGTTGCATTTTTTTTTCCCTCTGTATCTCTGGGTGCTGGGGAGGATTTTTTCTCTCAATGGAGTTTGCACAGTTGTCTGGCCGTGTGGATCAGCTTGCCACTGAGGTTCAGAGTATTGCTACCTATCTTGCTACGTTGCCTGTGGTGGAACCTAGGATTCCCATGCCAGATTTGTTTTTGGGGGATCGAGCCAAGTTTCTGAATTTCAAAAATAATTGTAAATTGTTTTTTGCCTTAAAATCTAAGTCCTCAGGGAACGCAGCGCAGCAGGTTCAAATTGTCATCTCTCTCCTGCACGGCGATCCTCAGGATTGGGCTTTTTCCCTGACACCTGGGGATCCTGTTTTGAGTGATGTTGATGCATTTTTTCAGGCCTTGGGGTTATTGTACGATGAGCCTAATGTCACTGATCAAGCTGAAAAAGCCTTGTTGGCATTAAATCAGGGGCTTGATGATGCTGAGTTATACTGTCAGAGATTCCGTAGGTGGGCAGTCCTGACCAAATGGAATGACGACGCTTTGGCAGCCCTTTTTCGGAAGGGTCTGTCAGATAATGTAAAGGATGTTATGGTGGGATTCCCTGTCCCCTCTGGTCTCAATGATTCTATGTCATTAGCGATTCAAATTGACAGATGTTTGCGTGAGCGGAGAAGTATGCGTGGAATAGTGTTGCCTTGTGAACCTGCTTCTGAATCCATGCAGTGTGATAGAGTGGTTTCTGAGGCACAGCGTCATGAGTTTCGAAAGCGCAATGGGTTATGTTTCTACTGTGGTGATGCCTCTCATGCTATTTCAGTCTGCCCTAAGCGGGGAAGACGTTTTGCACGCTCAGTTGTCTTGGGTAGTGTTCAGACTAAGTTTTTATTAACTGTTACTCTGATATGCTCTCTGTCCTCATTTTCTGCTCAGGCTTTCGTTGATTCGGGAGCAGCTATTAACCTGATGGATTTTGATTTTGCTAAACGTTGTGGGTTTCCCTTGATACCCCTACGGAAGTCTATTCCCCTACTGGGGATCGATTCTACCCCTTTGGCTGAGAATAAACCTCAGTTCTCTACTCAGGTGATAATGAGGGTTGAACCTGATCATCAGGAGAGCTGCAAATTTTTGGTTCTGTATAATCTGCATGACATTATCGTACTGGGTTTCCCTTGGTTACAGTCTCATAATCCTGTTTTGGATTGGAAATCTGTGTCTGTAACCAGTTGGGGCTGCCAATGTGTTAATACCAACACTCTGTTTTTTCTGCCTCCCCCCAGGCTCAGGATGTTCCTGACTTTTTGATTGATTTTTCTGATGTGTTTAGCGAAAGTAAATCTGCATCCTTGCCTCCCCATAGGAGCTATGACTGCGCTATTGAATTAGTGCCTGGTAGTAAATTCCCTAAAGGTCGCCTTTTTAACTTGTCTGTACCTGAACATGACGCTATGCGGTCTTATATCAAGGAGTCATTGGAGAAGGGTCATATCAGACCATCCTCTTCACCCTTAGGTGCCGGTTTTTTCTTTGTGGCCAAAAAGGATGGTTCATTAAGGCCGTGTATTGATTATCGTCTTTTGAACAATATTACTGTGAAATATCAATATCCGTTACCCTTGATTTCTGACCTGTTTTCCAGGGTGAAAAACGCTACTGTCACGCTGTCTAATGATATGTATACAATGTCAGTAAACTATTAATACAGGAACAACACTCTATACAACAACTAGTATAGCAACATCAGCATGTAAGTATAGAATAGATTTACCTGACACGATATCTGCTGAACTCAGGGTTAATCTTGAGGACTTGATGAGCTGAAACAGGAAAGAGGTGGACCGGGATCTAACCTGACCCTAAACTGGGGTCCTAACTAATCCCTCACCTTGGAGGTACTGATAATGGTTCAGAGGTCCAAGTCTCCAACCTAACCCTGTCTCCTATCAGACCCTAAACCCTGTAATCAGTCCTAAGAAGGATCCTGACTACCACCAAAGGGATAAGGGCTGAACTTAGCTAAATACACAGATTAGACATATAAGACAGACAGGATAGCACTCTCTTGCATACACACTCAAACACCAAAGGAACATAAATGGTCTGGGAAATAAACTCTAACCAAGTTGAGCTTAGAACAACTAAGGAGCTCACAACTAAAGTCTATACAGATTCATTCCTATCTGTGGTCTGCATGAAGGTTTCACTGCAACTCCCCAAGCAGACAACCAGGAATTAAAGGAAACCAATCAACAAACAATCAATTGCAGCCGGGAGAAACTGCACCCAGTCCCAGCACCGAGCACAGACAGAATTAACTCCCTAGCTGCCAAACACAAAGAAACAGCAGCTCAGCTGTGAGAAGTCAAAATGTGCAACCGCGACGATCTTCGTGGCAATGCACACATGACAGTACCCCCCCTTCTACGAGGGGCCTCCGGACCCTCAGGGCCAGGCCTGCCCGGGTGAGTTCTGTGGAAGGTCCGAACCAAACGATCTGCGTTAACATCAGACGCAGGGACCCACGTCCTCTCCTCTGGACCATACCCCTTCCAATGCACCAAGTACTGAAGGGACCGGCGATTCAGACGTGAGTCAATGATCTTTGATACTTGAAATTCCAAGTTACCATTGACCAACACAGGAGGAGGAGGTAGAGGTGACGGTATGACTGGTGCCACATACCTTTTAAGTAATGACTTGTGGAACACATTATGAATTTTAAACGTAGGAGGGAGGTCCAGACGAAATGCCACAGGGTTAATTATGGAACTGATCCTGTACGGCCCGATGAATCTGGGACCCAGTTTCCAGGAGGGCACTTTAAGTTTTATATTCCTGGTAGACAACCATACCAGATCGTTCACATTCAGATCTGGACCAGAAACTCTCCTCCTATCAGCCATACGTTTGTAACGGTTCCCCATCGCACTCAGATTATTCAATACACCTCTCCACACAGAAGCAAGTGACGACGAGAAACGCTCCTCCTCAGGAACCCAGAAGGGCCCCCCCCATTGAAAATACAAAACTGGGGATGAAAACCATATCCCCCAAAAAAAACGGGGACTTACCAGTGGACTCGCTCCGCCTGTTGTTAAGAGCGAACTCTGCCAGAGGCAAGAAAGAAGACCAGTCCTCTTGGTTCTCTGAGACAAAACACCGGAGATATGTCTCTAAGCTCTGATTCAGACGCTCTGTCTGACCATTGGTCTGCGGATGAAAAGCCGAGGAAAATGACAATTGCATCCCCCGACGTAAACAAAATGCCCTCCAAAATTTGGACACAAACTGAGACCCCCTATCTGACACCACATCAGAAGGCAACCCATGAAGTCTAACGATCTCCCTAATGAACACCTGCGCCAGAGTTTTAGCATTAGGGAGTGCAGGAAGAGCAACGAAATGTGCCATCTTACTGAACCTGTCAACAACCACCAGTATGACAGTATTCCCTGACGACGGAGGAAGGTCCGTAATGAAGTCCATAGATAATGAGTCCATGGACGCTCCGGAAGTTTCAAGGGTAAAAGGGTCCCAGACGGACGGGTATGAGGGGTTTTAGAGCGAGCACACACCCCACATGACGCGACAAAAGTTATAACATCTTTATTAGCATTAGGCCACCAAAACCGGCGAGAAAGGAGATCTAAAGTATCCTTACTCCTGGATGTCCTGCTAGAGCAGAATTATGATGTGCCTCAATAACCTTTTGTCTCAACAGATTTGGGACAAACAGTCTCCCTGGAGGTCCTGCAGGGGCGTCCCCCTGAGCCTCTAACACCTCCTCCTCAAGCTCAGAAAATACAGCCGACACTACCACCCCCTCCTGAAGGATAGGACTCGGGTCATCCGTTTTCCCGGCCCCTGGGAAACTGCGAGACAAGGCATCAGCCTTTACATTCTTAGACCCCGGGCGATAAGTGACGACAAAATTAAACCTGGTAAAAAACAACGACCATCGAGCTTGTCTGGAATTCAGACGCTTAGCGGATTCCAAATACAACAGGTTCTTGTGATCAGTAATAACGGTAACCGGGTGGACTGCCCCTCCAAAAAGTGACGCCATTCTTCAAAAGCTAACTTAATGGCCAAAAGTTCCCTATTGCCGATATCATAATTCCTTTCGGCGGACGACAATTTCTTAGAAAAGAAAGCGCACGGATGCCATTTACCAGGGACGGACCCTGGGACAATATAGCACCCACCCCTACGTCAGACGCATCCACCTCCACAATGAACGGCTGAGATGCATCTGGTTGGATGAGAACGGGTGCCGAAGCAAAACATTTCTTCAAAGAGGAAAAGGCTTGGCAAGCTTTGTCCGACCATTTAGAAAAATCCATCCCTTTTCTTGTCATGTCAGTGAGAGGTTTGACGACAGATGAGAAATTACAAATAAATTTCCGGTAGTAGTTAGCAAACCCCAAAAAACGCTGCAGAGCCTTAAGATCCCCTGGCTGATCCCATTCAAGCACTGCTCTCACCTTTTCAGGGTCCATACGAAAACCGGAGGCTGACACCAAAAAACCCAAAAACTGAAGTTCCTGTACGGCAAATACACACTTCTCCAGTTTGGCGTATAATTTATTGTCTCGCAAGATCTGCAACACCTGTCTCACATGCTCCTGATGAGACACAAGATCTGGCGAGTAAATTAAAATGTCATCCAAATATACAACCACAAACAGCCCCACAAGGTGACGAAAAATGTCATTAACAAAATGTTGGAATACTGCTGGTGCAGTAGTCAGACCAAAAGGCATGACTAGGTTCTCATAATGTCCTCCGGCGTGTTAAACGCCGTTTTCCACTCATCCCCCTCTTTTATCCTAATCAGATTATACGCCCCCCCGAGATCCAATTTAGAAAACCATTTGGCGCCAACAATTTGATTGAAGAGATCAGGAATAAGAGGTAGTGGATACGGATCTCGAACAGTAATCCGATTAAGTTCGCGGAAATCCAAGCAAGGGCGTAGGCCTCCATCTTTCTTCTTCACAAAGAAGAACCCCGCGGCTACTGGGGAAGATGAAGGTCTAATATGCCCTTTGGCCAGACTTTCAGAAATATAATCTTTCATAGCCTGCCTCTCAGGACCAGAAAGATTATACAACCTAGCTTTAGGCAACTTAGCATCAGGAAGGAGATTAATAGAGCAGTCATACAAGCGATGAGGAGGCAACTCCTGACACCCCCCTCAGAGAAAACATCCCCAAAATCCTCCAAAAAAGGAGGCAATGTACTAGGCACGACCGCACTGATGACTGTGTTCATGCAGTTGCTTTTGCAAAACTCACCCCATTGGCTTATCTCTCTGGACTGCCAATTATTCACAGGGTTATGTTTAACCAACCAAGGAAGTCCCAACACAATGGGAGTAGGTAGACCCTCCAACACATAACAAGATAATTGTTCCCTATGTATTGCCCCTACCCGAAGGTCAATGTTATGAACCTCATGAACAAAGCTACCTTGGCCGAGAGGCCTGGCGTCAATGGAGAATATAGGGATCGGTTTGACCAATACACTCAGATGCATACCTTGAGCCTGAGCAAACTGAGCGTCAACCAGATTAGCCCCGGAACCACTATCAAGAAGAACAGACAATCTCTCCACTCTCGTACCAACTACCACCTCCACTGGTACAAGGAACTGAGAAGAACTGGCGGATGAAATACATACTCCCAGGTTGTCGTCCACCACACAACCTGGGATTAACAGTTTTCTGGCGACTTTTGGCTCAACAAGGCACGGGATGGACATTCTCCAACAAAATGTCCCTCTTTCCCGCAGAAAAAACATCTTCTAGTCCTGCGGCGTACCGCCAATCCCCTCCTACGAAATGATGTCCCTCCCAACTGCATAGGCTCATCCGAACAGACAAGGGGAACCTCAACATAAGGGACTTTAGTGGTAGGTGGAGAAACAACAGGGAGTGGGGTTACCTCACCCCTCTCCCGAAGCCGTCTATCAGTACGGATAGCTAAGGCCATAGCAGCCTCCAGAGAAGGAGGAGACTCATACTGAGCCAAAACGTCTTTTAATTTATCAGAAAGCCCATGACAAAACTGTCTCCTAAGAGCTGGGTCATTCCACTGAGTATCTGTGGCCCATCTACGAAACTCAGAAGCAAATTCCTCTGCCGGACGATCTCCTTGCTGTATCTTACGTAATTTTGTCTCAGCAAGAGAGACCCGATCTGGGTCATCATATACCAATCCCAGGGCAGTAAAAAATTGATCTACAGACAGTAGAGCCGGGGATCCCGGAGGAAGGGAAAATGCCCAGGATTGAGGGTCCCCTTGCAGAAGTGAGATAACAATTCCCACTCTCTGCTCCTCACTCCCTGATGATCGAGGCCGAAGCCGAAAATACAATTTACATGCCTCCCGGAAGGTGAAAAATTTGTCTCGCCCACCAGTGAACCTGTCCGGGAGAGCAACCTTAGGTTCAACTCTGGTTTTCTCCAGGGGAGACAAAACTTTGGACTTAATGTCCGTCAGCTCCATGGATAATCCCTGCAACTGCAGAGCCAGCTGGGCTACTGGATCCATGGTAACTGGAGATAATTTTTAAGGCCAGTGAAAATGTCACGCTGTCTAATGATATGTATACAATGTCAGTAAACTATTAATACAGGAACAACACTCTATACAACAACTAGTATAGCAACATCAGCATGTAAGTATAGAATAGATTTACCTGACACGATATCTGCTGAACTCAGGGTTAATCTTGAGGACTTGATGAGCTGAAACAGGAAAGAGGTGGACAGGGATCTAACCTGACCCTAAACTGGGGTCCTAACTAATCCCTCACCTTGGAGGTACTGATAATGGTTCAGAGGTCCAAGTCTCCAACCTAACCCTGTCTCCTATCAGACCCTAAACCCTGTAATCAGTCCTAAGAAGGATCCTGACTACCACCAAAGGGATAAGGGCTGAACTTAGCTAAATACACAGATTAGACATATAAGACAGACAGGATAGCACTCTCTTGCATACACACTCAAACACCAAAGGAACATAAATGGTCTGGGAAATAAACTCTAACCAAGTTGAGCTTAGAACAACTAAGGAGCTCACAACTAAAGTCTATACAGATTCATTCCTATCTGTGGTCTGCATGAAGGTTTCACTTTTTTACCTGCACTCCTCAGCTACCGAAACATAACAGTATCACCGGCCTAAAAATTGAAAATTGTATGGTACTCACAGAAGGGAAAAAATATTGTGAAAGAAAAAAGGTTGTCAGAGTTGTCAGAGATATTTTTCGGTTTGTTGCATTTTTTTTTCCCTCTGTATCTCTGGGTGCTGGGGAGGATTTTTTCTCTCAATGGAGTTTGCACAGTTGTCTGGCCGTGTGGATCAGCTTGCCACTGAGGTTCAGAGTATTGCTACCTATCTTGCTACGTTGCCTGTGGTGGAACCTAGGATTCCCATGCCAGATTTGTTTTGGGGGATCGAGCCAAGTTTCTGAATTTCAAAAATAATTGTAAATTGTTTTTTGCCTTAAAATCTAAGTCCTCAGGGAACGCAGCGCAGCAGGTTCAAATTGTCATCTCTCTCCTGCACGGCGATCCTCAGGATTGGGCTTTTTCCCTGACACCTGGGGATCCTGTTTTGAGTGATGTTGATGCATTTTTTCAGGCCTTGGGGTTATTGTACGATGAGCCTAATGTCACTGATCAAGCTGAAAAAGCCTTGTTGGCATTAAATCAGGGGCTTGATGATGCTGAGTTATACTGTCAGAGATTCCGTAGGTGGGCAGTCCTGACCAAATGGAATGACGACGCTTTGGCAGCCCTTTTTCGGAAGGGTCTGTCAGATAATGTAAAGGATGTTATGGTGGGATTCCCTGTCCCCTCTGGTCTCAATGATTCTATGTCATTAGCGATTCAAATTGACAGATGTTTGCGTGAGCGGAGAAGTATGCGTGGAATAGTGTTGCCTTGTGAACCTGCTTCTGAATCCATGCAGTGTGATAGAGTGGTTTCTGAGGCACAGCGTCATGAGTTTCGAAAGCGCAATGGGTTATGTTTCTACTGTGGTGATGCCTCTCATGCTATTTCAGTCTGCCCTAAGCGGGGAAGACGTTTTGCACGCTCAGTTGTCTTGGGTAGTGTTCAGACTAAGTTTTTATTAACTGTTACTCTGATATGCTCTCTGTCCTCATTTTCTGCTCAGGCTTTCGTTGATTCGGGAGCAGCTATTAACCTGATGGATTTTGATTTTGCTAAACGTTGTGGGTTTCCCTTGATACCCCTACGGAAGTCTATTCCCCTACTGGGGATCGATTCTACCCCTTTGGCTGAGAATAAACCTCAGTTCTCTACTCAGGTGATAATGAGGGTTGAACCTGATCATCAGGAGAGCTGCAAATTTTTGGTTCTGTATAATCTGCATGACATTATCGTACTGGGTTTCCCTTGGTTACAGTCTCATAATCCTGTTTTGGATTGGAAATCTGTGTCTGTAACCAGTTGGGGCTGCCAATGTGTTAATACCAACACTCCTGTTTTTTCTGCCTCCCCCCAGGCTCAGGATGTTCCTGACTTTTTGATTGATTTTTCTGATGTGTTTAGCGAAAGTAAATCTGCATCCTTGCCTCCCCATAGGAGCTATGACTGCGCTATTGAATTAGTGCCTGGTAGTAAATTCCCTAAAGGTCGCCTTTTTAACTTGTCTGTACCTGAACATGACGCTATGCGGTCTTATATCAAGGAGTCATTGGAGAAGGGTCATATCAGACCATCCTCTTCACCCTTAGGTGCGGTTTTTTCTTTGTGGCCAAAAAGGATGGTTCATTAAGGCCGTGTATTGATTATCGTCTTTTGAACAATATTACTGTGAAATATCAATATCCGTTACCCTTGATTTCTGACCTGTTTTCCAGGGTGAAAAACGCTACTGTCACGCTGTCTAATGATATGTATACAATGTCAGTAAACTATTAATACAGGAACAACACTCTATACAACAACTAGTATAGCAACATCAGCATGTAAGTATAGAATAGATTTACCTGACACGATATCTGCTGAACTCAGGGTTAATCTTGAGGACTTGATGAGCTGAAACAGGAAAGAGGTGGACCGGGATCTAACCTGACCCTAAACTGGGGTCCTAACTAATCCCTCACCTTGGAGGTACTGATAATGGTTCAGAGGTCCAAGTCTCCAACCTAACCCTGTCTCCTATCAGACCCTAAACCCTGTAATCAGTCCTAAGAAGGATCCTGACTACCACCAAAGGGATAAGGGCTGAACTTAGCTAAATACACAGATTAGACATATAAGACAGACAGGATAGCACTCTCTTGCATACACACTCAAACACCAAAGGAACATAAATGGTCTGGGAAATAAACTCTAACCAAGTTGAGCTTAGAACAACTAAGGAGCTCACAACTAAAGTCTATACAGATTCATTCCTATCTGTGGTCTGCATGAAGGTTTCACTGGCAACTCCCCAAGCAGACAACCAGGAATTTAAAGGAAACCAATCAACAAACAATCAATTGCAGCCGGGAGAAACTGCACCCAGTCCCAGCACCGAGCACAGACAGAATTAACTCCCTAGCTGCCAAACACAAAGAAACAGCAGCTCAGCTGTGAGAAGTCAAAATGTGCAACCGCGACGATCTTCGTGGCAATGCACACATGACAGCTACTTGGTTTACCAAGCTTGACCTCAGGGGGCATATAACCTTATTCGCATTAAGCACGGGGATGAATGGAAGACGGCATTTAATACCCCTGAGGGGCATTTTGAGTACCTTGTGATGCTGTTTGGGCTCACTAATGCTCCTTCTGTCTTCCAGTCCTTCATGAATGACATTTTCAGGGATTTTGTGGATAAATTTCTGATTGTTTATTTGGATGATATCTTGATTTTTTCCAATGACTGGGACTCTCATGTGAAACATGTTCGAACTGTATTCCAGATTTTGAGAGAGAATGCTCTGTATGTGAATGGATCAAAGTGTCTTTTTGGCGTACAGAGGATCTCATTTTTGGGATTCATTTTGTCCCCATCTGTTATTGAAATGGACCCGGTCAAGGTTCAGGCCATCTGTGATTGGGTCCAACCTACTTCATTAAAGGCTCTTCAAAGATTTTTGGGTTTTGCCAATTTTTATCGTAAATTTATTGGTAATTTCTCGGTTATTGTTAAACCATTAACTGATTTGACCAAAAAGGGTTCTGATGTGGTGAATTGGCCTCCTGAGGCAGTCTCTGCATTTCAGGAACTTAAGCAGAGATTCACTTCTGCTCCTGTTCTACGGCAGCCTGATGTTTCTCTGCCATTTCAGGTGGAGGTTGATGCCTCTGAAATTGGGGCAGGTGTCGTTTTGTCCCAAAGAGATCCAGAGACCTCTAAAAGTAACCCTTGTGCCTTTTTCTCTCGAAAATTTTCTCCTACTGAACGTAATTATGACGTGGGTAATCGGGAGTTATTGGCCATGAAGTGGGCTTTTGAAGAGTGGAGACATTGGCTGGAGGGAGCCAAACATCAGGTGGTGGTCCTTACGGACCATAAGAATCTGGTTTATCTGGAATCTGCCAAGCGACTTAATCCTAGACAGGCCAGGTGGGCCTTGTTTTTCACACGTTTTAATTTTGTGGTTTCCTTTCTTCCTGGCACTAAGAATGTTAAGGCGGATGCCCTCTCGAGGAGTTTCCTTGCGCACTCTCCTGAGTTATGTGATCCTTCTGTTATTTTGAAAGAAGGTGTAGTTCTTTCCGCCATCTCGCCCAATTTGAGACTGGCTCTGGAGGGGTGTCAGGAGGATAGGCCCGAGCGCTGCCCTGTTGGGAAATTGTTTGTCCCGGACCAGTGGAAAAAGAGTGTGATGTCTGAGATTCATTGTTCGCGTTGGCTGGTCATCCCGGAATTTTTGGTACTAGAGACTTGGTTAGTCGGTCCTTTTGGTGGCCTACCTTGTCTCGTGATGTCAGGGAATTTGTGCAGTCCTGCGGGACTTGCTCTCGCTCCAAGTCTTGCTCTCGCTCTAGTGGTTTGTTGATGCCATTGCCTGTGTGCAAGAGACAATGGACCCATATCTCTATGGATTTCATTTCCGACCTCCCTGTTTCTCAGAGAATGACCGTCATCTGGGTGATTTGTGATAGGTTTTCCAAGATGATACATCTTGTGCCATTACCTAAGTTGCCTTCCTCCTCTGAATCGGTGCCTTTGTTCCTTCAGCACGTGGTTCGTTTACACGGCATTCCTGAGAACATTGTGTCTGACAGAGGAGTCCAGTTTGTTTCCAGATTTTGGAGGACCTTTTGTTCTAAACTTGGTGTTCAATTGTCTTTCTCCTCGGCATTTCATCCTCAGACCAATGGTCAAACTGAGAGAACAAACCAGACATTGGAGACTTATCTAAGATGCTTTGTGTCTGCTGATCAGGATGACTGGGTCTCTTTTTTGCCTTTGGCTGAGTTTGCTCTTAATAATAGGGCTAGCTCTGCCACTTTGATGTCTCCATTTTTCTGTAATTCTGGGTTTCATCCTCGATTTTCTTCAGGACAGACGGAGGCTTCTGTCTGTCCAGGTGTTGACTCTGTTGTGGAGCATATGCAACAGATTTGGGACCAGGTAGTGGAGAGATTGTCACTCTCTCAGGAGAGGGCCCAACGGTTTGCTAACCGGCATAGGACTGATGGTCCTCGGTTTAAAGTGGGGAACTTCGTCTGGTTGTCCTCAAAAAATATTCCTATGAGAGTGGCATCTCCTAAATTTAAGCCTAGGTTCATTGGACCTTATAAGATCATAGAGATTCTTAATCCTGTTTCTTTTCGTTTGCTTCTTCCAGGGACATTTAAGATCCATAACGTGTTCCACAAGTCCTTGTTGAAGAGGTTTGTTGAGCCAGTGGTTCCTACTGCTTTGCCTCCTGACCCTGTTCTGGTTGAGGGCAATATGGAGTTTGTGGTTGAGAAAATATTGAATTCTCGTTTTTCTAGACGGAAACTCCAGTATTTGGTTAAGTGGAGAGGTTATGGTCAGGAAGACAATTCTTGGGTGTTTGCTTCGGACATCCATGCTAGGAGACTCATCCGTGCGTATCATAGAACTCATCCTGACCGACCTGGTTGCTCAAGTGAGGGTTCGGTGACCCCTCCTCAAGGGGGGGGTACTGTTGTGAATGGACTTGAAATGAGTTCTGAGCAGAGGCTCCCTCTGGTGGTTACAAGCGGTACTGGACTGTCCAGTGAAGATTGTGATGATTGGGAATCAGGTGTTACTGACTGGTCTTATATAAGGGAGTCGCCTTCCCATCAGGGTTGC
Source organism: Oophaga sylvatica (assembly GCA_033576555.1). Classification (NCBI taxonomy): domain Eukaryota; kingdom Metazoa; phylum Chordata; class Amphibia; order Anura; family Dendrobatidae; genus Oophaga; species Oophaga sylvatica. The sequence goes on from JARQOD010000005.1 coordinate 474,877,451, forward strand.
CGGTGATCAATTGTTCTGGTCTCAATCCTTGATTCCTGTTTCCTTTGTAGCCTGCTGTGTCGTGTCTGCATCTCCTGCTAACAGATAAGACATTTTCTTCTTTTTGTTTTTGTGCTTGATTTTTGCATTTTGTCCTGCACTTCTGTGGGGGCCTTCAGGGTCCCCTCCGGGGGCTTTTGCCCTCTCAGTTTAGTTCAGCCACTGATGTTTGTACATTTGCTTTTTCCAGTTTTTTCAGTGGCTGCTGTTTTGATTTTGTTACACCAGAGAACTAATTTAGGTGGTAGAGGTCGTGTGATCTCAGGTGTTTTTGAAATTAGTAGAGTTGGTGCTTTTCAGGGTTTTTTGGGATTGCAGTAAGTGCCCTTCCTATACTTTTCTATTTAGGTAGTTTGGGCCCCAACGTTTGCTCATACTATTTTCTGTCTGTGTCAGTATTTCTTCTTGTCTAACCGCCATTACATGTTTGGGGGCTTTCTATGTTCTTTGGGGATCTGCTCCGGGGCAGATAGCTTTCCTCTTTCTATCTTTAGGTGTAGTTAGTTTCTCAGGCTGTGACGAGGCGTCTAGGACCAACGTAGGAACGCTCCACGGCTGCCTCTAGTTGTGGTGGTTAGTCAGGGTACTGCAATCTCATAGATTCCAACTGCTCTGGTGTATTGCCTTTTTTACCTGCACTCCTCAGCTACCGAAACATAACACTAAGCATATTAAAAAGTGGGAAACCAAAAGGTGGTGCAAAAATACTAAAAACCTCCACACACGAAGCTTACAGAGTCATTGTTGAGTTGTGAGTGAAAAATAGTGCAATTAAGCAAATGCCTATGGTGGGGATATGCATACGAATAAGGGAGTAAGTACCTATAGTTAGATGTTGACCAAAGGCCCTACATGGCCAAACATTACTTGCCACTGATAAACCCACATCTAATGTGAAACAAAAGGACCCATTCACCCCGGATGAAGGCAAACTGCCGAAACGTGAATCGGGTCTTATGGTGTGTGCTGTATCCTACACTACAGGTATTGCTTCATTTGTAATACATTTGTACACTGCTGTTGAAGTGGAATGGGTCCTTTTGTTTCACATTAGGTGTGGGTTTATCAGTGCCAAGTAATGTAGCCATTCTTCTTTGCAGATCCTCTCCAGTTTCGTCAGATTGGATGGTGAACATTGGTGGACAGCCATTTTCAGGTCTCCAGAGATGCTCAATTGGGTTTAGGACTGGGCTCTGGCTGGGCCAGTCAAGAATGGTCACAGAGTTGTTCTGAAGCTACTCCTGTTATTTTAGCTGTGTGCTTAGGGTCATTGTCTTGTTGGAATTTGAACCTTCGGCAAAGTGTGAGGTCCAGAGCACTCTGGAAGAGGTTATCATCCAGGATATCTCTGTACTTGGCTGCATTCATGTTTCCTTAAATTGCAACCAATTGTCCTGTCCCTGCAGCTGAAAAACACCCCCATAGCATGATGCTGCCACCACCATGTTTCACTGTTGGGGTTGTAGTGGGCAGATGATGAGCAGTGCCTGATTTTATCCACACATACCGCTTAGAATTATCACTAAAAAGTTCTGTCTTCTTCTCATCAGACCAGAGAATCTTATTTCTCATAGTTTGGGAGTCCTTCATGTGGTTTTTAGCAAACTCTATGTGGGCTTTCATATGTTTGGCACTGAATAGAGGCTTCTGTAGGGCCACTCTGCCATAAAGGCCCGACCGGTGGAGGGCTGCAGTGATAGTTGACTTTGTGGAACTTTCTACCATCTCCCTACTGCATCTGGGGTTCTTCTTTACCTCTCTCACCAAGGCTCTTCTGCCACGATTGCTCAGTTTGGCTGGACGGCCAGATCTAGGAAGACTTCTGGTGGTCCCAAAATTCATCCATTTAAGGATTATGGAGGCCACTGTGCTCTTAGGAACCTTAAGTACTGCAGAAATTATTTTGCAACCTTGGCCAGATCTGTGCCTTGCCACAATTCTGTCTCTGAGCTTCTTGGCCAGTTCCTTTGACCTCATGATTCTCATTTGATCTGACATCCACTGTGAGCTGTGAGGTCTTACATAGACAGGTGTGTGTCATTACAAATCAAGTCCTATCAGTTTAATTAAACACAGCTGGACTTCAATGAAGGAGTAGAACCATTTCAAGGAGGATCACAAGGAAATGGAGAGCATGTGACTTAAATATGAGTGTCTGAGCAAAGGTACTGAATACTTATGACCATGTGATATTTCAGTTTTTCTTTTTTAATAAATTTGCAAAAATTTCTACATTTCTGTTTTTTTCAGTCAAGATGGGGTGCAGAGTGTACATTAATGAGAAAAAAAAGAACTTCTTTGAATTTACCAATTGCTAGACAGGCATGAAGCTGGGATTGAGAGTCTCCTCTGTAGCGCAGACCAAAAAATCCTGTTCCTCCTCATCTTCCTCCTCCTCCTGTTCCTCGTCATCACCCAATGTGGCCTGAGAATATTATTGGCAAGCCAGCCCAGCATGTTCATTGGCTGCAAATAAAGCACCAAACATGCTGGGTAGTTCACTTGAATATACCAAGGTGAATACCAAATTACTCGCTGTAACTACGTACTATTCATGTGCGTAAAGAATAGTGATGAATGTATTCGCTCATCACTACTAGTGAGTTGATAATCTAAAGCACAAGAGCAAGTTCACTTCTGAAAGGCTCAAAAGAAGCAAAGTTAAAGGAGTCTGTCATTTTTATCAAGTACTTTAAGTTCCTGGGCCTTGAATTCAGAAGAAACATATTTTTTCTTGTTTAATTCTGCTCGACAGTATTGAGAAAAACTTTGTTTTGGCCATTTGCAAGTGATGTGATCAGAATAATGTGGACTGAGATGCATGGTCTGGAGCACTGTTCCTTCTACAGTTATACCAGCTATCTTTACCCCTCTATGCATTGCTTGACTGGCATCAGTCAAGCAATGCTCTTTTTAAATACCTTACAGGCAGTGATCATCATTTACTTGATGCATGCGCAGACTAGATGTTCCTGGGCATTTGCCGATGCCGATTCTGTGCATTCCCTGAAAATTTGGCCAGTGTCATCTGCATATTATTTTTTGAGACAGTATTTGTGTAACTATGATGTGTAAATATGCATTCAGTAATGTGTGAAAATGCAAATTTTCAAATGCGAAAAGTAAGATGCTTTGTAGTAACAAATGAATTCTAGACTAAGCAAAAATACAGAGAGCAGATTGTCTGTTCATCCTCATGGTTATTAAAGTGCATATAAAGCATTTTCACAGGGGGAAGTTTTTCAGAACATTAATTGACTATAAAATCAGCAATTTCACAGTAATAAATATAAATTAAAATAAGGGAAATCCAAAAGTCATCATTTGAATGTGCTTTGTGATCTATTTTTGGAAGATACTCTGTTCACAGCATAATTAGTTTCATTATGCATTTAGATACACTTAAAAATGCATATAAAAAGAAATACTAACTGTGAATTTGGTCTTGTTGAATCATTAGCAAACGATCATTAGTAGTGTTGAGCGATATTGCTCAATATCTAAAAATATCGTATCGAAATTGTATCGCCGATATCACTAAATATCGTCGATATCCGATTTCGATAGCGGAAGTCCCATGTAAGTCTATGGGAACAAAATATCGAAACTAAAAAAAACCTTTATTTCCTTGTAAACACTAAATATACACACATAGAATACATATATATATATATATACATGTCATTGTGACATATATATATACATATATGTATAGTTTATACACTTCTACATAGTAAAATATCCTCTGATTCAATTGCCGGGTAAAGCCGGCTTCTGTGAAAAGACAGAAGTACCCGACATGAAATGACACTTGGTGTACATAGGGTTAACCATGTCTTTTCATGTCGTTTGCAATCTGATTTGCACAAACAATTACATCAGTCTATATGTCTAAAATTTCACACCTGTAGGGGTTAATTAAAGGTGTAAATTCGTAGCAAAAAAGTCAGTTTTTTTTACAACGAATTTACACCTTTAATTAACCCCTACAGGTGTGAAATTTTGCACACTTACACTCATGTAATTGTTTGTGCAAATCAGATATCAAACTACATGAAAAGACATGGTTAACTCTATGTAAACCAAGTGTCATTTCATGTCGGGTTCTGCATTTTCACAAAAGCCGGCAATTGAATTAGCGGCTATTATACTATGTAGAAGTGTATGAACTATAAATATATATATATATGTGTCACAAATTTAATGACATGTATATATATATATATGAGGTGTAAAATTGCTGAAAAAAAATGCGTGGGCTCCCGCCCTATTTTCGCAACCAGACAGACAAAGCCAGTGAGTGGGGGCAGATAATAATAGCCCAGAGAGGGACCATTATTTTTGGCCCCCCCCCGGCTACTAACATCTGCCCCCAGACACCCCAGAAAGGGCAAATCTCTAATTAGATTTGCCCTTTCTGGCACTTTGCCCGTCTATTCCCATTGCCCTGTAGCGGTGGTGAATGGGTTAATAAGGGGTTAAAATGACCTTGCAATTGAAAGGTCACTTTAAGCCAGGTTAATAATTGAGAGCTGTCAATTAGACAACTATCAATTATTAATCCTATTGTATGAAAGAAAAATCAAACACACACACTTTAATAAAAAAGAAGTTTAATGAAATAATCACACAGTTTTTGACCATATTTTATTTTCCTGCTAAAACCATTTCCTGTAATAAAAATAAAATAATAAAGCAAAATTATTCTTACCAATCCGATGCACAGTCAGGTCCCACGGTGTAATCCTTCAGAAAGGGTTAATGTTTACTGCAGGGACCGCAGCTAATGCTGCAGCCTCACAGTAAACCCCCAAATGAATGAGTTCCTCTCCTGGCTGACAGGAGAGGAAGTGGAAAGCTTAATTGATTGCTTTCCACTTTCACTTCAGGTCAGCCAGGGACACAATCAGTGACGTCAGAGGGAACTGGTTAACAAAAATAGGGGATCCCCTCGAAAAAAATTGGCATGGGGTCCCCCCTATTTTTGTTAACCAGCCAGATGAAGCAGACCGCTGAGGCCTGTTTTTTCAGGCTGGTAAGGATCCAATATCCATGGACCTTGCAAGCCTGATAATACCAGGCCACAGCAGTCTGCTTAGCTTGGCTGGTTAACAAAAATAGGGGATCCCCTCGAAAAAAAAACGGTGTAGGGGTCCCCCTATTTTTGTTAACCAGCCAAGTAAAATGCAGACTGCTGCGGCCTGGTATTAAAAGACTGTCAAGGCCCATGGATTTTGGCCCTCAACAGCCTGATAATACCAGGCTACAGCAGCCCCACATTTGGCGCATCAAAAGATGTGCCAATTGTGACACTTTACCCGGCTCTTCCCACTTGCCCTGTAGCGGTGGCAAGCGGGGTAATAAGGGGTTAATGTCACCGTTGATTGCACGGTGACAATAAGCCCGGTTAATAATGGAGAGGCGTCAATAAGACACCGATCCATTATTAATCCCAAAGTTATTAAATGCATAAAAAAAAGACAAAGCAAGAAAAAAGTATTTTAATGAAATAAAAGAGACAACACAGTTTTCATTTCTTTTATTGTACTCTCATTCCTGCGACGCCATCGATCTCCTGTAAAAAAAGAAAAAAAACAAACCAACAGTATACCACCTGTCCGACGCAGTCCATAGTAACGATTGTCCCACGACGATCCAGCTCTGCTACATCGCAATGACAGGCAGAGCCTGTCATCGCGACGCAGCACAGCTGATTACCTGCTTCCCCGGCGGTGACGTCATCGGACTGACTGCTTTACGGCCGGGATTACCCAGCAGTCACTGCAGTTATCGCGAGAAACTGCATGTGACCGCCAGGGAGAAGAGGATGGCGGCCATGAAGCAGTCCGGGATGTGACCGCCGGAGATCTTCTGCCAGGTAAGTGCCGCTGACTCCTGACAGACCCGACCGACGGACACTGACAGTGACAGACCCGACCGACGGACACTGACAGTGACAGTGACAAATCCGAATCCGGTATTCGATAAGACGAAAATATCGAAACGAATTATCGAAAGGCCGATAGAGCTAATATCGGCCGATAGCCGATATTTGCATTATCGTATCGCTCAACACTAATCATTAGGAATAAATTAAAACATCACCGCTTGTCAAAAATGTAGTGTTATCCAGGGCCCCGTCCAGTAATATATGTCCCCCATCCAAGTATAATGCGCCCGATCTTGGGCTTCTTCCAGTAATAATGTTCCTGTTCTGTGTCTCTTCTCCAGCAAATATATATACAAATATATATATATACAGTACAGACCAAAAGTTTGGACACACCTTCTCATTCAAAGATTCTTCTGTATTTTCATGACTATGAAAATTGTAGAATCACACTGAATGCATCAAAACTATGCATTACACTTTACAAAAAAGTGTGAAACAACTGCAAATATGTCTTATATTCTAGGTTCTTCAAAGTAGCCACCTTTTGCTTTGATTACTGCTTTTCAAGCAGAAAAGGCGAACGGATGGACTCTACATGCCTAGTTCCCACCGTGAAGCATGGAGGAGGTGGTGTGATGTGTGGGGGTGCTTTGCTGGTGACACTGTTGGGGATTATTCAAAATTGAAGCGGTGAGCGGTCCAGCTGACACCAAACGATCTCGATTGGGTTCAGGTCTGGTGACTGTGGAGGCCAGGTCATCTGGCATAGCACCCCAACTCTCTCCTTCTTGGTCAAATAGCCCTTACACAGCCTGGAGGTGTGTTTGGGGTCATTGCCCTGTTGAAAAATAAATGGTAGTCCAACTAAA
>JARQOD010000005.1:474884351-474904742 GCA_033576555.1 Oophaga sylvatica
TTCCGATTCCGGTATACGATATTGAAAAAGTATCGGAATTAAGTATCGGAATTCCGATAACGCGAACATCGGCCGATACCCGATACTTGCGGTATCGGAATGCTCAACACTAGTCAGGACTAGTGTTGAGCGATACGATACTGCAAATATCGGATATCGGCCGATATTAGCTGTATCGGCCTTTCGATTCCGAATACCGATATTTTCGTCATATCGAATACCGGAATCGGGATTGTCACTGTCATTGTCAGTGTCCGTCGGTCGGGTCTGTCACTGTCAGTGTCCGTCGGTCGGGTCTGTCAGGAGTCAGCGGCACTTACCTGGCAGAAGATCTCCGGCGGTCACTGCCTGGACTGCTTCATGGCCGCCATCCTCTTCTCCCCGGCGGTCACATGCAGTTTCTCGCGATAACTGCAGTAACTGCTGGGTAATCCCGGCCGTAAAGCAGTCAGTCCGATGACGTCACCGCCGGGGAAGCAGGTAATCAGCTGTGCTGCGCCGGGATGACAGGCTCTGCCTGTCATTCTGATGTAGCAGAGCTGGATCGTCGTGGGACACTCGTTACTATGGACTGCGTCGGACAGGTGGTATACTGCTGTTTTTTTTTTTCATTTTTTTACAGGAGATCGATGGCGTCGCAAGATGAGACTGTAATAAAAGTAATGAAAACTGTGTTGTGTTTTTTATTAAATTAAAAATTTTTTTTATGAACATTCACCCGTCCGGGTACATCAACAATTTAACTATTTACATATTTAACTATTTACATACAGGGACCCTGTCCGGGTTATTTATAATTCTTTGGCAGGGGTGTTCCAGGTACCACCTGGTACTCTTCTGATGCTTGCCAAACATCCGAGACACCAAGGACCACCAGGACCTGATGACGTCGTGTGGCCTGTACAGTCAAGTCGTGACCCGCTATCTGTGTCTGTGTGGCCACCTCTTTCATCTCCCTCCGGGTCTGGACCCCTATGTCCCGGACTGAACGAACCCCAGGGGGCCTAACAGGCGCCGGGTACGGGCCAGCTATACTTATCATGTCCATAGCTGGGGCTGCTGAGGAGACCACTGAGGGAGGCTGGGGAGATTTACGGCGTGGGGTGGGCACTTTTGCAGAGGCCTGGATGTGGGAGGCTGAAGGCTCCGAGGGTCTCACAGGTTCCTGACACTCTGGGGAGTAGGGGTCGCACCTGGTAACATTTAGGGCGTACCATCCATTGTAACCCCCGTGTCGGGTGTAAGTCACCAAGTCTCCTGGCAACAGGTCCCTCCCCGGGTGTCCTTCTGGGAGGTGAGCCTCCACGTCCGCCGGTTCACAAAAACTTCTAAATAAAGTCCAGGCTCCTGGATGAAGCCCCAACCACCTTTCAATTTAAAGCTCCGTACTGCACCCTTACGCCGCGGCTCCCACAGGGTTCCTTTATCTTTTCTCATCCGGTCCTTATCTGCCCGGTCCTTCTCCAGCTGACGGCGAAGCTTTTGGGTTTCTCGCTGCTCCCTTTGTCGCTCTGCTTCCTGCTCCCAACGTCTCCACTCTTCCTCCTGACGCCGGTTGAAATTCTCCTCCACCACAGCTCCATGTCTCCACCATCAAACTGCAGCTTACAGTGTCCGGTTTGCGGCAGCTCTCCTGGCCCCCCAGTCCTGGCGGCGCTCACCTGCGGAGGAAGCAGCCGGCTCTGGAACAGATGACAGTCGGGGCTCCGGTACAGCAGGTAGCTCTGGTGCCTGCGCGGCCTCCTCCATGAGGACGGGTGTCGCTTCTTCTGTCTCAGCGACGGGAGCAGACAGCGGGATCTGGGGTGCTGCCGGTGCAGAGTTTTTTGCAGGAACGGGTGCCTTCACTGCGACAACGTCAACCGGATCACATTGCAAGGGCTGGGATGCCCGCACGGACTCCTCTACTAGAACGGGTGCCTCACCTTCCGGTACAGACACTTCAGGTAAGAGGGATTGGCGCCGCTCCAAGTTTAGTTTTAGGGCACGCCAGCTGGCTTCCATCCTGGCGACCTCCTCCCGGTGCCGGGCCAGGCCTCTTAGGGTATCCTCCGCTTCTTGCAGCGTAGGAGGGTTTCCAGGCCGGGTGCCCAACGGTGGTTCCGTGGCGATCGGGTCGCTTCCGTGGGGGGAGAGCTCTGACTGCTCCATCCCTTCACACTTCTGCTCGTGTCCATTAGCCATCTCTGCCAAGGCACATGTGTCATTAGCATCTGGAGAGGGCCCCTCTTTTGTAGTGAGGCGGGACCTTCGTGTTAGTTTCCGCACACTGAGGAGGATGAGGAGGCGGAACTCAAGACTGTGGGGCACGATCTTACATTGCAGTACCATTTAGAGTGGTCGGCCACTGAGTGAGTGTACACCCACGAAGAGCACGCCCTTCTTCTTCACCAGTGCCTCGTCGTGACGCAGATATGGCGGAAAAATGGCAAATACATTCTCTGATGATTTTAGCAATTCTCAAGCACAAAACCAGTTCAATTCAGGCACACAGGACTCGCTTATAGCGAGCTACAGAATCCTGTTCGTGACGCCCAAGTTGAGTCGCACAGAGCAAGAGGTTTTGGGGGTACTCGGCACCGAGCCCGTCGACTTCTATGGGGTATGTCACGGCTTTACCCGGCAATTGAATCAGAGTCTATTTTACTATGTAGAAGTGTATAAACTATAAATATATGTATATATATATGTCACAATGACATGTATATATATATATATATATGTATTCTATGTGTGTATATTTTGTGTTTACAACGAAAGAAAGGTTTTTTTTGTTGCGATTTTTGTTCCCATAGACTTACATTGGACTTCCGGTATCGAATCGGATATCGACGATATTTAGTGATATCGGCGATACCATTTCGATACGATATTTTTAGATATCGAGCAGTATCGCTCAACACTAGTCAGGACCCAGTTTAGGGTCAGTATAGACCCGGTCCACCTCTAGCCTGAGACAGCGTGAAACAGATCCAGTATAGATCCTCAGTACTTCGGATATTATGTCAGGTAATACTATGTTATCAAATACTATATGTTCATGTTGATATAACCTATTTATATGTATATAGAATGTTGTCCCACTTGATATAGATTACTGACATTATCTATAACTGTTATACAGCGTGATATTTTCACCGGCCATACTATAAAGATTCTCCCCAGCTACCATGGATCCAGTAGCCCAGCTTGCCCTGCAGTTGCAGAGTTTGTCCATGGAGCTGACGGACATTAAGTCCAAGGTTTTGTTCCCCCGGAGCAATCCAGATCTGAACCTAAAGTTGCTCTCCCGGACAGGTTCACTGGTGGGCGGGACAAATTTTTTACCTTCCGGGAGGCATGTAAGTTATATTTTCGGCTACGGCCTCGGTCATCGGGGAGTGAAGAGCAGAGGGTGGGAATTGTCATCTCGCTCTTACAAGGGGACCCTCAATCCTGGGCGTTCTCTCTTCCTCCGGGCTCCCCGGCTCTTCAGTCAGTAGATCGATTTTTTACTGCCCTGGGTCTGGTATATGATGACCCGGATCGGGTCTCCCTTGCTGAAACGAAGTTACGTAAGATACAGCAGGGAGATCGTCCGGCGGAGGAGTTTTCTTCTGAGTTCCGTAGATGGGCCACAGATACTCAGTGGAATGACCCAGCTCTTAGGAGCCAGTTTTGTCAAGGGTTATCTGACAAATTAAAAGACGTGTTGGCTCAGTATGATTCTCCCCCGTCTCTGGAGGCCGCTATGGCCCTTGCTATTCGCATTGTAGACGGCTTCGGGAGAGGTGCGAGGTAACTCCGCCCCCTGTTATGACTCCACCCACTACTAAAGTCCCTTATATTGAGGTTCCCCTGGTCTGTTCTGAGGAACCTATGCAGTTGGGAGGGACATCTTTTCGAGGGAGGGGATCGGCGGTGCGCCGCAAGACAAGAAAGTGTTTCTTCTGCGGGAGAGAGGGGCATTTTGTTGAGGGGTGTCCATCCCGTGCCTCGCTGAGCAAGAAGTCGCCGGAAAACTGTTAATCCCAGGTTGTGTGGTGGACGACAACCTGGGAGTATGTATTTCGTCCCCAGGTCCGTCTCAGTTTCTCGTACCAGCGGAGGTGGTGGTAGTTACGAGAGCTGAGAGGATTTCTGTTCTTCTTGATAGTGGGTCCGGGGCTAATCTGGTGGACGCTCGGTTTGCCCAGGTGCAAGGTATGCAATGAGTGTATTGGCCAAACCGATCCCTATTTTCTCTATTGACGCCAGGCCTCTCGGTCAAGGTAGCTTTGTACAAGCTGTTCATAACATAGACCTTCGAGTAGGGGCATTACATAAAGAACGATTGTCTTGTTATGTGTTGGAGGGTCTTCCTACTCCTATTGTGTTGGGACTTCCTTGGTTGGCTAAACATAACCCAGTGATTAATTGGCAATCCAGAGAGATAAGCCAGTGGAGTGAATTTTGCAAGAGTAACTGCATGAACACGGTCATCAGTGCGGTCGTGCCTAGAACTTTGCCTCCTTTTCTGGAGGACTTTGAGGATGTGTTCTCTGAGGAGGGGTGTCAAGAATTACCTCCTCATCGCGCGTATGACTGTTCAATAAAATTGCTTCCTGATGCTAAGCTACCTAAATCTAGGTTATATAACCTTTCTGGTCCTGAGAGGCAGGCTATGAAGGATTATATTTCGGAAAGTCTGGCCAAGGGGCATATTAGACCTTCATCTTCCCCAGTGGCCACGGGGTTCTTCTTTGTAAGAAAAAAGATGGAGGCCTACGCCCTTGCTTGGATTTCCGTGAGCTTAATCGGATTACTGTCCGAGATCCGTATCCGCTCCCACTTATTCCTGATCTCTTCAATCAGATTGTGGGCGCCAAATGGTTCTCTAAGTTGGATCTCAGGGGGGCGTATAATCTGATTAGGATAAAGGAGGGGGATGAGTGGAAGACGGCGTTTAACACTCCGGAGGGACATTATGAGAACCTTGTCATGCCTTTTGGTCTGACTACTGCCCTGGCGGTGTTTCAACATTTTGTTATGACATCTTTCGCCACCTTGTGGGGCAGTTTGTGGTCGTTTATTTAGATGACATCTTAATTTACTCGCCAGATCTTGTGTCTCATCAGGAGCATGTGAGACAGGTGTTGCAGATCTTGCGAGACAATAAACTGTACGCCAAATGGGAAAAGTGTGTATTCGCCGTACAGGAACTTCAGTTTTTGGGTTTCCTAGTGTCAGCTTCTGGTTTCCGTATGGACCCTGGGAAAGTGAGAGCAGTGCTTGAATGGGATCGGCCAGAGGATCTTAAGGCACTGCAACGTTTCCTGGGGTTTGCTAACTACTACCGGAAATTTATTCGTAATTTCTCATCTGTTGTCAAACCTCTCACTGACATGACAAAAAAAGGGACGGATTTTTCTAGGTGGTCTGACAAAGCTTGTCAAGCATTTTCCTCCTTGAAAAAATGTTTTGCTTCGGCACCCATACTTATTCAACCTGATGCATCACAACCGTTCATTGTGGAGGTAGACGCGTCTGACGTAGGGGTGGGTGCGGTATTATCCCAAGGTCCGTCCCCTGGTAAATGGCATCCGTGCGCTTTCTTCTCTAAAAAATTGTCGTCCGAGAGGAATTATGATGTCGGCAATAGGGAACTCTTGGCCATTAAGTTGGCTTTTGAGGAATGGCGTCACTTTTTGGAGGGGGCAGTCCACCCGGTCACCGTCATTACTGATCACAAGAACCTCCTGTATTTAGAATCTGCAAAGCGTCTGAATTCCAGACAAGCTAGATGGTCGTTGTTTTTTACCAGGTTTAATTTTGTCGTCACATATCGTCCTGGGTCAAAAAATGTTAAGGCTGATGCCTTATCTCGTAGTTTCCCAGGGGCCGGGAAGACGGATACCCGGTTCCTATCCTTCAGGAGGGAGTTGTGGTGTCGGCTGTATGCTCTGAGCTTGAGGAGGAGGTATTGGAGGCTCAGGGGGACGGCCCTGTAGGACTCCAGGGAAACTGTTTGTTCCAGATCAGTTAAGACAAAAAGTTATCGAGGCACATCATAATTCTGCTTTGGCAGGACACCCAGGGAGTAAAGCAACTGTGGATCTCCTTTCTCGCCGGTTTTGGTGGCCTAACTTAAATAAAGAGGTAGTAACTTTTGTCGCGTCCTGTGGGGTTTGTGCTCGCTCTAAGACCCCACATACCCGTCCGTCTGGGACCCTCTTACCTTTGAAAATTCCGGAGCGTCCATGGACTCATCTGTCTATGGACTTCATTACGGACCTCCCTCCGTCGTCAGGGAAAACTGTCATACTAGTTGTAGTTGACAGGTTCAGTAAGATGGCACATTTCATTGCTCTTCCTGCTCTTCCTAATGCTAAAACTCTGGCGCAGGTGTTCATTGGGGAGATTGTGAGACTTCACGGGTTGCCTTCTGATGTGGTGTCAGATAGGGGGTCTCAGTTTGTGTCCAAATTCTGGAGGGCATTTTGTTCACGTCGGGGGATGCAATTGTCATTTTCCTCGGCTTTTCATCCGCAGACCAATGGTCAGACAGAGCGTCTGAATCAGAGCCTAGAGACATATCTTCGGTGTTTTGCCTCAGAGAACCAGGAGGACTGGTCTTCTTTCTTGCCGCTGGCAGAGTTCGCTCTTAATAGGCGGAGCGAGTCCACTGGTAAGTCCCCGTTTTTTGGGGCATATGGTTTTCATCCCCAGTTTTGTACTTTCAATGGGGGGGGCCCTTCTGGGGTTCCTGAGGAGGAACGATTCTCGTCGTCACTTGCTTCAGTGTGGAGAGGAGTGCTGAATAATCTGAGTGCTATGGGGAACCGTTACAAACGTATGGCTGATAGGAGGAGAGTGTCTGGTCCGGACCTTAGTGTGAACGATCTGGTATGGTTGTCTACCAAGAATATTAAACTCAAGGTTCCCTCCTGGAAACTGGGTCCCAGGTTCATCGGGCCGTACAGGATCAGTTCTATAATTAATCCTGTGGCATTTCGTCTGGACCTCCCTCCTACGTTTAAAATCCACAATGTGTTCCACAAATCGTTGCTTAAGAGGTACGTGGCACCAGTTATACCGTCACCTCTACCTCCTCCTCCAGTGGTGGTCAATGGTAACTTGGAATTTCAGGTGTCGAAGATCATTGACTCACGTCTGAATCGCCGGTCCCTTCAGTACCTTGTTCATTGGAGGGGGTATGGTCCTGAGGAGAGGATGTGGGTTCCTGCGTCGGATATTAACGCAGATCGATTGGTTCGGACCTTCCACACAACTCACCCGGGCAAACCTGGCCCTGAGGGTCCGGAGGCCCCTCGTAGAAGGGGGGGTACTGTCATGGGTGTATCGCCACGAAGATCGTCGCGATTACACATTCTGACTTCTCGCAGCTTAGTTGCTGTTTCTTTGTGTTTGGCAGTGAGGGAGTTAATTCTACCTAGCTCTGTGCTAAGACTAGGTCCAGCCTCGCCCGGCTGCAGTTTGATTATGCACTAATTAGCTTCCTTTATATACCTGCCAGTCTGCTTGGGAGATGCCGGTGAAAGCATTCATACAGACCAGCAGATAGGATCGGTTCTGAGAAGACTTAAGCTAAGAGCTCCTTTGTGGTTTCTCCTCTCCTCGCTTATAGTTTATCTCCTAGACCTTTTGTGTTCCCTCTGTGTTTAAGTGTTGTATGCAAGACAGTATTTACTTTATCCCCTGTCTGTCTCGTTTGTCTTTACTGTTTATTAAGCGGTGACCTGCCCATATCCCTGTGGTGGTAATCAGGGTCCTTCTAAGGACTAGATTACAGTGGTCAGGGACTTATAGGAGATAGGGTTACGCTGGCGGCCTGGACCTCTGTACCATTAACAGTACCTCCAGGTAGAGGGACTAGTCAGGACTAGTGTTGAGCGATACGATACTGCAAATATCGGATATCGGCTACAATGACATGTATATAATATATATATAATGTATTCTATGTGTGTATATTTTGTGTTTACAACGAAAGAAAGGTTTTTTTTGGTTGCGATTTTTTGTTCCCATAGACTTACATTGGACTTCCGGTATCGGAATCGGATATCGACGATATTTAGTGATATCGGCGATACCATTTCGATACGATATTTTTAGATATCGAGCAGTATCGCTCAACACTAGTCAGGACCCCAGTTTAGGGTCAGTATAGACCCCGGTCCACCTCTAGCCTGAGACAGCGTGAAACAGATCCAGTATAGATCCTCAGTACTTCGGATATTATGTCAGGTAATACTATGTTATCAAATACTATATGTTCATGTTGATATAACCTATTTATATGGTATATAGAATGTTGTCCCACTTGCTATAGATTACTGACATTATCTATAACTGTTATACAGCGTGATACTGACAAAGTGAAGTAGACTAAAAGGTCCTCAAAAGCTAGACATCATACCACGATCCAAAGAAATTCTGGAACATATAAGAAACAAAGTAATTGGGATTTATCAGTCTGGAAAAAGTTATGAAGCCATTCCTAAAGCTTTGGGGCTTGAGCGAACCACAGCAAGAGCCATTATCTACAAATGTCAAAAACATGGAACAGTGGTGAACCTTCCTTGGAGTGGCCAGCCCATAAAAATTTCCCCAAGAGTGCAGCGATAACTCAAAGAAGTCACAAAAGACCCCACAACAACATCCAAAGAACTACAGACCTCACTTGCCACAGTTAAGGTCAGTGTTCATGACTCCACCATAAGAAAGGGACTGGGCAAAAATAGCCTTCATGGCTGAGTTCCAAGATGAAAACCACTCCTGATTAATAAGAACATAAAGGCTCTTCTCAGTTTTGCCAGAAAACATCTTGATGATCCCCAAGACTTTTGGGAGGATACTCTGTGGACTGACTATACAAAAGTTGAACTTTTCAAATATGTATATCCCATTACATCTGGTGTAGACATAACACAGCATTTCAGAAAAGGAATATCATACCAACAGTAAAACATGGTGGTGGTAGTGTGATGGTCTGGGGCTGTTTTGCTGCTTCAGGACCTAGAATACTTGCTGTGGTAAATGGAACCATGTATTCTGCTGTCTACCAAAAAATACTGAAGTCAAATGTCTGGCCATCAGTTTTTGACCTTAAGTTGAAGTGAACTTGGGTTATGCAGCAGGACAATGATCCAACACACATCATCAAGTCTACCTGTGAATGGCTTAATAAAAACTAAATTCAGACTTTGGCGTGGCCAAGTCAAAGTCCTTAATCTGACCTTAATCTGATTGAGGTACTGTGGCATGACCTCAAAAGGCACTAAGAATAAAGAGTATAGGAGACATGAATAAACACTGGGATCACAATGGATGAATCACAAAAATATAATGATTTTATTTGAACACACCACTACAAAAATTAAAAACATTTAAAAAAAAGCCAAACACTATAAGCCCATGATAAGGCAAAAACCTACCCTCTCCTTTCTCTATATCAAAGGTATAACCTCACACAAAAATCATCAATACAAGAGAAATCATGATACTTAGTGAGGTAGTACTGTACACAACTTACTCTGATATAGGGGTAATTGCAAGTCACTAACCCAGAATACCCTTTAGCAGAGAACAGGCAATGTAGCGATGAAAGCATATGTCACAGGGCAGGTAAATTCCATGGATAAGAAGCGCCCCAATAGGGAATGGAAGCATTGATACAAGCCTGTTAATAGGAAGGGAGCCCTGTAGGCTGGGAAATCCTTAATATCAGAGAGGTGGAGAAAGGGAAAGGGCAGGACAAAGGTTGCCCAAAGCGTGTCGCCAGACTCTGCTGGCTTCTTCAGGGGCTTAAAGATGAAGTGGCGTGGGTTCAGTATAAATACCATACATAATAAACTTTTAATGAGACTCAGCTGAGTAACTTACTTGGAGCCACGGTCATATTGGATGCGCTGCTCTAGTCGGACTGGAAGTGACGTGACGCCACTATGTACATCGGTTTCCAAGGGAGCAACAGAATCACGCATGCACAAGAGGACCTGTCTTTCGTTATCGGGTAAGTTATCAATAATGGAAGGTTGGTGATACAGCAGTTTGAACACTAGCTGTCAACAGAAAAGATAGCCATCCTTCACCAAAGTAAATTTGTCTAGTGTATTCATGGGGTAAGGAAAGGCCATGTTGTAGTACAATTCAGCATCCGAAATTGCGTCAGATGATAAACTGATATAATGCATATTTTTTATATTTTACAATTCTTTATTGCTATAACTCTGTCCAGTAAAGTCAAATCTATCCAAATCTATCTAATTCTAAAATTAATTAAGCCAATTTGGTAAATGCTGTAAAGAGGAAAAAAAGGCAAAACACCTGAATTGCGGTTTTAAAGTTGCTGCAATAACGTAAAATAAAACAAAATAATAAACAATCAAAATATAGTTTGAATGCCAAAATTATGAAAAAACACCAGCTAAATATGCAAAAAACAAGTCCTTACTCAGCTCTAGTGATGGTAATAGAAAAACATTACAGGAAGTCATAAAAAAAATGGCAACAGAAAATAATTTTTTAAGCTAATAGAATAGTAAAAAAAAATAACATAGATATCGCCATAATCGTAATGACCTGGTGAAGCATGATTGCAGATCATTTTACTGCACAATTAAAGCCGAAAAAAGAAACACCCCAAAAAAAACAGCGGAATTGCTGTTTTTTTTCACCATTTCGCCACACTTGGAATTTCTTTACCATTTTCCTTTACTTTATTTGGTAAAATGAATTTTTCCATTAAAAACTACAACCCTTTCAACAAAAAAAAATCAAATCCTCACACATCTACGTCGCTGCAAAAATAAAAAAGTTACAGCTAATTGAAAAAAGGAAAGGAAAAAAATTAAAAGGCATAAAAAGAAATTGGCTGCATCCTTAAGGATTTAACTTAACATACCAGTACATGTTTTTATTTCGTTTGTTATGTAGAGGAAAAATATATAACCTAGTCTCATAATTCCTTAGGTCTGCACATTATCAAACTTGTATAGTTCTCTTATTATTTTGGTGTCTTATAAAAATTCTGAACTTTGTAAAACAAAATTAGTAATTGGTCTGTGTTGCCATTTTCTGAGAATCATAACAATTTTATTTTTATTTCAATGGAATCGTGTTAGGGCCTATTTCTAGCAAGGAAAACTCAGGGCATAACTGATACCTTTTTGGGTTGCAATGTTTACATTTCGTTTTTATTGCATTTTTTGGTTTGTTGTAGTGACCAAAAATTGATAATTCCGGCGTTCCTAATTTTTCTTCTTTACAATGTTTACGAGTTTGGTTGCTGCTGTTAGTATCAGAGGCTGGCAAAGGGAGTATTGGTAACTATCATGCTCACTGAGTTTCTGACATTACTTACCAACATCTCTTTTTCATTTATTAAATACATCTATTTTCGATTTACTGTTTTTAAAATAATGTACTAGAGTCATATACTTGAACATTGATGTGGATCCTTGAATTAATTGGATTTATGTAAATGGGTAAGTATCTACCACTGAATTACTGCACCCAGCTAGAATAACATAAAGCTATTTATTAATGCAACATTTTATGTCGCTGAAAATACATGGGAAAATAAAATAAGCAATAAAACAAAATGTTCTTTTTCCCCGAATTTATGATTCCAAATCTTGTTTGCATCATGTATAATTCATTCAACAAAGCTTGTAATAAAAAGGGCACCTTGCAGTAAAACCAATAAATGATTTTAAAGGAAAGATGCGGTATCTAGTTGGATATCATATAAGCTTTTCACAAGTGGCTACAATAAATGCACAGATACTGATTTATTTGTATTGGCAGTCATGAGCCAATACATTTTATCTTCCTTTTGAAATGTTCTGTATGTGCCACGAAAGTGCCAAACCCTGGAAATCTCTGCTAATTCAAATGAAAAGAGAGGGCTGGCAAATGTAATTGTTTGTGCGTATATATAATATTCATTTGTGATCCTTTGTTTTACTACTGGAACCAATTGAAAATCAGTTATTACCAGAGATGAGTAAATATGTGGATATACGACGTAAGGCTAGTAGGATGTATAGTATCTCCATAACTCCTTATTGAATCATAGCTGACTCAAAGAAGCAGTCTAGACTGCATGGGATCTACATGAAAACACAAAAAAAGCACAATAAAACCAAAAATACTCTGTTGCAAAAAGAATATAATATAACAGTAAACAGCAAGTGCCAATAAAAAAATGGAAAAACAAGGGTATTTGGTTAATACGTTTTTTTGCAAAAAATGTATATTAAGCCGCTCTACCAATCGTCAAGGTATGCCCATAGCAGAGCAGTCCCTGACTAATGTATGTAATCCCTATCTGATGTATTTAAAAACCTGGTTTTATGTATAATACCTGTATGAGCAGGATTCAGAAAGGTAAAGTCCAATGTGGACACAGCATAGAACAGCTTATATGTGCAGGGCTCATAAGGAAGGGTGGGAAACTCCCTGGTCTTGTAGAACAAGAAAACAATTGGTTAAAAACAGAAATGCATGAGCCCTGCAAAAAGTGAACAAGCCTGTGGAGGCACAGTTCACATCACCAGAAGACTGAAAACACAAAAAAGCACAAAAAAAACAAAAATACTCTGTTGCAAAAAGAATATAATATAATAGTAAACGGTAAGTGACAATATAGAAAATGGAAAAACAAGGGTATCTGGTTAATATGTTTTTTTTTACAAAAAATGTATTAACGAAATACGCTTGTTTTTCCATTTTTTTTATTGGCACTTGCTGTTTACTGTTATATTCTTTTTGCAACAGAGTATTTTTCATTTTAATGTGCTTTTTTGTGTTTTCAGTCTTCTGTTGGTATGATCAGTGTCTCTACAGGCTTGTTCAGTTTGTGCAGGGCTCATGTGTTTCTGATGGTATCTATAGTACAGATCAAAAGTTTGGACACACCTTCTCATTCAAAGATTTTTCTGTATTTTCATGACTATGAAAATTGTAGAATCACACTGAAGGCATCAAAACTATGAATTAACACATGTGGAATTATACATTACACTTTACAAAAAAGTGTGAAACAACTGAAAATATGTCTTATATTCTAGGTTCTTCAAAGTAGCCACCTTTTGCTTTGATTACTGCTTTGCACACAGAAAAGGTGAACGGATGGACTCTACATGCCTGGTTCCCACCGTGAAGCATGGAGGAGGTGGTGTGATGGTGTGGGGGTGTTTTGCTGGTGACACTGTTGGGGATTTATTCAAAATTGAAGCGGTGAACGGTCCAGCTCACCCCAAACCATCTCGATTGGGTTCAGGTCTGGTGACTGTGGAGGCCAGGTCATCTGGTGCAGCACCCCAACACTCTCCTTCTTGGTCAAATAGGCCTTACACAGCCTGAAGGTGTGTTTGGGGTCATTGTCCGGTTGAAAAATAAATGATGGTCCAACTAAACGCAAACCGGATGGAATAGCATGCTGCTGCAAGATGCTGTGGTAGCCATGCTGGTTCAGTATGCCTTCAATTTTAAATAAATCCCCAACAGTGTCACCAGCAAAGCACCCCCACACATCACACCACCTCCTCCATGCTTCACGGTGGGAACCAGGCATGTAGAGTCCATCCGTTCACCTTTTCTGCGTGCAAAGCAGTAATCAAAGCAAAAGGTGGCTACTTTGAAGAATCTAGAAGATAAGACATATTTTCAGTTGTTTCACACTTTTTTGTAAAGTGTAATGTATAATTCCACATGTGTTAATTCATAGTTTTGATGCCTTCAGTGTGATTCTACAATTTTCATAGTCATGAAAATACAGAAAAATCATTGAATGAGAAGGTGTGTCCAAACTTTTGGTCTGTACTGTACATGGTAAGCAAGCCTTTTGTTGTGCCCTGAGCTGCTCAAGGTGTGAGATCTGTCACAGCCTTTGAGGCTTGGCCCTCCAGCTGAGCTAGCTGCACACTGAAGGGGGTTTTATAATCCCATGACAAATAGGATACCAACAATTGACATGAAATTATACCTCCAACATGCTTCACAATATGTATTATCTATCTATCTATCTATCTATCTATTTATCTATCTATCTATCTCATCTACTATCTATCTTTTCATTTCTTCAAACAAAAAACAATCTCTTTTAACAGAATTTAATTTTGTCCTGTCACTTTTTTTGATTTAAATTAATTTGGACATAAGGTTTACACGTTGTAAAGTTTTCATTTCCTAGCATCCCTATCCATATTTAATCTCCCATACTCCATACGCCGAAAGCAAAACATGTTCCAATCTTAGATACAGCCTTCAAGAAATTACGCATATCCAAGAGCTAAATATTCTGCTGACTCTCAACAGAATCATTCTCTGACACCAGCATTGGAAAGTACTTTAATATCATATTTTATTGGTATACCAAACAGCATTATTCATTTAATATCATTTGTACTCAGGTTTGTTCTGTCTTTTGGTTTTGGACAAACTGTAATAAGGTTTAGTACAACATGTAAATAATTGTAGCAAGAAATGGCTTCAAGTGATTGGTGAAAATCTAATTTTGCTGCAGTAACTGCTCAGGTTCTGGATTCATCCATACACCATTAAACTGTAACTGAATGTTACCATAATAGAGTGACTACATTATACCAGCAGGCCATTATTAAATGATGTGCCATGAAATGATTGAATAATATGTCTGTACAGTGATAATACCAACAATCAGTGACCCATTATGAATATCATAGCATAGTATCATGTGCAGAGTGCAGAAAGGAGAGAGGAAGAGCAGGAAATCTATGGGCTGTGGCTTTAATAATTGGCTGCAGAATAGGAAGTTTGTGGGGTTTAGCTTTAGCCAATAGCTGCAGGAGAGGAAATATGTAGGGTGACGTTTCATCCAATAGCTGTAGAGGAGAAAGGCTCTGGGGTTCAGCTTCCACCTATAGCTGCAAAGCAGGAAGTCTGTGAAGTGCAGCTTCAGCCAATAGTGGCAGAGGAAGAAGTCTGTGGGGTGCAGTTTCAGCCAATAGCGGCAGAGGAGGAAGTCTGTGGAGTGCAGCTTCAGCCAATAGCGGCAGAGGAGGAAGTCTGTGGGGTGCAGTTTCCGCCGATAGCTGAAGAGGAGGAAATCTCTGGGGTTCAGCTTCCCCCTATTGCTGCAAAATAGGAAGTCTGTGGGGTGCAGCTTCAACCAACTGTAGCAGAGGAGAAAGTCTATGAAGTTAAGCTTTATGAATAGCTGCAGAGCAGGAAATAATGTAAAAAAAGAAGTGCAAGCCAGCATTCGACAGCACTAGTTGTTATTTCCTATAGTGCATGGAACATTTCGGAAACTTTTATTTAGGGAATTTCAAAGAAAGAAGTAATGGCCACATTCATATTATATAAATACCAATAGTAATAATGTAAATGCTTTTGGGAGACATCAGTATTTAAAACAAGCAAGATAAATTAGTAGTCATGGGGAAGGAGGAGTTGCCATTTGTCTTGACTAACCTCACACCAACCTGTAATGGCTGCTATAGATTACATCTAACTACAGAATAGAAAACAGGACGCAGAGAGCAATTTCTAAGAATTCACTTTATGAAAAAATATTATATAATGGATTTTAATGATATTGCCACTGAGTGTAATTATACCTCTTTGTTGGCTGTTTCTGAGAACTGTTGAACTGTTGAACTGTGTCCTAGCCAGAATGTGGAAGAAGAGTAACACATAATAATGTTGTTTTTCACTGGTTGCTACTGAAATGGGAATTGTAGAATCATAGAATCGGAACCTTGAATCATCCATGCAGATTGTTGCTGTACGTCAGACAGATTCTCTGATGTTTAGGGACCATATTATTCTGTATCAGTATGCATCGAATATAGAAACAGACAATGGCATATATCAGAAATAAAGGATATATTTTATATATATGTGCATAGAGTACACAAAGTCTATATCAATAGTAAATAACAATTGGTACAAATTTACTGACGAATATTACATGTAGCCCTTAAATGTGCTGTCCAGTCTAAAACTACAAGTCTGCAGTCACTATGTAACTTCAGACTTGACAATCCTCAGATCGCGCACACTGCATGCTATGAGGATTCTCCAGTGTCAGTGCGGTACTGTAACCGCAAGTATGCAATATTCATATTCCCGGCCACAGTCTGACCCATCTAGTCAGGTTATTGCTGGGCGTTTCATTCCAAGTGTTAACACCAGAGAATCCTCACAATGGACAGTGCATGCAATGAGAGTATTCAGAAGTCTGCAGTCACATAGAGTGACTGCAGACTTGTAGATTAAGACTCGACAACCCCTTTAACTGTGTTTAAACCCAGAATCCTAGTTATACAATGCACCATTGCCAGCTTATGCAGTGCCATAAAGCCATTCAGCATAAAACATATCCATTAGTATATTTCACAGTAGGTTATGCAGTAGGTGCTGTTTAGAGATTAGCAGATCTACCAAGATTAAAATCTCTTGAATTTTACAAAGAAATTCATAGTTCTTCTATGCGATTAGAATGTCCCTTATTAAGCTTTCCAGATACCAGAGCATAAACAACACATGATGAAAAAAAATTTAAAACTTCATCATTCACATGTCTCGGCCACCCCACATCACTGCTGCCCACGGTCCGATCCTCCATGCCTGTTCTTTTCCTTCATCCCATTATGTGGATTCTTTTTAGCCTGCACGCTGTGCACCATGGTGGCACGCTGCGCATTGACGTTCAAAGGTTTACTCATCATTGGACAACCCGGCACCAAGTGAACAGGCTGAAAAGGATGCACTCAACATGGTAAGATGAAAAGAAAAGGTACAGAGCCATCCTGTGGTTCATGCTGCCTGTAGTTTGGCCAGCATAAACCACATGACATTTTTTTTGTAAGCATCTCCTAGGACATATAGTCTTAAGGGTATGTTTCCAACAAATTGTTTACGTAAATTGTCATGGCTGATAGATCCACATTTAAAAAATGCAAATGAAAGACACATTTTTCTTATTGCTTTGTAAGACTATAAAGTTTTTGATGCTGCTTTGGTGCTTTATTGGAAACATTTTCATGAGTTTTTAATTGGAATATGGAGTGAAGCATTATTGTGTGTTTTTTGCATGTTTCTAGTGCAAAAACTTTGAAAAATAAAACATAAAAAAACACGATATGAAAGCACCAAAGATATGACATGACGACATATTTTTTAACCCATGTTAATAAATGTGATGTGCACTTTATAGCTTTCTTAGTTTTCATATTGGCACTTTATTATAATTTTATATGCACTTTATTACCTATACTTTATGGGATATAATTTATCTGCATACCTTTTAGTGATGCAGGTTTTTCACTCTATGTGATATTGTGGACAAGTATTACATTACTAGATAATGGTGAATATGCATAATTTGAGGTCTCCATTACCTGTTGGATGTTTGTTCTGGCTTGGTGGAATCACATGAATTGTGCTGTGGACCCCTTAGTTTCAAGATGTTAAACATTTTTATCTGACTTTATATTTACTGTTTCTAATAAAGAATACATTACTTATGACCGGTTTGGATGTGTGCATGAATCTGTATGTGTAGCTGTGACGCTTTTTTAAGTCTTAACAGCAGACACAGCCTAAGGCCTTCTTCACACGTCCGTGTTTCCAGTACGTTTGATACAATTATTATTATTATAGCGCCATTTATTCCATGGCACTTTACATGTGAGGAAGGGTATACATAATAAAAAAACAATAAAAAGTACAGCAATCTTAAACAATACAAGTTACCGGCTGGTACAGGAAGAGAGAGGGCCCTGCCCGTGATGGCTCACAATCTACAATATATCCATTTTATTTACGGATACCGCATGTACCCATTATAACCTATGGTGCTACTCATCCATGTGTGATCCATGTTTAATATTGCAAAGTATAGGAGAAGCTTTGTAATTTCTTTTTTTCTTTAACCTTCCATGGAAAACACAGATGACACACTGATAGCACCGGTAACATTTTTTCACATATGTGTTTAAACACGGACGTCAGAATGAGGCCTAATATTCAGATTTAAGAAAAACTACCTATACTCAAATGGAGGTTTGCTTGGGTCATCCTGCAGCCCCATGGTTTCATTTGTGTTGTGAATTGGTGCAGGAGCTGAGTTACATTAAATGCACTCGGACTTCAATTTCTCACTTGTCTAGCACATAGGCCACCAGTCCTCAGTGTGCTCTACTTTTGTCACAAGGACAGGCCAGAATAATATTTGAATGAGGCGTAAGAGTCCATTTAGTCCATTAACCCATTTTTAATACCAGACACTCCATTTGCAGACAAGTGTTTCGGGATAGTGTATGTATCAAAATAAACCAAATATTCCTGCTACCAATAAAACTAGAGACATATGTTACCAATATGTTGGCTTTGGCTTTATCCATATAACTTCAGTGTCTATAGTACAGTATATTACTTAAAAAAAAAGACTCGGACGAGCCCTTTAATGAAAACTATTTTCTAAGTCACTCAACTATGCATGTAGCTTCTATACAGTATATTGACTACCTGTTTTATAATACTTTTTTATATCAATTATTCTATCAAGAGATGAAAGCAGCAGCATCATTCACACATTGTTCTTTGGTTTTCATATAAACATGATCTGATTAGCTATTAATCTCAGAATGTTGCATTTATATTTATTCAATTCAAGGTTTAAAATTTGACTTTCAAAACTTTACACAAAGTAATAACCCCACATATGAAATATAGGTTGATATTTATCGTGACATGTCCACGAAACTGTTTACGCATGGAAAGCTCTATGTAATGCAAAATTTAACTGCATCTTAATATGAAAGAGGGATTGGATTGAGTTGGTTGTGGAAGATTAACAATGGTTCAGTAGGTTTTTTAGTGCTGCATAGCAATTTTATTTACTTTGGATAGCAGGTTATTTTGATGTTATATGACTCACCTTGCCTACAGCAAAATATCAGTAGGATGCATTTTTATTGCCTTGAACATATCAATTGAAGAGCTGTGGGAGCACGTTAAGTGGCAAATTCTATTCACATTTCAGATTTATGTTATTCTAATAACATACCAAGTTGTTCGTACACCATGTATTACTACAAAACAGGGTTAGAAAGCTAATTAAAATAGAAATTACAGTCCCATGTCAAGGCATTTCTCAAGCATGGTATGACATTAAAGTTAGCACAGAGTTTAGGTGTTAAATGGCAAATAAGAATGACTGACCTTAACTGATTTATGTGCCCTCATTTTTTTTTCCACATGTGGGAAAAATTCTGAAAATTCATATGTCTAATGTTAAAAAATAAATGACAAGTTAAAAATATATTATTGCCAGGGGCTACAAATGAAATGAACACACTTCTACATAATGTAAAGTTTTCCATTAGAAATTGATTTAAAGGGATCGAAAACTTAGAAATTTAAAAAAGGAAAAACACATTTTTTTGTGTTGTAGAACTTTGGAGATAAAAATAATGTCATGTCATCCCAATCCATCCTTTCTGACAAGGGCCAAGTGGGACATAATGATAATGTAAGAAACTTTCCAGACCAATTTGCATCAACATCTGATAAGACGTTCTGATGATGTCTCTTAGCAGAGTGATTGGTTATCAAGGATGTGTTAGGTGCTACAATGAAAATCCAGAAACTAGAAATGAGCAGATCTTTTGAAATTTAAAGTTGATGGCTTTGCCAAATTTTCAACAAAAAATGAATTTGAGATGAATAAATCCAAGTGGATCTCAGTACTGGAAAGTTTGTAATTGTTCGGAAAATGCATGAGTGACAGAGAGAGAGTCCTGCTGACCATAAGAGCTTATACACGACAAAAGAGAGAGAGAATTACCCATTGACTCTGAAGATGAAAAATGTACAAACTGTGATACACTTAGAACCCCTGAATGTGATATCTCAGGTACTGACTACCACTGTGGGCAAGTGCATACAGCCATATTATCGGTCCTAGTGTGATCTGACAAAACATTGAATCGCACCAAAACTAATGTTATGCTATGGAGTTGTGCAAATGTGGCATCCCAGAGTCCGGTTGCCACGGTGACATTGCCTCCCTCTAAGGGGTGATGTTATGCCTGGAGGCAGGGGGGTCCCCATGCCAGGTAACACAGTGTACATGTCAATTCCTGCTCCTGGCCAGAAAGGGAGCTCCCTTAAAAATTCTGGCCAGAAGGTGGGATAGTGAATCAGAAAGAAGTCAGCTGAGTGAGTAAACAGGAGAGTTGTCATGGAAATGGGAGCCAGCTGGAGCTCTTGGCAGAAAAGTAAGAGAGGAGAGTTGGCAGTTGGTCTGTGGAGAGGGAAGGGACAGGAGCAGAGACAAGAGCTCAGGGGGATAAAAACTGCATATAGCTGAGCCCAGAGCAGAGCACTGATAAAAAAAGAGGCTAGAGTCCTTGG
>JARQOD010000005.1:474904842-474952099 GCA_033576555.1 Oophaga sylvatica
TGTTGGAAGGAAACAATGTGGCAGAAAACGCTGTACAACGAGAAGAGGTGACCGGACCCTGAGGAAGATTGTGGAGAAGGACCGATTCCAGACCTTGGGGGACCTGAGGAAGCAGTGGACTGAGTCTGGTGTAGAAAACATCCAGAGCCACCGTGCACAGGCGTGTGCAGGAAATGGGCTACAGGTGCCGCATTCCCCAGGTAAAGCCACTTTTGAACCATAAACAGCAGCAGAAGCGCCTGACCTGGGATACAGAGAAGCAGCACTAGACTGTTGCTAAGTGGTCCCAAGTACTTTTTTCTGATGAAAGCAAATTTTGCATGTCATTCGGAAATCAAGGTGCCAGAGTCTGGAGGAAGACTGGGGAGAAGGAAATGCCAAAATGCCTGAAGTCCAGTGTCAAGTACCCACAGTCAGTGATGGTGTGGGGTGCCATGTCAGCTGCTGGTGTTGGTCCACTGTGTTTCATCAAGGGCAGGGTCAATGCAGCTAGCTATCAGGAGATTTTGGAGCACTTCATGCTTCCATCGGCTGAAATGCTTTATGTAGATGAAGATTTCATTTTTCAGCACGACCTGGCACCTGCTCACAGTGCCAAAACCACTGGTAAATGGTTTACTGACCATGGTATTACTGTGCTCAATTGGCCTGCCAACTCTCCTGACCTGAACCCCATAGAGAATCTGTGGGATATTGTGAAGAGAAAGTTGAGAGACGCAAGACCCAACACTCTGGATGAGCTTAAGGCCGCTATCGAAGCATCCTGGGTCTCCATAACACCTCAGCAGTGTCACAGGCTGATTGCCTCCATGCCACGCCGCATTGAAGCAGTCATTTCTGCAAAAGGATTCCCGACCAAGTATTGAGTGCATAACTGAACTTTATTATTTGATGGTTTTTTTGTTTGTTTTTAAAAAACACTTTTATTTTATTGGACGGTTGAAATATGTTAATTTTTTCAGACAGGTTTTTTGGGTTATCAGGAGTTGTATGCCAAAATCATCAGTATTAAAACAATAAAAGACCTGACAAATTTCAGTTGGTGTGTAATGATTCTAAAATATATGAAAGTTTAATTGTAATCATTACATTATGGAAAATAATGAAATTTTGCACTATATGCTAATTTTTTTAGAAGGACCTGTACTGCTCCCATCAGCTGACTCTGCTAGCGCTAATAACAGTGAGAGCAGGTGGCCGCTGATGGGAGTAATCATCAACTAGTGCTGGCGCTGTAAATAAATAATTTAAAACAAACGGCTTGGGCTCTCTATTTTAAAAAAACAGCTAGGCAAAGATCACAGCTGGGGGCTGCTGTTTTTTATTATTTAAATAGATAATTAAATTTTTGAAAACCAGCCTTGCTAAAGCAGACTGCTGGGGGCTGGTATTCTCAGGCTG
The DNA here is from genome assembly GCA_033576555.1 of Oophaga sylvatica. NCBI lineage: Eukaryota > Metazoa > Chordata > Amphibia > Anura > Dendrobatidae > Oophaga > Oophaga sylvatica. Next base: position 474,906,244 of record JARQOD010000005.1, read on the forward strand.
GCAAGGAGCCATTGATATTGCCCCCCAGCCTAAAACCAGCCTACAAATGTATGCATGATAGGAAACGATTGTCAGGTTCGGACCTGGGGGTGAATGATTTAGTATGGCTATTCACCAAAAGATTAAACTGAAAGTTTCTTCTTGGAAATTAGGTCCCAGGTTTATTGGTCCTTATAAGGTGGTCACTGTAATCAACCCTTTAGCTTTTTGTCTCAAGCTTCCGCCGACACTCAAGCTCCATAATGTTTTTTACAGGTCTTCAAAAAATTTGTTGCGGCCGTGGAATCATGTCTGTTCCGCCACCAACGGTTATTGTTGATTGCAATTTAGAATTTCAGATAACGAAAATCATAGGTTCACATATTGTGCACCGCTTTGTATAGTACCTGGTATATTGTAAAGGATATGGTGCGGAGAAGAGGATGTGGGTGTGGGCATCTGAGGCAAATGCCAGTAGATTGATATGGTCCTTTCATTTGGGACCCCTCGTAGAAGGGGAGTTACTGTCACAACTGTGTCACGTCAACCTGGGAGACCTGGATAGAAGATCACTGTGTGTTGTAAATCACAGATATTCCATTTAAATTAATTTGGTTTCCTTTGGTGCTGACAAGGTTATTGACCCTTTCTATGCAGGTCAGAAGCATGCAGCTCCATAGCATCAGCTTCTGATCTGGTCGTTAACTCTTCCTATATAACCTGGCCAGACTCTCTCTGCCTTGCCAGTGAATGCTCTGCTTCCTTGCTCTTATGAGATGCTGTGTTGAATAGGAGTTTGTTGTTGCTATTGGAGATTCTTCTTCCTGTGCTGTTTGCTTAAGCTAAGTGTTTTAAAAAGAAGTTGTTGTAAAGGTGTTCTGTTGTACGTGTGTCTTTATCTCCTGGTCCCTGTTCCTGTTTAGTTTATTCCTGCCTGTCTCTATCCTCCTTCCTATCATTAATTGGTGTTTGTATGATAGAGAGTTCCTGTTTGGTCCTGTGTTACTTGTTTAAATTATATTTCCGTCCCAGGTTGCATTAGGTGGAGGAGGGGACAGACCAGGGATTAACAGGAGCATAGTGAGGTAGAAGACTGGGGCCTCTCTACAATTAAGAGTATCTCTGTGACAGGGATAGTTAGAGTCCCAGTTCCAGGGACAGTGTGACCATCACAGCATAACATTGCCTAACCATAGTTTCAGCTAAGTGTGGTTGGTTTTCTCTGTTCCTAGTGTTTTGCATGGTGATCTTTCGTTGCCTGACCTTAGAAGGACCTTGTTCTGACCATCCTTGTGTTTAACCCCTTTGTTCTGATCCTCTATTTTTCTGGTATTTTGACCTTGGACAGTTATCTAACTACGCCTTTTGTCTCTTCCCTATGTTATGATGTATCCTCCTGGCTTTTGACCTCGGACTCCTTGACTATTCTGACTCACGGCTTGCCCATGACAAGTGACTCAGCGTCACACTGCTTACATACCCAACCCTGCTTAGCATACCTCTTCAGTAAAGGAGCGCTCCCCTAATCACCATGGGGCATGCAGTCGGGGCTGTTGCTAGGCTTCTGTAAGGAACCTAAAACTTGGGTATAATTCGACTTTCTAACAGGACAATAATTCTGAGCATATATTATACGTTATCCGAGCACGTTCGCTTATCACTCATGTCATGAAAGGCTTGAATAATTGTGAGACTGTAAGGGAGCAGTCAGCCGGCTGTATTGATCAGACAGAGATTGGACCACAATGCTCAGACTCGCTGATGGCTTCTCGTACCCAAGCGTGACAGCTTCATATATTTCTGTGCAGCTGTCATGCTCAGGTAGGGAGAATCAAGGCCAGTCGAAGCATTGTAGTCTGATCTCGATCTGGTTTATATCACTGTCTGATTGCGCCATTTTGGGTTGATTTTGAAACCACTTGTTATATTAGTGTTGAGCTATTTAAAATGTTTTTTTTTTTAATTTATTGCAAAAAGGAAAATGTTTGTAAATTTTGCAATTAGAGGTTGTATAATTTTTATTGCAATTGTAGGTTTGAATGGTGACTGAAGAAAAAACACTGACACATACAGAAAAGGTCATTGTACATAGCAAATGACATTTAAATGAATTAGAGAGACAGAACTGTTAGTTTCTCTTTTCGCCTCATGCACTCAGATGACAGAAAAACCTAAATAATTTAAGGCAGCAGATTGTCTTAGAACTAGGACATTACAATTTATAATCTGGAATGTCAATTGTTGGCATAGATTCACAATGGTTAAAAAATTGAAACCCCTTTTCTGTATGCATTAGCTATAAATGACACACACACATGCGGAACATTTGGAGAAATGGCTATAGCACTGCTTCTACGACTAAATAAATTTAATGCTGTTAGTTTACCTGGAATGAAGACTAGAGGAGTACATTATTACATCCTAAACCATAATCACAGGAGTAAAATTGGTGTGATGTTGCTTTGTGAATATTTATGGCGTTGCCCACTTGATCTTAGGACCAATCTACAGCAATCATTGCTTCCAAGAGAAAAGACGGGCTCATTACTGAAAAGGATAGATATCCATTCCAGCCTAAATTGCTCCATTCCAGCCTCCTGACTCCATCTGGAGACCATGTGGACAATGCCTTGATGAAGCTTTCACGAGAGAACGTCACACTAGCCCACTTCTGAGATTATGGTGTGGGATGGCATAATGTACAGTAGATGGACCCTTCTATTCTTCATACCAGGGATTCTAACTGCTCCACATTCCATTTATTTTGTGGTACAGGCAGTGGTATGGTCATTTCTCCAATGTATCCTATGAGCCAGTTTTCAGAGTGACATTATTATGCCACATGCTTCTCCTGTTAAAGTGAGCAGCATGTGTGGTCTAAGCATGCTACTATAGATTGCAACTTCTCTGGACTTGTCTTCCATTGAGCACATCTGGGACATCTGTAGGGAGATGGACCGGGCAAGTGATACTCTTCCCTTGTCTGGGCTGATATAAGAGGTAAATAATAACCATACTTCAGTTTACAATTATCAATTTAACCTATAAGAAGAGTCAACATTTCAGACTCTTGACCAACAAAAAAGAAACACATAAATTCAAAAGTCAACATAAAGAAAACAGTCTATTCCTCCTGGCTTAATGAAAATAGACGTCTGGTTAATTAAGATAAAATTCTGTGTTGTCATAGTTGAGGGGTGTGGTTTTTAAAATTGTATAACTTCTGGTGGTTTCAATATGTAGGACCCCAAAAGTCACGTCAAAACTGAACAGATCCCTAAAAAATGTTCTATACATTTCCTTGAAAAACTCAAAATTACTGCTACATTTTAAGCCTTCTAAAATGCTAACAAAATAAAACAACATTTTACAAATGGTGCTGATGTAAAGCAAACATGAGGGAAATGCATTTAATATTGTTTTTGCGTGTTATAAACATCTGGATTAAATAAATAATTATTCAAAGTTTGAGAGTTGCAAATTTTTTTTAATTTGTCAAATTTCTGATATTTTTATAAATAAACAAAAAAAACATATCAACCTAAATTTACCATTATCATAAAGTCTGATGTGTCACGAAAAAACAGTCTTCATGGGATATATTGAAGCATTCTAGAGATATTACTACATAAAGTAACATGTCAGATTTAAAAAATATTGGCCAAATCACTAAGGGATTAAATTTCCAAGATGCCAGAACATAATAAACGTAAGATGTAAAAAATAAAAAAAATCTATATACTCACCTTATGACCTCACCTTATCACCTATCCGGCCTGTCTGCTCCTCACCTTCACCATCTGGCCTTTCACACATTTTATTATCATCACTCAACTGAAATCCAGTTTCGGCTCTGATGAGGCCTGGGAGAGTTTTGCACATTTGACCCTGCGTACACATATTCAGGACCATGGCCTTTAAGCTTGAGTGGAAGCATTAAAAAAATGCTTCGAAAACATGACGAGTGATGATGAAAAGTGAAGGGCCCGGAGAGGTGAGTGGTAAGGTGAATATAAGGAATTTTTTAAAACCTTTTAATGTCCTTTTTGATCCAGAAAAATGGAGGCCAGTGGACGAAATTTTGATGAAACCACACTAGAATGACTTACAAAAATTCCACATTTTGTCAAATTCTACTTGAATATAGTTGCTCATGTCTGTTGACAACCAACTGGCACCCAAAAAATGCACTGCAAAGAGGTCAATGTGTACCAATGTATGCATGCACCAGCAACTCAGCCATTTAAATGTTGAGGACTGTGTCGGTGTCATTATAGTGTTTGGAGGCTATGTGGGTCCATTATACTGTGTGGACAGCTGTGGAGGCCATTATACTGTATGGAGGGCTGTATTGGGCCATTTTCGTGTGGAGTGTTTTGTGAGGGTCATTAAATTTTGTGGAAGGCTGTGTGAGGGCCATTATACTGCGTGAAGGGCTGTAAGGAAAATCATATTGCCAGGTAATTTTTACCAAAATGGGTAGAAAACCCACGAAACAACTGGGGAATTACTCTTATTTTGCTATTTTCTCCTAGTTGGAATTTTTTTATGCTTTCCAGTATATCACATGATAAAATAGATGGTTTAATTAAAAAGTAAAACTTGTCCCGCAAAAAACAAGAACTTACATGTCTATGTCCAAAGAAAAATAAAAAAGTTATGGCTTTTGGAAAAACGGAGAGGAAAAAACAAAAGCACCGAAACAAAAAAATCACCCCGTCCTTAAGGGGTTAATATAAAAGAAATAACTCTATATATACCCCTTTTCCTTAACGCTCCATAGCTCTCTTGCTTGTCCAGTGTAGATTTCTGTAAAATATGTCCTGCCTTGATGACGTCTCATCTCATGTTGGTGAGGTCACGTAGGACAAGATATCACATGAGGTCAGGTTGTTTAGAGACACAAACTGGTTAAGGCAAGAAAGTCAAAGAAGTGCTAGGGCCATATTTATGGCTAGATTCCAAGCAATGACTATGCTAAATTAAAACAGTAATAACACCCAATTCCGACAATAAGAGCCCGTTACAGATGTGTTCTGCAATTAATCCAAGGGAATTGTGACTTCTGTGCAGGTATTGGCATCTGATATACAATGTAGCTGGTTAGCATTAGGAGATTTTCATGATAACTCATAGAAGATGTGCAGGTGCTGATTTATTTTCTGCTGAAATCCATGGGGCGCTGAATAAACTGATGAGATTCAGTGACAGCTGTATTGTCATACTTGCCTAAACTACTATAGCTTGTAACCAGTCATAAATTTCAAATGTAGGAATTGAGTTTCTTCATTTATTATGAAATAAGCACAGCCGAAAAAAGACAATTAGTGCTGCAGAAGGTGCTAACGGTGGCATCTGCATTGGCAGTGTGCCTGACAGGGGCACCATGACTAAATGTTATAATGTTGATATTCATTCACACAGATGACATGATTATGTATTGTGCAGCCCTATGACTGCTGTTTTTGTTCTGCATAACTACTAGTGTTGAGCGATACTTTCCGATATCCAAAAATATCGGATCGGAATGGTATCGCCGATATCACTAAAATATCGGCGATACCCGATACCGATACCGGAAGTCCCATGTAAGTCTATGGGAACAAAATATCGCAACTAAAAAAACACTTTCTTTCCTTGTAAACACAAGATATACACACATAGAATACATATATATATATATATATATATATATATATATATATATATATATACATGTCATTGTGACATATATATACATATATTTATAGTTTATTCACTTCTACATAGTAAAATAGCCTCTGATTCGATTGCCGGGTAAAGCCGGCATTTGTGAAAAGACAGAAGCACCCGAGGGTCCAGTCGCCACAGAGATGTTGCATCGCACCCAGCGGTGTGACAACTTACTCTCAGGTAAGGAGGAAACACCCCATTGACTCCAACCACTGCATTCAACAGTACACTATGCCAGCTGAGTGTAGGCGGACCCAATGGGATGGTCTAGCTCAGGCTGGTTAGAACAGGGTGTAGCTAGTTGGATGGGAGGGGTTGAGGCAGCCTTATGCTGCATGTCTTTGTAGTAAGAATTGTTTCCTTTCCTGCTTTCTTACTACGTCGCATACTCCACTCTGCTACATCACTCTGCACCATTGCTCTATCTCACATCTATCTGCCCTGGAAGGATACCGTCTTACCTGTAGAAGACTTATCACCTAGCTGCACTACACCATCCCTGCCAGAGGACCTGCACAGCAGCGCTGGTCACCCTGACCAGGTACTACAGGTGGCGTCACGACAAACTACACAAACATTTTTTTGCCTTCCTCTGGATCAACATGTTAGGGCAGGTTAGGATAGGATATGGGTTGAACTAGATGGACTTAAAGTCTTCCTTCAACCTTAATAACTATGTTACTATGTTACTATGTTATCCCCTGGAAATATCCCACATTCCAGTGATCGCCCAGGTCACGGACCGAGCTGTGCTACTCGTGACATCCCCCATAGAAGTCGACGTGATCGGTGCCGAGTACCCCCAAAACCCCTGTCTCTGTGTGACTCAACTTCCCTCACTGTGCTGGCACTTTACATTTACAATGCCTCTGGGTTTTTTTTTTGGGGGGGTGGGGAACATTCAGACTTTTGCTATGGGGCCCCATGATTTATATGTACGCCCCTGCTGCTGAGGCATGGTATTTAAGGCTGTTAAGGAGCCAACATACATGGACCTTGCCAGCAGCGTCGGACTGGAGTACCTTGGGCCCACCAGAGAAAATATATTCTTGCGGCCCAACATCATACTTCCCAACCTTTGAATAAGGGAAAGAGGGACAAAGGCTGTGGCACGCTGTGCATGCTGCAGAAAATTTTAGGCCATGCACTCCTGTCCAGGAGTTGGTGGATGCTTTAGTCCAGGTGTGGGAGGAGATCCCTCACGAGACCATCCGTCGCACTCATCAGGAGCATGGCCAGAAGTTGTAGGGAGGTCATACAGCATACCTCCCAAATTTGGAAGACAGGAAAGAGGATTAAAGGCTGCGGCGCGTGTTGCGCGCCGCTGAAAATTTTAGGCCACGCCCCGACAACACCCATTTCACAGCTAATCACACCCATATCCTCGCCCCAAGCGTAACCATTTAGCACTGCTGATCACACTGACTGGTAATGAGGGCACAGTGGCTGGTACTGAGGAAAAGAAAGAAAGAGCAGCGAGAGAGAAAGAACAAACAGAGAAAGAAAGAGAGGAAAGAAAGAAAAGAGAGAAAGAAAGAACAGAGAGAAAAAAGAACAGAGAGCGAGAAGGAAAGAACAGAGAGCGAGAAAGAAAGACTAGAGAGAGAGCCATAGGTGTAGCTAGGGTTTTGGTTTAGTGGGGGCAAAACTTCTGAGTGGGCCCATCATCAGAGAACCTCAGCAAATGACCACGCTGTTGGCCAAAATAATCTATATATAAAAAGACCAATATTGATATTACCGCCATATGGTCTGTGTTAAATAATACCAGTCCTACAGAACATATAGATTACAGCACAGGTACAGATAATGACTTACCGCTGATGTTCTTTCTAATGGAATTGTTCACTTTTCATGTCTTTTCCATCTGGCCCACACCGACATGACGACTTCTCCAGCCAGGACTCGACTGCACCCCCATTAAAAAAAAAATAAAAAAATACTCACCTCCCGGCTCCTGTGCTGCTCACTGTTCTCCCTCTCAGCGTCTGACAGCGGGCGCCGGCAGGTGATGTTATTGCGCCCGCTGTCATACGCTGAGAGGGGGATTATGGGAGAGAAGGAGCGCTCGCTCCTTCTCTCTCTATGCGGTCAGCTTTATCGGCTGGATGCCGATACAGCTGACCCTCCGATGACGGGTGGGGGGCCCACTGCTGGCACCGGGCCCCCCCAACGCCTGTTCAGGCCCCATAGCTTCCGGGCGGCAGAGCAGGGAGAGCGATTCTCCCTGCTCTGCCGCAGAATGTAACTGTATCGTAGCTCCGGGTGGGCCCCCTCAGAGCGCGGGCCCCGGGGCCACAGCCCCCTCTGCCCCGCGACCTATCCTTTCAAATCAGGGCCCACCACGCAGGAGCTGGGGCCCACCGTAGGTTTCTCCGGTGTCCCGGTGCCTCAGTCCGACCCTGCTTGCCAGCCTGATAATACCAGGCCACAGCAGTCTGCTTATCTTTGCTGGTTAACAAAATAGGGGATCCCCTCGAAAAAAAATTGGCGTGGGGTCCACCCTATTTTTCTTAACCAGCCAGATGAAGCAGACTGCTGAGGCCTGGTTTTTCAGGCTGGTAATGAGTCAATATCCATGGACCTTGCCAGCCTGATAATACCAGGCCACAGCAGTCTGCTTAGCTTGGCTGGTTAACAAAAATAGGGGATCCCCTCGAAAAAAAAAACGGCGTAGGGGTCCCCCTATTTTTGTTAACCAGCCAAGTAAAATGCAGACTGCTGCAGCCTGGTATTAAAAGACTGTCAAGGCCCATGGATTTTGGCCCTCAACAGCCTGATAATACCAGGCTACAGCAACCCCACATTTGGCGCATCAAAAGATGTGCCAATTGTGGCACTTTACCCGGCTCTTCCCACTGCCCTGTAGCGGTGGCAAGTGGGGTAATAAGGGGTTAATGTCACCGTTGATTGCACGGTGACAATAAGCCCAGTTAATAATGGAGAGGTGTCAATAAGACACCGATCCATTATTAATCCCAAAGTTTTTAAATGTATAAAAAAAAAGACACAGCAAGAAAAAAGTATTTTAATGAAATAAAAGAGACAACACAGTTTTCATTTCTTTTATTATACTCTCATTCCTGTGACGCCATCGATCTCCTGTAAAAAAAGGAAAAAAAACAAACCAACAGTATACCACCTGTCCGACGCAGTCCATAGTAACGACTGTCCCACGACGATCCAGCTCTGCTACATCGGAATGACAGGCAGAGGCTGTCATCCCGGCGCAGCACAGCTGATTACCTGCTTCCCCGGCGGTGACGTCATCGGACTGACTGCTTTACGGCCGGGATTACCCAGCAGTCACTGCAGTTATCGCGAGAAACTGCATGTGACCGCCGGGGAAAGATGATGGCGGCCATCAACCAGTCCAGGCCGTGACCACCGGAGATCTTCTGCCAAGTAAGTGCCGCTGACTCCTGACAGACCCGACCGACGGACACTCACAGTGACAGTGACAATTCCGATTCCGGTACACGATATATGGGAAATATCGAAAGTCAATATCGAAAGTCCGATACAGCTAATATCGGCCGATACCCGATACTTGCGGTATCGTATCGCTCAACACTAATAACTACTAGTTTGTTTTATTTTAATTATTCCGTAAACTTAGATGCAAAGTTATGGAGACAATCAGTGTAATCTAAAGCTGGTAATTGAGTCCTGACTATGTATTATGGAACGAAAATCTCATACTCAGTATGATGTGCTCAGTACAAGCATTTCAGGGAGCAGCTGCAATATGAAACTGTAGATTTTAACCCCTTCATTACTTTGGAATTTTCCATTTTTGCATTTTCTTTTTTTGGTCCCCTTCATCCCAGAGCCATAATTTTTTTTATTTTTCCATCAATATGGCCATGTGAGAGCTTGCTTTTATGGGATGAATTGTACTTTTGAACGACACCATTGGTATAACCATATTGTGTACCGGAAAACGGGAAAAAGTTTCACATGTGGTGAAATTGCAAAAAAAGTGTATTTCCACAATTATTCTTTGTTATATTTTTTACTAGGTTCACTAAATGCTAAAACTGACCTGCCATTATGATTCTCCAGGTCATTACGAGTTTGCAGGTACCAAATAGGTTCTTTTTTATTTAGGTGGTACAACAAAAATCCAATGATTTTATAGAAAACAAAATGGTGCCATTTTCCAAGACCAATAGCGTTTCCATTTTTCTGGATATGGGACTGGGCGAGGTCTTATTTTTTGCTCTCCGAGCTGACATTTTTATCAATAAACATTTTGGGATAGGTACAATCTTTTGATCGCCTGTTATTGCATTTTATTGCATGTTTGCTGTGACCAAAAAAACTTATTTCTGGAATTTTGACTTTTTTTCACTCTACTTATTTTATCGATGAAATTCATTCTTTTAACATTTTGATAGATCGGACGTTTCTCAACTCATCGAAACCAAACGTGTATTTTTTATTGTTTTATTTTGAATGGGGCAAATGGGGGGTGATTTGAACTTTTATATTTTGTTAATATTCTTTAAAACTTTTTTACACTTTTTTTTACACTTTTTACCTGGTTCAATAGTCTCCTTAGGAGACTTGAAGCTGCGATCTTCTGATTATTTGTGCTACACAAAGCAGGGCTTCAGCTCATAGGTGCTAGGGGTGGTGCTCATAGCAGATCAGACCCCCGATTGTCACACCAACCCATCGGCGCCTGATGATCATGTGACGGGGCATCGACGGGTGAGGTTAGTGATGTGCTTCTGGCACATGTATCTTAAATATTGCTGTCAGAGATTGACAGCGGCATTTAACATGTGAACAGCAATTCTCCCCATGGCTGTTAGGTGCATATGACAGCTGATCAAATCAGGTGTCATGTGCCTGAAAAGATGTGGGCTCAGCACCGGAGACAGCATCAGAAGGGGAGGCGACCTATGACATATAGGTATGTCATAGGTCAGAAAAGGATTTAGGTGGTCATCAATAGGTATTCGTCTATTGTCTAGCGTATTGTTATGTTATGGTAGCTGAGGAGGCAGGAGCAAAAAACCGCATAGGCAGCCTAACACCAGAGAGGTTGGAAACTAATAGGTTGCAGATCCCTAAACTAACCGCACAATTAGAAGCAGCCGTGGAGCGTACCTACAGTGGTCCTAGACGCCTCGGCAAAGCCGGAGAGATAGCTATCCCTGAAGATGGAAAGAGGAAAGCTAACTGCACCAGAGTAGACCCCAAAAGAGTAGGAAGCCACCAAACATATAATGGCGGTTAGACAAGATGAAAATATGAACACAGACAGAAAATAGATTGAGCAAACGTTGGGGCCCAAAACTGTCTAGATAGGACAGCACAGGAGAGAATACTTTCTGCAACCCAGAAAAACCCTAGGAAAAACTCCAACACTTCTGAATCCAAAAACACTGAGACCACATGGTCTCGACCACCTATATCAGATCTCTGGTGTGGACTAGTGTTGAGCGATAGTGCTCGATATCTAAAAATATCGTATCGAAATTGTATCGCCGATAGCACTAAATATCGTCGATATCCGATTTCGATACCGGAAGTCCAATGTAAGTCTATGGGAACAAAATATCGCAACTAAAAAAAAACCTTTATTTCCTTGTAAACACTAAATATACACACATAGAATACATATATATATATATATATATACATGTCATTGTGACATATATATATACATATATTTATAGTTTATACACTTCTACATAGTAAAATAGACTGATTCAATTGCCGGGTAAAGCCGTGACATACCCCGTAGAAGTCCTTGTAAACACTAAATATACACACATACAATACTATATATATTATATATATATATATATACATGTCATTGTGACATATATATATACATATATTTATAGTTTATACACTTCTACATAGTAAAATAGACTCTGATTCAATTGCCGGGTAAAGCCATGACATACCCCATAGAAGTCCTTGTAAACACTAAATATACACACATAGAATACATATATATATATATATACATGTCAGTGTGACATATATATACATATATTTATAGTTTATACACTTCTACATAGTAAAATAGACTCTGATTCAATTGCCGGGTAAAGCCGTGACATACCCCATAGAAGTCCTTGTAAACACTAAATATACACACATAGAATACATATATATATATATATATATATATATATATATATACATGTCATTGTGACATATATATATACATATATTTATAGTTTATACACTTCTACATAGTAAAATAGACTCTGATTCAATTGCCGGGTAAAGCCGTGACATACCCCATAGAAGTCGACGGGCTCGGTGCCGAGTACCCCAAAAACCTCTGGCTCTGTGGGACTCAACTTGGGCGTCACGAACAGGATTCTGTAGCTCGCTATAAGCGAGTCCTGTGTGCCTGAATTGAACTGGTTTTGTGCTTGAGAATTGCTAAAATCATCAGAGAATGTATTTGCCATTTTTCCGCCATATCTGCGTCACGACGAGGCACTGGTGAAGAAGAAGGGCGTGCTCTTCGTGGGTGTACACTCACTCAGTGGCGTGAAAACGATGGCCGACCACTCTAAATGGTACTGCAATGTAAGATCGTGCCCCACAGCTCTTCAGTTCCGCCTCCTCATCCTCCTCAGTGTGCGGAAACTAACACGAAGGTCCCGCCTCCCTACAAAAGAGGGGCCCTCTCCAGATGCTAATGACACATGTGACTTGGCAGAGATGGCTAATGGACACGAGCAGAAGTGTGAAGGGATGGAGCAGTCAGAGCTCTCCCCCCACGGAAGCGACCCGATCGCCACGGAACCACCGTTGGGCACCCGGCCTGGAAACCCTCCTACGCTGCAAGAAGCGGGGGATACCCTGAGAGACCTGGCCCGGCACCGGGAGGAGGTCGCCAGGATGGAAGCCAGCTGGCGTGTCCTAAAACTAAACTTGGAGCGGCGCCAATCCCTCTTACCTGAAGTGTCTGTACCGGAAGGTGAGGCACCCGTTCTAGTAGAGGAGTCCGTGCGGGCATCCCAGCCCTTGCAATGTGATCCGGTTGACGTTGTCGCAGTGGAGGCACCCGTTCGTGCAAAAAACCTCTGCACCGGCAGCACCCCAGATCCCGCTGTCTGCCCCCGTCGCTGAGACAGAAGAAGCGACACCCGTCCTCATGGAGGAGGCCGCGCAGGCACCAGAGCACTACCTGCCTGTACCGGAGCCCCGACTGTCATCTGTTCCAGAGCCGGCTGCTTCCTCCGCAGGTGAGCGCCGCCAGGACTGGGGGGCGCCAGGAGAGCTGCCGCAAACCGGACACTGTAAGCTGCAGTTTGATGGTGGAGACATGGAGCTGCTGGTGGAGGAGAATTTCAACCGGCGTCAGGAGGAAGAGTGGAGACGTTGGAGAAGGAAGCAGAGCGACAAAGGGAGCAGCGAGAATCCCAAAAACTTCGCCAACGTCAGCTGGAGAAGGACCGGGCAGATAAGGACCGGATGAGAAAAGATAAAAGTACGGTGAGGGAGCCGCGGCGTAAGGGTGCAGTACGGAGCTTTAAATTGAAAGGTGGTTGGGGCTTCATCCAGGAGCCTGGACTTTATTTAGAAGTTTTTGTGAACCGGCGGGACGTGGAGGCTCACCTCCCAGAAGGACACCCGGGGAGGGACCTGTTGCCAGGAGATTTGGTGACTTACACCTGACACTGGGGTTACAATGGATGGTACGCCCTAAATGTTACCAGGTGCGACCCCTACTCCCCAGAGTGTCAGGAACCTGTGAGACCCTCGGAGCCTTCAGCCTCCCACATCCAGGCCTCTGCAAAAGTGCCCACCCCACGCCGTAAATCTCCCCAGCCTCCCTCAGTGGTCTCCTCAGCAGCCCCAGCTATGGACATGATAACTATAGCTGGCCCGTACCCGGCGCCTGTTAGGCCCCCTGGGGTTCGTTCAGTCCGGGACATAGGGTTCCAGGCCCGGAGGGAGATGAAAGAGGTGGCCACACAGACCCAGATAGCGGGTCACGACTTGACTGTACAGGCCACACGACGTCATCAGGTCCTGGTGGTCCTTGGTGCCTCGGATGTTTGGCAAGCATCAGAAGAGTACCAGGTGGTACCTGGAACACCCCTGCCAAAGAATTATAAATAACCCGGACAGGGTCACTGTATGTAAATAGTTAAATTTTTTATGTACCCGGACGGGTGAATGTTCATAAAAAAGTTTTTTAATTTAATAAAAAAAAACACAGTTTTCATTACTTTTATTACAGTCTCATCCTGCGACGCCATCGATCTCCTGTAAAAAAATGAAAAAAAAAAAAAAAGGATACCACCTGACCGACGCAGTCCATAGTAACGAGTGTCCCACGACGATCCAGCTCTGCTACATCAGAATGACAGGCAGAGCCTGTCATCCCGGCGCAGCACAGCTGATTACCTGCTTCCTCGGCGGTGACGTCATCGGACTGACTGCTTTACGGCCGGGATTACCCAGCAGTCACTGCAGTTATCGCGAGAAACTGCATGTGACCGCCGGGGAAAGATGATGGCGGCCATGAAGCAGTCCAGGCCGTGACCGCCGGAGATCTTCTGCCAGGTAAGTGCCGCTGACTCCTGACAGACCCGACCGACGGACACTCACAGTGACAGTGACAAATCCGATTCCGGTATTCGATAAGACGAAAATATCGAAACGAATTATCGAAAGGCCGATAGAGCTAATATCAGCCGATAGCCGATATTTACATTATCGTATCGCTCAACACTAGTGTGGACACGTAGCTACCCAGCAGAAAAATATCACAAGAACTGAGCAAATGAACAAATACAAAAAACGAACGGAGACCAGCCAAAGCCCCCCATAGGGGACCCAGCTGGAGACAACAAGCAAAACATCAAAAAGCAAGGAATTCAAACCACAGTAAAAAAAAACTGAAAAAGACTTATCTGAACGCAAGCAGGAGACAGCAGGAAAGCAAGCTGAATTCCAAACTAAACCAGGAAGCACAATTGATCACCGGCGAGGATCATGGGAGATCAGCTCACTTATTTCAGGCCGGTCAGTACCACCTGACACCCACTCGTTATCTGCGGGTGTAGGACTCTTGGTATTCAAGATAGCTTCAATACCCTCAGCAACCAACAGAGGGAGCTTCAGCTCCGAAGTTGTCCCCCAAATGTTCACAACAGTACCCCCCTTGAGGAGGGGTCACCGAACCCTCACTTGTGCCACCAGGACGATCAGGATGAGCTTGGTGATAGGCACGGACCAGTCATTCAGCATGAATGTCAGAAGCAAACACCCACGAATTGTCCTCCTGACCATAGCCTTTCCACTTTACCAAGTACTGGAGTCTCCACCTGGCCAAAAGAAAATCCAATATCTTCTCAACCACATACTCCAAATTGCCCTCAAGCAAAACAGGATCAGGAGGCGCAGCCATAGGAACCACTGGCTCGACAAATCTCTTCAATAAAGATTTGTGAAATACGTTGTGAATCTTGAATGTTCTTGGAAGAAGCAAACGGAAGGAAGCGGGATTAATAATCTCCACGATCTTATAAGGTCCAATGAACCTTGGCTTAAATTTTGGAGACGCGACCCTCATAGGGATATTTTTTGAGGATAACCAAACCAAGTCACCCACTTTAAATTGAGGACCATCAGTCCTATGTCGGTTGGCCTTCTCCTGAGAGAGAGACAGCTTATCCACTACTTGATCCCAAATTAGCTGCATTCTCTCCACAATAGTGTCAACACCAGGACAGACAGAAGCCTCCACCTGCCCTGAAGAAAATTGAGCATGAAACCCGAAATTGCAGAAAAATGGAGACATCAAGGTGGCAGAATTAGCCCTATTATTCAAAGCAAACTCAGCCAAAGGCAAAAAAGAGACCCAGTCATATTGATCAGCAGACACAAAACATCTCAAATAAGTCTCCAAGGTCTGGTTTATTCTCTCAGTTTGTCCATTGGTCTGAGGGTGGAACGCAGAGGAAAAAGACAGCTGAACTCCCAGGTTGGAACAAAATGTCCTCCAAAATCTGGAAACAAACTGCACTCCTCTGTCAGACACAATGTTCTCTGGAACGCTGTGCAACCGAATCACCTGTTGAAATAACAAGGGCACCAACTCGGAGGAGGATGGCAACTTAGGTAGTGGCACAAGATGTATCATCTTGGAAAACCTATCACAGATTACCCAAATAACGGTCATTCTCTGAGAGACAGGGAGGTCGGAAATAAAATCCATAGAGATATGGGTCC
Source organism: Oophaga sylvatica (assembly GCA_033576555.1). NCBI lineage: Eukaryota > Metazoa > Chordata > Amphibia > Anura > Dendrobatidae > Oophaga > Oophaga sylvatica. Next base: position 474,922,159 of record JARQOD010000005.1, read on the forward strand.
ATGGCCTCTTGGGCACAGGCAATGGCATTAACAAACCACTAGAGCGAGAGCAAGGTTTGGACCGAGAACAAGTTCCACAGGACTGCACAAAGTCCCTGACGTCACGAGACAAAGTGGGCCACCAAAAGGACAGACTCACCAAATCTCTGGTATCAAAAATACCAGGATGGCCGATCAACGTGGAGCAATGAATCTCGGACATCACATTCTTCCTCCACTGGTCTGGGACAAACAATCTCCCAGCAGGGCAACGTTCAGGTTTATTCTCCTGAAATTTCTCCAAAGCCAGTCTCAATTTGGGCGAGATAGCGGAAAGAACCACACCCTCCTTCAAAATAACAGCAGACTCCGTTACCTCAGGAGAATCCAGAAAGAAACTCCTCGAGATGGCATCCGCCTTAACATTCTTAGTGCCCGGGAGAAAAGAGACCACATAATTAAAACGTGTGAAATACAAGGCCCACCTGGCCTGTCTAGGATTAAGTCGCTTGACTGATTCAAGATAAGCCAGGTTCTTATGATCCGTGAGAACCACCTGATGCTTGGCTCCTTCCAGCCAATGTCTCCACTCCTCAAAAGCCCACTTCATGGCCAATAACTCCCGATTACCCACATCATAATTACGTTCCGCTGGAGAAAATTTTCGAGAGAAAAAGGCACAAGGGTTAATCTTAGAGGTCTCCGGATCCCTTTGGGACAAAATGGCTCCTGCACCAATCTCAGAAGCATCAACCTCCACTTGAAATGTTAGAGAAACATCAGGTTGGGGCAGAACAGGAGCAGAAGTGAATCTCCGCTTAAGCTCCTGAAACGCAGAAACTGCCTCAGGAGACCAATTCACTACATCAGAACCCTTCTTGGTCAAATCAGTCAGTGGCTTCTCAATACCAGAGAAATTAGCTATAAATTTACTATAAAAATTAGCAAACCCCAAAAATCTCTGAAGAGCCTTCAATGTAGTGGGTTGAACCCAATCACAAATGGCCTGAATTTTGACCGGGTCCATTTCAATAACAGACAGAGACAAAATGAATCCCAGAAATGAAACCTTCTGTATGCCAAAAAGACATTTTGATCCCTTCACATACAATGCGTTTTCTCTCAAAATCCGGAATACAGTCCGAACATGTTCCACATGAGAATCGCAGTCATCGGAAAAAATCAAGATATCGTCCAAATAAACAATCAGAAATTTATCCACGAAATCCCGGAAAATATAGTTAATAAAGGATTGGAAGATGGAAGGGGCATTAGTGAGCCCAAAAGGCATCACAAGGTACTCAAAATGCCCCTCTGGGGTATTAAACGCTGTCTTCCATTCATCTCCGTGCTTGATGCGAATAAGACTATACGCCCCCCTGAGGTTAAGCTTGGTAAACCAACAAGCACCCTTCACTCTGGAAAATAGGTCAGAAATCAAGGGTAACGGATATTGATATTTAACAGTGATCTTATTCAGGAGAGGATAATTAATACACGGCCTCAATGAGCCATCCTTCTTGGTCACAAAGAAAAAGCCGGCGCCCAAGGGTGAAGAGGATGGTCTGATATGACCCTTCTCTAAAGACTCTTTGATATAAGATCGCATGGCCTCATGCTCAGGTACAGATAAATTAAAGAGCTGACCCTTGGGAAATTTACAACCGGGTACTAAGTCAATAGCGCAATCATAACTCCTATGAGGAGGTAAGGATGCAGACTTACTCTCACTAAACACATCAGAAAAATCAGTCAAATAGTCAGGAACATCCTGAGACTGGGGGGGGGGGCAGAAAAAACAGGAGTGTCAGTACGAACACATTGACAACCCCAACTGGTCACAGACACAGACTTCCAATCCAAAACAGAATTGTGAGTCTGTAACCAAGGAAACCCCAGTACAACAATGTCATGTAAATTATGTAACACCAAAAATTTGCAATTTTCTTGGTGGTCCGGGTCAACCCGCATTATCACCTGGGTAAAAAACTGGGGTTTATTCTCCGCCAAGGGGGTAGAATCAATGCCTCAATGCCCAGCAAAGGAATTGACTTCCGCAGGGGTATCATAGGAAAACCACAACGTTTGGCAAAATCAAAATCCATCAGGCTTATAGCTGCACCTGAATCAACAAAAGCCTGAGCTGAAAATGTGGACATGGAGCAAATCAAGGTAACAGTCAACAGAAATTTAGTCTGAACACTACCCAAAACAACTGAGCGCGCAAAATGTCTTCCCCGCTTGGTGCAGACGGAAATAGCATGAGAAGCGTCACCACAATCATAGCACAACTTATTACGCTTACGAAATTCATGACGCTGTGCCCCAGAAGTCACTCCATCACACTGCATGGCCTCAGGGGCTGGCCCGCAAGGCATCACAATCTCACGCATATTTCTACCCTCGCGCAGACGTCTGTCAACTTGAATAGCTAATGACATAGAGTCATTGAGTCCAGAGGGGACAGGGAATCACACCATAACATCCTTTACAGTCTCTGCCAGACCCTTCCGAAAAAGAGCTGCCAGAGCATCATCATTCCATTTAGTAAGGACTGCCCACTTTCTGAATTTCTGACAATACAGCTCAGCGGCTTCATAGCCCTGATTCAATGCCAGCAAGGTTTTTTCAGCTTGATCAGTAACATTAGGTTCATCGTACAATAACCCCAGAGCCTGAAAAAACATCAACATCATTCAAAACAGGATCCCCAGGTGTCAGGGAAAAGGCCCAATCCTGAGGGTCACCGCGCAACAGGGAGATGACAATTTGAACCTGCTGCGTTGTGTTCCCTGAGGATTTAGGCTTCAAAGCAAAAAACAAATTACAGTTATTTTTAAAATTCAAAAACTTAGACCGATCCCCCAAAAATAAATCAGGCAGAGGGATCCTAGGTTCCACAGCAGGCAACCCAGAAAGATAGATAGCAATACTCCGAACTTCAGCAGCAAGCTGCTCCACACGATTGGGCAAATGCTTGACCTCCATTGGGGAAAAAATTCCTCCTCAGCCCCCAGAGAAAAAGAGGAAAAAAATGCAACAAACAGGAAAAAAATAAAAAAATTTCTGACAACTCTGACTTTTTTTTTCCTTTATTATTTTTCCCTTCTATTGAGTACCATAGAATTTTCAGTATGGCCGGTGATTCTGTTATATTATGGTAGCTGAGGAGGCAGGAGCAAAAAAAACGCATAGGCAGCCTAACACCAGAGAGGTTGGAAACTAATAGGTTGCAGACCCCTAAACTAACCGCACAACTAGAAGCAGCCGTGGAGCGTACCTACGGTGGTCCTAGACACCTCGGCACAGCCGGAGAGATAGCTATCCCTGAAGATGGAAAGAGGAAAGCTAACTGCCCCGGAGTAGACCCCAAAATAGTAGGAAGGCCCCAAACATATAATGGCGGTTAGACAAGATGAAAATACGAACACAGACAGAAAATAGATTGAGCAAACTTTGGGGCCCAAAACTGTCTAGATAGGACAGCACAGGAGAGAATACTTTCTGCAACCCAGAAAAACCCTAGGAAAAACTCCAACACTTCTGAATCCAAAAACACTGAGACCACACGGTCTCGACCACCTATATCAGATCTCTGGTGTGGACACGTAGCTACCCAGCAGAAAAATATCACAAGAACTGAGCAAATGAACAAATACAAAAAACGAACGGAGACCAGCCAAAGCCCCCCATAGGGGACCCAGCTGAAGACAAAAAGCAATGCAGCAAAAAGCAAGGAATTCAAACCACAGTAAAAAAAACTGAAAGAGACTTATCTGAACGCAAGCAGGAGACAGCAGAAAAGCAAGCTGAATTCCAAACTAAACCAGGAAGCACAAATGATCACCGGCGAGGATCATTGGAGATCAGCTCACTTATATCAGGCCAGTCAGTACCATCTTACACCCACTCGTTATCTGCGGGTGTAGGACTCTTGGTATTCAAGATAGGTTCAATACCCTCAGCAACCACCAGAGGGAGCTTCAGCTCCGAAGTCGTCTCCAAAATATTCACAACAGCGTGTACACTATAGTCCTGTTGCAATGGTTGGACGATTTCCAATAATATATTGAAAGATCAGACAAACTGCAGAACATGAGTTGAAAGGACATGGAACTCAGAGTGCTGCAGTTGTCTTTGTCAAGCTGGAGCTACACAGCGAGTTTGTCACAAAAAAAGTAACATAGCAAAAGTTTGCTCTATGTTGCTGCTACTTTGCATCATAATGCAAACAAATAGAATTTTAATGGAACATGCAAGGTACTGCATCTACCACAAGCAAGTCACGAAAAATCAGAACCAGTTAGATTGTTGTTTAACTTGCTTGTCTCAGTTACAGTACCCTGCAAGATTCAATGAGATCCCTTTCCACTGCATTATTGCATTATCCTACAAAGTAGCGGTAGCATAGACCTGTATTGTGGTAAAAGTCGCAGCACTACTTTTAGGGCAGGTCACACAAACATTTTTCTCTTCATAAGAGAAAAATGGTCTGGTTATGCTGATCAGACTCTGATCAGAGTTTGATAAGATTAAAGTAAATAAATAATTAAAAATAATTATGTGGGGTCCCCTGTATTTTTTAATAACCAACCAAGGGAAAGCAGACATCTGTGAGCTGGTCTTATTATGCTGGGAAGGAACAAAATTCCATGGACCTTCCCAGCCTATTAATATCAGCCCCTAGCTTTCTGCTTTGCCTTTGCTGGTTATTAAAAATGGGGGGAATTGTAGTCATATCACTGACCATCAATCTGGCTTTCACATTGTACTCCACGAGACCCGGTGGAGTACTGTGTGAAACTCAGGAATGGCAGCTGCTCTAGCCTATAGAGCCCCTTTTTCTGAATGAGGGTTCATACACTGGAATATTGAGACAGGTATTGTTATGCGACCTCAATCAAGTCTTTGGCAGACTGGTCTGAGTTTTTTTTTAAATGCATGGGTGAAACAGGGAAATTGTTTTTTTTTTCAAATAAACATTTTTTTTGTGTGTGTTTATTTTCTTTTGACTACTTGGTCAATGAGGGTATCTGATAGACACCTCTCCACCTGCTGACATCAACTCCACAATCCCATTACCCCAATTGTCACTGCACCAGTGCAATTGGGAAGAGCCGAGACTAAGAGCCAGAATTGATGCATCTAATGGATGCGACATTTCTGGGGTGGCTGAGAGCTGGTCTTATTAGGCTGGGTAGGGGCCAATATCCATGGACCTTCCCAGCCTATTAATATTAGCCCCCACCTGCCTGCTTTGCCTTAGCTGGTTATTAAAAATAGGGGGAACCACAAGGCTTGTTACGTATATGCACATTATAAGTTTGACCAAGCCCAAGTGTTGGAAATCTTACCTTCAAGTGAGAAACTTCAGCCATCATTACAGGAATACTCATTCTAATAACTTTTCCCATATACATATAGTGTACAGCAAGACACTGCTGTATTTCAAGACACAGCTACTGGTTATATACAGTAGGAACTTACTTCTTTCTGAATAGTTAAGGATAATGAGCTGGTGACAGAATTCCTCCTAAAAATGATCAGTGAATGAAATGTTGACACTCAAATTCTCACAAATGTCTCTGAATAATAGCAATTTTCTAACATTAGTCTGAGTTTGACTTAACGCACGCATTTGTCCTTCGGAAAGTTCTAATCACTTTGAAACTTCTCTATATATTTATCTTCTGTGATATAAGTTCATGGATAACATTTTACTGACATTTTTTTTTCATGATTACAAACAGTTGAATAGTTTGCAACCAATCTAGTAATTGTGTGTCTGTTCCTGAAGAAGTAAGATTAATTGGTTTTGCCTCAATGATCTGCTCATTATACTGTACGCTTGTATAGATAGAAAGCTTCCTGATATGTAAATATAGTCTGATAAGAGTTCCCCTTGTTACTCTGATGGTAATTGTATTTTAGAATACTAACTATTTGCATACAATCAATGTTAATTTAAGATACTGAATGGATACATTCTCTGATAACAGGTAACTCATTTAATACAAAAAAACTTAAGGACTGTATTTATGCTCCATTTACAAAAGAAATTTATATACCTAAAGGCCCCAAAATTAATTTCATTTTTGTCTGGCCAAACCCAACAATTTTGACGTACAGACCAACCATCAAATTTGTATGGGGGATTGTAGACTCTTCATCATCTTTCAGAGAAATTAGGTGATTCAACATAATATTTTCTTCCTGACAAGAAAATAATTTTTTTGATTCCCTGTCACTGTACGCAGTGGGTCTGTGATGACAGCAAAAACAAGCTGAAGGAACTGTGTAAAATGACTACAGGTTGCACAAAAGTTCAGACTATGCTATTAGCCCATTAACCCCTTCACCCTGAAGCCTGTTTTCACCAGGCCATTTTTTCCAATTGTGACCACTGTCACTTTAGGAAATAATAACTCTAGAATGCTTCAATGTATCACACTGATTCTTAGATTGTTTTATTGTGGTATATTCGTATGATTGTGGTAAAATTTCTTCAATATAACTTACGTTTAATTATTGAAAAATTGGAAATTTGGCAAAAAATTATTAAAATATAGCAATCTTCAAACTTATAATTTTTATGCCCTTAAATCAGAGCATCATATTGCACAAAATACTTAGTAAATAACATTCACCACATCTCTGCTTTACATCTGCACAATTTTGGAAACATAATTTTTTTTTGTTAGGAAGTTAGAAGGGTTAAAATTTGACAGCGATTTCTCATTTTTACAACAAAATTTACAAAACCATCATCATATTTGAAGTGACTTTGAGGGGTTTATATGACAGAAAATACCCCAAAGTGACACCATTCAAAAAACTGCACCCATCAAGGTGCTCAAAACCAGATTCAAGAAGTGTATTAGTTCTTCAGGTGCCTCACAGGAATTAATGGAATATGGAGGGAAAAAATTAACATTTCAATTTTAGTCACAAATAAGATCTTTTAGCAAGAAATGTTTTACTTTCACTGTAACTGGAGAAAATGGACCCCAAAAGTTGTGCTTTTCTCCTGAGTATGCTAGTACGCCACATGTGGAGGAAAATCACTGTTTGGGTGCACTTCAGGGCTCAGAAGGGAAGGAGCACTGTTGACTTTTTTAACACAAAATTTGCTGGGATAGAGAGTGAACACCATGTTGCGTTTGAAGAACCCGTGATGTGCTTAAACAGTGGAAACCCCCCACAATTGACTCCATTTTGGAAACTAGACCCCTCAAAGAACTTATCTAGATGTGTGATGAGCACTTAGAACAAAAATGATCATTTAGCCCCAATTTTTTTATTTTTACAAGTGTAACAGAAGAAAATGGACCACAAAATGTGTTGTGCTGCAATTTCTCCTGAGTATGCTGATTATCCCATATGTGGAGAAAAACTACTGTTTGGGCGCACGGCAGGGCTCAGAAGGGAAGGAGCGACATTTTGGAATACAGATTTTGATGAAATGGTCTGCAGGCGTCATGTCGCATCTGGAGAGCCCTTTTTGGGGCATTCGTAGTCCCTGATAGCTGGCAGCCCACTCCTGTAGCTGCACGATCTCCGTACAGATGCTGACTCTTCACTGACTTGACATCCTAAAACATAATTCACAAAACTATGTGAATAAACCTGACATTTTAGGTTGTTGGACAGTCCGCAAGTATTTAATTATGTATGCTGTTTATACTGTAAAATTTGGTGACAGATCCCTTTATAATATACTGTAGCAAAATAAAAACCTGTTTAAAAAATAGTCTGGAGTTCAAGACCAGATTCGCAATGTCTTTGCAGCTATAGCATTTTAGGCTTTTTTATACGCTGTGGTCATAGAATATTTTCTTCTATGGTTTTCCAAAAACAGCTTATGAATGCAATGTGTGAATATCACCTTATGTAAATTACGTCTGGATGTTAAAAGATGTAGATACATAAGTGCTATATAGCGTGGGCATGCAAACCAATTAGAAGAATATGACAGATAATTGAACACCGCAAAATATTTTATAAGGCAATGAATACATGCAGAATAACATATTGTGGTTGTTGTACCTGCAGAACTGCAGAAAATAACACCAAATAGTTTGCTGCCTTTCGAAATGTCTTGTTTTGTTAGCGTGCCAGCTGCCAGGTGCGTGTTGATAACATAAATGTAATTTGGCAGAATTGTAACGATATATCTGACTTTGTCCTTCACAAAGTAACATATTAATTTTAAACACCATATGTAGCTTTCATCCTTTACAGTGGAGCTGGAGAAACCATCTTCTAACTAGGATTTTGGACCGGCTGCTCCATCCCCTTGTTTTCATTGCTAGACCCTATTTGTGTTTATGATTTCCTAATTAGAGCAAAACATGCTAAATTTAGATTGGCAGATCGATTCAAGAAACCTTCTGTGTCAACTGGGCTGAACCTGGGCAAACTTTTAATACTAAATGGATAAATGTGTTTGCAAATGCTCTGTCTGTCACGTAAGATGCGATTGTGGCAGCTTTTCCTAATGCTCCACATTAATGTAAGTATGCCAATGTCCTGTGCTACGCAAACTAAATGAATATGAATGGAGTTCCTAATGAGAAGTAATTCTAAGTAAATGTCAGTTTGCAGAATTACATTGTACTATTAAAGCCCAAACACTGTGATTTAGCATTGCAATAAAATGAATGCATGCATATTAAATGGCATCTATTTTAAATGATTCAATCGATCTAAAATGGTCGAAATGAAAGAACAAAATTTAGAGACAATTTTGTTATGTTTAACTTTGCACTAAATTTTGAAGGCACATTATGGTAATGTAGATGCTCAGAGGTAGACTTCTTTAAACTCCTTCTACTATAAAAGGTGCGCATGTCTGCTCGGCCATGCGCTAGTATCAAATCTGTTACGTGCTTGCGCCAGTGTGGTCATGTATGCATGTGGTTAGGTCCCGCTGAAATAAGCCCCTAGAATACTGGCACCTCCGGTGAGGAGTTTTGTACGCACGTGTTCAGGGCTCGGCTGAGAACGCTATTAGAATACCGGCTACTCCGGTGAGGAGATTATTGCTTGGGTTCTGTTTGCATGACCACAGACTGCAATCCGCTTAGCAGTCATCTGTGTTCCCTGTGAGTCCAACAGGACACAGTCTTTGTTTCAGCGGCTCTGTGAATTAACAGAGTTCGCTTATATCGCCATATAGTGCTACAGCGTTTACATCTGCGACTCTGCGGGATAACAGAGTTCGCTCATACTGCCTATTTGCACCATCTTACTAGCAGCAGGCTCTGCCTGTACGGTGGACCCCGGGCTGCGAACGCACCTCTCCTTAATATCTATTAGGTGCATTCCGCAGGCCCTTAACATTATGGAAGTCAATAAGAAACGCAAGCATTTTTCTGGAAGACCTTAGCAGGAGGGCTGGGAGGGCAGGAAAATCATTCAAATGGGTGGAAAGAGCACTCAGATGGAATGGGAACAGAATGGGGAAGATGCCTGGATGCATCTTGGACACCAGGTCTCTACTGGAAACAATGTTGTCAGAGTATTACTGCACTTTTAGGGTATGTTCCCATGATCAGTGTTTATTCAGGCTTTCATGCAGCTGAATTTCAGCATGAATCCCACTCCTCAGCTCACTTACATTTTTCCTTGTGTTTTTGTATGCGCTTTTCATGTGTTTTTGACTCATGCATTTTTGTCTCTTTAGTATGTTATTAGATGTAAAAATATATAGATAGATAAATATGGGGTAGATAGATAAATAGATTTGGGTTAGATAAATAGCTAGACAGACATCTGTGAGGTATATAATTAGTGCCGTGCATGTGTAGTTTACTGTACATGGATTAACCTAATAAATAAATGAAAAAAAACAAAGTCGGATTACCACTATGTTTGATAAGCAGCCCAGGTAAAGCAGACAGCTGCTGGCTTATATTATCAGGCTGGGAAGATCCACGGTTATTGGTCCATTCCCAGCTCAAAAATACAAGGCCACAGCCACTATAGAATTGGAGCATCAAATTAGATTCACGATGAACCAATTATGGCACGCTGCCCAGCTCTCCCGATTGCCCTGGTGCGGTGGCAATCAGGGTAATAGTAGCTGGATTTCATAACAGTTGTGATTTGTCAAAAATCACAGTTGCATCAAACACTGGGGTCAGTAATAGAAAGGTATCTATCAGACACCACCATTATTAATCCACTATTCAAAAAATAAAGGCACACAAACAGAAAAAATACTTTATTTGAAAAATACTCCCTCACACTATTCCTCATTCACCAATTTATTGAAAAAAATAAAAGCAATTCCATGAAGGTCCTAAGTAATCCAAGTCTAAGGAGAGGACAGGACTGTAGACGTGACCCGAGATACTGCAACATCTATGTCCAGTCCTTCCCCTACAGAAAACTGTATTCTCTTCAGCATACCTGCATCTTCAAATCCAGACTTCCGTGGGCACTTCCCAGGCGACCACTAATGATGAGTGAACATGCTCGCCATTACTCGTTACTCGCCCGAGTATCTTTGCACTCGGTGTACTCGGCGAGCACCGAGCATTTCCGGTATTATTCGGCGGGAGCTCGGCTATCCGCCCTGCAATTTTGGTGCTCTTTAGAGTGCCAATGTACATGCAGGTATTGTCTGCCACACACTGTAATGCTGCAGCCATCTTTGTTGTGGTATTACAGTGATTGGCTGGCCGCACAGCATCATCAGATCTATAAGAGACCGGACGCCGCCCTGCTCGACACATTCAGCTCCAGATTCTCAATGTAGGGAGAGTTGCTGCTGAGATAGGGAGAGATTTGGGCTTTTATTAGTTCGTGTGGGTCTACCATTGTTCAATCCACAAATCTAGCTAAACCAACATTCCTTTCAAAGGCTAATTAGGGGATATATAGATTACTCAAAAAATAAAGGGAACACTCAAATAACACATCCTAGATCTGAATGAATGAAATATTCTCATTAAATACTTTGTTCTGTACAAAGTTGAATGTGCTGACAACAAAATCACACAAAAATCATCAATGGAAATCAAGTTTATTAACCAATAGAGGCCTGGATTTGGAGTTACATGCAAAATTAAAGTGGAATGTAACGTCCTTAAAACAAGTCAAAATGATGCTCAGTAGAGTGTGTCGCCTCCACGTGCCTGTATAACCTCCCTGTGCCTGTATGACCTCCCTACAATGCCTGGGCATGCTCCTGATGAGGCGGCGAATGGTCTCCTGAGGGATCTCTTTCCAGACCTGGACTAAAGCATCCGCCAACTCCTGAACAGTCTGTGGTGCAACGTGACGTTGGTGGATGGAGCGAGACATGATGTCCCAAATGTGCTCAATCGAATTCAGGTCTGAGGAATGGGCGGGCCAGTCCATAGATTCAATGCCTTCATTTTGCAGGAACTACTGACACACTCCAGCCACATGAGGTCTGGCATTGTCCTGCATTAGGAAGAACCCAGGGCCAACTGCACCAGCATATAGTCTCACAAGGGGTCTGAGAATCTCATCTCAGTACCTAATGGCAGTCAGGCTACCTCTGGCGAGCACATGGAGGGCAGTGCAGCTCTCCAAAGAAATGCCACCCCACACCATTACTGACCCACTGCCAAACCGGTCATGCTGAAGGATGTTGCATGCAGCAGATCGCTCTCCATGGCGTCTCCAGACTCTGTCACATCTGTCACATGTGCTCAGTGTGAACCTGCTTTCATTTGTGAAGAGCACAGGGCGCCGGTGGCGAATTTGCCAATCCTGGTGTTCTGTGGCAAATGCCAAGCATCCTGCATGGTGTTGGGCTATGAGCACAACCCCCATCTGTGGACGTCGGGAACTCAGACCATCCTCATGGAGACGGTTTCTAACCGTTTGTGCAGACACATGCACATTTGTGGCTCTGGCAGTGCTCCTCCTGTTCCTCCTTGCACAAAGGCGGAGGTAGCGGTCCTCCTGCTGGGTTGTTGCCCTCCTACGGCCCCCTCCACATCTCCTGGTGTACTGGCCTGTCTCCTGGTAGCGCCTCCAGCCTCTGGACACTACGCTGACAGACACAGCTAACCTTCTTGCCACAGCTCGCATTGATGTGCCATCCTGGATGAGCTGCACTACCTGAGCCACTTGAATGAGTTGTAGAGTCCGTCTCATGCTACCATGAGTGTGAAGTCACAACCAACATTCAAAAGTGTCCAAAACATCAGTCAGAAAGCATTGGTACTGAGATGTGGAGTGCAGAACCACTCCTTTATTGAGTGTGTCTTGATAATTGCTTATAATTTCCATCTGTTGTCTATTCCATTTGCACAACAGCATGTGAAATGGATTGTCAATCAGTGTTGCTTCCTAAGTGGACAGTTTGATTTCACAGAAGTTTGATTTACTTGGAGTTGTATTCCATTGTTGAAGTGTTCCCTTTATTTTTTGAGCAGTGTAGATTGCAGTGCTAGGTAGTCTGTGGAGTCTATGTGCGCATATTCACATCAGTGCAAGGCATGCAGGCATTGTATGTGAGTGTATAGAATCATAGAATCATAGAAGGGACCTCCTGGGCCATCTGGTCCAACCCCCTGCTCAAAGCAGGATTATCTAAATCATCCCAGACAGATGTCTGTCCAGCCTCTGTTTGAAGACTTCCATTAAAGGAGAACTCACCACCTCTCGTGGCAGCCTATTCCACTCATTGATCACCCTAACTGTCAAAAAGTTTGTTCTAATATCTAATCTGTGTCTCCTCCCATTCAGTTTCATCCCATTGATTCTAGTCTTTCCTTGTGCACATGAGAATAAAGATGATCCTTCTACAATGTGACAGCCCTTGAGATATTTGTAGACAGCTATTAAGTCTCCTCTCAGTCTTCTTTTTTGCAAGCTAAACATTCCCAAATCCTGCAACTGTTCCTCATAGGTCATGGCTTGCAGACCGGTCACCATTCTGGTGGCTCTTCTCTGAACTTGCTCCAGTTTGTTGATGTTTTTTTTTAAATGTGGTGCCCAAAACTGGACACAGTATTCCAGATGAGGTCTGACCAAAGAGGAGTAGAGGGCAATAATGACCTCACGTGATCTAGACTGTAAGCTTCTGTTGATACATCCTAGAATTGCATTTGCCTTTTTTGCTGCTGCATCACACTGTTGACTCATGTTCAGTCTGTGATCAATTATATATACCCAAGTCTTTTTCACATGTGCTGTTACTTAGCCCTATTCCTCCCATTTTGTATATGCTTTTTTCATTTTTATTGCCCAGATGTAGTACTTTGCATTTTTCCCTGTTAAAATCCATTCTGTTAGTTGCTGCCCACTGCTCCAGTTTATTTATATCTTTTTGAATCTTCTCTCTCTCTTCTCTAGTATTAGCTACCCGTCCTAGCTTTGTGTCATCAGCAAATTTGATCAGTTTACCCTCAATTCCTTCATCTAACTCATTGATATAGATGTTGAACAATACAGGGCCCAAAACAGAGCCTTGTGGTACCCCACTTGAGACATTCTTCCAACTGGATGTGCTGCCATTTACGACCACTCTTTGGGTCCGATCACTAAGCCAGTTATGAATCCACCTAACAGTTGCCTTGTCCATTCCATACTTAGTCATTTTTTCAATAAGGATTGTGTGAGATACTTTGTCAAATGCTTTGCTGAAGTCAAGATATACTATATCTACAGCATTTCCCTGATCCACCCAGTCAGTGATTCTGTCATAGAAGGAAATTAAGTTAGTCTGACATGACTTATTAGTTAAAAACCCATGCTGACTCTGTTTAATCACTTAATTCTTATCCAGGTACTTGCATACATGTTCTTTAATAATTTGTTCACAGATCTTTCCTGGTATAGAAGTCAGACTCACCGGCCTATAGTTCCCTGGGTCCACCTTCTTCCCTTTTTGAAGATAGGAACACCATTTGCTCTTCTCCAGTCTTCTGGGACTTCTCCTGTTCTCCAAGAATTTTCAAAGATTATGGACAGTGGTTCAAGAATTTCTTCTGCTATCTCCTTCAGTACTCTGGGGTGTAATTCATCTGGACCTGGAGACTTGAATTCATTTAGGTTAGCTAAGTGTTTCCTCACTGTCTTTCTGTTTATAGATATCCTGAATTCTTCTATTCCTTTAATAGGACAGTGAAGATCAGTTGATGTTACATTTCCTTTCTGAGAGAAAACAGATGCAAAATAGGAATTTAAAAGTTCAGCCTTCTCAACATCCTGTCATACCATTTCATCATTTTCATCCTGTAAAAATCCTACATCATCTTTGACTTTTGTTTTACTTTTGACATATCCCCAAAATCCTTTTTTGTTGCTTTTGACGTCACTTGCAAGCCTTAATTCATTGTCAGCTTTAGATAATCTGATTTGTGCCCTGCAGGTTTTGCAGACGGCATTATATTCTTCTTTAGATATGCCTCCCTCTTTCCATTTGATAAACATTTCTTTCTTCCTTTTTAGCATGTGTTTAAGTTCTGTGTTCATAGATCTGACTGCCTACTTCAAAAGGGTCAATTACTGTCTGGTTCTGCCTATCATATATATACCAAGCTGCAAGTTTCCGTGGCTAGTTTTTTTTTTTTTTTTGCACCTGAATCCTGCTAATTTTATTACAAAACAATCCAGAGACCCAATTTTTTCTACATTTATTTGCTTTGTCACACTGCAGACTACAGCCAGGCCATTTTAATACAACAGCGTTGAAATCTGGCAATTTAAAAGTACTTTTTTTGTCCCAGGCATCAGATCTGAGTAGTGTTGAGCGATACGATACCGCAAGTATCGGGTATCGGCCGATATTAGCTCTATCGGCCTTTCGATACTTAGTTTCGATATTTTCCATATATCGTATACCGGAATCGGAAGTTCCCATAATTCTTTGAGAGGCAATGTGATTTTAGTCAGCCAATGAGGAATCCTAAGAAGTGTGGGCACATCCTGTACTGCTGCGGTCATGTTAACTAATGGCATGGCTGTGATTGGATGCTGAAATGATGTCAGAATGCACTATAAAAGGCGCCGCCGCCATTTTAGCGTCACTGTGCTGTGAATTCAGTAAGGGACAGAACGCTGCTGTGCTGACTCTGAGGGACAGTTAGAGATTGCGATTTAGTGTACTGTGCTGTAGGCAGGCTAACACCAACCGCTGTGTAAAGCTTCCTTTTGCCTGCAGTGTTGTTTTAACAGCTCTGCAAGGTGTGTGTGAGTGCAGGTGACGCTGCAGTTTGCTCTGCATGCAACGCTGTCTGTAGGCATCTGCAGGGGTCACTCACAGACTCTTTTTTTTTTCTTCAGTGTAATTCTTGCAGCTCCATGCAATTTAACTATTAGTGTGACGCGCTTCCATCCGTATCCAATACATTGGTTGCAAACACTATAGAAGTAGACAAAGGAGTAGCCTTTCACAGATTGTGAACAGTTGTGTTTCAGTGTTCACTTCAGTCTGTGTTTTTTATTTTTTGAGTGCACATCACGCTCCAGTTACTTGTTCAAGCACTGCTGCTTGTACTCTGCTGAGCGTGTCTCAGTGCCTCATCCTTTTCATTTATCTCCAATTGGTTCTGCTCCATTCCATTTAAAATATAATCTATTAGTGTGACGCGCTTCCATCCGTATCCAATACATTGGTTGCAAACACTATAGAAGTAGACAAAGGAGTAGCCTTTCACAGATTGTGAACAGTTGTGTTTCAGTGTTCACTTCAGTCTGTGTTTTTTATTTTTTGAGTGCACATCACGCTCCAGTTACTTGTTCAAGCACTGCTGCTTGTACTCTGCTGAGCGTGTCTCAGTGCCTCATCCTTTTCATTTATCTCCAATTGGTTCTGCTCCATTCCATTTAAAATCTAATCTATTAGTGTGACGCGCTTCCATCCGTATCCAATACATTGGTTGCAAACACTATAGAAGTAGACAAAGGAGTAGCCTTTCACAGATTGTGAACAGTTGTGTTTCAGTGTTCACTTCAGTCTCTGCGTAATAAGCACACTTAGGCTTTATAACTTTTCTGACTTTCTTTATCAATCTACCAAGATGAAGAAGTCAGTGAGTAAGGCACGTGGTCGTGGCCGTGGAGTTTCAGCAGGGAGAGGACGTGGGGATTCTGTGGCTGCTGCCGCCCTCAGTGACACAGCATCCACCAGTTTTACCCATGAGCGTTCCTTTATGCGCACTTTGGTAGGAGCTCGGCGTGCCCCCCTGCTGCGGGAAGAGCAAATTGAAGCCGTTGTTGGTTGGATGGCAGCCAATGCATCGACTTCAATTCCTTCCACCTCCTCTCAGGAACACAACACTGTTGAGCAACCATCTGTCTGTTCACCGCCTGTCAAATTGCCCAGGCAGTCAGAGAGTTCTGTACAGGAGCCAGCTGAGTCTCTGCTTCTGTTCTCAGAATCTGTTGGCTCGCAAACACGGGCACAGGCAAGCAGCATTCTGCAATTTGAAGAAGAGGGAGTATGCAGTGATGCGCAACAGCTGTGTCTCTCTCAATCTGAAGAGGCGGGTGAGCCAGTGCCGATGGACAGCACACCGCAGAACGCATCTTATGATGATGATGAGACTCAGGTGCCAGGTTTTGTGGAGCATGGTGCTGCCCAGACCATCCAACAGCAGCAGGTGTTGGAAGAGGGTAGTGGAGATGATGAAGTCCAAGACCCAACATGGCGTGAGCAACAGGAAGGTGGTGGGAGCAGCTGTGAGGAAGAGATTGTCCCAACGGTACAAAGAGGAGGGAGAGGTAGGCTGCAGACTCGCTTGCCTGTAGCCTCCAGTTTGGCACCTGTTGGGATCAGTTCTCTTAGAAATGTCAAAATTGGCGCTCCCATGACTTGCACTGCGTGGTCCTTTTTTGACAGACTTGTAGATGATATTTGCTATGTTCAATGCAAGCTGTGTAAGCAAAAAGTTAAAAGAGGTAAAAATATCAGTAACCTGAATACCACAAATATGTGGAAACATGTACGGACAAAGCACGTAGCTGAGTTACAAAGACACACTGGAGATGTAGGCCAACCTACAGCAGCACCTACATCTTCAGGTCGTGTTCGAGCCTCTACCTCCAGCTCACACACACCTGGTTCGGCTTCCTCACAGGATCTCCATGGAAGAACCTCGGTCACTGTTGTCCATAGACAAACTGTTATTCCACCCACAGCAGCAAGTTCACAGTCATCGTCACACTCCCAGAACAAAAAACAGCCATCGGTACCACAGGCATGGGATAAAAGACGGCCATACTCGGCAAACCATCCACGAGCACAGGCTCTGAATGCTGGCATTGCAAAACTCCTGTCCCTTGAAATGCTGTCATTCAGGCTGGTGGAGACTGACAGTTTCAGGAACTTTATGGCATTGGCAGTCCCACAATATAATGTGCCAAGCCGATTTTATTTCAGCAGGCAAGCTGTCTCTGCTCTGCAAAAACATGTCGAGGGAAACATTAAACATGCGCTACTAAACGCCGTCAGTAGCAGGGTCCACCTGACCACCGATGCGTGGACCAGTACCCATGGCCAGGGACGATACCTTTCCCTCACTGCCCATTGGGTCAATGTTGTGGAGCCGGGTACAGATCTTGCCAGTGGCGCTGTACGTGTTCTGCCAACTCCAAGGATTGCAGGAATCCAGTCTGTACACATTGATTCCTCCTCCTACTCCAGTTCCTCAGAATCATCGCTGCACGAGCCGTCACGGTATACCTCCACATGGACCCATGAACGCTTACCTGTTGCGACCGATATGAGCACAGCCGTGGCCAAACGTCAACAGGCCGTCCTGAAATTAATTTCCATGGGGAATCAAAGCCACACAGCGCAGGAGCTCTGGGATGCCATCAAGCAGGAGAGCGACGTGTGGTTTTTGTCAGCTAATCTCCAGCCAGGCTTGGTAGTGTGTGACAATGGCCGAAATCTGGTGGCAGCTCTGGGCCTTGGCAACCTCACTCACATACCATGTCTGGCACATGTGCTCAACTTGGTCGTGCAGAGTTTTTTGAGGGACTATCCGGATCTTGATGCACTGCTGCACAAGGTCCGCCTAGAGTGCGCTCACTTGCGACGTTCCAGCATGGCCAGATCGCGCATTGCAGCTCTGCAAGTCAGATTTCGCCTTCCTGAACATCGCATGATATGTGACGTACCCACCAGGTGGAATTCCACGTTACATATGTTGGAGCGGTTGTGTGAGCAGCAGCCAGCAGTAATGGAGTATCAGCTGCAACAGGCGCAATCAACTCGCAATTTGCGCCGTTCACACTTCACCACTACTGAGTGGGCCTCTATGAAGGACATCTGCGACGTTTTGCTTGCGTTTGATGTCTCAACGCGGATGGCGAGTGCAGATGATGCACTAGTCAGCATGACTGTCCCCCTTATCTGCCTGCTTCAGAAATCACTGAAAGCACTAAAGGAAGAGGTTTTGGAAGAGGTGGAGGATGAGGAGTCACAAATTCAATTACCTTCAGGACAGTCAGCGCAACGTGGTTCCACACAAAGGGCTGGGCAGGGCTCACTTTGTGAGGAGGATGAGGAGGAGGAGGAGTCAATGGAGGAGGAAGAAATCCCTACAGAGGGAGGTACACAACGCTCTAGTCAGTATGTAGAGCGAGGGTGGGGTGATGCAGAGGAGGCAGACATGACGCCTCTTCCAGAGGACAGCCTTTGTTGGTCAGTTGGGAGTCTGCAGCACATGGTTGATTTCATGCTTCAGTGCCTGAGAAACGACCGCCGCATCGCCCACATTCTCACCACGTCAGATTATTGGGTGTACAACCTCCTAGACCCTCGCTACCGGGACAACTTACAAATCCTCATCACACCGGTGAACCGGGACCGTAAAATGCAGGAGTACCAAGACACACTGGTGCAATAAATACTGTTGTACATTCTAGCCGAGAGAGCTGCTGCTGCTGCTACTGCTTTACAAAGCAGCTCTGTGCGTCGAGGCAGTGTAGACACCTTTACAACAAGAGGGAGCAGAAGCAGCGCCTCTGCACAGGGCAAGAGCTGTATGTTACAAATGTGGCAAAGTTTTGTGACAGCGCCAGCAAGGTCTACACCATCCGAGACGGCTCCAGTCACCAGGAAGAAACGTTTCCGTAAGATGGTGACAGACTACTTGGCTTTCCCTCTAAGTGTACTCCCAGATGCCTCTTCCCCTTTCAAATTTTGGGTCTCTAAGTTGGATACATGGCCAGAGCTTAGCCAGTATGCATTGGAGGTGCTGGCTTGCCCTGCTGCCAGTGTATTATCTGAGCGTGTCTTTAGTGCTGCAGGTGGTGTAGTAACAGACCGTCGCATGCGACTATCCTCAGAGAATGTAGACCGGCTTACTTTTCTGAAAATGAACAAGGCATGGATCTCACCTGAATTTGCCTGTCCGTTTTCAGATTAAATAACTGTTTGGCAACGTTTTCCATGTCTCCTGTTATGTTCATCTTTCTACCACCTGAACTCTACTCCCTGGGCTACAACACCGCCATTTGTTGCTCGTAAGTAATTGGCAGGGGTACTGACTCATGGCCAGCCTGGTTACAGCACGACAGCTGTTTCCTGGCAGTGTGAACGTCAATTATCCTCCAATAAGTTGTGCTGTCGTGTTGCATTCGGGTTAGCCGACTCTATGGTGCCTGCAGTTTAGGTGATTCCTATGTGTGCTGTGGGATATGTAAATAAAGGCGGTTTCCATTGTGACAATAGGACAAGCACCCACTGTAGGACTGTGTGATTCGGTAACTGCGGACGGCTTGCGTCCTGTCAACTTACATTTTCATGGGTGCGTTCTTCTACCCGTCCGGGGTCCAGTACCGTCAACTGGTTCTCCCCAGTGCCTTTGGCCTAGGTGCCTCCATCTCCGTATCCGAGTTCCAGCAACGTCTGCTGGTCCTTGGTAGTGCTTTGGAGCACAGGTACCTCCTGCTTAGTAACCGTGTCACAGTAACGTCAGCTGGTACTCGGTTGTGACATTGCCTCTTTTCCTTCTGCTACCCGTCCGGGGTCCAGTACCGTCAACTGGTTCTCCCCAGTGCCTTTGGCCTAGGTGTCTCCATCTCCGTATCCGAGTTACAGCAACGTCTGCTGGTCCTTGGTAGTGCTTTGGAGCACAGGTACCTCCTGCTTAGTAACCGTGTCACAGTAACGTCAGCTGGTACTCGGTTGTGACATTGCCTCTTTTCCTTCTGCTACCCGTCCGGGGTCCAGTACCGTCAACTGGTTCTCCCCAGTGCCTTTGGCCTAGGTGCCTCCATCTCCGTATCCGAGTTCCACCAACGTCTGCTGGTCCTTGGTAGTGCTTTGGAGCACAGGTACCTCCTGCTTAGTAACCGTGTCACAGTAACGTCAGCTGGTACTCGGTTGTGACATTGCCTCTTTTCCTTCTGCTGCCCCTCCGGGTTCCAGCACAGTCAGCTGGTTCTCGTTACTTCCATTGTCTCTTGCTCCATCTGATACCCGTCAGGGTTCCAGTAACGTCAGCTGGTTCTCGGAAATTAGACGACCTTAAAGACCACCCAGAAGAAGATGACGACAACAAGGACGACGAGCATGAAGCCAACCAGCCTGAACACCATCACAAAGAAAAAATAAAAGATTACCCAGAAGAAGATCACCAACAGGACAAAGAAGGTTAAGACAAACTACAAGATACAGAACAAGAGACAGAAGAACAATAAGCAGAAGATCAAAAAGCAGAAGAACATGAAGTATAAGACCAAAATGAAGAGCAAAATATATGCTCTAAATTCTAAGCAGAAGAAGACTAAGCAGTAGAGTTGAGCGATACTTTCCGATATCCAAAAGTATCGGAATCGGAATGGTATCGCCGATATCACTAAAATATCGGCGATACCCGATACCGATACCGGAAGTCCCATGTAAGTCTATGGGAACAAAATATCGCAACTAAAAAAACCTCTTTCTTTCCTTGTAAACACTAAATATACACACATAGAATACATATATATACATATATACATCGATCTCCTGTAAAAAAATAAAAAAAACAAACCAACAGTATACCACCTGTCCGACGCAGTCCATAACGACAGTCCCACGACGATCCAGCTCTGCTACATCGCAATGACAGGCAGAGCCTGTCATCCCGGCGCAGCACAGCTGCTTACCAGCTTCCCCGGCGGTGACGTCATTGGACTGCTTTACGGCCGCGATTACCCAGCAGTCACTGCAGTTATCGCGAGAAACTGCATGTGACCGCCGGGGAGAAGAGGATGGCGGCCATTAAGCAGTCCGGGATGTGACCGCCGAGATCTTCTGCCGGGTAAGTGCCGCTGACTCCTGACAGACCCGACCGACGGACACTGACAGTGACAGTGACAATTCCGATTCCGGTATCCGATATGACGAAAATATCGGTACTCTGAATCGGAATTCCGATACAGCCAATATCGGCCGATACCCGATATTTGCAGTATCGGAATGCTCAACCCTACTAAGCAGTGTATGGGGGTGAGTCCGTTCCTCCTCGTGTGCCACTGGAAAATACCTGCTGCTGCAGGCTAAACTGAACACGGACAAATACTGTTGTAATTTAAATCTTTTGTGACAGCAAGAACGGAAGGATGAACAATTCATACTTTTACAGATTACAAGTACAGGAATCTCTGTCACAAATAAGAATATGATGAAGAAGATGAAGAGGAAGAAGATGAAGAATTTGAATATGAAGAAGATTAATTAGTTTAATAATAACAATATGAGTAATGTAAACAAAAACATGAATAGCAAGAAGTTTAAGAAGAAGATTAAGAAGGTGAAGATGAAGAATAATTTGATGAGAAAGATGATGCTGCTGCTGAAGATTATGAAGGAGAAAGTGTGGCACTGGCAAAAGTTAAAAAGGTGAAGAGCATGGAAGTTGTGAAACATACATATTTTGCCAAAATAGAAAAAAGGTTAACAACATTGTCAATTTGTTAGTCAATCCAAACGTATTTCCAAAAAAAAATATATTAATGCTATTCCAATGCATTGGGTTAAACATGTATGCCTTTATTGTCTCCTCAACCTCCCCCAATACATTCTACATTAGTCTTTGTTGTTTTCCTTCATGTACAATAACCAACAAGGCAAGAATGTTTTTTTTTAATGTCGATATTTGGTTCCCATAGACTTACATTGGACTTCCGGTATCGGAATCGGATATCGACGATATTTAGTGATATCGGCGATACCATTCCGATCCGATATTTTTAGATATCGAGCAGTATCGCTCAACACTAGATCTGAGTGAGCAGAAAATCCTTTTTTTCTTACAACATTTTTGGCCACCATTTTGCTGACCAAAAAATCTTTAGGTGGCTAAAAAATATTTATCTACAGTTCTTATATTTATCACTGTGTTTTTAACGCCAAACGCATTGCATATTATTGCGATAACTATTTTACAATTTTAGTACTCCAACAATTTTTTTTTTAGTGTCATAGCTTAGTTATTGACACAATAACTTCACTCTGCTGTCCAGCTCACCCCAAACCATCTCGATTGGGTTCAGGTCTGATGACTGTGGAGGCCAGGTCATCTGGCGTAGCACCCATCACTCTCCTTCTTGGTCAAATAGCCCTTAAACAGCCTGGAGGTGTGTTTTAGGTCATTGTCCTGTTGAAAAATAAATGATGGTCCAACTAAACGCTAACCGGATGGAATAGCATGCCGTTACAAGATGCTGTGGTAGCCATGCTGGTTCAGTATGCCTTCAATTTTGAATAAATCCCCAACATTGTCACCAGCAAAGCATCGCACCCATCACACCTCCGCCTCCATCCTTCACGGTGGGAACCAGGCATGTAGAGTCCATCCGTTCACCTTTTCTGCATCGCACAAAGACACGGTGGTTGGAACCAAAGATCTCAAATTTGGACTCATCAGACCAAAGCACAGATTTCCACTGCCTAATGTCCATTCCTTGTGTTCTTTAGCCCAAACAAGTCTCTTCAGCTTGTTGCCTGTCCTTAGCAGTGGTTTTCTAGCAGCTATTTTACCATGAAGGCCTGCTGCACAAAGTCTCCTCTTAACAGTTGTTGTAGAGATGTGTCTGCTGCTAGAACTCTGTGTGGCATTGACCTCGTCTCTAATCTAAGCTGCTGTAAACCTGCGATTTCTGAGGTTGGTGACTGGGATAAACTTATCCTCAGAAGCAGAGGTGACTCTTGGTCTTCCTTTCCTGGGGCGGTCCTCATGTGAGCCAGTTTCTTTGTAGCGCTTGATGGTTTTTGCAACTGCACTTGGAGACACTTTCAAAGTTTTCCCAATTTTTCGGACTGACTGACCTTCATTTCTTAAAGTAATGATGGCCACTCGTTTTATTTACTTATCTGCTTTTATCTTGCCATAATACAAATTTTAACAGTCTATTCAGTAGGACTATCAGCTGTGTATCCACCAGACTTCTGCACAACACAACTGATGGTCCCAACCCCATTCATAAGGCCAGAAATCCCACTTATTGAACCTGACAGGGCACATCTGTGAAGTGAAAACCATTTCCGGTGACTACCTCTTGAAGCTCATCAATAGAATCCAAGAGTGTGCAAAGCAGTCATCAAAGCAAAAGGTGGCTACTTTGAAGAACCTAGAATATAAGACATAATTTCAGTTGTTTCACACTTTTTGTTACGTATGTAATTCTACATGTGTTAATTCATAGTTTTGATGCCTTCAGTGTGAATGTACAATTTTCATAGTCATGAAAATGCAGAAAAATCATTAAATGAGAAGGTCTGTCCAAACTTTTGGTCTGTACTGTATGTAACTGTGTTCTATCTCTGTCAGATGCCAGATCTATCTGTGGTCTACAAATTGTGGCATTTCTGGCCTATATTCCACTGTATTGCTGTCAGTTACCCTAGTTCTGTACAATATTTGGGGTATAACCTTAAAAAATACAGGCTAGATAGAGTGACCAGTGTGGTATCTGTGTCAGACTCCTATTTCTCTGTGTGCCAAAAATTGTGGCATATCAGGGAAACATTATCCTTTTTTGCAGTGTCTTACCCTATTTCTAGACAGTCCTTTTTGGGTAAAAAAAAATTAAAAAAAACTCCAGGGCACATATTGAACAGTCTGTTATCTCCGGCAGATGCCAGTTGTATCTGTGCTCTACAAATAGTTGCTTTTCAGGCCTACCTTGCCCGTTTTTTCTGTGTGCTACCCTAGGTCTAGTATACACTATTTTAGCCTAAAAAATAAAAAAATACCGGCCTCATATTGAACAGTCTGCTATCTCAGTGGCACGCCTCAACTGTCTGTGGGCTACAAAGTGTGATTTTGAGTCTTCTCTTCAGCTTTTTTTGATGTGTGTTACGGTAACTCAAAAAATGTTCTTTTGTGTAAAAAATACAAAAAGACCGGCGACATATTGAAGAGTCCGGTATCTCTGTGACACTCCTTATGTATCTGATAAGTGTGCTTTGGAGGCTTCCATTCACCTTTATTTGCTGTTTGTTACCCTAGCTGTAAACCCTATTTAGGGCTAAAAATTTAAAAAAACTGCCCACATATTGAATAGTGTGGTATAGCTGTCAGAGGGCTGAGCTGTTTGTGACCTGCAAATTGCGACAATTCAGGCCTACATTCCACTGTATTTGCTGTCTGTTACCCTAGTTCTGTACAATATTTTGGGGTATAAGCTAAAAAATACAGGTCACATAGAATGACCAGTGTGGTATCTGTCAGACTCCTATCTCTCTGTTTGTTAAAAATTGTGGTACTTCAGGGCTACATTAGACAGTTTTTTCTTCATCTTACCACAGTTATTGACAGTGACAGCAGTTTGTTAAACAAATAAAGTACATTCCAGATATTTGAAAATGCGTTTTGCCCACACACGGATTACATTGCATATAATTTTGCTCCAAATTGTGACTTTTTTATTGAACATTGAAAATATTGGACTACATTTAAAATGGGAAAGGCGAATGACAAGGGACGGGGAACTGGACGTGATGGTGATGGTGCATGCAGAGGCAGAGGGCAAGCTGCAATTGTGCCACAACAAACACCCACATCTTATCGCAACAGATTCCTATCAGAATTCATAGGGGATGGCAGAAGACCACTCTTGACACCAGAGCAGCCTGAAAATGTAGTTGGTTGGATGCGGATAATACTTCCTGTCAGTTTGGCACCACCACCACAACCTATCTTCCACACGGTCTAGTCTGAGTAGCCGTGAGTCTGGACCGCATATTCCTCACCCTGATCCTCCTTCCTCCTCCCATGCCGAGTGCCCGCAGACAACTGATTCCCACACTTGGACAATCCGAAGAGCTGTTCAGTTGTCCATTTATAGTTTTCAGGCCTCTTGCCCAGTCCACTTGAAGCAGGGCAAACTGAGATTGCATGTAGCGATTCCCAAATATTAGAGCAGCCACATTCACACGAAGATGATGGTGGGAATTTTGTCGCAAGAGTGGACGATGATGAGACACAATTGCCAAAAGTCAGGAGAAGGATTAGGATGCGGAAGTGGAAAGGAGGTGGTGGATGATATAGTAACTCCCCAACCTGGCAGAGGACATGCAGAGCGAGGACAGCAGCACACAGAGGGAGGGAGGTGTAGCACCACAACAGACAGGAAGAAGAACTGTGGTGGCCGCAGACAGAAGGCGGGCAACCGTTCCTCGTAAAACCAACACGACGAAAGTTATCATTACAACTGTTTGGTCTTCCCTAGTCTGATTGTTTTTAAGACTCTGCCAATAACCCTAAACAGGCTATTTGCACCACCTGCTATGCCCGCATCAGCAGAGGTAGCAAAACTAGCAGCCTGACTACCACCAGCATGGTCAGCGAAGCACCCGACTTTGTGAGCTGAACCCCAGAGTCCAGGAACAGTGTCTGCGGGTGACACCACAGCTTGTTCCGCTGTTGTGCGTGGAAGCCAATCCCCTGTCCATGGTGCCTGCTAAGATGCCTCCTTCCCTGCACCTGTCATCGCACACACTCAACTACCACCATCAGGAAGCATGTCAACGTCCTTTGTCCCAGTACAGCCTTCAGTTGTCCATACCCAGTCACTGGAACGAAAGCGGAAATATGCAGCCAATGCCCCACAGGCCACAGTACTAAATTCACACATTTCTCGTCTGCTTGCGCTCTAAATGTTGCCTTTTAGACTCATGGAGACCGAATCTTTCCACAACCTGATGGGGGGCCGCCGTCCCAAGGTACTCTGTCCCCAACCGACACTAGTTTTCCCAGTGTGCCGTCCCGGCATTACACAAGCATGTGTCACACAGCAGTCACAGGAAAGTACACTTAACCACGGACACGTGGACAAGTGCTTCTGGGTGGGCAGGGATGTTACATCTCATTCACAGCACACTGGGTTAACACAATGGAAGCCAGGGCACAGTCTGACTTTGGGATGGAACACATCCTACCAACGCCGAGGATCGCGGGCCCTAGCCAATCAGGGTTGCCCCCACAGTCTACAGTTCTTGCACGCCATCCTCCTCCTCTACAGCCTGCATCTCTGAAATGATCACATCAGTCGCAAGCTGGAAGCACTGCAGCACTGCCTCAGCAAGCATTAACAGGCTGTGCTGAAGCTAATATGCTTAGGTGACAAACCTCACAATGCTGAAGAGTTGTGGACAGCTTTGAAAGAGCAGACAGATATGAGGCTGACACCGCTGAACCTATAGCCAGGCATGGTGTGTGTGTGACAATGGCCATAACCTGGTGGTGGCTCTGAGGCGAGGCGAGCTCACACACATACCATGCCTACCCATGTGCTTAACCTGGTGGTTCAGCGGTTTCTCAAACCTACCCGGAGCTGCCGGATCTGCTTGTGAAAGTACGCTGCCTGTGTGCCCATTTTAGAAAGTCATCTACAGCTTCAGTCGCTCTTTCCGTGCTTCAGCAGCGTTTGCAGCTTCTAGCTCATCGACTGGTGTGTGATGTCCCCATGTGTTGGTACTCTACACTGCATATGCTGGAAAGGATTTGTGAGCAGAAGAGGGCCATTGTTGAGTACCAGCATCAACAAGGGCGTTGGTATTCAGTTCTGACTCCACACATAAGACCTTAGGAGTGGACATGGATGTCAGACATATGTACCATCCTACAAAACTTTGAGGACTGCGCCAAGATGGTGAGTGGCAATGACGCCATAATTAATGTCACCATCCCGCTTCTCTGTATTCTGAAAAGCTCTCTGCTTACAATCAAAAGGATGCATTACAGGCGAAGCACGATGAGGTGGAGCAAGGAACCATACAGGGTGATTACACACAGCCCCGCATCATGTCATCCCAATGTGGATTGGTTGAAAATGAGGAAGAGGAGGAGGAGAAAGAACAGGAGCTACTTTCCTGTGCTATAGACGGTACTACAAGCACAACTGTCATACCGTCTGTTCAGTGTGGATGGCCTGAGGACAGGAGGAGGAGTTGGGAAGGAGGAGGGCAGCAATGGTCAGTCGTCCTGTTGGTGAGGACACGGAAGGCTTGCCAGTTATCAGTCTGGCATGCATGTCAGACCTTATGTTGCGCTGCCTTTCCCATGACCCTCGCATTATCAAAATGTTTGCGAACACTTCTAGATGCACGCTACAAGGAGAACTTTCAGTCTCTTATTCCAGAGTCAGATAGGTGTAATAAAATGATGCAGTACCAAGAGCCATTGTTGCGGAATTACTGAAAAAATTCCCATCTGAAAACGCTGGTGGCAGAGGTCACAGTTCGTTGGACAACCAAGGAGTAAGGCGAGAGAGACCCAACTACAATCCAGCAGAGGCAGGGGAACACTGGCAAAGTACTGGGACACTTTTCTCAGACCCTTCCATTGCCCTGGCCCAGAGTCACGGGGTAGTCTCACAAGGCCTGGAAAGTTTTGGGAAGATGTTGGAGTACCTTTCTGACTGTACCAACGTTCTCCGTGATTCCTCTGTGCCTTTTAATTATTGGGTATCCAAGCTAGACACATGGAGTGAACTGGCTCTCTACGCCTTGGAGTCCTGGCCTGCCCATTCTGCTAGCGTTTTGTCAAATAGGTTTTTAGTGCTGCTGTGAAATAATAAATGATAACAGAAAAAACCTGTCAACAGAAAATGCTGACAGGCTGACTCTTATAAAAATGAACAAGGCATGATTGAACCAGACTTCTGACACCAGCGAATGACAACAGCAAAAACATAACCTTCAATTCAGTTATATTTTTTGGGGAGGTGTATTTCCATGCACCTCTTCACACCCACACTTGGGTATATGTCTCCTGACTTTGGATTTTGGTGTGTTATTATCCTCCTCATACTCATCATCCACCACCACTAGAACACGAGGGTAACCGTGGTCTGTGATGCAACAGCCAGTATTAATTTTTTCAAGGGTGTTTTGCTGCCAGTTCAAAAAATGTTTAGACTCTATGTTGAGGTGTCACCCCCCAGGGAAAATGTTTTTCAGCCTATGCACTTAGTGTATGGGCATTACAAGCATAGGAGACGCACTCCTTTAAACTGGGAAGACCTTTTTCGTAGGCCGTACTCCACGTCTTAGCTACACCACTCATACATCACTAGGTGACCATGTTTCCGTGATGGAACAGCCACTATATTGTTTTGCCAGGGTGTTTAGGATGTCCGTAACTACAAATATTTACACAGTCCGGTTGATGTGCCCACCCAGGGAAAATGTTTTTCAGCCCATGCACTTATTGTATGGCCATTCCAAATATAGGAGACCTCTCCTTTAAACTGGGAAGACTTTTTTCGCAGCCCATACTCCACGTCTCTTTCTACACCTCCCCTAGATCACCAGGGTGGCCGTGTTCCATGATGAAACAGCCACTATATTTTTTTGCCAGGGTGTTTAGGATGTCTGTAAAATACAAATATTTATACAGTCGGTGGTGTGCCCCACCCCAGGGGAAAAATGTTTTTTCAGCCAATGCACTTAGTGTATGGCCATTCCAAGTATAGGAGACCCGCTCTTTGGTAATGGAAACTGATTTTTAGAGGACGTCATACACGTCTCTTCCAAATGGTATTTTGGTTTGTCCAAATTTGGGGCAGGCCTTCCATTCAATGCATAGGCAAAATAGCATGTTAGAGCCACTTCATAATAATGTGAACTTTGTTGGTTGTTAAAATTCTTCAAAAATGCAATTCTTCTATGCCAGTTCTTCAGCCTCAACACTGCAATGCTAAAATGCAGGTTCTTCTGACTCACCAGAGCAATTGACAAACAGGTTCTTAAGCCTCAATAGTGCAATTATCCACTGATGGGTCTTCAGGCTCAATACTGAAATGCTACACTGCGGGTCTTCAGCTTCAACACTGCAATTGTGCACCGCTGGGTCTTTAGCATCAACACTGCACTTGTTTAGCCAAACCATATGGGAGTAAAAAATTTTTAGGAAGAATGCTTTCAGGTGTCCATCAAGTATGTGTGTTCAAAGGCTTATTGGGGTGTGTGTTACTTTGATGCAGGGCAGGCCTTGCAGTTAATGCATAGGCTAACAGTAATGGCAGAACAAAATGAATAATGTGAGCTTGGTTTTCCTTGTACATCCACTAGGTCGGTTCAAAGCCTTTTTGGGGTGCGTTTGAATTTGATGCAGGCAGGGCCTTGCGTTCAATTAAGAAGCTAACAGTATGGCAAAAGAGTAATGTGAACGTGGTTTTCTTGTGTACATCCACTAGGTCACATCTAAGCCTTTTTGGGGTGCGTTTGAATTTGATGCAGATAGGGCCTTGTATTCAATGCATAAGCTAACAGTATGGCAGTGGCAAAAGAGTAAAGTGAAAGTGGATTTTCCTGTGTACATACCACTAGGTTGCTTCTAAACCTTTTTGGGGTGCATTTCAACTTGATGCAGGCAGGGCATTGTATTCAAAGCATAAGCTACAGTATGGCAGTGGAAAAAGAGTAATGTGAACATGGTTTCCTGTGTGTATCCACTAGTCGCTTCTAAGCCTTTTTGGGTTGCATTTGAATTTGATGCAGCAGGGCCTTGTATTCAATGCATAAGCTAAC
>JARQOD010000005.1:474952199-475016400 GCA_033576555.1 Oophaga sylvatica
ATAAATCTGGTATAAAATGCTTTGAAATTCCAACTTTTTGGCCAGCTTTGGGGAAAAGGGGCAGGAGGGGTTAACCCCCTGACTAATTTATGACAAGCTGTGGCATTGCCTTAGCCAAAAATCTTCTCCTCCCACAATTAACAAGGCGTCTCGATCCAAAAACCCTTCTTCAAGAATGATTTTGACAATGCTGGTCTTGTGAAGGGGATAGGTTGGCATTCCGATACCGCAAGTTCGGGTTTCGGCCGATTTCGCGTTATCGGAATTCCGATACTTAATTCCGATACTTTTTCAAATCGTATACGGAACGGAAGTTCCCAAATTCTTTGGAGAGGCAATGTGATGTTAGCAGCCAATAAAGAATCTTATGAATTTGTTGGGCCAATCCTGTAATCGCGGTCATCTTAACTAATGGCATGGCGTGATTGGCTGTGAAATGATGCAGAATCACAATAAAAGGGCCCCGCCTTTTTGCGTCACTGTGCTGTGAACTAGTTAGGGACAGAACGCACTCGCCACTTGAGGGACAGTTAATAAGCGATTTTGTGTATACTGTGCTTTGGCAGGTAGTTTACCAACCGCTGTGTAAAGCTTCATTTTGCCAGTGTTGTTTTAAAACCCTCTGTGCAAGGTGTGTGTGTGCGTGCAGGTGTCGCTGTAGTTTGCTCTGCTCCACCGCTGTTTGTAGGCATCTGCACGTGTCATGATCTTTTTTTTTTTTTATTTTTTTTGTGGAATTGGTGCAGCTCCTTAAAAATTAAAAAAAAAATCAAATCTATTGGTGCGTGCTTCCATCCGTTATACAAACATTGGTTGCAAACACTTAGAAGTAAAGAAAGGAGCCTTTCACGGCTACTGAACGTTTTGCAGGTTTACTGTAGTCTGTGGCTTTTAATTTTTTGAGTGCAGATTACGCTCCATTAGTTCTTCAACCACGCCGGTTGTAGTCTGCTGAGCGTGTGTCACTGCCTCATCCTTTACTTTTTTCTCTAATTGGTGCTGCTCCATTTTATGGAAAAAAATCTAATTATTAGTGTGACGCGCTTCCACCGTTTTACAATAATTGGGTTGCAAACACTATAGAAGTACACAAAGGGGCCTTTAACAGCTACTGAACAGTTGGTTTTCAGTGTTACTGTAGTCGTGAGCTTTCATTTGGTGGGTGAATTACGCTCCGTTTGTTCTTCAAACCCTGCCGGTTGTATTGCTGGCGTGGGTCACTGCCTCATCCTTCACATTTTTCTCTAATTGGTGCTTGCCCATTTTTAGTGGAAAAAAATCTAATCTATTAGTGTGACGCGCTTCCATCCGTATACAATACATTGGTTGCAAAACTAAAGAAGTACACAAAGGGGCCTTTAACAGTATAACAGTTGTGTTTCAGTGTTCCTGTAGTCTGGAGCTTTTCATTTTGTGAGTGCAGATTACGCTCAGTTTGTTCTTCAACCACTGCCGGTTGTAGTCTGCTGAGCGTGTGTCACTGCCTCATCCTTCACATTTTTCTCTAATTGGTGCTGCTCCATTTTAGTGGAAAAAAATCTAATCTATTAGTGTGACGCGCTTCCATCCGTATACAATACATTGGTTGCAAACACTATAGAAGTATACAAAGGGGCCTTTAACAGCTACTTGAACAGTTGTGTTTCAGTGTTCACTGTAGTCTGTGAGCTTTTCATTTTGTGAGTGCAGATTACGCTCCAGTTTGTTTCTTCAAACACTGCCGGTTGTAGGTCTGCTGAGCGTGTGGGTCACTGCCTCATCCTTCACATTTTTCTCTAATTGGTGCTGCTCCCATTTTAGTGGAAAAAAATTAATCTATTAGTGTGACGCGCTTCCATCCGTAACAATACATTGGTTGCAAACACTTAGAGTACACAAAGGGGCCTTTAACAGCTACTGAACAGTTGTGTTTCAGTGTTCACTGTAGTCTGTGAGCTTTTCATTTTGTGAGTGCAGATTACGCCAGTTTGTTCTTCAACCACTGCCGGTTGTAGTCTGCTGAGCGTTGTGTCACTGCCTCATCCTTCTCATTTTTTCTCTAATGGTGCTGCTCCATTTTAGTGGAAAAAAATCTATCTATTAGTGTGACGCGCTTCCATACCGTATACAATCATTGGTTGCAAACACTTATAGAAGTACACAAAAGGGGCCTTTCACAAATACTGAACAGTTGTCTGCAGGGTTCACTGTAGTCTGTGAGGAATAACACACTTAGGCCTTATAACTTTTCTGACTTTCTTTATCAATCTACCAAGATGAAGAAGTCAGTGTGTAAGGCACGTGGTCGTGGTCGAGGCCGTGGATTTGCAGCAGGGAGAGGATGTGGGATTCTGTGGCTGCTGCCGCACCCCGTGACACAAACATCCACCAGTTTTCCCCGTGAGCGTTCCTTTTATGCGCACTTTGTAGGAGCTCAGCGTACCCCCCTTGCTGCGTGAAGAACAAATGAAGCCGTTGTTGTTTGGATGGCAGCCAATGCATCGACTTCAATAGCTTCCACCTCCTCTCAGGACCACAGCACTGTTGAACAACCATCAGTCTCTTCAACGCCTGCCAAATTGCCCAGGCAGTCAAGAGCTCTGTACAGGAGCCAGCTGAGTCTCTGCTTCTGTTCTCAGAATCTGTTGGCTTGCAAACAGGGGCCCAGCCAAGCAGCATTCTGGAATGTGAAGAAGAGGCAGTATGCAGTGATGCGCAACAGCTGTGTCTCTCTGAATCTGAAGAGGCGGGTGAGCCAGTGCCGATGGTCAGCACACCGCAGAACGCATCTGATGATGATGAGAACTCAGTTGCCAGTTTCTGTTGAGCATGGTGCTGGCCAGACCACCCCAAAACAGCAGGTGTTGAAGAGGGTAGTGGTGGAGATGATGAGGTCCCAAGACACAACATGGCGTGGGAACAGGAAGGTGGTGGGAGCAGCTCTGAGGAAGAGATTGCCCCAACGGTCCAAACAGTAGGGAGAGGTAGGCTGCAGACTCGCTTGCCTGTAGCCTCCAGTTTGGCACCCGTCGGAGCAGTTCTCTTCCAACAGCCAAACCGGGGCGCTCCCCGGACTTGCTCTGCGTGGTCCTTTTTTTGATACAGTGCAGATGATATTTGCTATGTCAAATGCAGCTGTGTAATCAAAAAATAAAAAGAGGTAAAAGTGTCAGTAACCTTAATACAACAAATATGTGGAAACATGTGCGGTCAAAGCACTTTGTTGAGTTACAAAGACCACTGGAGAGGTAGGCCAACACTACAGCAGCACCTACATTCTTCAGCTCGTGTTGGAGCTCTTCCTCCAGTTCACACACAGCTGGTTCGGCTTCCTCAAAGATCGCATGAAAGAACCTCTGTCACTGTTGTTCCGAGACACAGTGTTTTCCACCCACAGCTGCAAGTTCCCGTTCATCCTCACACACCCAGGCCACAAAACAGCCATCGGTAGCAAGGCATGGGATAAAAGACGGCCATACTCGGCAAACCATCCACGGCACAGGCTCTGAATGCTGGCATTGCAAAACTCCTGTCCCTTGAATGCTGTCATTCAGAACTGGTGGAGACTGACAGTTTCGTGAATTAATGGCATTGGCAGTCCCACCATACAATGTGCCCAGCCGATTTTATTTCAGCAGGCAAGCCGTCCCTGGTCTGCAAAAGCATGTTGAGGCAAAAATTAAACATGCGCTACTAAAACGCCGTCAGTAGCAAGGTCCACCTGACCACCGATGCGTGGACAGTACCCATGCCAGGGACGATACCTTTCACTCACTGCCATTGGGTGAATGTTGTGGAGCCGGGACAGATCTTGCGAGTGGCGTGTACGTGTTCTGCCAACTCCAAGGATTGCCGGAATCAAGTCTGTCCACATGACTCCTCCTCCTACTCCAGTTCCTCAGAATCATCGCTGCAGGAGCCGCACGGTCTACCTCCACATGGACCCGTGGACGCTTACCTGATGCGACCGATATGAGCACAGCCGTGGCCAAACGGCAACAGGCTGTTCTGAAATTAATTCCCATGGGAATCGAAGCCACACAGCGCAGGAGGTCTGGAATGCCATCAAGCAGGAGAGCGACGTGTGGTTTTTGCCAGCGAATCTCCAGCCAGGCCTTGGTAGTGTGTGACAATGGCCGAAATCTGGTGGCAGCTCTGGGCCTTGGCAAACCTCACTCACATACCATGTCTGGCACATGTGCTCAACTTGGTCGTGCAGAGTTTTTTTGAGGACTATCCGGATCTTGATGCACTGCTGCACAAGGTCCGCCTAGAGTGCGCTCACTTTGCGACGTTCCAGCATGGCCAGATCGCCCCATTGCAGCTCTGCAACGCAGATTGCGCCTTCCTGAACATCGTTTCATTGTGACGTACCACCAGGTGGAATTCAACGTTACATATGTTGGAGCGGTTGTGTGAGCAGCAGCCAGCGTTTGGAGTTTTCAGCTGCATCAGGCGCAATCAACACGCAATTTGCGCCGTCCACACTTCACCATTAATGAGTGGGCCACTATGAAGGACAAGTGCCACGTTTTGCGTGCGTTTGATGAGTCAACGCGGATGGCGAGTGAGATGATGCACTAGTCAGCCTGACTGTCCCCCTTATCTGCCTGCTTCAAAAAACACTGCAAGCAATAAGGGATGAGGTTTTGGAAGAGGTGGAGGATGAGGAGTCACAAATTCCATCCTTCTGGAAAGTCAGCGCAAACCCTGGTTCCTCACAAAGGGCTGGGGAGGGCTCACTTTGTGAGGAGGATGAGGAGGAGGAGGAGTCAATGGAGGAGGAAGACATCGCTCCAGAGGGAGGTACACAACGCTCTAGTCAGTATTTTAGAGCGAGGGTGGGGTGATGCAGAGCAGGGCAGAGATAACGCCCCTTGCAGAGGAAGCGTTTCTTTGCCAGTTGGGAGTCTGCAGCACATGGTTGATTTCATGCTGCAGTGCCTAAGAAACGACCGCCGCATTGCCCACATTCTCACGACGTCTGATTATTGGGTGTACACCCTCCTAGACCCTCGCTACCGGGACAACGTCAAAAGCCTCATCCACCGTTGAACCGGGAGCGTAAAATGCTGGAGTACCAAGACACACTGGTGCAATCCCTAATGTTCTACCTTACTGCCCAGAGCACTGCTGCTGCTACTGCTTTACAAAGCAGCTCTGTGCGTCGAGCAGTGTAGAGAGCTCTGCAACAAGAGGGAGCACACGCAGTGCCTCTGCACAGGGAAAGACCAGTATGTTAAAATGTGGCAAAGTTTTGTGGCAGCGCCACAATGTCTACACCATCCGAAGGGCTCCAGTCAGCGGGGCAACGTATCCGTCAGATGGTGACAGACTACTTGGCTTTGCCTCTCAGTGTACTCCCAGATTGGCTCTTCCCATTCAAGTTTTGGGTCTCTAAGCTGGATACATGGCCAGGCTTAGCAGTATGCATTGGAGGTGCTGGCTTGCCCTGCTGCCAGTGTATTATCGGAGCGCGTCTTTAGTGCTGCAGGTGGTGTACTAACAGACCGTCGCATGCGACTATCCTCCGATAATGTAGAACGGTTACTTTTCTGAAAATTTAACAAGGCATGGATCTCGCCAGAATTTTTTCTGTCCGTTTTCAGATTAAATAACTGGTTCGCAAGTTATCCATGTCTCCTGTTATGTTCATCTTTCTACCACCTGAACTCTACTCCTGGGCTCCAACACTGCCAGTTGTGCTCAGAAGTGTCGTGTCCACAGAACAAAAACACAAGCTCTACTGTTAGTGGGGTTCAGTAACGCCAGCTGTTCCCTGCTGTGTGAACGGCAAGAAGTCTCCTGTTCCCGACACATGGACAGAAAAACACATGACCAACATGTCCAAATAGGGAAGAGCCGTCACCCTGCTTGTTATGCTGAAAACATGAAATTGTGAAGTTTTGCAGGCCTAGAATGATAAATTTTTATGACAAATATGGACAAATAATAATTTGTCATCACAGCGCATATCTGCACATGTCTATTAGAAATGGTAACAAAAAATAAAACATAGTCTACTCTTCACATTTTGAAATTAATGCATAAAAGTACATTTCAGACTTATGAATTAATGCTTTTTAAGGAACTTTATCTGTACCTGTAAGATAATGCAGTCAATGGATGTACGAATCATTAAATCCTCATCATCATCATCACGAGTTTTATTTCTGACAGACATTATAAAATACACATACTGATGCCAACTGTAACTTCAAACACCATATATGAAATGGCCAGCATGTAAACATGGTAATAATGTCCAATAATAAATTATTACATCTAGAAAGTGCATCATGCATACTGACAATAGGTAGTTATACCTGCAAGTGCTGTTGAAACAACCACAAGAGATATAAATTAATACTGGTATATAGGTATCACAGTGCATAGTTACTCATGGACAATGTTGATGTAATACTGTATCTCAATTAAGTCAGCGTCAAACCATTAGGCTTGTTAGTCTTGTACATTGTTAAAGAGGGAACGTAATTTTTTTGTTTGTCATAGGTGGAGTATTACACATTTAATTATTACTGCTGTATTTTTTTTTTGCGTCCCTAGTGCGCAATAACGCAGCCTAACCTCACATTTGATAGTCAGCTAATTGCCACACGCTACCCTACCCTACGCGTGACAGTAGGAAGGTAGTGTTGACGGATAAAGCTTTGCGCAACCAGACATTCTTTTACCCTCTTCAACACTCTACAAGCAAAAAATGCATGATTTCAGCCGCAGACTTTATTGACGTACAGTATAACATCGGCATTACCCATCAGAGGCTGTCCACTGTCTGATACAGACATAGAATATACCTTTGCTATCCGTAGCCTTTGTTTCACCTACACTTGCAGGCACACACTTAAATTGTGACAAACAATGCCTAATGTTTTTTTAAATGGTTATTTTTTATCGTACATTATTGTGTCATCCATCACATTGATGAGTCCATGCTGGACATGTCATACATGCTATAGAAAGTTACGATTTTATGAACTTAAATAATTGAAATGTCTGTGACTGTCACATAAAATTTGCGATGATGATGATGAGTGACTATTACAAAATCCATTGTCTTCACTATGTTTATGGTTTAACATAGCGTTCCTTAAGCATTATTCATAAAAAAAAAAATGGACTTTTTCTTAAATTTACAACACTATATTTTGTTACCAATTTTTTGGGTGTTGTGTTGTTCCATTTATTTTTGGCATGTGCATATATGCGTTTATATTTGTATTTTCTTTATTTTTCCTTCTTGAAATTAGAAAACATGTGTATCTTTGTACCGTGTTAGCCAGTAGATAGAAAAATATTTAGACTTCAGAGTCAGCAGTGGTTGATACCTTTTAATGGATAACTGAAAAGATGGAAACAAATTGCAAGCTTTCAAGGCTACTCACGTCTCTTCATCAGGCAAAGACTAAATAAAAAAATTAAGCATCACATATTTCTATACACAACAGGACACAGGAATAGTGCAATAGGTAAGACAAGTAAGTGACGTGTATCAGAACTGTCATTATCTCACAGGGATGAACATAAATATTGGAACAGTTCCTAGATAAGGATAGAAAGTTTGATTGCCCTCTCATTGGCGTCTTTTTTTTGGGTTTTCATGGGCCCTGGAAGGGCATAGACGCAGATTCCTTAATTGATATAGAATGACATAAATCCATGTGATCTATTCATTCCATCACTAACAGTGTCAAAGGTCATGATGAGCTTATATTCTGAAACCTTTGTACGTTTCTCATATTTGAAGTTATATTTTAATACCAGTAATTCCATATCCATGATGCTATGACCGGCATACAAAAGTCTTTTGCCACAGGTAAATTCATTAATTTATCTGTGATTGTGTGGCGCTGATAATTCATCCTTGTTCTCCTTTTTGTTGCCGGTCTCCCCTCACTTGTCCCTCCCTCACTTGTCTTAGCTATTCCTGTGTCCTGTTGTGTTGTAGAAAATATGTGATTCTTCATTTTTGGCTTTACTCTTAGCCTGATGAAGACACCTGAGTAGTCTCGAAAGCTTAGAAATTGTTACCATATTTTCAGTTAGCCATTAAACGTTATTATCAACCACAGAGGACTGTCAAGTATAAATATTTTTCTATTCTTGTAATTGAAATTCATCATTTTATTGTCGTAGTAAAACTTCATTTATTCTTGTTTGAAGTACATACATTTGCAATGGCCACGTAACAAGGCAATAACTCAATATTTTGTGCCTACACCCTCCTTGACCCTGGGCTTCACAGCGCCAGTTGCTGCTCAGAAGTGTTAGATGCACAGATGAAAACAATCGCTGATGTGTTTGTGGGGTTCAGTAACGCCTGCTGTTCCCCTGCTGTGTGTCTGGCAAAAATTACTGCTGCTAACTACAACTTCAACTTCAAACGTCTCATACTAGGCCTCTGCCTACACCCTCCTTGACCTGGGCTTCAACAGCGCCAGTTGCTGCTCAGAAGTGTTAGATGCACAGATGAAAACAATCGCTGATGTGTTTGTGGGGTTCAGTAACGCCTGCTGTTCCCCTGCTGTGTGTCTGGCAAAATTACTGCTGCTAACTACAACTTCAACTTCAAACGTCTCATACTAGGCCTCTGCCTACACCCTCCTTGACCCTGGCTTCAACAGCGCCAGTTGCTGCTCAGAAGTGTTAGATGCACAGATGAAAACAATCGCTGATGTGTTTGTGGGGTTCAGTAACGCCTGCTGTTCCCCTGCTGTGTGTCCGGCAAAAATTACTGCTAGCTACCTAATCATGGTGAAAAAAAACATGACATCTCAAAGTGTCTAGTGCTACACATAGATATGAGGCTACACCATGATTTCTAAGCTGTAAACATTTGAAACGTCAACTTTCAAACCATAAAATGATTTGTCTGTCACAAATCGGTAACAAAATAATTGTGACATATTATTACAGATATGCACATGTCGAAAAAAAATGCAAACACAAAAGCCTACTTATGCTATAGGATACTGATGGTCAACCTTGTCACTCCATAGCTTAGACAAATCCAACTCACATCATGATGACTCAAATACTGCAATGTTGGAAGTGCATAATGTGGGTTGAACTTTGACAACTGCTGCAGTGCGAAGGTTATACTTCAGTGTTCTTGCCTTTGAAATAAAAGCATACAATTAAATATAATATCCAATGTTGATTAAGGGACGTGATGTACACCTGTAATATTGTGCAAACAATGCATGTAGGAATAGTCCTCTTCAACATTACTTATATTTGTGTCATTTTAAAAAATACATATTTGATTAGAAAGTTAACAGCCCATATCATAAAGGTCCTTCATGTAAACATGATAATCGCTAACAAAAATCATGCATTACCTTGGTAAAGTCAATATAGTGCATAGTCACAATAGCAAAATATATACCTGTAAGTGGTGCTGAAAGAACGACAACTGATAGAATAGGTGAATGATATCTATTTATCAGACTGAATAGCGACACCTGTACAATGTCGATATAATACTGTACCTTAACAAAACAGCTGTGTCACACCTCACACGCATTTTTCTTGTAGTTTGTTATGTAATAGGGCACATGCGTGTATGTTTCATCATAGGTGCATGTTTACTGAGTAAAGCAGTCATGACAACGCCTTTGTGTTGTCGGTACGCTTGCGATGATGAACGATGCGCACCGTGAATGTTAGTCTGCGTCATAAGACGCACAGACGCTCCAATACCCAACGTGTCACAGCAGGAAGCCAGTCTGTGCGTCCAAACAAAGGCGCAAGCATACATGCACGTACCCTTTTATAAAGCTATATAAAAAAAAGGATGTAGTAGTAACGCACACTTTATTGAGGTACAGTATTACATTGCCATTCACCATCTGTGGCTATGCAGTCTCATCTATATATACCTTATCTATCCGTTGTCATGCTTGCAAGTCCACAGTCAGGCATAAATAGCTGTTTTCACTATGCACTTTTTAAAGGTTTTTTTTGTTAATATAAATGATTGGCACATATTATCAGTATTACATGATGGAAATTATCGATATTTTTAAAAACTTTTTAGTGATATTATTCAGCAAATGAAAATGGTGTACATACTGTTACTTATCCATCATTAATGGATTCTGATATGTACTTGTATGCTTTTATTTAAAACCGTATAGCAGATTATTTAACCGATTTTTATTGTGGTTTGCATTGCTTTTCAACATGTTAATGTATGCGTTTATGTTTGTCAATTATTAATTTACATATATTTTTTAAAGTAAAATCATCATCTTATGGTACTAAAGGTTATATTTCTCTTGTTTGGAGTATAGACATTTTTAATTGACACGTAACAAGGAAAATACTTGATCTAGTATTTAAACATCCTCCTTGACCCTGGGCTCCAACACCGCCAGTTGTTGCTTGGAAGTGCTGTTAGCACAGTCTACACTTGCTCCCGTGTTACTGGGGTTCAGTAATGTCAGCTGTTCCCCTGCTGTGTGAACGTCAAAAAGTCCTGCTGCCTCCACCATGTTCTCTTCTCATCCCTGGGTTACAACACCGCCAGTTGTTTCTCGGAAGTGCTGTTAGCACAGTCTACACTTGCTCCTGTGTTACTGGGGTTCAGTAATGTCAGCTGTTCCCCTGCTGTGTGAACGGCAAAAAGTCCTGCTGCCTACACCCTGTTCTCTTCTCATCCCTGGGTTACAACACCGCCACTTGTTTCTCGGAAGTGCTGTTAGCACAGTCTACACTTGCTCCTGTGTTACTGGGGTTCAGTAATGTCAGCTGTTCCCCTGCTGTGTGAACGGCAAAAAGTCCTGCTGCCTCCACTCTGTTCTCTTCTCATCCCTGGGTTACAACACCGCCAGTTGTTTCTCGGAAGTGCTGTTAGCACAGTTAACACTTGCTCCCGTGTTACTGGGGTTCAGTAATGTCAGCTGTTCCCCTGCTGTGTGAACGGCAAAAAGTCCTGCTGCCTCCACCCTGTTCTCTTCTCATCCCTGGGTTACAACACCGCCAGTTGTTGCTTGGAAGTGCTGTTAGCACAGTCTACACTTGCTCCCGTGTTACTGGGGTTCAGTAATGTCAGCTGTTCCCCTGCTGTGTGAACGGCAAAAAGTCCTGCTGCCTCCACCATGTTCTCTTCTCATCCCTGGGTTACAACACCGCCAGTTGTTTCTCGGAAGTGCTGTTAGCACAGTCTACACTTGCTCCTGTGTTACTGGGGTTCAGTAATGTCAGCTGTTCCCCTGCTGTGTGAACGGCAAAAAGTCCTGCTGCCTCCACCCTGTTCTCTTCTCATCCCTGGGTTACAACACCGCCAGTTGTTTCTGGAAGTGCTGTTAGCACAGTTAACACTTGCTCCCGTGTTACTGGGGTTCAGTAATGTCAGCTGTTCCCCTGCTGTGTGAACGGCAAAAAGTCCTGCTGCCTCCACCTGTTCTCTTCTCATCCCTGGGTTACAACACCGCCAGTTGTTTCTCGGAAGTGCTGTTAGCACAGTCTACACTTGCTCCTGTGTTACTGGGGTTCAGTAATGTCAGCTGTTCCCCTGCTGTGTGAACGGCAAAAAGTCCTGCTGCCTCCACCCTGTTCTCTTCTCATCCCTGGGTTACAACACCGCCAGTTGTTGCTTGGAAGTGCTGTTAGCACAGTTACACTTGCTCCTGTGTTACTGGGGTTCAGTAATGTCAGCTGTTCCCCTGCTGTGTGAACGGCAAAAAGTCCTGCTGCCTCCACCCTATTCTCTTCTCATCCCTGGGTTACAACACCGCCAGTTGTTTCTCGGAAGTGCTGTTAGCACAGTCTACACTTGCTCCTGTGTTACTGGGGTTCAGTAATGTCAGCTGTTCCCCTGCTGTGTGAACGGCAAAAAGTCCTGCTGCCTCCACCCTGTTCTCTTCTCATCCCTGGGTTACAACACCGCCAGTTGTTTCTCGGAAGTGCTGTTAGCACAGTTAACACTTGCTCCCGTGTTACTGGGGTTCAGTAATGTCAGCTGTTCCCCTGCTGTGTGAACGGCAAAAAGTCCTGCTGCCTCCACCCTGTTCTCTTCTCATCCCTGGGTTACAACACCGCCAGTTGTTTCTCGGAAGTGCTGTTAGCACAGTTAACACTTGCTCCCGTGTTACTGGGGTTCAGTAATGTCAGCTGTTCCCCTGCTGTGTGAACGGCAAAAAGTCCTGCTGCCTCCACCCTGTTCTCTTCTCATCCCTGGGTTACAACACCGCCAGTTGTTTCTCGGAAGTGCTGTTAGCACAGTCTACACTTGCTCCTGTGTTACTGGGGTTCAGTAATGTCAGCTGTTCCCCTGCTGTTGTGAACGGCAAACAGTCCTGCTGCCTCAACTTTAATTTCCATGGGTACCTTCTGCTACCCATCCGGGTTCCAGTACCGTCAGCTGGTTCTCCGCAGTGCCTTTGGCCTAGGTGCCTCCATGTCGGTATCCGAGTTCCAGCAACGTCTGCTGGTCCTTGGTAGTGCTTTGGAGCACAGGTACCTCCTGCTTAGTAACCGTGTCCCAGTAACGTCAGCTGGTCCTCGGTTGTGCCATTGGCTCTTTTCCTTCTGCTGACCCTCCGGGTTCCAGCACAGTCAGCTGGTCCTCGTTACTTTCATTGGCTCTTGTACCTTCTGCTACCCATCCGGGTTCCAGTACCGTCAGCTGGTTCTCCGCAGTGCCTTTGGCCTAGGTGCCTCCATGTCGGTATCCGAGTTCCAGCAACGTCTGCTGGTCCTTGGTAGTGCTTTGGAGCACAGGTACCTCCTGCTTAGTAACCGTGTCCCAGTAACGTCAGCTGGTCCTCGGTTGTGCCATTGGCTCTTTTCCTTCTGCTGACCCTCCGGGTTCCAGCACAGTCAGCTGGTCCTCGTTACTTTCATTGGCTCTTGTACCTTCTGCTACCCATCCGGGTTCCAGTACCGTCAGCTGGTTCTCCGCAGTGCCTTTGGCCTAGGTGCCTCCATGTCGGTATCCGAGTTCCAGCAACGTCTGCTGGTCCTTGGTAGTGCTTTGGAGCACAGGTACCTCCTGCTTAGTAACCGTGTCCCAGTAACGTCAGCTGGTCCTCGGTTGTGCCATTGGCTCTTTTCCTTCTGCTGCCCCTCCGGGTTCCAGCACAGTCAGCTGGTCCTCGTTACTTCCATTGGCTTTTGTACCATCACCAACAGGACAAAGAAGGTTAAGACAAACTACAAGATACAGAACAAGAGACAGAAGAACAATAAGCAGAAGATCAAAAAGCAGAAGAACATTAAGTATAAGACCAAAATGAAGAGCAAAATATATGCTCTAAATTCTAAGCAGAAGAAAACTAAGCAGTGTATGGGGGTGAGTCCGTTCCTCCTCGTGGTGCCCCTGGAAAATGCCTGATGCTGCTGCAGGCTAAACTGAACGCGGACAAATACTGTTGTAATTAAAATCTTTCTTGACAGCAAGAACGGAAGGATGAAAATTCAGAGTTTTACAGATTACAAGTACAGGAATGTCTGTCACAAATAAGAATATGATGAAAAGGATGAATAGGAAGAAGATGAAGAAGTAGAATATGAAGAATAATAACTGTTTAATAAGAACAATATAAGTAATGTTAACAAAAAGATGAATAGCAAGAAGTTTTAGAAGATTAAGAAGGTGAAGATGAAGAATAATTTGATGAGAAAGATGATGCTGCTGAAGATTATGAAGGAGAAAGTGTGTGAAAAGTTAAAAAGGTGAAGAGCATGGAAGTTGTGAAACAGACATATTTGACAAAATAGAAAAAAGGTTAACAACATTGTCAATTTCTTCGTCAATCCAAACGTATTTCAAAAAAAGAAATATTAATGCTATTCCATTGCATTGTGTTAAACATCTATGCCTTTAATGTCTCCTCAACCTCCCCCAATAAATTCTACATTACTCTTTGTTGTTTTCCTTCATGTACAATTAACCAACAAGGCAAGAATGGGTTTTTTTTAATTCCGATATTTTGTTCCCATAGACTTACATTGTATTTCCGGTATCGGTATCGGGTATCGCCGATATTTTTTGTGTATCGGCGATACCATTCCGATTCCGATACTTTTGGATATCGGAAAGTATCGCTCAACTCTAATCGGGACCTATGAATTCATTTGATATACTGTACAAAAAGAGATTAACAGTACATAGATGTGAAAAAATGATGTGAGAATGCACCCTTAGAAATTAATTTGGGGAAGGGTTTGATATAAGGACAGAGAAATACAGTATGGAACTATAATTTTCGACCATGGAATAATGAGATCGCATTGGCTACAATTGTTTGGGGTCGAGTTCCCGCTTCTGCACAATGGGAATCTCGAACCATCCCTGCTGCAGTCTCCCATCCATCTCCGGCCGCAGTGGACTCTGCTCAGCAGAGACGTCGGTCCCAGCGTCTCGCCCAGGATAACACTGTGCAGAGGATTACTGCTGCCTATCTAGATTCTGCTATTGTAGCCAGTACTGGTCAGAGGCGAGCAGACGTCTTTGGGACTAAGTCCTGCGTTTCTCCATCTGAGCATGCCCAGGGCAAGATCTCTCATTGGAGATCAGGGGTCACATGGTCGGTTACAGCAGCGACTCCCATTGGTCCGCCCGGAAGGTCCTGAAACTGCTTGTGTTCTGGAACAGTTTATCATTGGTCCTTTTCTGGAAGGTCCTGTAGCTGCTACTTATAAAAGGTGCGCATGACCGCTCGGCCGTGCTCTAGTATCAATTGTGTTATGTGCTTTGCGCCAGTGTGATCATGCATGCATGTGGTTAGGGCTTGGCTGAAATAAGCCCCTAGAATACCCCACCTCCGGTGAGGAGATTTGTATGAACATGTTCAGGGCTTGGCTGAAATAGCCTCTAGAATACCGGCTACTCCGGTGAGGAGTTGCTTGTTTGCATTGCTGACTGCATGATCACGGACTGCTATCCGCACAGCAGTTACAGTATCTGTGTACCCCTGTGGTGTTAACAGGACACAGTCTCTATCTCTGCGTCTCTACCTCAGCGACTCTGTGGTGTAACAGAGTTCGCTTATACCGCCATATAGTGC
The DNA here is from genome assembly GCA_033576555.1 of Oophaga sylvatica. Classification (NCBI taxonomy): domain Eukaryota; kingdom Metazoa; phylum Chordata; class Amphibia; order Anura; family Dendrobatidae; genus Oophaga; species Oophaga sylvatica. Next base: position 474,967,214 of record JARQOD010000005.1, read on the forward strand.
CACAGCATCTATGTTTGTGACTCTGTGAAGTAACAGAGTTCGCTTATACCGCCATCTTACTAGCAGCAGGTTCTGCCTGCATGGTGGACCCGGGCTGCAAATGCACCTATTATTTAGATTTATTTGGTGCGTTCCGCCAGCCCTAACAACAATAGTTTGCATAATAAAGATTTCACATTTTATCTTTCTCCGATGTCATTTGTTTAAATATTTTAAGAACATTTTAAAAAATGTCAGTCAATAAAGTGTCTTAGCCCTTTCTGACACAGAAGTACAATTTTGAGATAGAGCTTTAAATGTTCTACAAGGATGCGCTTCCCATAGCTTGTAAGAAAAGTTATTTGTCACTGGATGGTAAACATTCTATACTGTTAGTTAAGAAAAATAAAACTCAAAAATGGTAGGCAGTAGAGATAATCGGATATGACAAAATTCAAATTCACCAAATTGAGAGGATTTTCCCAGAAAATTGAATTTGCAAAAAAGTTATAGTCTGAAAATTCATTGTCCATGACTCCCTTATTGTTCTGGTACCTCTCTAGACAAAAGAACATAATAAATGCAAGATGTAAAAATCAAACAAGCCAAAAAAGTTACCTTACTACTCACGTGTTCAGTTCCTCCATATCTCTGTGCCCGTCATCCAAACCTCAGAGCCACCTTTTTTTTTTCCCCCTGTCAAAAACCTGTTCACTGTAGGCCAAGACTTACAGTCGTGACTAGGCATTGGAGGTCACTGCGCATTGCGTTTGTGACTTCATGGATGTGCAACCTGCAGAGGCCTTTGAGGCCTGATTGCGGCAAGAAGTTCCAACCTAGAGAAACAAGCTGGTAGATGATACGGCTCATGACTGGGGAAATATGAGGTGGCTCTGCGCACTAGATCGGCCAAAGAAATGAACCATGAGAATCATTTTTGCTGTTTTTCAAACTTTTGCTGGCCATTTGTGCTGAATCCTTGTAAAGTTAATTTACAAAAACATGTATTCTCAAAAATGCAGATTTTTTTTTTGCATATTCCAGTAGAATTCAATTCCACCAAATAAATTTGCTCATCTTAAGGAGGCTGTATTTATGAGCTAATCTGACGAAGTTCACATTCAGCAGTTTTCTCAAATTTCACCAAGAAAGTAATTCTACAGGAATTGAATATTCCTTATTATGCTCTTGCTGTGTGACAAGGTAAGTCTTTCTTTCTTTAACCCCTTCACTCACCATATATAAATCAGCAAAATGGAGTTGGGTGGCCACCAGTTTGCTGAATTCGCATAAAGTGAATCACAAAGAAAATCAAGTTTCTGATGATCTGAAGTTTTTGTAAACTTTGAGATAAAGTTAATGTTCATCTTGAACTGATACACTCATCTGTAGGAGGACGCAGTCAGATGGCCATATAACACAGACGATGATCGCATCGCAATACTCGGACCGGCCGGTGGCTCTCCTGATCTGAGCTTGACAGCACGTATTTCTATGCAGCTGTCACGCACAGGTCAGGAGAGCTGACGGCCAGTTCAAGCGTTGCGATAAGATCGTCACCTGTGTTAGATAAAATATACAGCTGTATACCAAAACCACATCAAAAATACTACAAAAAAATCTAGCACCTTTTTTAGATGAAATGGTGGCTAGATAAATGTTGACTGAAAACCTTTAAAGACAATCTGTCACCAGATTTTTGCTACCCTATTCAGCAGGAATAAGGGTCAGAGACCTTGTTTCCAGTGATGTATCATTTATTGGGCTGACTGCTGCAAGGTGTCTGAATGCTAACCTCTATATAACCCCACCCACACTACTGATTAGCAGATTTCTGTGTGCAGTCTAAATATGTAAAAGTAGTAGTGAGGGGGGTGGAGTTATACAGAGCTCATAAATATGGAGGACTTCACGGCAGCAGGTGTACTACTCCTCTATTAATAATCTCCAGCTCATAAAACTACAGCAAGCAGCCCAGTAAGTGACATATCACTGCAATCAGGGCCACTGCTCCTAAAATATGCTTCTTTCATTGGGAAAGGAATCAGTCAACAAGGTTTAGCCACCTAATCCGAGTTACACAAAAATAAAAAATAGTGAAAACAAGAACAGAAGCTGGAGGCAAACTGAGTACACCAGGTAAAGTGGCTATACAGTATATGTGAAATGTATGGTCATTGTTTTGGTGATAGGGCAGGTGCAAACGAGCATATTTTCAGTCTGAATGCGATCTGACAAAACATAGGATTGCAGTCGGACCAATGTTAGTCTATGGGGCCATGCACATGTCCAAAGAAGGATAGAGCCAGTCCAAGGAAAAAAATCGCTGCATGCCTGAGGTTAATAAGAAATTCAAATTGCACTCTACCTTGCAAGTCAATGAGTGCATGGAAAACATCGGACTGCAATTGGATAACATCAGATTTCCGTGGACTGACAAAATGGAAAAGATGGAGAAATATTTTCTTCGTCTTCTCCTTGTCCAAGAGAATCAGAGCACACTATGATGACAGTCAGTGACCGTAGCCTCTGCCCCTGATGACACTTCATTTGAGGATCCCAGCATGCAATGGGATTCTCAAACGAAGCGCCATGTCACAGGAAGTAGGGAAAAATATAATAGCTGTTAGATAGTAGTTAGGGAATTTTTAATACAAGTATATTAGAAATTATATTTCTATAGGTATACTCGCGCTGTAATTGGAATATATCAACACAACTGATAAACCCTTACCTTTAGATATGTGTGGCATAGAGGGTGCAAAAAAGGAATGCAGAATAAAATCCAGGTGTGAATGCGCCTTTTTCAGGTTTTTTTTCAGAATATTCTCAGCAGGCTAAAAAGAAAGTAAACATTTAAAAGAATCTATCCAAAGGTAAAAGTACTCAAAAAGATCATAATAAAAGGTAAAGGTGTTACCATTAAAAAAAAAAAAAAAGGAGAGAGAGAAATAAAGTCGGATATCTATATATGATAAACCGATTGTGCAAAAAGCAATAATTGTGTGCGTGCAACAATATTGGTAGATAAATCCTATATAGGAGTACCGTGAAAAAATGACTTCCAGAAAAAACAAAAGGATACCTATATGTGCCAAACAGTAAATAGTGAACAAAATATTCTACTATATAGAGTGCACAGGGGTCCTATATATATAATACATTCAGTGAACAAGTGTTATGATAAAAAGTCCAGCTGGTAAATATATGGGGGTAGATAACCAGAAATCCCCATATAAATGCGTAAAGAAATGTATCATAAGTGCTAACTACAGCACAATATGGTGATAGTTCAGTGTCAATAGGGGACGGCACATCCGAGCGTATTACTAGTGAAGCAATGTGGCGGTATAGTAGTGCCTTGGAGATACGTATTAACAACAGCTGAACAGTACTTATCTGAGGAAAAATGGAGATCGCAATGATGGAGTCCGGGGGGTCTTCACAGCACAGCGTGGGTTCCGGAAAGCGGCCCCAGCCGGTGGCACGCTTCTGGTGCACCCAGATGAAGGACGCTGATGCTGCAGGTGAGGGTGCAGTAAAACAAGCCGTAATGGCGTCGGTGGAGCTCGGCAGTTCGGGTCACGTGTCTCGGACGATCACGTGGTGCCCAGGGAGCAAGTTACGGTGTCCTAGAAGAGCCAAAATACGATCCTACGCGTTTCGGAATCTGTCGGATTCCTTCCTCAGGGAAACGCGTAGGATCATATTTTGGCTCTTCTAGGACACCGTATCTTGCTCCCTGGGCACCACGTGATCGTCCGAGACACGTGACCTAAACTGCCGAGCTCCACCGACGCCATTACGGCTTGTTTTACTGCACCCTCACCTGCAGCATCAGCGTCCTTCATCTGGGTGCACCAGAAGTGTGCCACCGGCTGGGGCCGCTTTCCGGAACCCACACTGTGCTGTGAAGACCCCCGGACTCCATCATTGCGATCTCCATTTTTCCTCAGATAAGTACTGTTCAGCTGTTGTTAATACGTATCTCCAAGGCACTACTATACCGCCACATTGCTTCACTAGCAATACGCTCGGATGTGCCGTCCCCTATTGACACTGAACTATCACCATATTGTGCTGTAGTTAGCACTTATGATTAGTGTTGAGCGATACGATACTGCAAATATCGGGTATCGGCCGATATTAGCTGTATCGGGCTTTCGATTCCGAGTACCGATATTTTCGTCATATCGGATACCGGAATCGGGATTGTCACTGTCACTGTCAGTGTCCGTCGGTCGGGTCTGTCACTGTCAGTGTCCGTCGGTCGGGTCTGTCAGGAGTCAGCGGCACTTACCTGGCAGAAGATCTCCGGCGGTCACGGCCTGGACTGCTTCATAGCTGCCATCATCTTTCCCCGGCGGTCACATGCAGTTTCTCGCGATAACGGCAGTGACTGCTGGGTAATCCCGGCCGTAAAGCAGTCAGTCCGATGATGTCACCGCCGGGGAAGCAGGTAATCAGCTGTGCTGCGCCGGGATGACAGGCTCTGCCTGTCATTGCGATGTAGCAGAGCTGGATCGTCGTGGGACTGTCGTTATGGACTGCGTCGGACAGGTGGTATACTGTTGGTTTGTTTTTTTTCTTTTTTTACAGGAGATCGATGGCGTCGCAGGAATGAGAGTACAATAAAAGAAATGAAAACTGTGTTGTCTCTTTTATTTCATTAAAATACTTTTTTCTTGCTTTGTCTTTTTTTTTATGCATTTAATAACTTTGGGATTAATAATGGATCGGTGTCTTATTGACACCTCTCCATTATTAACCGGGCTTATTGTCACCGTGCAATCAACGGTGACATTAACCCTTATTACCCCACTTGCCACCGCTACAGGGCAGTGGGAAGAGCCGGGTAAAGTGCCACAATTGGCACATCTTTTGATGCGCCAAATGTGGGGCTGCTGTAGCCTGGTATTATCAGGCTGTTGAGGGCCAAAATCCATGGGCCTTGACAGTCTTTTAATACCAGGCCGCAGCAGTCTGCATTTTACTTGGCTGGTTAACAAAAATAGGGGGACCCCTACGCCGTTTTTTTTTCGAGGGAATCCCTATTTTTGTTAACCAGCCAAGCTAAGCAGACTGCTGTGGCCTGGTATTATCAGGCTTGCAAGGTCCATGGATATTGGATCCTTACCAGCCTGAAAAACCAGGCCTCAGCGGTCTGCTTCATCTGGCTGGTTAACAAAAATAGGGGGGACCCCACGCCAATTTTTTTCGAGGGGATCCCCTATTTTTGTTAATCAGCCAAGATATGCAGACTGCTGTGGCCTGGTATTATCAGGCTGGCAAGGTCCATGGATCTTGGCTCCTTAACAGCCTGAAAATCCAGGCCTCAGCGGTCTGCTTCATCTGGCTTGGTTAACAAAAATAGGGGGGACCCGACGCCATTTTTTATTCGAAGGGAACCCCTATTTTTGTTAATCAGTTCCCTCTGACGTCACTGATTGTGTCCCTGGCTGACCTGAAGTGAAAGTGGAAAGCAATCAATTAAGCTTTCCACTTCCTCTCCTGTCAGCCAGGAGAGGAACTCATTCATTTGGGGGTTTACTGTGAGGCTGCAGCATTAGCTGCGGTCCCTGCAGTAAACATTAACCCTTTCTGAAGGATTACACCGTGGGACCTGACTGTGCATGGGATAGGTAAGAATAATTTTGCTTTTTTATTTTATTTTTATTACAGGAAATGGTTTTTGCAGTCAAATAAAAGATGGTCAAAAACATGTGTCTTTATTTCATTAAAATTATTTTTAATTGAAGTGTGTGTGTTTTATTTTTATTTCATGCAATAGGATTAATAATTGATAGTTGTCTAATTGACAGATCTCAATTATTAACCTGGCTTAAGGTCACCTTTCAATTGCAATGTGGCTTTAACCCCATATTAACCCATTCGCCACCGCTACAGGGCAATGGGAATAGACGGGCAAAGTGCCAGAAAGGGCGAATCTAATTATAGATTTGTATTTTCTGGGGTGTCTGGGGGCAGATGTTAGTAGCCAGGGGGGGCCAAAAATAATGGTCCCTCTCTGGGCTATTATTATCTGCCCCCATTTGCTGGCTTTGTCTGTCTGGTTGCGAAAATAGGGCGGGAGCCCACGCATTTTTTTTAAACAATTTTACACCTCATATATATATATATATATACATGTCATTGAATTTGTTACACATATATATATATTTATATTTATAGTTCATACACTTCTACATAGTATAATAGCCGCTAATTCAATTGCAGGCTTTTGTGAAAATGCAGAACCCGACATGAAATGACACTTGGTGTACATAGGGTTAACCATGTCTTTTCATGTCCTTTGCTATCTGATTTGCACAAACAATTACAACAGTCTATGTGTGCAAAATTTCACACCTGTAGGGGTTAATTAAAGGTGTAAATTCGTAGCAAAAAAGTCTGTTTTTTTTTACAATGAATTTACACCTTTAATTAACCCCTACAGGTGTAAAATTTTGCACACATAGACTGATGTAATTGTTTGTGCAAATCAGATAGCAAAGGACATGAAAAGACATGGTTAACCCTATGTACACCAAGTGTCATTTCATGTCGGGTGCTTCTGTCTTTTCACAGAAGCCGGCTTTACCCGGCAATTGAATCAGAGGATATTTTACTATGTAGAAGTGTATAAACTATACATATATGTATATATATATATGTCACAATGACATGTATATATATTATATATATATATGTATTCTATGTGTGTATATTTAGTGTTTACAAGGAAATAAAGGTTTTTTTTAGTTGCGATATTTTGTTCCCATAGACTTGCATTGGACTTCCGGTATCGGAATCGGATATCGATGATATTTAGTGATATCGGCGATACCATTCCGATCCGATATTTTTAGATATCGAGCAGTATCGCTCAACACTACTTATGATACATTTCTTTACGCATTTATATGGGGATTTCTGGTTATCTACCCCCATATATTTACCAGCTGGACTTTTTATCATAACTAGTGTTGAGCGATAGTGCTCGATATCTAAAAATATCGTATCGAAATTGTATCGCCGATAGCACTAAATATCGTCGATATCCGATTTCGATACCGGAAGTCCCATGTAAGTCTATGGGAACAAAATATCGCAACAAAAAAAACCCTTTCTTTCGTTGTAAACACAAAATATACACACATAGAATACATATATATATATATATATATATACATGTCGTTGTGACATATATATATACATATATTTATAGTTTATACACTTCTACATAGTAAAATAGACTCTGATTCAATTGCCGGGTAAAGCCGTGACATACCCCATAGAAGTCGACGGGCTCGGTGCCGAGTACCCCCAAAACCTCTGGCTCTGTGCGACTCAACTTGGGCGTCACGAACAGGATTCTGTAGCTCGCTATAAGCGAGTCCTGTGTGCCTGAATTGAACTGGTTTTGTGCTTGAGAATTGCTAAAATCATCAGAGAATGTATTTGCCATTTTTCCGCCATATCTGCGTCACGATGAGGCACTGGTGAAGAAGAAGGGCGTGCTCTTCGTGGGTGTACACTCACTCAGTGACGCGAAAACGATGGCTCTAAATGGTACTGCAATGTAAGATCGTGCCCCACAGCTCTTCAGTTCCGCCTCCTCATCTTCCTCAGTGTGCGGAAACTAACACGAAGGTCCCACCTCCCTACAAAAGAGGGGCCCTCTCCAGATGCTAATGACACATGTGACTTGGCAGAGATGGCTAATGGACACGAGCAGAAGTGTGAAGGGATGGAGCAGTCAGAGCTCTCCCCCCACGGAAGCGACCCGATCGCCACGGAACCACCGTTGGGCACCCGGCCTGGAAACCCTCCTACGCTGCAAGAAGCGGAGGATACCCTAAGAGGCCTGGCCCGGCACCGGGAGGAGGTCGCCAGGATGGAAGCCAGCTGGCGTGCCCTAAAAATAAACTTGGAGCGGCGCCAATCCCTCTTACCTGAAGTGTCTGTACCGGAAGATGAGGCACCCGTTCTAGTAGAGGAGTCCTTGCAATGTGATCCGGTTGACGTTGTCACAGTGGAGGCACCCGTTCGTGCAAAAAACGCTGCACCGGCAGCACCCCAGATCCCGCTGTCTGCCCCCATCGCTGAGACAGAAGAAGCGACACCCGTCCTCATGGAGGAGGCCGCGCAGGCACCAGAGCACTACCTGCCTGTACCGGAGCCCCGACTGTCATCTGTTCCAGAGCCGGCTGCTTCCTCTGCAGGTGAGCGCCGCCAGGACTGGGGGGCGCCAGGAGAGCTGCCGCAAACCGGACACTGTAAGCTGGCATTTGATGGTGGAGACATGGAGCAGCTGGTGGAGGAGAATTACAACCGGCGTCAGGAGGAAGAGTGGAGACGTTGGGAGCGGGAAGCAGAGCGACAAAGGGAGCAGCGAGAATCCCAAAAACTTCGCCAACGTCACCTGGAGAAGGACCGGGCAGATAAGGACCGGATGAGAAAGGATAAAGGAACCCTGTGTGAGCCGCGACGTAAGGGTGCAGTACGGAGCTTTAAATTGAAAGGTGGTTGGGGCTTCATCCAGGAGCCTGGACTTTATTTAGAAGTTTTTGTGAACCGGCGGGACGTGGAGGCTCACCTCCCAGAAGGACACCCGGGGAGGGACCTGTTGCCAGGAGACTTGGTGACTTACACCCGACACTGGGGTTACAATGGATGGTACGCCCTAAATATTACCAGGTGCGACCCCTACTCCCCAGAGTGTCAGGAACCTGTGAGACCCTCGGAGCCTTCAGCCTCCCACATCCAGGCCTCTGCAAAAGTGCCCACCCCACGCCGTAAATCTCACCAGCCTCCCTCAGTGGTCTCCTCAGCAGCCCCAGCTATGGACATGATAAGTATAGCTGGCCCGTACCCGGCGCCTGTTAGGCCCCCTGGGGTTCGTTCAGTCCGGGACATAGGGGTCCAGACCCGGAGGGAGATGAAAGAGGTGGCCACACAGACCCAGATAGCGGGTCACGACGTCACTGTACAGGCCACACGACGTCATCAGGTCCTGGTGGTCCTTGGTGCCTCGGATGTTTGGCAAGCATCAGAAGAGTACCAGGTGGTACCTGGAACACCCCTGCCAAAGAATTATAAATAACCCGGACAGGGTCCCTGTATGTAAATAGTTAAATTGTTTATGTACCCGGACGGGTGAATGTTCATAAAAAAGTTTTTTAATTTAATAAAAAAAAACAAAACACAGTTTTCATTACTTTTATTACAGTCTCATCCTGCGACGCCATCGATCTCCTGTAAAAAAATGAAAAAAAAAAGTATACCACCTGACCGACGCAGTCCATAGTAACGAGTGTCCCACGACGATCCAGCTCTGCTACATCAGAATGACAGGCAGAGCCTGTCATCCCGGCGCAGCACAGCTGATTACCTGCTTCCCCGGCGGTGACGTCATCGGACTGACTGCTTTACGGCCGGGATTACCCAGCAGTCACTGCAGTTATCGCGAAAAACTGCATGTGACCGCCAGGGAGAAGATAATGGCGGCCATCAAGCAGTCCAGGACGTGACCGCCGGAGATCTTCTGCCAGGTAAGTGCCGCTGACTCCTGACAGACCCGACCGACGGACACTCACAGTGACAGTGACAAATCCGATTCCGGTATTCGATAAGACGAAAATATCGAAACGAATTATCGAAAGGCCGATAGAGCTAATATCGGCCGATAGCCGATATTTGCATTATCGTATCGCTCAACACTAATCATAACACTTGTTCACTGAATGTATTATGTATATAGGACCCCTGTGCACTCTATATAGTAGAATATTTTGTTCACTATTTACTTTTTGGCACATATAGGTATCCTTTTGTTTTTTCTGGAAGTCATTTTTTCACGGTACTCCTATATAGGATTTACAGTCAGGGCCAGAAATATTTGGACAGTGACACAATTTTCGCGAGTTGGGCTCTGCATGCCACCACATTGGATTTGAAATGAAACCTCTACAACAGAATTCAAGTGCAGATTGTAACGTTTAATTTGAAGGGTTGAAACAAAATATGTGTTAGAAAATGTAGGAATTGTACACATTTCTTTACAAACACTCCACATTTTAGGAGGTCAAAAGTAATTGGACAAATAAACATAACCCAAACAAAATATTTTTATTTTCAATATTTTGTGGCGAATCCTTTGGAGGCAATCACTGCCTTAAGTCTGGAACCCATGGACATCACCAAATGCTGGGTTTCCTCCTTCTTAATGCTTTGCCAGGCCTTTACAGCCGCAGCCTTCAGGTCTTGCTTGTTTGTGGGTCTTTCCCTCTTAAGTCTGGATTTGAGCAAGTGAAATGCATGCTCAATTGGGTTAAGATCTGGTGATTGACTTGGCCATTGAAGAATGTTCCACTTTTTTGCACTCATGAACTCCTGTGTAGCTTTGGCTGTATGCTTGGGGTCATTATCCATCTGTACTATGAAGCGCCGTCCAATCAAGTTTGCAGCATTTGGCTGAATCTGGGCTGAAAGTATATCCCGGTACACTTCAGAATTCATCTGGCTACTCTTGTCTGCTGTTATGTCATCAATAAACACAAGTGACCCAGTGCCATTGAAAGCCATGCATGCCCATGCCATCACGTTGCCTCCACCATGTTTTACAGAGGATGTGGTGTGGCTTGGATCATGTGCCGTTCCCTTTCTTCTCCAAACTTTTGGCTTCCCATCATTCTGGTACAGGTTGATCTTTGTCTCATCTGTCCATAGAATACTTTTCCAGAACTGAGCTGGCTTCTGGAGGTGTTTTTCAGCAAATTTAACTCTGGCCTGTCTATTTTTGGAATTGATGAATGGTTTGCATCTAGATGTGAACCCTTTGTATTTACTTTCATGGAGTCTTCTCTTTACTGTTGACTTAGAGACAGATACACCTACTTCACTGAGAGTGTTCTGGACTTCAGTTGATGTTGTGAACGGGTTCTTCTTCACCAAAGAAAGTATGCGGCGATCATCCACCACTGTTGTCTTCCGTGGGCTCCCAGGTCTTTTTGGATTGATGAGTTCACCAGTGCTTTCTTTCTTTCTCAGAATGTACCAAATTGTAGATTTTGCCACTTCTAATGTTGTAGCAATTTCTTGGATGGGTTTTTTTCTGTTCTTGCAGCTTAAGGATGGCTTGTTTCATCTGCATGGAGAGCTCCTGTGACCGCATGTTTCCTTCACAGCAAAACCTTCCAAATGCAAACACTACACCTCAAATCAACTCCGGCCCTTTCATCTGCTTAATTGAGAATGACATAACAAAGGGATTGCCCACACCTGTCCATGAAATAGCCTTGGAGTCATTTGTCCAATTACTTTTGGTCCCTTTAAAAACAGGGTGGCACATGTTAAGGAGCTGAAACTCCTAAACCCTTCATCCAATTTTAATGTGGACACCCTCAAATGAAAGCTGAAAGTCTGAACTTCAACTGCATCTGATTTGTTTTGTTTCAAATTCATTGTGGTAATGTCTAGAAACAAAATTAGATAAATGTTGTCTCTGTCCAAATATTTATGGACCTAACTGTATCTACCAATATTGTTGCAGGCACACAATTATTGCTTTTTGCACAATCGGTTTATCATATATAGATATCCGACTTTATTTCTCTCTCTCCTTTTTTTTTTTTTTTTTTGGTAACACCTTTACCTTTTATTATGATCTTTTTGAGTACTTTTACCTTTGGATAGATTCTTTTAAATGTTTACTTTCTTTTTAGCCTGCTGAGAATATTCTGAAAAAAAACCTGAAAAAGGCGCATTCACACCTGGATTTTATTCTGCATTCCTTTTTACACCCTCTATGCCACACATTTCTAAAGGTAAGGGTTTATCAGTTGTGTTGATATATTCCAATTACAGCGCGAGTGTAACGGGTCTGGGAGGCGGAACCTCTGAGCTATTATTATACAAGGGGGTGTTCCTTGTAAGGGACCGGGTGGCGCCCGGGGAAGACGGACAGGAAGTCACGGCAAGTGACCGGGGCAGTCTCTGGATAGACAGGCAGGTAGTCACGGCAAGTGACCGGGGCAGTCTCTGGATGGACAGGTAGGGAGTCACGGCAAGTGACCGGGGCAGTCTCTGGATGGACAGGTAGGGAGTCACGGCAAGTGACCGGGGCAGTCTCTGGATAGACAGGCAGGTAGTCACGGCAAGTGACCGGGGCAGTCTCTGGATGGACAGGTAGGGAGTCACGGCAAGTGACCGGGGCAGTCTCTGGATAGACAGGCAGGTAGTCACGGAAAGTGACTGGGGCAGTCTCTGGATGGACAGGTATATACGACCTGAGATGGTTGAGCCTCCTGGTAGGCTAGCAGGCAGAAGACAGATGAGCGCCCCCAAGTGAGCAGGCGAGAGTCTCTGGAATAGCCGATGGTCACCGCCTGTGACGGCCGAACCTCCAGGTAGGCTAGCAGGCAGATGGCAGATGAGCGCCCCCAAGTGAGCAGGCGAGAGTCTCTGGAATAGCCGATGGTCACCGCCTGTGACGGCCGAACCTCCAGGTAGGCTAGCAGACTGGCAACCGGTGAAACTCAGCAGATAAACGGACAGGCTGGTCCATAGACAGACTGGCAGGTGATGGCGGGCAGACTGTCGGACGATGAAGCCTCCAGGTAGGCTAGCGGACAGGTAGCAGACAGCAAACTGGCAGGAAACAGGCAGGTAACTGGCAACGGAACCTGAGGGCTGAAGCAGAGTAGTGAACAGTGCAACAACATTGCTCGGGCACCTCCATTAAGGAGGGAGTGCTTTATATAGGGTGGAGTCCACCGGCATTGGCCGGGGACCTTTTTGAAAGATGCGCGCGGCCCCTTTAAGAGCGGGGAAGCGCCCGGGTGCGCGCCCTAAGTCCAGAGACAGGGAAGGAGCGCGCAGCCTCAGCAGGGCGGGAGGAGGACGCCGAGCGTGGGTAAGAGCAGCGACATCCCTGCTTGGCAGAGGACGGGGATGCTGACGCCGAGGAACAGCGTCCCTGCCTGGCAGAGGACAGGGACGCTGACGGCGGCGCTACAGCGAGTATACCTATAGAAATATGCATTCCCCTTGTTCCTATGCTTTCTCTGTGGTAGAAGGCCCATTTATACTTGCTGCTTATTGGATATATGTGCACTAGAGCCGCTATACACATTCCTCTTGCTATATTAGAAATTAGTTTAGCTTACGTCATCAAGTAGAAAAGGATATAGATTAAAATTTCTTTGACCTTCGGACCACTCCTTTAAGCATTAGATTACATATTTCCTGCCACCAACTTGACTTTTTGCTGTTGGATGTTTCCAATGCACATTGGATTTGGAGGCTGTCACATAAGAATACTCTAATATTATAGATAGGTAGAGTGAGGGGCACTGTTACAAATTTCGCATTGGGGGTATGAGTGCCCCATGTAACTTATCTAGCCCGTGCCGTGCCATCAATACAATAAACATATATTATAACCAAACACTTTTCCCTGTTTATCCACTCCATATATTGTTGTTACATCATTAGTAACCCACGCTGATCTCTTGAAAGTCACTTCTGCCCTAATGACTCTGATAAATGACAAGTCTGCTGTTGTGTGACCCTAGAAGATATAAGAGGATTTGTTCATATCCAAAGTTCACTTTGGCTTAATTATCATAATTTTCTAACTTCTAATGAACTCCATCTATTTAAAGAACGTCCAAGTTATTTTTTTTTTGGATCTGTTTCTCGTGCAGGAATCTGTTCTACTTTGTCTTTTGACCTTCTAGATTATGTGATGGAAGGTAAATTAATGATATATGTTTGCATATATTATTGCATTTTTAACAACTAGAGCGCTGTGGATTTCATTAGTGTAGTAATTAAAAAATACATCAGTATGGAAATGAAAGTGGCTAAGTGGGTTAGCAGTGGTTTAGCGTTATAAGCTTTTATCTTAAGGGACCTACATTAAATCATGTACGGAGTCTTAACTCTTTCCCTCCTTAGGCATCATTCACCATTTAGATGTTCATTGCATCTGTGTTGAGCAAAGACAGCTTCCTAACATCTTCAGGGAATTCTTGCATTGGTGCAAGGAACTTGATAAATCTTCTTTCTTCTTTATTAACAGAATGTCAGAGAGTCTACATTTCCTGAGAGTTTTTTGAAAGTATACTGCATAAATAACGGGTTTTCTATGACAGAAGAATTATTTTATGGCGTTCCAGTCAGTACTTGTCTCAAAGCATTATTTTATTTAAGGCTGAAAGATGTGTAGGTATTAGCACTAAAGTTCTGATTATAGGAAGGCTTTACCTACATTTTTTACGGCCGAGAATTGCACCAATGTTTCATGAACAGTGATCCGTATGTAATCCGTTTTCAATGCGAGGATGCGATTTCCTCGCATCAAAATATCCTTGTGTCATCCGTATGGCATCCGTATAGCGAGATTTTCTCGCACCCTTGCAAAATGGACATTTAACTGATCTATGGGCTGAAATATTCATAAAAACATATATATATATATATATATATTTTTTTTTTTTTATTTTATAGAGAAAGAGATAGCAGAATAGGCGATAATTCAATTGTCGGCTTCTGTAGAATCTGTGCAGGAGCCGACAGGATAGGAGACATGGTTTACATACAGTAAACCATTGCAGAACATTTTGTTTTATATATGTCAGTGACTACTACTGTTAGTACTATGTGTGTGTAAAATTTGGGAGCTGTAGGTATTTATTAAAAGGATGTAGTCATTGAAAAAAATTGCATGGGTTCCCGTGCAATTTTCTTTACTAGCAAGAGAAAGCCAGTGAATGAGGACCGATATTAAGAGCCTAGAAAGGGACAATGGTTTTTGGCCCCCCTCTGGCTCAAAACATCTGCCCCCAGCCACCCCAGAAAAGGCGCATCTCTAAGATGCGCCAATTCTGGCACTTAGCCTCTCTCTTCCCACTGCCATGTAGTGGTGGCATATGGGTTAATAAGGGGTTAATGTCACCTTGCTATTGTAAGGTGACATTAAGCCAGGTTAATTATGGAGAGGTGTCAATTAGACACCCATCCCTTATTAATCTTACAGTATGAAAGGGTTAAAGAAACACACACACATTATGAATAAAGTATTTTAATGAAATAATACAACACACAGGTTTGCCATATCTATTAAACTCCCAATCCAGTTGAAGCCCTCGTTCTCCTGGAAAAAAGACAAATTAAAAAAGCAACGATATACCCATACCTGTCCGCCGTACAGTCAAGTCCCACGCCGTAATCCATATCAAGGGGTTAAACAGTTTACAACTGTGAGCGGAGCTAATGCGACCGGCCCGGCTGTAAACCACTGAATGAAGGAATGAGAAACTGCTGGTGGCAGCATCAGTGACTAGCGCTGACGTCACTGATGCTCCGCTCACTCACAGGCTGATACGCGGTGAACTCTGCAGTGTGGGAAAATGAATAGGCATTTTCCCATGCTGCAGAGGTCACCACGGGTCAACCTGTGAGTGAACGGAGCATCAGTGACATCAGCGCTAGTCACTGGCTTCTCATTCATTCCTCAGTGGTTTACAGCTCCCAAATTTTACACACACATAGTACTAACAGTAGTAGTCGCTGACATATATAAAACAGAATGTTATGTAATGGTTTGCTGTATGTAAACCATGTCTCCTATCCTGTCGGCTCCTGCAGAGATTCTACAGAAGCCAACAATTGAATTATTGCCTATTCTGCTATCTATTTCTCTGTGAAATATATATATATATATATGTGTTAGGGTTCGAGTTCCCGCTGCTGCACAAGGGGAGTCTCAAACCAGTCCCACTGCGGTCCCCCATTCATCTTCGGCCGCAGTGGGGCCTGCTCAGCAGAGACGTCGGTCCCAGCGTCTTGCCCATTCCAATACTGTGCAGAGACTTGCTGCTGCCTCTCCTGGATCTGCTATTATAGTCAGTGCTGGAGCAGACGTCTTTGGAACGAAGTCCTGCGTTTCCCCTTCTGAGCATGCCCAGGGTGAGATCTCTCATTGGAGATCAGGGGTCACATGTTCAGGTACTGCAGCGGCTCCTATTGGTCCGCCAGGAAGGTCCTGAAACTACATGTGTTTTGGAACAGTTTCTCATTGGTCCTTGTTTCTGGCAGGTCCTGTAGCTGTTGCTATAAAAGGGTGGCATGGCTGGGCCGCCATGCGCTAATATCAACCGTTATATGCTTTGCGCCAGTGTGGTCATGCGTATGTGTGGTTAGGGCGGCTGAAATACGCCATTACAATACCGACTTAATCGGTGAGGAGCTTGGTATGCTAGCTGGTCAGGGTCGGTGTCCTAGATGCCCTAGATTATCGGCATAACAGGGCCTGGCGTTCAGACGCCATAGATTGCGGGTGACTCCCGCGAGGACATTAGCGCATGATCACGTTCTATGTTCGCTTAGCAGTCAACTGTGTACCTGGGTGCCTGACAGGACACAGAAGTTTGTCTCTGCATCTCTGTGACATAACAGGGTTCGCTTTCAACGCTAGACAGCGCCCTAGCGTGTTTATTTTGCGACTCAGTGGTGTTAAGTGAGTTTGCACCCATCGCCATATAGCGCTGCGGCATTCCTTCTAGCGGCTCTGTGGAATAACAGAGTTTGCATATATTGCCACAGCGCGTTACGGCGTTTATTTTGGCGACTCTGCGGGATAACAGAGTTTGCGTCTTGCGCCATTTTACTAGCAGCAGGCTCCGCCTGCACGGTGGACCCCGGGCTGCGAACGCACCTCTCTACACCATATATTTGGTGCATTCCGCAGACCCTAACGTAGTGTCAATGACATATATACATATACCTATACTATGTGTATACATGTATTCCATCTATTCTATTTTAACCTGTCAGTGAGATTTTACAGTATAGCGCACTGAATTGCCGGCTTTTCTAAGGACACAGGTGCGTATTTCTTAAAAGTCACATGCATGGTCTGTGTGTAATCCATAGTTTTCTTGCACCCTTAGACTTGAATTGGCAATTCTCAGCCGTAAATACGGTGCAAATCGCGGCATGCTGCGATTTTACTCGCATGTATAAAACGGACGAGTAAAAAACGGATGATGGGAGCTGCCCCATAGATTAACATTGGTCCGAGTACTATGCGATTTATTCTCGCTTAGCCCTCATCTGTATTCCTCTCTAGTGTGGCTCCGTCCTTACTGTCATTTAGGTATAGACGTTGTTAAAAAATGGATATATATGGAATGTATCATTGGGTATTTCATAGTCACATTTACATATAGGCACAGTGGCTTGTGCCTATAGACAGTCCTACATGCAGTGCACCAGATATAAGCGTCAATATACCCTAAATAGTATGTATAGATGTTTTCTTTATTTTTCGAAAAAAGACAAGCTTCTTAAAAATATATAGCTCAGTACATGACCAACTTGATAGCTGGTGTCTAGGGTTGCAGGCAATCTTTACCTACAGTGTTGGCTAAAAGAAACTACATTTCAGAAAGCTTTTACCATCAATTTATACATGCCACCCTAATATATACAGTATGTTGAATTAAAGGGAACCTGTTGTTACAGAACCCCCCAGCACCCCGAATATGATATGCATGTATAATAGGTGCAATGTGAGATGCATGTCCCTAATGCATCAGCCGACCGGCTGCGACCCCTGGGCAGAGGTAAACGAGATATCCCACTTCTGACCTCCCCCCACCTGTGTAAATTTCACGGTAAATGATGGGGGGGCCGCCGGCCACCTGCAGCTATTGTAATGTGCGTCTGACGTCTTAATTGGAGCCTGTTATCTACTGACCCGCCACCTATTGATTGTCCTGTCCTCTGTATGTATATATATTCTGAGACCTGTGAGTAAAAGGTTGTCACACTGGAAATACATGGAGAAGCAGTGATCTTTTATATGTTCCCATGTAACAAAGCCTTTCGAGCCAGCGTCCTTCATTCAGAAGGAAGGAAAAGCAGAGTGGACCTCCTGAAGCACGGGGTGGTAATGTGAGAGGTATTACAGCACAGTAGACCCTGTTACACTGGTGGCAGCAGTGGGATAGGACTGAATGGAAAACAACTACCAGAAGTTAAAGAGGAATACTTTAAAAGACCTGGTGGAAACTCGAGGGTTAATCGCCAGCAACAAAACAAAAGCGGATTTGATAGCAGCCATCATGGAACACGACAGTGCAGCGCCCCCCAATGTGAACGTGGAAGAGACTGAATTCCAGAAGGAGGTAAAGAGCATACTGGCGTTCTATGACCCAAACCCTGCAGTAGAGATTGTACGAGAGGTGATGTGCGTACTGATCTGAAGGAAAAGATGGCAGAGCAGACCAGGATAGAGCTAGCCAAGATGGAGATGGTAGAGCGGACCAAAGTAGAGCTAGCCAAGATAGAGCTAGCCAAGATGGAGATGGCAGAGCGGAGAGAGGAGAGTCAGCGAGCAGGGAGATCTCTGGCCTCCGCCCAGGTATCGTCAGCAGTAAGCCACAAAAAAATCCAGTATAATGCATTCTGACAGTTGGGGGAGGCAGAGGAAGACATTGATGGCTTTCTGCAGGACTTTGAGCGGCAGTGTGCCCTTCATCAAGTGAAGCCGGAGGATTGGGTTCAGGTTCTGGCCAGCAAGCTGACAGGCCGGGCATATCGCACGTTACCTGATGAGAACTGTATGGACTATGAGCGGGTCAAAGAAGTGATCTTAGCCTGATATGCGCTGACCCCAGAGGCATACCACTAAAAGTTCCGCGGACTTATAAAGCAGGTACCAGATACCCACGCTGAATGGGCCTGTAAACTACGGCAGTCACTGCTACAGTGGGTACAAGGGAGCCAAGCAACCACTAAGGAGGATGTCCTCCAGCTCTTCTTGTTAGAGCGATTCTTTACTGGACTAACCCCCGAGACACAAGAAAGGCTTCGGGACAGACGGCCAACGACTCTTGAGGAGGCCGCTCGTCTGGCCGATGAACATCATGATGCCAGGAGGTCTCAGTTTTCAGGATCAAAGACTGTCACTAGGGGCTCTCCCATGGGTCTGGAGGCCCCTAAGCCACAAAAGATTGTCGGGGGACCAGCTAAAACCCTGGCCTACCAGAGTCCCACTGGGCACGATGCCACACCTGCCATCAGCTGGGCCACCTGCAAAGACAATATCCCAACCGGACTCAGAGTACCCAGTGGCCAAAGGCGGGAACGGCTACCGTCAACCGGGCCACTGTACACTGCTACCAAGGCGAAGCTGACCCAGCATTGGGGGCTATGACTAATACGGGGATGGAAGAGATGGAGGAAGTGCTGCATGAAGTAAACCCCGTGCAGGCAGCCCAGGCAGATAATCGACAACAGCATCGACAGGTGGTGTGGGTTAATGGGAAACGTATGCAGGGACTAAGGGATTCCGGAGCAACTTTGACCCTTGTGAAGCCTCATCTCATCTGGGACCAAGAGAAAACGGACCAGACAGTGGCAGTCTATGTAGCAGGGGGAGCCATACATCGACTGCCCACTGCCAGGATTCACCTGAACTGGGGAGTCGGGGATGGCCTTGTTGAGGTCGGCCTGATGGAGGATTTGCCTGCCTTGCTGGGAAATGACTTGGGGCCCATGATGTCTGCATTCTCGGTCGCCCCTCTGGCTGAGACCTATCCTGTGACCACCCGGAGACAATCTCGAGCTGCGGAGGCGGAATCACACTCAGAGGAGGCCCAGGTAAGAAACCCCAGCCCTACACGTATTCCCATAGCCAGATACATTTCTTGGGCCACCCCAGCTGAGTTTAAAAGGGAGGTACTTGAGTATCCCTCATTACAGTTGTATCGTGGGAAGGCACAGGAGGGGAGAGGAGTACTGGAAGGGGAACAGTTTTTATGGCATCAGGGTCTCCTCTAACGGGTAACAGAGCAGCGCCACACAGGGAGGAGCCCCACTATAAAACGACAGCTGGTAGTTCCCAAGAAGTATAGGCAGGAGCTATTGCGAATCTCTCATGACATACCCTTGGCCGGGCACCTCGGCATCAGTCGCACTAGGCATCGTCTGACACAAAACTTCTTTTGGCCAGGGGTAACCTATGATGTTCGTCAGTACTGCCAGACCTGTGACAGTTGCCAGCGCATTGGCAAGAGGGGAGATCGCTGCAAGGCCAAATTACACCCCCTCCTTATTGTGGAGGAGCCATTTAGCCGAGTAGTGGTCGATCTGATAGGGCCGTTAGCCAAACGCAGTCCATCAGGGAAAAAGTATATATTGACAGTGGTAGATTATGCCACACGGTATCCAGAGGCGGTTGCATTACCTAACATACTGGCAGAGATGGTGGCGGCTGCCCTGCTCCAGGTTTTCTCACGGGTTGGATTTCCCCAGGAGGTTATCTTGGACCAGGGTACCCAGTTTATAGCAGAGGCGACCAAATAACTGAGGAAGCTGTGCAGCGTAAAGTCTACTAGAAGCGCCCCGTACCACCGACAAAGCAATTGGTTGTGTGAACGTTTTAATGGAACATTAAAACAACTCATTGGGACTTTTACCAGGACCTACAGGGACTGGGAGAAATTCTTGCCACACCTCCTGTTTGCCTATTGGGAGGTGCACCAAGAATTCACGGGGTTCTCCTTATTTGAACTGTAATACGGGAGGCGGGTAAGGGGACCCTTAGACTTAGTGCGAGAACACTGGGAAGGGGAGGGAACCATAGAAGGGATACCTGTTGTGCCCTATGTGCTGGAATTCTGGGACCGCCTACAGGAGCTGACTCAGGCTGTACGTGGGAACATGCAGGCGGCCCAACGGCGCCAGCACGTATGGTACAATTGGAGGGCCAGAGAACGCACCTTTGAGATAGGATAGAAGGTCCTGGTGTTAGAACCAACTAGGCAGAACAAGTTCAAAGCTGCATGGCAGGGGCCCTACCAGGTAGTGGGGAAAATAGCCAACACCACCTACAATGTCGCCGATTGTGACGACTCCAGGGTTATCCGCATGTTCCACGGGAATATGCTGAAGCCCTACCCGGAGCGCCCTGAAGAGGTAGTGGCCATCTGTGCACCTGAAGCAGAGGATTTAGCCGGACTCCCCTTTCCTGATGTCTTAGGGGAGAGGACTCAGGCTAAAGCATGGGACCAGGTACACTTGGGAGAAAACCTAGGGCCCCGGGAGAGACAGCAGGAGGAGGCATTGTTGAGGCAGCGACAGAGGATGTTTTCAGAGAGACCGGGGTACACCCGCCTGGCACAACACAAGATTGAGACCCAGGATCAGACCCCCCTGAGACAACCCCACTTCCACATCCCTGAATCTGTACGAGAAGGGATGCGACAAGAGATTCAAGAGATGTTGCGTTTAGGGGTCATTGAAGAGTCAGATAGTCCCTGGGCATCCCCCGTAGTGTTAGCGCCCAAGAAGGATGGGACTACCCGGTTTTGTGTAGACTATCGCAAGCTAAATAAGAAAACGGTGATGGATGCGTATCCCATGCCACGTGTGGATGAGTTGTTAGACCGGCTGGCGGGGGCAAAGTATTTGACCACCATCGATCTATGCAAAGGCTATTGGCAGATCCCCCTAAGTCCTGATGCTGTTCCCAAATCTGCATTTGTCACCCCGTTCGGCTTATTCCAGTTTCGAGTTATGCCATTCGGGATGAAGAATGCCCCTGCAACCTTCCAGAGGCTGGCTGACCGGCTTCTGGATGGTCTCCAGGACTATGCTTGTGCCTACCTGGATGACATTGCCATCTACAGCGCGACATGGGATGAGCATCTAAGTCACCAAGAGATAGTATTGGACAGGATCCACAAGGCCGGAATCACCCTGAACTCCAACAAGTGTCACTTGGGCAAAGCAGAGGTTCAGTATTTAGGACATTGGGTGGGAAGTGGGAAACAGCGACCAAAACCAGCCAAGATTGAGGCCGTAACCAAATGGCCCACCCCACGCACTAAAACCCTGATCATGGCGTTTCTAGGGACAGCAGGGTATTATAGGAAATTTGTCCCCAATTACAACAGCGTAGCCAAGCCCCTTACTGATCTGACCCGTAAGAACCTCCCCCGCCAGGTAACCTGGACCTCCGAGTGTGAGGAAGCCCACCACCAGCTAAAGGACGCCCTCACAAATACCCCTGTATTGACCGCACCCGATCCAACTAAACATTTCCTTGTTCACACAGACGCTTCTATGTTTGGATTGGGGGCAGTGCTGAGCCAAGTCGGGCCGGATGGCCAAAACCACCCGGTAGCTTACCTGAGTAAGAAACTGTTGCCCCGCGAAGTAAGCTATGCGGCCATCGAGAAGGAGTGCCTGGCAGTAGTATGGGCACTCAAGAAGTTACAAACATATTTGTATGGACTACAGTTTTCCCTCCTAACGGACCATAACCCCCTAGTGTGGCTTAATCGGGTCTCTGGAGACAATGCCGGATTACTGCAGTGGAGTTTAGCCCTACAACCTCTAGACTTCACCATCCACTACAGACCTGGCAAACAAAATGGTAACGCCGATGGACTAAGTCGACAAACGGAACTTGTACCAACCCCATAAACTTTGGTCATCCCCAAGCCGATCCGTTAAGGATCAGACTGTGTATGCCGATCGCGTCGCTGAAAAGGGGAGCCGTGTTACAGAATCCCCCAGCACCCCGAATATGATATGCATGTATGATAGGTGCAATGTGAGATGCATGTCTCTAATGCATCAGCCGACTGGCTGCGACCCTGGGGCAGAGGTAAACGAGATATCCCACTTCTGCCACGGTAAATGATCAGGGGCCGCCGGCCACCTGCAGCTATTGTAATGTATGTCTGGTGTCTTAATTGGAGCCTGTTATCTACTGGCCCACACCTATTGATTGTCCTGTCCTCTGTATGTATATATATTCTGAGACCTGTGAGTAAAAGGTTGTCACACTGGAAATACATGGAGAAGCAGTGATCTTTTATATGTTCCCATGTAACAAAGCCTTTCGATCCAGCATCCTTCATTCAGAAGGAAGGAAAAGCAGAGTGGACCTCCTGAAACACGGGGTGGTAATGTAAGAGGTATTACAGCACAGTAGAATCCATTACACCTGTCACCAGGTTTTCCCCATATAAAGTACGGCTAGCATCCTTAAGCCCTCTCTAAACGCATACTAGCATGATGTAGCTCCATCCCCAATTCCGTATGCAAAGCACAAAAAATGACCTTTCTTTATACTCATAGATGGCACAGTCCAGTCCGATGGGCATCTCTGGTCGTGCCTCCTCTGTTCTTAGAATCACTATCCTTGTTCCCTGCTTCGAGTAGATGATGCGTCCTATGTCACCCACACATTGTCTCCCATTGCACTCCTGTACAGGTGCATTTCTTTCTGCACTGTCGAGTGCAGAGCAAATTACTTTAGTGCATGTGCCGGGAAAGGCAGAAGAGCACCAATGATCCGTAGTTAAAGCTGATGAATGCGCACTACAGTGCTTTGCTCTTTTGCTCTGCCCTTAGTTTATAATGCCATAATCTAAGCTAATTTCTGATATTCTTGCTTTAAAAATTACCTACTGTTACATAACTACACTAACTGTTAGTCTTTTTTCTATTTTTTTTACTTCCTGTCTGGTGACAAATCATTTGAAATCCCTCAGTGCATCCTGGGATACTCAAACAAAGCATCAGAGTAAGGAGCAGAGGCTGCGGTCACTGTCACAGCTCTCTGAAATGAACCGTAATCAGTGATGCACATTTCAGGGGCCGGGCAAGTCCTTACTGTGTCACTCCCTGCAACCTGTGCACTGTGCGATGAGCACAGTGACAGCCTCCGCTCTGTTGTCAGCTCAGATCTGCAGTATTGAGCCTACAACACAGTGGTGTTACATTACCCGACAGAGACCAGTGGCGTCACATGCAGGTGCGGCGCTGATCTCCTGCATGCCAGGTATTGTATCACCACTGGGTTGCCCGCTCTATACTGCAGATCTGAGCCGACAATAGAGTGGGCACTGTCATTGTGCAGAGCTCACAGGGAGGGGCACAGCAGTGACCAGCTCTGCCCATGAAATCAGAGTCCCTGATGCCCTCTGCTCTATTGACACTTTATTTGAGTATCCCATGAAGCACTTGGGGCTCTCAAACTAATCGTCATCAGACAGGAAGTAAAAAATATAGACTAGCAGTTAGATAAAGTTGTTAGGAAATTATAGGGAACTTTTAAAGCAAGTACAATAGAAAATAGCTTACATTACACCACCAAATAGATAGGCATTTAGATAAAATTTACTTTTGCCTTCAGACCACTCCTTCAACAAATTTGACAAAAAGTTAAGGGTGAATATATGTATTTGTAAGTTAGCTTTACGTTTTCCTATCTTTATGGAAAGACAGTGAAGAGTGGCAAAGAAGAGCAACAGAAGAACGATTAGAGGAG
The DNA here is from genome assembly GCA_033576555.1 of Oophaga sylvatica. Taxonomy (NCBI): domain Eukaryota; kingdom Metazoa; phylum Chordata; class Amphibia; order Anura; family Dendrobatidae; genus Oophaga; species Oophaga sylvatica. The sequence goes on from JARQOD010000005.1 coordinate 474,991,551, forward strand.
GGAAATTTTTGAATCAGTATTTTAGAATACATTCAGTAGCTGCAATGTCATGAAAGGAGGTCAGCAGTGATGGATGTGCATTATAGACATTTTAATTCTATATCGGGGTAAGCAAGATGCACAGAAAGCATGCACTGCAAAGGAAAGAGCATACTGTATGTTAAATTTGTAATGTAATTAATCCCAGTGGATTTCCTGATAAATTAGCCAATTATCAAGACTGAAAATGGACAAAATTCTAGCTTTTACAATCTGCAAGTTTGTAGCCTGTCAGAAACAGGTTTTTAGCATTTGTGATTTTCTGACTTGGACTGCGATATATAAACGTCTGAACTTGGCCTGAGTACGGACAGTGATGCACGAACTGGTCACGGGTTTACTGACCTGAAATTGACAGTCTCATAGGCTTGCTTGAGGCTTTCAATTTCAGGTCAGGTGACCCACGGTCAGTCTGTGCATCATGGTCCATGCTCGAATCATGTTGCTTAGATATCTGAATTCCACTCTAGGGTAAGTTTCCACAATGAGTATATACTGTAACACATTTTTGATTCTGCAACTTTCCTGCAGCATTATTTTACCAGTTAGCTAGTTTAGGCTACTTTCATATTTAGTGAGGTTTTATTTACATCCTTTTTTCTTGTGCTTTTTCAGCTATCTATCAATCTATCCTATTTTGCTATCTAGCACCAATCTATTCTGAGGGTTCTGGCTGTGAACTTCTTGTTATTGGCTACTGAAACTTCGCAGATCCTTTGAGATGTGTGCGTAAACATGGGACGGAACATGTATGCAGGGCCGGCGTCAGAACCCGGCACACCCGGGCAAGTGCCGGGGCCCTGAGCCGGCGGGGGGGCCCACTCGCCCTTGGGCACGCCGGTGCCCAGAGGCGTGTCTAGGGGGGGCGCAGTCGGACCGCCTAATGCGGCGGTCCGCAGTGTCTCCTCTGGCAGCTGTATTCTGCCGCCCTCTGGACTGGGAATCGGCTGTTCTCAGTGCCGGCTGTCAAGCTGACAGCCGGCACAAAGAAGCTGCAGCGCGCCGGCTCCCAGAGTCCAGTGAACAAGTGTGCTTGCGTCTTTCAGACGCGAGTACAACTGAAGCCGACGTCAGCAGCATGATCATGTCATGTGATCATGCTGCTGAAGTCACTTTCCGGCAGGCAGAAGAGAGCAGAAGATCTGATGTAAGTGCTCCTGCCTCGTGTGTCTGTGGAGCTGCAGATTCAGCTAGAAGGGGGATGATTTATTGTTTGCTTGTGTGTGGGTGGAATTCCTTCTTTGTGGAGGGGATTACTCAGTGTGGAGGGGGGATTCAGTGTGGAGGGGGTATTTATTATTTGTGTGGAGGGGGGATTATTCAGTGTGGAGGGGGCATTTATTATTTGTGTGTTGGGGATTATTCAGTGTGGAGGGGGTATTTATTATTTGTGTGGGGGGGGATTATTCAGTGTGGACGGGGTATTTATTATTTGTGTGGAGGGGGGATTATTCAATGTGAAGGGGATTTATTATTTGTGTGGAGGGGGGATTATTCAGTGTGGACGGGGTATTTATTATTTGTGTGGAGGGGGGATTATTCAATGTGAAGGGGATTTATTATTTGTGTGGAGGGGGGATTATTTAGTGTGGAGGGGGTATTTATTATTTGTGTGGAGGGGGGATTATTCTGTGTGTTGGGGGATTATTCAATGTGAAGGGGATTTATTATTTGTGTGGAGGGGGGATTATTTAGTGTGGAGGGGGATTTATTATTTGTGTGGAGGGGGGATTATTCTGTGTGTTGGGGGATTATTCAATGTGAAGGGTGTGAGGAACTCAGCCGGCCGCCACACGGTAGCCCGGGTATCACAGCTTCTGATACCACCGCCGCTACCAAATGTGACGGACGATCCCTTTCCTCCCACGTCACCAATGGGACGTAACTCCACAGGTACAGCTCTCCGGCGCCCCCCTTTGTCTCTCAGGTCAGTAAGAGAACTGCACCTAGAGCAAATGGCCGCCGGGGAAGGTGTCCTGCTACCCACTGGGTATTCTAAGATTCGTGATCAGAGTAAAAGCATCAGCCCAAGATTAATTTTATGGTTTAATTTGCCTTAAGGGCGCACTAGATAATTACAGAAATATACAGTAAAGCTATACAACGTAACTACAATGGAATGGCAGTCAGAGTAAAAATACAACAATAATGTACAAGGCTTAAAGGTATAAGCTATGGATCAATATTACCGGGTATTATGGTCATGGGAAGGCCTTGGCTCTGCCATTCCCAGGTACAGTCTTCAGTTCCTGAATAGTCCCTTGGTCTTTAATAGACCATCTTCTTGGCTTCTGTGTGTGAAATGGAATGAGACCAGCAGCCTGGTCATGGCTAGTTCTTAAACCTGCTAGGCCCATCCCCATTGCTTTGAAGCACGCATATTAATTGGCCTGCAATTCATATGGAGCAGGAAACAATGCCTGAGCTTGGGCTATTTACCATACGACTGACCATCTTATTCAGTCACTGGCCTAAACTAATTAGCATGTAAAGGCCTATTGATTCCTAGTGGACATCAAAACCTGTCGTACTGGATATGCTAATAGGCAATGTGTAGCTAAAAGTCTGTGGCTGTGTGAACTGACAAAATGGAGGCTGGTACAGGCCCTATACAAAATGGCGACAACCTTTTCCTTACACCTCCCTGCTTTTGAGGGCGCTAGGGGGTATCACATTCCTGTGTTCCCCCGTGCGCCCTACCGCACCCTCTCTTTGGCTACGGTGGCAGATCCACGAGGATTCCTGACTCCCTGTCCTCTGAAAGGTTGCACACTGGTTGGGCATAAGCCTCCCGCTCATGGTGGGCCTTCATCATGTTCACATGGAAGGCCTTCCTCCTTCCACGGGCGTGGTCCAGGGTGACCAGGTAGGTGACGGCGTTGAGCTGCTCGTGCACGAGGTATGGACCCTCCCAGGCCGCCTGAAGCTTGTTTTGTGGTACGGGGACCAGTACCCACACCTTTTGACCCACCTGGTAGGTCCGCTCACAAGCATTCTGGTCGTACCATCGCTTCTGGTCAGCCTGAGCTTGGGCCATATTGTCATGCACCAGCCGTGTCAAGGCCATCATTCGGTCCCGGAAGCGCACGACATACTCAATGACCGACACTCCAGGGGTGGCTAAATCCCCTTCCCATGCTTCCTTCACCAGAGCAAGGGGCCCCCGTACACGTCGCCCGTACAGGAGCTCAAAGGGGGAGAACCCCGTTGAGGCCTGTGGAACCTCCCGGTAGGCAAACAGCAGGTGTGGGAGATACCGCTCCCAGTCTCTCCCGTGGGAGTCGACCAACATCCTCAGCATCTGCTTTAAGGTGCCATTGAACCGCTCACACAAGCCATTGGTCTGTGGGTGATACGGGCTGGCCACCAGATGTTGCACCTGTACCTGCTTACAGAGAGACTCCATCAGCTGCGACATGAACTGGGTCCCTCGGTCGGTGAGCATTTCCTTGGGAAACCCCACTCTGGAGAAAATCTCCAGTAAGGCAGTGGCCACTTTGTCGGCCCGAATGGACGACAAAGCTACCGCCTCCGGGTACCGGGTGGCATAGTCCACTACCGTTAGTATGAAGCATTTCCCGGAGCGGCTGGGAGTGGACAGAGGTCCAATGAGATCCACAGCCACCCTCGAGAAAGGCTCTTCGATGATGGGCAGAGTTACCAGTGGGGCTTTGGGGCGCGGCCCCGCCTTCCCCACCCTCTGACAGGTGTCACACGAACGGCAGTAGGCTATCACCTCGGTCCTCATTCCAGGCCAGTAGAAATGCTGAGCTAGCCTGGCCCTGGTTTTAGTGATCCCTAGGTGTCCGGCCATTGGTATCTCGTGTGTGATCCGCAACAATTCCGCCCTGAACGGATGGGTCACCACTAACTGTCGGTCCCTGGGCCACGCCTCCGGTGAACCCTGCTGGACCATTACCCGGTACAGCCGTCCCTGGTCCCAGACCACTCGCTCGCGGTCAGACTCCAGGGGAGGCTGTGCCGCCTGTTCCTTGAGAGTCTTCAGGCTAGGGTCCGCTTCCAACGCTGCCTGAAATCCCTGACTAGATATGGCAAGAATTGATGAAACTGCCCTGTCCTCTGTCAGTTCCCCGGGATCTGTCTCCTGGCTACTGTCTGACTCGGCAGCCACTTGGTCAGAGAGGGGGAAACCGTCGGACCTCCACGAGGCTCCTTGGGCTTCAGCGCTCCCACTCCTGGTAACAGCGGCCACGACCGCTGAGACCACGGGTAGCGCCTGCTTTCCCTCGTCCCCTGACCAAGTCGCCGGGTCAGGCAGACTTCCCTGACTTCCTGACATCCTGGATGTGGGGAACTCCTGACCTGGGGTCCTACCTGGTGGCTCCTCTCCTGGGACACCCCCTCCCCCCATGGCCTGTTCCTCTTCCTGCAGGGGCCCTAGACTCAGCAGGCTGGATTCACTTAGGGGCCCTACACTGCCCATAGCAGCCCCTCCCAACACCTCTGAGCTATCCCCTACAGCCTCCTCACCTGTCCTCACTGTGAGCCCTGTGTGTGTAGTGTCAGTGCATGGCTTACCATCAGGTTTCACTCCCTCCTCCACTGTTGGAGGCACATTCAATACATTAACATTAGCATTCACAGTAGAGTCATGACATTCTTGGGGAGCCGGACTTGGGGGTTCAGTGGCCACATACTGGGACACTAGCCGCCCCAAATCGGTCCCAAGCAACACATTTGCAGGAATATTCGGCGTTACTCCCACCTCCCGCATCCCCCTCCCGGCACCCCAATCCAAATACACCTTGGCAACGGGCAGCGCCGGTTTAACGCCTCCAATTCCGGAGACGGCAAGGGTTTTCCCAGGTACCAAGTCTTGAGGGGACACCACCTCAGGGCGTACCAGGGTTCGTTCAGCGCCTGTGTCCCGCAGTCCCATGACCGCTGAGCGGCCGATGGTGACGGGTTGGTAATTGTCTAGGGACCTCCCACCACCCCCTCCCACACACAAAACAGTGGACGGTTTCTGGGACAGGGATGGGGCCTTCTGGCGCTGGGGACATGCAGCCTTAAAGTGTCCTGGCTGATTGCAATGATGGCAACGTCTGGGTTCTGTTCCTGGCCTGGAGAGGGCAGCAGGGGGGTACACCCCTTGCACTCTGGGGGCTGGATATGGGGCTGGGGCAGGATTGGGCTTACCCCCTCTCCAGGTGCTGCTGGCAGGCTTCTTGGGCTCCGGCGCCCTGTTGTTGGCATACTCGTCTGCCAGGGCGGCTGTAGCAGAAGCCCCCTTTGGTTTCCGGTCACGGAGGAACTGCTGGAGGTCTTCTGGGCAGTTCCACAAAAATTGCTCCACGACAAACAGTTCCTGGACCTCCTGGCGGGTAGTGAGCTCTAGACCCGAGGTCCAGTGCTCCGCAGCTCTCAACAGGGCCCGCATGTGGTCGGTCCAGGTGTCCTTAGAACCCCGCTGCAGGCTCCTGAACTTCCTGCGGTACGACTCCGGGGTGAGGTTGTAGTGCTGGATCAGGGCCCGCTTGATGCTGTTGTAGTCCTGCTCCTCCCCGGCAGGTAAGTCCCCCAAAACTTCCAGGGACTTACCCCTCAAACGGGGGGTCAGGTACCTTGCCCACTGATCCGGGGCCAGATGATGTTGGAGGCATGTCCTCTCAAAAGCCAGCAAAAAGGAATCCAGGTCTCCATCCTTTTCAAGCAAGGGAAAGTCCTCCGCCCGGACCTTGGAAGCCCTTGTCTCCAGTGGGCCTGGTGCGTCCAGCGGGGGCCCGTGCTGAGCCATCTCCAGTCGGTGCTGGCGCTCCGCAGCTTCACGGCGTTCTGTAGCCTGCAACACACGTTCTGCATGCTCACGCTCTGCTGCTCTCTCTGCCGCTGCTTGCTCACGCTCCGCAGCTGCTTGCTCACGCTCTGCTGCTGTCTCTGCCGCCACCAGGAGTCTTTCATAGGCGGCGTCATTACCAGCCTCGAGCTGCGCCATAGCCGCTTGGAAGAGGGTCTCCGATCTGGACAGGCTGGGACGGGCAGGGGGTGGGCAGTCCACTGTGAGACTGAGCACGGGGGTCGGGCTCCTTGGGGAGCCCTGGCTGAGCTCCCCCTCGTCGGTATCTAACCCCTCATAGGCCACAGCATTGGCCTCCCCCTTTGCCCTACTCCTGGTGCCTTCCGCCATCTTGGGAACCTTTGGTTACTGAAACACAGCTGCAACCCTGACCTTGCACACAACTTGTTATATTTACACTCTGACCGTCTAGCGCTGGGCTGACCTTAAGACCCCAGCAGTGAAAGTACTGCTGGTAGTCTCTAGTGTCTGGGAGTAGGGGTCCCACGCACACTATTACTCTGATCCCACTGCTGCCACCAATTTGTGAGGAACTCAGCCGGCCGCCACACGGTAGCCCGGGTATCACAGCTTCTGATACCACCGCCGCTACCAAATGTGACGGACGATCCCTTTCCTCCCACGTCACCAATGGGACGTAACTCCACAGGTACAGCTCTCCGGCGCCCCCCTTTGTCTCTCAGGTCAGTAAGAGAACTGCACCTAGAGCAAATGGCCGCCGGGGAAGGTGTCCTGCTACCCACTGGGTATTCTAAGATTCGTGATCAGAGTAAAAGCATCAGCCCAAGATTAATTTTATGGTTTAATTTGCCTTAAGGGCGCACTAGATAATTACAGAAATATACAGTAAAGCTATACAACGTAACTACAATGGAATGGCAGTCAGAGTAAAAATACAACAATAATGTACAAGGCTTAAAGGTATAAGCTATGGATCAATATTACCGGGTATTATGGTCATGGGAAGGCCTTGGCTCTGCCATTCCCAGGTACAGTCTTCAGTTCCTGAATAGTCCCTTGGTCTTTCCTAGACCATCTTCTTGGCTTCTGTGTGTGAAATGGAATGAGACCAGCAGCCTGGTCATGGCTAGTTCTTAAACCTGCTAGGCCCATCCCCATTGCTTTGAAGCACGCATATTAATTGGCCTGCAATTCATATGGAGCAGGAAACAATGCCTGAACTTGGGCTATTTACCATACGACTGACCATCTTATTCAGTCACTGGCCTAAACTAATTAGCATGTAAAGGCCTATTGATTCCTAGTGGACATCAAAACCTGTCGTACTGGATATGCTAATAGGCAATGTGTAGCTAAAAGTCTGTGGCTGTGTGAACTGACAAAATGGAGGCTGGTACAGGCCCTATACAAAATGGCGACAACCTTTTCCTTACAAAGGGGATTTATTATTTGTGTGGAGGGGGGATTATTTAGTGTGGAGGGGCTATTTATTATTTGTGTGGAGGGGGATTATTCTGTGTGTTGGGGGATTATTCAATGTGAAGGGGATTTAATATTTGTGTGGAGGAGGGATTATTTAGTGTGGAGGGGGTATTTATTATTTGTGTGGAGGGGGGATTATTCTGTGTGTTGGGGGATTATTCAATGTGAAGGGGATTTATTATTTGTGTGGAGGGGGGATTATTTAGTGTGGAGGGGGTATTTATTATTTGTGTGGAGGGGGGAATATTCTGTGTGTTGGGGGATTATTCAATGTGAAGGGGATTTATTATTTGTGTGGAGGGGGGGATTATTCTGTGTGTTGGGGGATTATTCAATGTGAAGGGGATTTATTATTTGTGTGGAGGGGGGATTATTTAGTGTGGAGGGGGTATTTATTATTTGTGTGGAGGGGGGATTATTCTGTGTGTTGGGGGATTATTCAATGTGAAGGGGATTTATTATTTGTGTGGAGAGGGGATTATTTAGTGTGGAGGGGGTATTTATTATTTGTGTGGAGGGGGGGATTATTTTGTGTGTTGGGGAATTATTCAGTGTGAGGGGGATTTATTATTAGTGTGAAGGGGAGATTATTCAGTGTGAAGGGGGGATTAGGGTTAGGGGGGTGTGTGTGGAGGGGGGCGCAAAACTGAGTTCTTGCCCTGGGTGCCAGAAAACCTAGATACACCTCTGCTGGCGCCCGTTAGTGGAGGAGAGCGGTGTTAGCGCCGCCACTGGGCCCCCCCGCTTGCTCAGGACCCCGGCAGCCGGCACAATACTTACCTCTCCCCGTGCCTCCGCAGCTCCGGTGTCTTCTGCAGCTCTGCACTGTGATGTCTCAGGTCAGAGGGCGCGATGACGTCTTTCCACAGCGCCCTTTGCTGAGCCGTAACAGTGCAGAGTGCAGCACAGTGCAGAGGAGAGCTCCATATTTTGTATGGAGCATTATATGGGGACCAGTATCCTGTATGGAGCAATTTATGTGGTCCAGTATTCTGTATGGAGCATTATTTGGGGTCCAATATTCTTTATGGAGCATTATATTTGGCCCATAATATTGTATGGAGGACTATACTGTCCGGTCTGTACTGTGTGTTGTGAGGATTCGGCAGTTTCTGAGCTATTGTAGAATTTACAATAGATATCACTCGTGTAATTATAAGAAGTGAAATCTTTGGTCTTGTACTATACCCATATTTCTCTGCAGTATCGGAGCATCATGAATCGTGGTCTGCGTTAAAGGGGCCCACTGAGACTCTTTCGCCCGGGGCCCATAAAAACCTGGAGCCGGCCCTGCATGTATGATCAGTGTGCTGTCCATTTTTTTTCTCGCACCCATTGACTTGCATTGGAGAGTCTCATCCGATATATGCGGCCACTTGCCATACTGCGATTTTTTTACTCAGCCCGATTACAGCTGAGCAGAAACTCGCAGATCATCACTAACTCATTGAATAACAATTGTTATGATTTGGTAGCTGAGGAGAGCAGGCAAAAAAGGAAATACACCAGAGAGGTTGGAATCTATGGGATTGCAGTACCCTGACTAACCACCACAACTAAAGGCAGCCGTGGAGCGTACCTACGTTGGTCCTAGACGCCTCGTCACAGCCTGAGAAACTAACTACACCTAAAGACAGAAAGAGGAAAACTATCTGCCCCGGAGCAGATCCCCAAAGAACATAGAAAGCCCCCAAACATGTAATGGCGGTTAGACAAGAGGAAATACAGACACAGACAGAAAATAGTATGAGCAAACGTTGGGGCCCAAACTTCCTAAATAGAAAAGGATAGGAAGGACACTTACTGCAATCCCAAAAAACCCTGAAAAGTACCAACTCTACTAATTACAAAAACACCTGAGATCACACGACCTCTACCACCTAAATTAGTTCTCTGGTGTAACAAAAACTAAACAGCAGCCACTGAAAAAACTGGAAAAGGCAAATGAACAAACAACAGTGGCTGAACTAAACTGAGAGGAGCACAAGCCCCCGGAGGGGACCCGGCAGACCCCCACAGAAGTGCAGGACAAAATGCAAAAAGCAAGCACAAAAAACTAAAAGAAGAAAATGTCTTATCTGTTAGCAGAAGATACAGGCACGAAACAGCAAGCTACAAAGTGAACAGGAATCAAAGATGAGACTAGAACAATTGATCACCGGCAACCCTGATGGGAGGGAACCTCCCTTATATAAGACCAGTCAGTAACACCTGATCGCCAATCTTCACAATCTTCATTGGTTAGTTCAGTACTGTTTGTAACCACCAGAGGGAGCTTCTGCTCAGAATTCATTTCTAGCACATTCACAACAAACAATGGTCAGAGTGCAATGTGATTTACAGTATATGCTGATGGGAGCGAACTCTAAAACATATGCTGTAAGCAAATCACATATGTAATCAAAGAAAGGACGCAAAAATATGTGGCAAAAAAGCTTTGGAAACAGTAAAAAAAATGGGAATTTTGAAAGCTGCATTTTTACTACCAACTGAGTAAAAAAATCACAGTAAAGATACTGCATGTGAACTTATTATTACTGTAACAAACACCATAATCAAGTATTTAACCAGACTCCCTAACTGCCTTTTTGTTCTCACTTATGACTTTATATTTTTACTCTCCATGTTCTGCTCACTTGGGAAATCTTGCTGAAACTAGCGTAAGGCTGGGGTCACACTGGCGACAAAAGTGGACGAGTGCAATGCAATGAAATAGCCTAGGGAGGGTGCATTTTCTTGTGCCCCCCGGCTACTAACATCTGCCCCCAGCCACCGCAGAAAAGGCACATCTATGATTAGATGCGCCTTTTCTGGCACTTGGCCCATCTATTTCCATTTCCCTGTAGCGGTGGCTAATGGGTTAATAATGGGTTAAGGCCACCTTGCTATTGAAAGGTGACTATAAGCCATGTTAATAATTGAGAGTTGTCAATTAGACAACTCTCAATTATTATTCCTATTGTATGAAAAGAAAAAAAAACACACATTAATTAAAAATTATTTTAATGAAATAAATAGACAGTTTTTGACCATATTTTATTGTACTGGTAATCCTTCGATTCCCTTGTTCTCCTGTAATAAAAAAAATAATAAAACAACTTTATTCTTACCTCTCCGGCGCTCAGTCAGGTCCCACACTGTAATCCATCTGAAAGGGTTAACATGTTTACAGCGAGGACCGCTGGTAATGCTGCAGCCTGGCTGTAAGCCCCTGAATGAATGAGCTCATCTCCCCGGCTGATAGGAGAGGAAGTGATTAGCTGGGAAACTTAATTGAATGTTTCCGACTGTAATCAGTTCACTTCAGGTTAGCCGGTGACTCCCTCTGACATCACTGATGCTGTGCGGAGTCCCCGGCTGACCTGAAGTGAACTGATTACCGTGGGAAACAATCAATTAAGCTTCCCAGCTAATCACTTCCTCTCCTGTCAGCCGGGGAGATGAGCTCATTCATTCGAGGGTTTACAGCCAGGCTGCAGCATTACCAGCGGTCCTCACTGTAAACATGTTCTCCCTTTCAGATGGATTGCAGCGCGGGACCTGACTGAGCGCCGGAGAGGTAAAAGTAATGTTGTTTTATTATTATTTTTTTTATTACAGGAGAACAAGGGAATCGAAGAATTACCAGTACAATAAAATATGGTCAAAAACTGTCTATTTATTTCATTAAAATGATTTTTAATTAATGTGTGTGTGTTTTTTTTCATTTCATACAATAGGATTAATAATTAATAGTTGTCTAATTGACAACTCTCAATTATTAACATGGCTTAAAGTCACCTTTCAATAGCAAGGTGGCCTTAACCCATTATTAACCCATTAGCCACCACTACAGGGCAATGGGAATAGATGGGCTAAGTGCCAGAAAAGGCGCATCTAATAATAGATGTGCCTTTTCTGGGGTGACTGGGGGCAGATGTTAGTAGCCAGGGGGGCACAAAAAAATGGTCCCTCTCAGGGCTACTAATATCTGTCTTCAGTCGCTGGCTTTCCCTGTCTGGTGGAAAAAATAATGCGGGAGCCCGCGCATTTTTTTTCAATGAATTTACACATTTAATTAACCCCTACATGTACAAAATTTTGCACACATACACTCATGTAATTGTTAGTGAAAACCATATATCAAACTACATGAAATGACATGGTTAACTGTATGTAAACCATGTGTCATTTCATGTTGGGTTCTGTAATTTCACAGAAGCCGGCAATTGAATTAGCGGCTATTATACTGTGTTTTGTGTTTTACTGTGTTTTACTGTTTTACTGTGTTTTGTGAACTGCATTAACTTTGCATGGTATGCACCAAATTTCCTCAGCTTTGCCAAATTCCTGTGACTGTGTTTTGTGAACTGCATTAACGTTGCTTGGTATGCACCAAATTTCCTCAGCTTTGCCAAATTCCTGTGACTGTGTTTTGTGAACTGCATTAACTTTGCTTGGTATGCACCAAATTTCCTCAGCTTTGCCAAATTCCTGTGACTGTGTTTTGTGAACTGCATTAACTTTGCATGTTTTCCCACTGCTTGTGACTGTCTATGAAGTGCATATAATCTCTAGCATTTCACTACTTACCATTTTTCTCTTTGCACAATATATCCTCTCCCCCTGTGTCTCTCATGCATACCTGAGTTGCCAGTCCCTTCCCCCTCTTTTATTAGCTTTGTTTAACTGTGACCATGTGGTCTGGGTAATCACGCCCACAACCCCCCTCACAGCTGCTTCCTCTCAAGTGCACATATTGTCTCAGCCATGAGTCTGACCAGGCGTGTCTGACCTCCATCTTTCAACTTCCATCTTTCAAATTACAGATTTCTAATTACTGTTCTCTGAATTAGACTAGAATTGGACTGGAATTTGACTGTAAGTTGACAAATATATAACCATTACCATGTTTCCTTTTCTTTTCACTATCACCCCCATACTACTTACTTTCTTCCTATTCCCTGCAATCCCCCCACTTAGTAAGGAATTAGTCATTTCCCCCTCCATCCTCCCCAGCCATCTCACCTTTTCCTCAGAACTTTTCCTCCATGTACAATCCTTTTTCTCCAGAAACACAAGGCCACACCATGTCTTATCCTGTTCCCACCTTCTAACGCTCTGTCTGTTACTCCTCATTGCTGGTGACTAGAGTTGAGCGATACTTTCCGATATCCAAAAGTATCGGAATCGGAATGGTATCGCAGATACCATTAAAATATCGGCGATACCCGATACCGATACCGGAAATCCAATGTAAGTCTATGGGAACAAAATATCGTAACTAAAAAAAACCCATTCTTTCCTTGTAAACACTAAATATACACACATAGAATACATATATATATACATCTCATTGTGACATATATATATATATATATATACATATATTTATAGTTTATACACTTCTACATAGTAAAATAGTAAAATCGCTACCGAGATCGCTGCTGAGTCACTAGTTTTGTGACGCAGCAGCGAGCTCACCAGTGATATCGCTGTGTGTGACATTCAGCGACGATCAGCCCCCCTGCCGGGTATCGCTGATCGTCGCTGAAATGTCAGGACCTTTTTTTGATCGCTGGTTTCCCGCTGACAGGCACGCATCGCTGCGTGTGACAGGCGGGAGACCAGCGATCCGTTGGTAACCAAGGTACACAGCGGGTTTCCAGGCGCGGGGCTGTGCCTAGAAACCCGCTGTGTACCTTGGATACCAGCGCCCTGATGCAGGGGAGCTGGTATCCAAGGTACACAGCGGGTTTCCAGGCACCGCGCAGCGCTTGGAAACCCGCTGTGTACCTTGGATACCAGCTCCCTGCATCAGGGCGCTGGTATCCAAGGTACACTGCGGGTAACTAAGCGATGTTACCCGCAGTGTCGCTGTCCCAGATCGCTGCCTGAGCTGCCTGTTTGGCAGATCAGCAGCGATCATGTAGCGATACACCAGCGATCCTGACAAGTGCATATCGTTGTCGGGATCGCTGGTGTATCGTTATGTGAGACCCAGCCTTTAGTTACCCGCAGTGTACGTTGGATACCAGTGCCCTGATGCAGGGAGCTGGTAACCAAGGTACACAGCGGGTTTCCAAGCGCTGCGCTGTGCCTGGAAACCCGCTGTGTACCTTGGATACCAGCTCCCTGCATCAGGGCGCTGGTATCCAAGGTACACAGCGGGTTTCTAGGCACAGCCCCGCGCCTGGAAACCCGCTGTGTACCTTGGTTACCAACGGATCGCTGGTCTCCCGCCTGTCACACGCAGCGATGCGTGCCTGTCAGCGGGAAACCAGCGATCAAAAAAAGGTCCTGACATTTCAGCGACGATCAGCGATACCCGGCAGGGGGGCTGATCGTCGCTGAATGTCACACACAGTGATATCGCTGGTGAGCTCGCTGCTGCGTCACAAAACTAGTGACTCAGCAGCGATCTCGGTAGCGATATCGCTATGTGAGACGGGCCCTTAAGTGGAAAGCTTAATTGATTGCTTTCCACTTTCACTTCAGGTCAGCCAGGGACACAATCAGTGACGTCAGAGGGAACTGATTAACAAAAATAGGGGTTCCCTTAGAAAAAAAAAATGGCTTGGGGTCCCCCCTATTTTTGTTAACCAGCCAGATGAAGCAGACCGCTGAGGCCTGGATTTTCAGGCTGTTAAGGAGCCAAGATCCATGGACCTTGCCAGCCTGATAATACCAGGCCACAGCAGTCTGCATATCTTGGCTGATTAACAAAAAGAGGGGATCCCCTCGAAAAAAATTGGCGTGGGGTCCCCCCTATTTTTGTTAACCAGCCAGATGAAGCAGACCGCTGAGGCCTGGTTTTTCAGGCTGGTAAGGATCCAATATCCATGGACCTTGCCAGCCTGATAATACCAGGCCACAGCAGTCTGCTTAGCTTGGCTGGTTAACAAAAATAGGGGATCCCCTCGAAAAAAAAACGGCGTAGGGGTCCCCCTATTTTTGTTAACCAGCCAAGTAAAATGCAGACTGCTGCGGCCTGGTATTAAAAGACTGTCAAGGCCCATGGATTTTGGCCCTCAACAGCCTGATAATACCAGGCTACAGCAGCTCCACATTTGGCGCATCAAAAGATGTGCCAATTGTGGCACTTTACCCGGCTCTTCCCACTTGCCCTGTAGCGGTGGCAAGCGGGGTAATAAGGGGTTAATGTCACCGTTGATTGCACGGTGACAATAAGCCCGGTTAATAATGGAGAGGCTTCAATAAGACACCGATCCATTATTAATCCCAAAGTTTTTAAATGTTTAAAAAAAGACACAGCAAGAAAAAAGTATTTTAATGAAATAAAAGAGACAACACAGTTTTCATTTCTTTTATTACTCTCTCATTCCTGCGACGCCATCGATCTCCTGTAAAAAAATAAAAAAAACAAACCAACAGTATACCACCTGTTCGACGCAGTCCATAGTAACGACTGTCCCACGACGATCCAGCTCTGCTACATCGGAATGACAGGCAGAGCCTGACATCCCGGCGCAGCACAGCTGCTTACCAGTTTCCCCGGCGGTGACGTCATCGGACTGCTTTACGGCCGGGATTACCCAGCAGTCACTGCAGTTATCGCGAGAAACTGCATGTGACCGCCAGGGAGAAGAGGATGGCGGCCATTAAGCAGTCCGCGATGTGACCGCCGGAGATCTTCTGCCGGGTAAGTGCCGCTGACTCCTGACAGACCCGACCGACGGACACTGACAGTGACAGTGACATTCCGATTCCGGTATCCGATATGACGAAAATATCGGTACTCGGTATCGGAATTCCGATACAGCCAATATCGGCCGATACCCGATATTTGCAGTATCGGAATGCTCAACACTACTGGTGACATATCCTCAAATCCAGGCCCTCCTCAACACATCCCCTTTCTCATTTCTCACTTCTATCACCCTGCCACAATCCTCTACACGTCTTCACAACCATGATAACCTCATACCCATTCACCCAGCCCCCACTCCTCCGGTCCCTCTACCTGGAGCACTATGGAACGCACGCTCTGTTTGCAATAAACTGTCATTTATCCATGACCTCTTCATCACCAATAAACTCTCCTTCCTTGGCATCACCGAAACCTGGCTCACACCCTCTGACTCAGCCTCACCAGCTGCACTCTTATACAGTGGATTCCACCTATCTCACACCCCCCACCCCAGCAACAAATGTGGTGGAGGAGTTGGTTTGCTCCTATCTGATACCTGCTCCTTTATCCCAATTCCACTACCCCACTCCGCTATTATTCCCTCATTTGAGGTGAATTCCGTCCACATCTACTCCCCCTCCAACCTCCAGCTGGCTGCCATCTACCGCCCCCCAGAACTTGCCATCTCCACCTTTCTCGATCACTTCACCACCTGGCTGCTCCATTTCCTCTCTGTTGACATCCTCACTATCATCATGGGTGACTTCAACATCCCCATTGATGCTTCCACCCCAGCGGCCTCTAAACTTTTATCGCTCACTGCCTCCTTTGGCCTCACTCAATGGTCCTCTGCGGCCACTCACAAAGATGGTCACACGCTCGACCTTATCTTCACCCGCCTCTGTCCCCTTACTAATCTCACTAACTCACCCCTTCCCCTGTCTGACCACAACCTACTGACGTTCTCTCTCTCTCCTCTTCTAGTGCACAATCCCCACTCCACAAACTCACTCACCCTAGCAGAAATCTCAAACACCTCAATTTACTAATGCTCTCTGAGTCCCTCCTCCCTCTTACAGACATACAGTTGGGTCCATAAATATTTGGACAGAGACATTTATCTAATTTTGGTTCTAGACATTACCACAATGAATCTGAAACAAAACAAATCAGATGCAGTTGAAGTTCAGACTTTCAGCTTTCATTTGAGGGTATCCACATTAAAATTGGATGAAGGGTTTAGGAGTTTCAGCTCCTTAACATGTGCCACCCTGTTTTTAAAGGGACCAAAAGTAATTGGACAATTGACTCCAAGGCTATTTCATGGACAGGTGTGGGCAATCCCTTCATTATATCATTCTCAATTAAGCAGATAAAAGGGCTGGTGTTGATTTGAGGTGTGGTGTTTGCATTTGGAAGGTTTAGCTGTGAAGGAAACATGTGGTCAAAGGAGCTCTCCATGCAGGTGAAAAAAGCCATCCTTAAGCTGCAAAAACAGAAAAAAACCATCCGAGAAATTGCTACAACATTAGGAGTGGCAAAATCTACAGTTTGGTACATCCTGAGAAAGAAAGAAAGCACTGGTGAACTCATCAATGCAAAAAGACCTGGGCGCCCACGGAAGACAACAGTGGTGGATGATCGCAGAGTACTCTCCATGGTGAAGAGAAACCCCTTCACAACAGCCAACCAAGTGAACAACACTCTCCAGGAGGTAGGCGTATCAATATCCAAATCTACCATAAAGAGAAGACTGCATGAAAGTAAATACAGAGGGTTCACTGCACGGTGCAAGCCACTCATAAGCATCAAGAATAAAAAGGCTAGACTGGACTTTGCTAAAAAACATCTAAAAATGCAGCACAGTTCTGGAAGAACATTCTTTGGACAGATGAAGCCAAGATCAACCTCTACCAGAAAGATGGAAAGAGAAAAGTATGGTGAAGGCATGGTACAGCTCATGATCCAAAGCATACCACATCATCTGTAAAACACTGCAGAGGCAGTGTGATGGCTTGGGCATGCATGGCTGCCAGTGGCACTGGGTCACTAGTGTTTATTGATGATGTGACACAGGACAGAAGCAGCCGAATGAATTCTGAGGTATTCAGAGCCATACTGTGTGCTCAGATCCAGCCAAATGCAGCCAAACTGATTGGTCGTCGTTTCATACTACAGATGGACAATGACCCAAAACATAAAGCCAAAGCAACCCAGGAGTTTATTAAAGTAAAGAAGTGGAATATTCTTGAATGGCCAAGTCAGTCACCTGATCTCAACCCAATTGAACATGCATTTCACTTGCTAAAGACTAAACTTCAGACATAAAGGCCCACAAACAAACAACAACTGAAAACCACCGCGGTGAAGGCCTGGCAGAGCATCAAAAAGAAGGAAACACAGTGTCTGGTGATGTCCATGAGTTCAAGACTTCAGGCAGTCATTGCTAACAAAGGGTTTTCAACCAAGTACTAGAAATGAACATTTTATTTACAATTATTTAATCTGTCCAATTACTTTTGGTCCCTTTGAAAACAGGGTGGCACATGTTAAGGAGCTGAAACTCCTAAACCCTTCATCCAATTTTAATGTGGATACCCTCAAATGAAAGCTGAAAGTCTGAACTTCAACTGCATCTGATTTGTTTTGTTTCAAATTCATTGTGGTAATGTCTAGAACCAAAATTAGATAAATGTTGTCTCTGTCCAAATATTTATGGACCTAACTGTACCTTCACTTCCTGACACAGATTCTGCTGCCACCTTTTATAACACTACAATAACATCACCACTTGATTCGGCTGCCCCCCTCACACATAGCAAAACTTGTACAATCAACAGGCAGCCCTGGCTGACCAGCCTCACCAAAGAACTGAGACGGGCTTCCAGGTTGCTGAGCGGAGATGGAAAAAATCCCGCTCTGCCGAGCACCTAACCGCATACAAGCAGTCCCTCACCAACTTCAAGTCCACACTCACTGCTGCAAAGCAAACTTACTTCTCATCTCTCATATCCTCCCTGTCTCACAACCCTAAACAGCTCTTCAACACTTTCAATTCTCTACTCTGTCCCCAGCACCTCCTCCTTCTCCTCTCATTTCTGCTGAAGACTTTGCCTCTTTCTTTAAGCAGAAGATCGATACGATCAGAGAAAGCTTTGACCCACAGCCCCCATTGCCCCTCTTAGCTGCTCAACCCTCTTCCTCCAAAACCAACTTCTCCACCTTGACAGAAGATCAGCTTTCCACCCCCCTATCAAGATCACACCTCACCACTTGCATGCTTGACCCGCTCCCATCCCACCTCATCCCTAGCCTCGCCACCGTCTTCACCCATACTCTAACACACCTCTTCAACCTCTCACTTACAAATGGTGTCTTCCCCTCATCCTTCAAACATGCCTCGATTACACCCATTCTCAAAAAGACCTCCCTTGACCCATCCTCTGTGTCTATCTATCGCCCGATATCTCTTCTCCCTTATGCCTCAAAACTATTGGAACAGCATGTCCATCTTGAACTGTCCACCCACCTCTCCTCCTGCTCCCTCTTTGACCGCTTACAATCAGGCTTCTGACTGCATCACTCAACTGAAACTGCCCTAACTAAAGTCACCAACGACCTACTAACCGCCAAGAGCAAGCGTCACTACTCTGTCCTCCTTCTCCTGGACCTATCTTCTGCCTTCGACACTGTGGACCATTCCCTCCTGTTACAGATTCTCTCATCTCTTGGCCTCACAGGCTTGGCCCTATCCTGGATCTCATCATATCTAACAAACCGAACATTCAGTGTCTCCCTCTCCCACACCACCTCCTCACCTCGCCCCCTGTCTGTCGGTTTTCCCCAAGGCTCAGTTATTGGACCCCTACTTTTCTCCATCTACACCCTCGGCCTGGGACAGCTCATAGAATCCCATGGATTTCAGTATCATCTCTACGCCGACGACACGCAGATCTACCTATCTGGACCTGACCTCACCTCCTTACTGACCAAAATCCCACAATGTCAGTCTGATATTTCTGCTTTCTTCTCAACTCGCTTTCTAAAACTGAACATGGACAAAACAGAATTCATCATCTTTCCCCCATCTCACTCTACCCCCCCACCAGACCTGTCCATCAACGTCAATGGCTGCTCACTTTCCCCAGTCTCGCACGCTCGGTTCCTCGGAGTGATCCTCGACTCTGCCCTCTTTTTCAAGCCACATGTCCAAATCCTTGCCTCCTCCTGCCATCTCAAACTCAAAAATATTTCCCAGATCCGTGCATTCCTTGACCATGAAACTACAAAAACACTAGTGCATGCCCTCATCATCTCTCGCCTCGACTACTGCAACCTCCTATTCTCTGGCCTTCCCTCTAGCACTCTGGCACCACTCCAATCCATCCTGCACTCTGCTGCCCGACTAATACACCTGTCTCCCCGTTATTCCCCAGCCTCTCCTCTCTGCCAAGCCCTTCATTGGCTTCCTATCGTCCAGAGGCTCCAGTTCAAAAACCTAACCATGACCTACAAAGCCATCCACAATCTGTCTCCTCCATACATCTGTGACATGGTCTCCCAGTACATAACCACACGCAACCTTCCTCTCAAGATCTCCTCCTCTACTCCCCTCTTATCTCTTCTTCCACAACCGCATACAAAGCTTCTCCCGTGCCTCTCCCATACTCTGGAACTCTCTACCCCAACACATCAGACTCACGCCTACCATGGAAACCTTCAAAAAGAACCTGAAGACCCACCTCTTCCGACAAGCCTACAATCTGCAGTGATCATCAGTCTACTGAACCACCGCATGACCAGCTCTACCCTCTCCTAGTGTATCCTCACCCATCCCTGTAGACTGTGAGCCCTTGCGGGCAGGGTCCTCTCTCCTTCTGTAATTGTGTGTGCCTTGTATGGCTCATGTTTACTGTACTTGTCTATATTTGCCCCTCTTCACATGTATAGCGCCATGGAATAAATGGCGCTATAAAAATCTATAATAATAATGATAATTATACTATGTAGAAGTGTATGAACTACAAGTATATGTATATATATGTCTCAATGACATATATATATATATATATATATATATATACAGTACAGACCAAAAGTTTGAACACACCTTCTCATTCAAAGCTTTTTCTGTATTTTCATGACTGTGAAAATTGTAGAATCACACTGAAGGCATCAAAACTATGAATTAACACATGTGGAATTATACATTACACTTTACAAAAAAGTGTGAAACAACTAAAAATATGTCTTATATTCTAGGTTCTTCAAAGTAGCCACCTTTTGCTTTGATTACTGCTTTGCACGCAGAAAAGGTAAACGGATGGACTCTACATGCCTGGTTCCCACCGTGAAGCATGGAGGAGGTGGTGTGATGATGTGGGGTTGCTTTGCTGGTGATACTGTTGGGGATTTATTAAAAATTGAAGGCATACTGAACCAGCATGGCTACCACAGCATCTTGCAGCAGCATGCTATTCCATCCGGTTTGCGTTTAGTTGGACCATCATTTATTTTTCAACAAGGCAATGACCCCAAACACACCTCCAGACTGTGTAAGGGCTATTTGACCAAGAAGGAGAGTGTTGGGTGCTATGCCAGATGACCTGGCCTCCACAGTCACCAGACCTGAACCCAATCGAGATGGTTTGGGGTGAGCTGGACTGCTCACCACTTCAATTTTGAATAATCCCCAACAGTGTCACCAGCAATGCACCCCCACAGAATCACACCACCTCCTCCATGCTTCACGGTGGGAACTAGGCATGTAGAGTCCATCCGTTTACTTTTTCTGCGTGCAAAGCAGTAATCAAAGCAAAAGGTGGCTACTTTGAAGAACCTAGAATATAAGACATATTTTCAGTTGTTTCACACTTTTTGTAAAGTGTAATGTATAATTCCACATGTGTTAATTCACAGTTTTGATGCCTTCAGTGTGATTCTACCATTTTCATAGTCATGAAAATACAGAAGAATCTTTGAATGAGAAGGTGTGTGCAAACTTTTTGTCTGTACTGTATATGTATATATATATATATATATATATATATATATATATATATATATATGTGTATTCTAAGTGTATATATCTATTCTTTCTTTTGTAATTTAAAAACTATCATTTGGATCCATTATATGTTGGTTTTGCAAGCCACCGACAAAATCTCGCCAGACCGATGTCAAACGGATGTCAAACATACGCTCAGATGCGACAAAATCGCATCCTCGCATTCCAATCGGATGACAGACGGATCAATGTTCAGGAAACATTTGTGCGATTATCGGCCATCAAAAACGGTCCTATTTTTTAGACGATGTCTGTGACTCCAGTCTAAAAATACCAATAGTTGCAGCTTTGAAAAATGTAAAACTTTTGCACAACTCAAATTATTTTACATCAAACATAGAATCATAGAATCATAATGGTAGAGTTGGAAGGGACCTCCCTGTCATCGTATCCAACCCCCTGCTCAAAGCAGGATTCACTAAATCATCACAGATTTCTGTCCAGCCTCTATTTGAAGACTTGCATTGAAGGAGAACATCTGTTGAATACACTTTGATGAATTGAGGCCTAAATTCACACAGCAAATATTCTGTGTTTTTTTTCTGCTGTTAAATTTTTGTGTGCAAAATCACAGTATAATAAAGCTCCAGGAAAGAGTTTGGGATTTATATAAATGTCATGATCTTTTCTTTTTTTAACTCTGCGGAGATTGGTTTCTAAAATCCACAATATGTCATTTTCTCTTTTGGAAAATATGCATTTTATTTGCAGACTTGAATGAGATTAGGAAAATCTACAGATTAAAAAACAAACAAAACCACAAGTAAAAAAATACTCACCTAAAAAACCTAACAACAAAAATAGAATAAATTAGCTAATTGGTGCAGAAAATCTGCAGCTTCAAAACCGTAGCAAATTTTCATCATGGGAACAACCTAAGAAAATTAATTTCTAAATGTTATTTTGGAAACTTAGACTAGTGATCTGTGGATTTACATAATAATACAGGACTTTTTCAGATGTTAGCAATAGCTAACACAAGACTGTATGGTTGAGGAAAATACATCAGCACCACAATACTGTAAGGAAAGAACACTAATCTATTTTTGTGAGTCAAGAAGAAAAAAAAACACAGCACATTCAGCAAAGATTGCTGCAGGCATTTATAGAGAACCCGTACCTGACAGTCTGTACCATCCGCAAAGTTTATCCGCATGGTATGACAGATCCGGGGAAGTTGACATTTATATCATGTTAGCGTCCTCTACCCCATTTCTGTAATGCACATTAAACTCTGATTTTACAGCATTCGAGGGAGCGCGTGTCTCCTCATGCATTGGTCTATCAGTATCTATTTCTGTTGCTTGGCAGACTCTCTGCTCTGATTACTAGTGTATAGAAGAAGATGCAATATTGTTTGTGCTCCAGAGAAAATCTTGTGTCAGATACAGAGACCCCTCTGAGCGTAAAAGTTCTATATTTAAATGTCACTGACATGACACGGATAAGTTCAATTTTTTTCAGGTCTTCTCTGTTCTAGACCAGTAGACTAATTACATAAATATGCACAAGTAGTCTGCTGGCTGCAATTGATTAATTAATGTATCAAGCATAATACATTAAAAGCCCAAATAAACATTATAATTATAGCATAAGCTCGGCGGGAGAAGCACAAAGACCAATGTTTCTTTGTTGTAATAAAAATATGTCATATCTATGTATGATAGTAATACATTTATAAAGCACCAACATTTTTCTAAGCATTGCACAATAATTTGCAGGGCACACACTTCTCGATTACTAACGTTATCTGTCTGTCTACACTGAGACGTAGCTAGGGGTCCAGATATAAAATATATCTGAGTGGACCTCTAACCTAAGTAACCATGTTCGCAGCCATAGACGGCATCATAATGATATGATGATATAATGATAAACCATCCAGAAATTCCAGTACAGTCCTTAAAAAATAGGGCACTTTAAAAAAAAGCTTAAGGTGTTTTTGGAAGCTGATTATTTTTACTGGAATTGTCATTATTTTACAGTGTACAAGAAAAGCAGCTGAAGTCTTCATATCAGAATTATGGGCTGCAGACATGTATAATCATAATGATTTATTATGGTTTTCTAATGTGTCCGAAAAACATATATTGTCTGTCAGTGATTGTTTGAAAAGTTGTCCAGAAAAAATAAAATGTTAATTTGGCAACACTGGAGGAAGCCTAATCAGATGACAATACTGTTACTAAACAAAGATCACTATACAAAGACCAAGACCAATATTACCACCATACAGTGACCGTATAGTGGTAGATATCAGTTCAGCAGGCCATACAGTCAATTATAGTGCAGTTATAGATAGTGACTTACACATTCTTTCTGATGGGGTCATGGTATTACCATTGCCTTAATTGCATCTACAGCGAACAAGGCCACGTGCACACATTGAGTATTTGGTGAGTTTTATACCTCAGTATTTGTAAGCCAAACCAGGAGTGGCTTTTCCTTGCTCTTCCCACTTGCCCTGTTGTGTTGGCAAGTGGGGTAATAGTTTTGTGTTGTGAATGGGTTTGAGATGAGTTCTGAGCAGAGGCTCCCTCTGGTGGTTACAAGCGGTACTAGTGAGGATTGTGAGGACTGGGAATCAGGTGTTACTGATTGGTCTTATATAAGGGAGTCATTTTCCCATCAGGGTTGCCGGTGATCAATTGTTCTGGTCTGAATCCTTCTTTCCAGTTTCCCTTGTAGCCTGCTGTGTCGTGTCTGCATCTCCTGCTATCAGATAAGACAATTTCTTATTTTGTGTTTTTGCTATATTTTTGCATTTGGTCCTGCACTTCTGTGGGGGCCTTCTAGTCCCCTCCGGGGGCTTTTGCCCTCTCAGTTTAGTCCAGCCACTGTGTTTTGTACTTTTGCTTTTTCCAGTTTTTTCAGTGGCTGCTGTTTTTGTTACACCAGAGAACTAATTTAGGTGGTAGAGGTCGTGTGATCTCAGGTGATTTTGAAATTAGTTGAGTTGGTGTTTTTTCAGGGTTTTCTGAGATTGCAGTAAGTACCCTTCCTGTCCTTTTCTATTTAGATAGTTTGGGCCCCAGCGTTTTCTCATACTATTTTCTTTCTGTGTCAGTATTTCCTCTTGTCTAACCGCCATTACATGTTTGGGGGCTTTCTATTATCTTTGGGGTTCTGCTCCGGGGCAGATAGCTTTCCTATTTCTATCTTTAGGTGTAGTTAGTTTCTCAGGCTGTGACGAGGCGTCTAGGACCAACGTAGGAACGCTCCACGGCTGCCTCTAGTTGCGGTGGTTAGTCAGGGTACTGCAATCTCATAGATTCCAACTGCTCTGGTGTATTTCCTTTTTTACCTGCACTCCTCAGCTACCGTAACATAACAGTATCACCGGCCATAAAAATTGTATGGTACTCACAGAAGGGAAAAAATATTTTGAAGGAAGAAAAGTTGTCAGAGATATTTTTCTGTTTGTTGCATTTTTTTTTTTTTTTCCCTCTGTATCTCTGGGTGCTGGGGAGGATCTTTTCTCCCAATGGAGTTTGCACAGTTGTCTGGTCGTGTGGATCAGCTTGCCACTGAGGTTCAGAGTATTGCTGCATATCTTGCTAGGTTGCCTGTTGTGGAACCTAGGATCCCCATGCCAGATTTGTTTTTAGGGGATCGAGCTAAGTTTCAGAATTTCAAAAATAATTGTAAATTGTTTCTTGCCTTAAAATCTAAGTCCTCAGGAAACGCAGCGCAGCAGGTTCAAATTATCATCTCTCTCCTGCGCGGCGATCCTCAGGATTGGGCTTTTTCCCTGATACCTGGGGATCCTGTTTTGAGTGATGTTGATGCATTTTTTCAGGCTTTGGGGTTATTGTACGATGAGCCTAATGTCACTGATCAAGCTGAAAAGCCT